>CM057454.1:13845500-14531000 GCA_016271365.2 Neoceratodus forsteri
TTTTATTGAATTATTTTTGTCACTATAGTTTGACTCTATCAATTTCATTTTTGCTTGTTGAGCGTAGTTAGCATTTTTTCATGTACACAGTAACATCATCATAGTTACCTGATCTGTTGCATCTTGCATGTTCCTTAGTCCCTGAAATTCATGTTGTGTATTGCTTGTATAAAAAAAAATCTGGTGGCATTGGGTGATGCTGGTGATTTATTTATTTTGAAAAGCTGGTAACTGGGAAAGACACACTGAGCCAGGGCTCATTTCTAGGTGCAACCCAGAGAAGGGGTAAAGAGAGAAACATGTTACAAGTGCAATACCATATACACAAATACAAGTCAAAAGTCAGAAAATTAAATACATGGGAGAGAGTACACTCTCAGAAAATAGAAAAAGTAATGAACAATTAAGGTAAAGCATTGTAGCAGCCACGGATAAAGTAAGTAATCAAAAAAGAATGTAGTAGTGAAATATTAAGCTGTGGTGGAAATGGGTGTACAAGGAGTAGCGGTAGGGGTGAAAATGCAACCAATATACCACAGCAAGTACAGGAACATTTCTGCAGCAGGTGAGAGTGTGTAGTGATGCTAGTTCATGAGGAGCTTGAACTTCAACAGAGGGTGCTGTTGCTTCCGCAGGGTGTACCCGCCACCGTACTGTGACACTTCCCGTATGGCCTCCATGAACCGCTGCTGGCATGGATGGGCCACCACCTCCACCACCCCATTTGCCATTTTCCTCTGCTTTTTCACCTGCTCGGCCTGATGATTTGCCATGAGATGGGTCCTGTTGTCCCCAGTACCCATGTGAGTCTTCTGCTTGCTCCAGAAGGCATGTTTATTGCATAGGTTGCAAGTGACCACCCTAACCCTAATGTCTCATAGGATTGTTGAATTTGCCCAAGGGCCCCAAGGCCTAGGTATATACAGGTTCGGTTATATAAAATTGCTGATAGCCACCTCTATATATATATATATATATATATATATATATATATATATACAGTTGACTATGGCAAGGTGTAAAAGGCTTGCAGAAAATACAAATGGCCAATAGATGACTGAATGAGGCTCACAAACAAGTTAATATGGCTAGCTAGCCAATGACTGCCAGTGGCTAAGCAAATGAATGATACCACCATATCAATGCATGTATGTGGAGGCTTTAAATGGTTAATGGTTAAACTGAAGAAAATAAAATAAATCTTAAAGCAGTCAAGGTCTAATTTCGAATTGTCTTATTCAGCAATGCTGTATACCAAAACATATCTTTTTAAAAGGTTACAGCCGAGATAAGAGCGCAGCTGCTAGTAACTGCAGTCGGCCTTGAAGCTTAAAGTTCCTCTATCATCTTGTGATTAGGATACAATTTGGCCACTGTCTGGTTTCATCTGTAGGCCAATTATTTTTGGAACAGTCACATCCCCTCACATGTTTTCCATATCCTAAAGTAAGTATTTTTAACAAATAAAAATTCCCTGATTACTTGTTTTTCCATTTAAGAATGACCGAATGTCTCTGGCAAATTGTCAAAAGTATCTTATGACCAAGGTATCTTTTTGCCAATGTATTTTTGAACCCGAGTCTTATGATTTGCAGAATGATGTATTGTCTGTGTTTAAAACTGCTGAGGTAGTTTTTGGGAAATTCCAGCCTTGCATTTTTTCTAAACTTGCTACACATAAATATGGGACCTATGGTTGTGTCCAGCGTCCCTTCGAGAAGACACAGTCTCGGACAAGATGCAGTCTGAGACTATCCATAGATTGCTCAGGGGATCCAGACAGATATGGTTACATGTGTCTCTGAAATGCTGTAGCCCTGTAATGCAAATATTACTAGCTGCCTAGATTGCATGTTAGAAACACCCCATTGGGATTGCCCTTTGGCTGTTTTACAACTAAATTGTAAGAGGAACACCTAGGTAGTGGTGGGCTACCTGATGTTTAAAAATAATGTTAGCATGTATTCCCTTTTGTAAGCTAGGATTATTAATCATGACAGGATCATCCTGTCAGGGTGTGTTTTTATTGTTACAATAGAATCTTCTGGCTAATCTTATTAATACTATCATAATAAAGTACCACTAATTTGGCAAAGAAATACTGTGTTGGCTTTATTGAATTACTGAGAATTACCAACCAAGAACCTGTATAAACTGTATAATTGGATCCAATTAACAAAATGGCGAGCCAGCCAGGAGTTGGTTTGGTTGTAATTCTGGTAATTTGGTAAAGTTTTTTTTGTAATCTAGACAGAGTCCACACAGGCAAGGGTCATAACCTAACTGTGGACCTGAAAAAAAGAGTCTAAGGGACTCTTGAGTGTTTGAGTGTACTTGAACCTACAGAAAAAAGGTCTTTGGACAGCTATGAGCTGGGTAAGGGTAATGTATATTGATGTGGGTGTCTGAGGACCCCAGGTTTAAGGATATGTATGTGGGGTTTTGAGGACCCGAGGTTTAAGAATATGTGGAGAGGTGTATTAAGGAAAAGTCTCTAAAACAAGCAAGGGCAACTGCCCTTGTAATTTGTGCTTTCTAGAAGTATATACTGTTAGAGCCGATGATGGCTTTCACAGTTCAGGCTGCTTTTAGTAGAAAAGCAGCTGCTGATTAAGTAATGTTAGATAAGCAACATTTAGAGAAAGAAAATAAACTACTGTGGATGTATGCACAGTAGGTGTGACTACAGACGGGATGATTTGAAAATCCCCCCCCCCCGCCAATGTTCCCTATCTGTGTAGTTTCAAGTTGTGTTTTTCTTGTATCAATTTCAAGTTCCCTTGCCTCCTATAGAGGCTGAAACATTTGATCCCAAACCCAGGTACTGGGATCTCCACCAGTTGGATCTCAACCTAGTACCTAGTACTGCTACAGATTTTATTTTTTAAACTGCAAACCAGAGCTCTGGGAAAAGACTTGGTTTGGCAGGTCACTGAAATGGCCAAAAGAAAACATTTGAAAGGGTTAATAGCTGCAGCGTTTGGAAATTATCATGACAGTCCTTCAGTTGGTTTTCTCAATCGGACCAGTGTATTAGAAAAGAAGAAGGAAAATACCTTGGCACTGGGTAAGTCTGAATTTTTTTATTTAAAGTTCTTTTTTTTTGACTTTCTGTTTTATTTCTGTGATACATATACTAAACAAGGTAATGCTCCATCTCTCTCTTGCATATTTTCCAGCGTATATTTGTGTTCTGTGATTATGTTCTGTTGTCAAAGTTGCAAGATAGCATTGACTGCCTTTAGTGCACAACATGTTACAGTAAAAAAAAGAAGCTTCTTTGCCTCATATCTGACTGTTTTAATTAGTTTTATTTTTAATGGAACATTTGTGCTGCCTAGATAGGGTCAGTGAAGAACTTTTGCATGTAGTTGGTGGTTGGAGCAGGTAGTATTGATGGTGAAGAGATATGACGTCATAGATTGCAATGTGCAAAAAGATTTGTAGTTTGCAAGCAACATGCCAAGCCACTGCTAGGATGAAAATGTAATGTGTTAACAGCTATGAATGGCTTTATCATACTTCTAGTTAAAACCAGAAACATTTTGCAAAATGGCAGAGTGCCATATTTTGGCTATGTGCCAAAAGGTGTCACCATGTTATACTAGATGTGTTCACTTACAGATGGTATGTTGTGCTGTATTTTAAAGGAGTTGGAAGGTGTTTAAAAAAGTGTTTTGTTCTGAAAATATTTGGCATGGAGATATGTATAAATTTGTTGGTTTAAAAAAAGTTGTCAGTGTTGCAAGACAGGCAGGAGGCAGCACATATATCTAAAACACGTACAGTTTTCTAATGAAACTATGGGCATTACCTCAGCAAACTGGTGTCAAATAATGTCAGTCTTCTTTTCTGTTATGTATTTCTTTTTGTGTATGAGTACTGTCTTGGCCAGCAGTTCTATTGTGTGCTCTATTATTATTTAAAGACATTTTAATATCAGGAGTGTTCAAGAACACTACAAAAATAATTGGGTTTAAGTGACCCTTGCGTGCACACTGTGACCTTTTGCACGTTATTTGACTTTCTTGTGTTTCAACATTTTATGTTACTACCAGTTCAAACCTGATGTGTATTCCCTACTTAAAGCACAACTTTTTACACAAAATGTATGTTTTTTATGAAAGAACACCAAGAGTGAACCATGCAATTTAACTTTTTATTACATAACTAGCATTCTAAGTAAAAAGGAACAGACTTTTTTTTTTCTCTTCTCCTTTCTTCTGGGTTTGCAGCCAACACAGGCAATGAACATTTGGTTGTAAGCACAATTTCTTTGTTCCTGAATAATATCACATGATTTCCATACTATGCAAGGTAGTCCAGCTGGAATGGGAGAATTACTCATCACCTCCACACACTTTTTTTTATTACTTTTTTATATATATACAGTACACTTTTAAAAAAAAGGACTATTACAGCTGTTTTAGAGAGTTTACCATCTACAGTTAAAAAACAATGGCTTTTGTTTTTATGTGTAACCATGGTGTAATCATTTTTTTTTCTTTTTAAAAGGCATTCTAAGAGATACGTATGTACGGTATTACCATCAATACGGATCTTTTGTAAACTCAGCTGACATTTTGTCATGCTTAGGATAAGGGAACCCAGGGATGCTTGGCTTCTTTTATCCTATGAAAATAATCTTGTTTTATTTTTTTAGACTTGTGTATGTTTGTTTTTGTTTTCGTTGTTTGTTTGTTTCTTCTCTTTCTTCTAGAGAAAAAAGAAGTTCCCCGATCTTTATAGTAAGGTATGAAACTTACTAAACTAATTGTAATATTATCCTGTTATAATTTAAAGTGTGGTAGGTGGGGACTGCAATGAGGCCACCCCATTACCATTTATCCAGTGCACACCTTTTTAAGGTGCTGCACAACTGGCTACTAATATTGCCAGACCATTTCTGGGTTGATATCCATGTCACCATCCACAGCTAACCTTTTTATTGCTACAATATTCGAGCTGCCTCTTCCACCACAGTAGGAGCTTGAAGGGGGAAGGGGTAAGCTACCATTCCTTCCAGTGTAATACCCACAAAGGTTGCAAGGAACATTACTGTCTCCCCATAGGGGTAAATACCAGAAAATGTGTATCTGCTAATAATTGTTTCTTATTTACAGGTTTTTAAAAAAAAAGGACCCAAGGTATTTTAACAGTATAACCCAGCCCAAGTCCTTCTGCTTTTTCTAGTGCAAACAGTTAAACCTCATACCTATCATTGGTACAAGGGCTTCTGCCCTCAGCAAGTAATTAGTTAAGCTGGAAGGGGGAGTTGTGTATGTATTTCCACATATTCATTTTTTTAATTGTCTTTTCAGCTTTCTTATCCTGTCAAAACAAATGTAAAACAACTTCTCATAGTCTTACAGCAATGGATGCAATAATCTGTTTTCTATAAGTGTAAACAAAGTTTTTTTTTTATAATTTTAAAGTTCTAAGCATTGCAGACCCTGAAAAGGTCTTACAAGTTAGCAAAAACAGAGTGGCAGATTGCTCCAATAATATTTTTCAACCAAAACTAAGTAATTTTTATCAAGGACTGCAACTTATTCCATGGTTATGTTCAACAAGTAAAGTAACAATGCTCTAAGATTCCTGGATTTTGACTTAAATTTGCAGTCTATATTTGTTGTTTAAAATGTATTTTATGCATTATGCTCAATACTGAAATTGTTCTATTGCAAAAATGCTTATGTTTCACGTTTATGTTATAATGTTTTGAGATACATCTTGCTACACTGTAGCATGTGTGTATTCAGAAAAGTGCTCCACATGTATAGATGTTTTTAATGCTCATAACCAAAACCTAAATACTTGGGCCAGCATTGCTGACCCACCCCTACAATATGTTCCAAAGCAAAACCCCAGATAAAGCAATACTCTGTCTTATTACTCACAGGTACCCCTGAAGAATAAGTGCACTCTATGCAGGTTTTGTCATTTTAAATCTTAACAATTATAATATGAAAAATTTAGATTCTGCTCACAGAACCTATGCTTCAAGATTCCATAGTAGACCCTTTCACTTTTCACAGGTGCAATAGGCACTATTATTAAGTTGACATAGGCCAACAATATATATATTTGTCCCACTATTGCATAGTGTAACAGGCGTATTACTATAAACTATATGTTTAAAGCGTGTTATTGTAACATTACAAGATTTTATAACTCAGGTCTCAGTTAGACCTGCTAGCAACAGGTAGAGGGAAATCACTGTATAACCTCTTCTGTAATTTGAAAGCAGGGTGTAACCATAACATTGTCATGGATTTACAGATGGTCAAATGGTATAATTGGACCTCGGCCTGCACCCCCAGGTGTGCGGTTGATGTCCCATTTTTATTTTTTTCTTTCCAATTGCCAGAATTTAGGCTCTGTCACATGACTCTTTATAGAACAAAAAGTCATTGGTTTAAAAGATTATTATTTATGTGTTTTTAACACACTGTGAAAGTTTGCAGGTTTCCACAGTGTGGCACACATAAGATCTCCATGTTCAATAGCAGTAATACTTTCATCTAAGTTGACAAGACCTTCATCTTTTTCCTGAAAATAAAACAACTGCCACAGCTTTGATGTTATCACTATCTTTGTGCCTGACTGGTTCCACATAAGGACTATTGCATGAATCAAGTTATTATTACCTCTGCAAATGTAATGTTTTCAGCAAAAGTACACCTATTTGTAGAACTTTAAATCAACTGAAAAAGGTCCAATCAGTTCAGACTCTGCAATCAAGCTTATTGTTTCTGCTTACTATGAAGTTAAGTCTGGGGTAGGGGCAATACCCTAACTTCAGCAAGAAGATTTTTCTTCAATTGATCTTCAAGCAAGACATCCATTTTCTTCACTGCTGCTGGTTCCAAACATGGCTGGTACTTTATACAAACCTATTGCTCTATTATGGACTGTGTTCTTAATCGTTTATTGTAAACTGTTACCTTTTTATGGACTGTTAATCTTTGTGCCAGGTTTGTAATCAACTACCACAACACAAATGCCATGCCAGTGTGTGTGTGGCTACTCCATTAAAATGACTCAATGCACAATCAAATGCACCCCTGGCCAGTGTGTCTGCCAATCAGCCGTCCAGCTGCCAGCAACATGAACATTGACTTTTCTACTATGCTGGTGTTTTGTTTTTGAATTATTGTCTGCATTGCCCCATGTGCCTTGTGGGGTTACCACCATTCTGCAAATGACATTTCACCTGTACTGTAACTACACTAACTTGTAGTTATTTATATCAACTTATAAACTGTTAATTTCATGAACTGTTATGTTTCCTAATGACCTATCTAACAAGAGACATTATCAACAGATTCTTCAATCAAGCTCAAAGGGTGTGCCACACCTCAACACAAGGTAGCATCTATCTTATCCACTCTCAAAGTGGATTCCATGAACTCTTCTTCATCAACAAAATTGTTATGTCATATTGTGTTATATGTGGTATCACATGTTAGCATCTTTTTACATATTTCAATTGTGGTGTTGACATCCCTGAGTTCTGCAGTATGTTTTACAAACTCACCATTTGTGTTCCGTCTGTAACCACCCTGTACCAACTCCAGAACAGGATGCTTTTTATCAATGCCTTAACTATCTGTATGCTGGCAACCAGTTTTAAATCATATACCTATTCACCTAGACTAACAGTTTAGGAGTAAAAATGTTTATTTAGTTTTTTTTTAACCTTCAGTTAATAACTAATCTTTACATTTATGTTAAATTTTTGTGAAGGTTCGAGTCCCTCAGAGGCCTCTTTACCTTCAAGGTGGGGACTGTTGAATTTGCCCAGGGGCCCCAAGGCCTAGGTATATACAGGTTCAGTTATATAAAATTGCTGATTGCCACCTCTTTATATACAGTTGACTATGGAAAGGTGTAAAAGGCTTGCAGAAATTACAAATGGCCAATAGATGACTGAATGAGGCTCACATACAAGTTAATATGGCTAGCTAGCCAATGACTGCCAGTGGCTAAGCAAATGAATGATACCACCATATCAATGCATATATGTGGAGGCTTTAAATGGTTAACGGTTAAACTGAAGAAAATAAGATAAATCTTAAAGCAGTCAAGGTCTAATTTTGAATTGTCTTATTCAGCAATGCTGTATACCAAAACATATATTTTTAAAAGGTTACAGCCGAGATAAGAGCGCAGCTGCAAGTAACCGCAGTCGGCCTTGAAGCTTAAAGTTCCTCTATCATCTTGTGATTTGGCTACAATTTGGCCACTGTCTGGTTTCATCTGTAGGCCAATTATTTTTGGAACAGTCACATCCCCTCGCATGTTTTCTGTATCCTAAAGTAAGTATTTTAAACAAATAAAAATCCCCTGATTACTTGTTTTTCCATTTAAGAATGACCGAATGTCTCTGGCAAAGTGTAAAAAGTATCTTATGACCAAGGTATCTTTTGGCCAATGTATTTTTGAACCTGAGTCTTATGATTTAAAGAATGACATATTGTCTGTGTTTAAAACTGCTGAGGTGGTTTTTGGGAAATTCCAGCCTTGCATTTTTTCTAAGCTTGCTACACATAAATATGGGACCTATGGTTGTGTCCAGCATCCCTTCGAGAAGACACAGTCTCGGATAAGATGCAGTCTGAGACTATCCCTAGATTGATCAAGGGATCCAGAGAGATATGGTTACATGTGTCTCTGAAATGCTGTAGCCCTGTAATGCAAATATTACTAGCTGTCTAGATTGCATGTTATAAACACCCCACTGGGATTCCCTTTTGGCTATTTTACAACTAAATTGTAAGAGGAACACCTAGGTAGTGGTGGGTTCCTGATGTTTAAAAATAATGTTAGCATGTATTCCCTTTTGTAAGCTAGGATTATTAATCATGACAGGATCATCCTGTCAGGGTGTGTTTTTATTGTTACAATTGAATTTTCTGGCTAATCTTATTAATATTATCATAATAAAGTACCACTAATTTGGCAAAGAAATACTGTGTTGGCTTTATTGAATTACTGAGAATTACCAACCAGGAACCTGTATAAACTGTATAATTGGATCCAATTAACAGGATAACACTGCAACTTTAACAAGCCATAACTCCACCAGTCTGTGGAGTTAAGGGACACTATACATCCAAACAATAGTCTCAATGTGTACTACAGTAGTAACACTTAATACCCCTTGAAAACTTCATGGTGTGTGCACAGCATCACAAAATCATCTCCCAACTTGAACATGTTGCCAAATCTACAATGTATGTCTGATAATCATCAAAAATGATCAAATATGCACCTCTGCTTGGACTACAACTGTATCAAGATTCAGACAAATTCAACAAAATTTGACTGAGTTATGCCTAAAAAACTCAAAAGGAATAGTTGGTGGAAGTTATTTTGACCCAATTTCACCTTTGTGTACCTCAAGGAGAAGTTACAGGCAAAGTTGCAAGGCAAAGTTACCAATGGTGAATTTCATATCAAACAGAAAAACTTTGCGAAATGATCCACAGAGGTGAATTTGGCTACTTTACCTGTAACTTTTCCTGTCAATTAAAACTTCACAACATCTCTACTGTACATGCACTCTCTAAAAAAGACACATATCATAATTTTATTGTAAATGTATTAAATCATGTTATTAAATAACTATTCCAATTTTAACTAATTTAACTATACTGGAGAATAAATTACAATATCCTGTAATAAATACATTATTCAGAATATGTGCATTTAAAGTAGATTACTGTTAATTTCCTCACTACATATAGAACCACTAAAAAGGCAGAGTTAGAAACATTGTGCTAACCTGTAGTAGAAGATATTTATAATAACATATTTCTCAACACTCATTCAGAAAGAAAGTGAATGATAGACCATCAGAAGATCCCCAAAAGAGATACAAAAGTGCCAGAGAACAAGGACAGGGTAATAAAGAGGAAGGAGATGTACAAGTACAAAGAAAAAGAGAATTTCTCAGAAATGTATTTACACATGTGAAATCAGCTATAAAAGGATATACAAAAACTTCCATATGCAAATAAAACTAATTAATTAATTTAAAGTTTCATCAGGAAAGATATGCTGAGCTTGTACCAGCTTATTCCCAGATGTATCCTGGGAGGATAGGGGAAGGGTAATATATGGTACGTGGTGAGTAAGTGAACACACATAATGTAAGGTGCAGTTGTAATATAAATAAGTACAGTACAAATGCATACAATAGAACAGAGTAAAAATAAATAACAGTGCACCATCACAATTTACAGGCAAAGTACTCAGGGCTACAAAAAATAAAGACCAGTCATAATGCAATAAGATACAAATGCCAAACAGTGCAGGGAGGAATGCCAGACAGTAGCAGGACAGCATCATCCAGACTGGTAAGGTGTCAGGTAGCAAAGCCACTCCAGTGCATGGGCTAGACTCAGGAGCACAATATAACCAATGTTACCAGAAAAAATAACCAATAAGGCACAGGTAGAATGGCAGGGGGGTGAGGTAAAAGTTGCTCACAGCCAGGGAGGATAATAGGAAAGGACTGGTTTAGGGGAGAATAGAACACATAATTAGTCCAGTGAGAGGACGTAATGACATGTTAAGTCATGAGTCTGAGGGTGAGTAGTATTTTCAGTTCAAGAATTAGCAGCTCTTTTACAAACTTTAAATTGCTTTTTTCATTGGGGTACAACTGGTTATGGTGTACATAAGTTAAAACAAGAGGCCCAGTGCACCCCCCAAATTCCCAAATCATTAAATTATTGCAATATACATTGTTTTAACTGAGTGGCATTTCAACCTCATTAAACCCTATTTTGGAATTATACTGCAGGGGCCCCATATTCAAAAGTGGCAGGCTGCATCGTGCAAGTGACTGTGCCATGCAACTCAACTGCACTGGCACAAAAAAATTGTATTTTCAGAAGATGTACCATAATCTGCTATCACGCATGTGTGGCCAAATATCCTAAACATGCACAATCGTGCAGTGGGAGGTGCATGGTGCAGCAGTTGCCCAGAGCCCAGTACAGAGCATACAGAAGTGTGTGATGTAAAGCCACTTGTGTGTTGCACAGAAGTGCAATATTCAGCCAGGATATGCAAATAGTCTCATTGCACATTCAGCACCCACACAGTACATTTGCATTTCACTAGTGGAATGTATTCAGACCATTTGTATATAATTAGCATGCACAGTTCCAGCATTTCAGGGCAGCACCACCACTCCACAAAGGTGATCAGGAGGTACTGCAGCCTAGCAGGCTGGTGAGAATGCATGGTTTTGCATGGGTGGACTGCACAGGCCTGAGTATAGTGCTACATACCCCGAACCCTTTAGCACCAAAATGTGTGCCAAGGTGTGTGACAGCTGGTCAGAATGTGTGACACAGCAGCAAACATGACAGTGCAAGCTTGGAAGACTGTGGAAATAAGTGCATCAGTGTTGCTACTGTGTGCTGATATCTAGCATCTCATATTATCATATAATTCTGCATAATAGTATCAGTAGTTGGTGTGTAATGTCACTCACTCAATGTGGGTCACAGGGTGTCTGAGTGATAACACGAGTGCCATACCCCATGCTGTGTGACAGTGGAGAGGTTTCAGTGCTACTACCCATGGCCATGTCCATGCCCTAGGTGGATGCATGCATAACACTGGAAGTGTCCAGTGTCCTTGGGGCATGCCCCAGCCACCTCCAGGCCACAGGTGGTGCCACCTCTGCCCCATGCTTCTCACAGTAGTGCACAGTACACCACAGTGAACTGAACCCAGGGCTCCTGTGGCATTGCTACACTGCAGGGATGGCATTGGTGACATGTATGTGGTTCTGGTGGTGTGGGTCTGGCATGGGCATGCTTTGTGCACCTCTGATGTTCCACTGAGGGTGTGTGACAATGGGCTGTCCCTGATCCATGCTGCCACCATTAACACCATGCATCCTGCTCATTGCTGTCCCAGACACCATCACGGGTGCATGCCTACACCAGAGGCACTCTGACAACCACATGGGTGCAGGCCATGGCACCTGGCACATGTGCCACAGTGTAGCTGTCTGCTCTGCTGGTGTGCTAAGACGGTGCCTGACATGTTGCAGCTGGCATCCCCAACCTGGGTGCAGTGTGTGGGGTGGCTGCCTAGATGGTGCCAGTGGTGTCACCCAGCAGCACCTGGCAGGTGCCCAATGAGCAGGCACAGCATGGCTATGGCTTTGGGTACTACCGTCCTGGCATGCCTGCTGTGTGTGGGTGCCTGGAACACATCCTGGTGTACCTTCCAGGGCTGTCTCAGGGTCACTTGTCTGCAGTTCTGGCCAATTTAGGTTATTGTCTTACATACAGTACCTAACTTTGTGCTGCACAGTTTTGTGATGCGCGACACATGTGCCGCACATTTCATCTGAATATATCCTTGCGCAGCATATTCAAATGCCCGCTTCCTATTTTTGCACTACATACATTATTTCTGTATAATCACACATTTGGATATGAATGACACATCTCTCTATTTTGAATATCGTGCTTCCACGCATTTTCTGAGATGCACTGCGCATCTCCATTTTGGGCAGTGCATCTCCTTTGAATATGTGGGCTCAAGTGTACAATTCTTCTCTTTTGGTTATTATCTATAATATTCTGGTTTAGCTGACAACTGACTTTATAGCCAAAAATGACTTGATTTTTGATGATTCTTACTTGTGGGACGGTGAATTGGTTCTCTTTAAGAAAGATGTTTTGCTGAGTATTTCTACTGTATTCACTGTTCATTATGCCTAGAGGAAGTGGATGTGTGACTGAGCTGCAGGACAGCTAAACGGACTTTCTGAGCTAGCTGTGCCTTCAAGCTGATTTGCTAGTTCAGTTTTTAAGCATCTTTATTCAGTTAAATGTCTTTTTCCATCACAGTGTATTTCTTTTGTGGTAAATCATATTTATTCTACAGAGTTCTGTTTGTGTTTTCTGTGAAGTGAAGATGAGTAGCTGCAATGTGACATTTTGTCCAGATTGTTTCAAGCTGTTTGCTAGTTCAGTTTTGAAGCATACAGTATATCTTCAGGCTTTTGACTTTTTTTCTGCCAGACTGTCTTCTTTTCTTTTGTTGTGACTCACATTAATTCTACTGAGTTCTGTGCATCTTTTATGTGATAGCATAATAAGTAGCTGCAGTATGAAGCATGGTGCTGGGGACTCCAATCGTAACTATTTTTAATGTGCTTCGTCATGCATTTCACAGCGATATTTTTTTTAAATCTAGGATATCCCAGCTGAGATGTGACATTTTATTATTTATTTACATGTGGGAGCTCACTCATGCCTGATACAAGACATACAAGCAGGGCACCCGCAACATTATGCACAATCTCCCCTTCAATTTGTAGCATCACTAACTTTAAAATCCATATTGTACCAGCAAATGTATTTGAAAAAGCTCTGCTTTGTTAAGCATTTCAACAATGTCATACATCTTGATCATGCTGCTAAGGTGCTAAGACTTCCTCTCTCATTGAAGCTGTGTTTTCATGGCTGCTTTCTTTTCTGCAGTGGTATATGTCTGTACTGCCCTCACCTCAGGAGATGATACCCTTTTGCATTCACATGGCCCTTCTCAGTGCTAATGCAATATGTGATGGAGAGAGGCCAAAACACTGAGTGGTACTACAGGATGCTGGGACAATTCCCTGTGCATATCGAATAGAGAAGGGCAGTCTGTCCACATGACTGCTTACAGCGCTCACTCCAGAATGCATTCAGAAGATTGTTGCAGCTCCTCAAGAGGCTCAGCGAGTAACATAACCATGATTCAGTAAGTGTCAACATGGCCACTTTTGCGCCACATCAATTCAAGCACTTGGGTTGCTGCAGTGCAAAAGTGGCTATGTAAATGGTCTTTAATATACACTGAGCAACATTTAGAAATATTTTGCATCGGACAAACATGTTTGTGCTTTGCAACCCAAGTTGAGGAATGCTGAGTAGGCAGTTTGTGAGTCAAGAGCAATATAGGAAGTAATAGTCTGTGAGAAACAAACCAGCTATCATGATCATACAAATGCAGATCTTGAACACATGCTATTGAGAGGTGGAGCCATGAATACAAGTTCTTATTCGGTAGGCCCCCATAGCTCCCTCCCCTTCATGGTCAAGAAAGACATAACACAGTTCTTGGAGGAAAATGGCCATGGCCATGTTTTATTTATTTACAATTTTAGATATTAATCTTTATTGAATCATCAATTACTTCCAATGTTATACTCTAGATTAATACCTGACATATTAATATTGAGCACCAGGCGCTGCAGGGAGGAAGCGCATACCCAGGGCCCCCTGCACTGGCCCAATTCAAGGAGTCTTGTCAGTGCTGGCTGAGGCGTCCATACACGGTAGCGAGACAGGTCATATGGCCAAGGTTCTGGTGGCCGCCCCCCCCCCCGTTTGGCATTGTCAACCTTGCAGTCTGCTGCTGAGGCTAGACCACCATTCTCACACCAGCCAGGGGCCTCGATACCTTTGGGAGAACTGGCATCGTCCCCTATTTCCCTGCTACTTCCGTCGTGCACTCCTCCTGTGCCACCACAGACCGGACCCTGTACGACCCCCCCAAGCCCTCTGTTCAACCCTTTCCTCCAATATTGTCTTAACATTGCCTAGGAAACTATCTAAAACCTCACCCTGCAACTGACCCTCCGAGCCTACCACCAGGCACTGGTAGGTATGGTAAATGTTGTCATGTCTCAGTACAGAGCCCCCCAGGGACTCCATAAATGCTCCCATCTCCTTGTTGATGTGCAGACAAGCCCAATTCAGTGCAGGCACCATATGTGCCTGAGCCCAATGCTCCCTCATCAACAAGTGTGCCCAAATAATAGTGGTACCAGGCCAACATCTTTTGATGGTCTGCAAATCAACCTTCATTTCCAACAGCAGATTCATTGTCTTCCTGTGGCCCAGGTCTTCTCTGCCCAAGTGAGTCAACAAGATCTGTGGTGCAGATCCCCGGTGAGCCTTCCTTTACAAGATTGGAAGCAAATCCTCCCAGCATGAACCCTTGGCCCCAACCACTCAACCTGGGTGACCTCTCTTGGCAGAGACAGGTTGCTTCTCCCTGGCTGACTGGCTGCCCTTTGAGCTGCCCGCCACATGAACACATGACTAATTATCGAAATGCGCATCATGTCTTCCCCAGGGCCTGTAAGAGACAATAAACAGTTACTGTAGGTGTGGGCTCACATAATACAGGAATGCCTGAGACTTCCAGCATCCCAAGGCCTGAATCTCAGAGTCTGATAGGCCCCTGCCTCTAGCAGCTGTTGTTGCCCCAATGCGGAATGATTGTGTCCCATAATCCCCGTACATCAGCCCCAGTTCCTGGATCACCCTCCATAGGATAAACTGGAATTGATAAGCCGTCACTGCGCTGCCATCTTTATGCCTGAAGAAGGCCTCACCAGTTGCAGTGCAGCGCATCCTATATTCCGCCAGCCTACTGGTGACATGCCACCACTCTCCAGCAGGGGCCTTAATTTCATGCCAGTAGCCTGTCCCCTCCTGATCTGTCTTGGACATGCAGAGATACAGGAAAACACTGCTCCCCACTGTAACCACATCCTGTGACAGGAAGCTTGTGGTGCCCCGGTACTTGGAGGGTTTAGTTAATTCCGAAACCCTGAAGGCCCCACAGAAAGTGACCAAGAACATAGTGCCAAACAGCCGTGCCTCATGGTCATCCCTACAGACTTTAGGCAAAACTCTCCAAATGGCCTCTAACCTACTTGGTGTGATGGCCATCTGGCATACGAGGTAGAAGTGACCTTCATGCCCCAGCCTTCTAAAAGCTTCCACACCTTAAAGGCTTGCATGGTGTCTGCCAGACCCATGGCTGTCATCACCCAAAACTGCCCCGTGAGGTGTTGAGTCATCACTCCCAGTGATAATCCTTCTGCCCTGCCTACCATGACATAATTGCACAGTTGATTTTCCAGAACAGGCCAGACATCCTGCCACCCCTTGGCCTCTTGCGTAGCTAGGTAGTGTTCAACTCCCTGGCAGTGCGCCTCTTTGGTACTTGGCACAATAGAGTTACCTATGCATTTCCAAGCTTGTCATTCACCACCTCCCACAGGAAGAAGGCACCTCCTGTAGCTCCTTGTCTGCTTCTGGCGCCAGCCTGAAGAATCTGTTCTACTATGAATGAGATAATGCATCTGCAATGCCATTGTCAATTCCTGGGACACGTATAGCTTGAAATGTCATGTTAAGCAGCATACATTTAAAAACAAAAACTTGCATTAAGTCCCCCATTGGTACCAAATGCCCCAGCTGCCTATTGAAGGTGTGGACCACCCCCATGTTATCCGACCTGAAGTGCAGTACCTGGTCACAGAGTCTGGGACCCCAGATGCACAGTGCCACTATGACTGGGAAGAACTCTAGTACAGTGATATCCTTCCCCAACCTGGCCTCCAGTCAGTGGGCTGGCATTGACCTCAACATCACTGCCCTTGCAAATAAGCCCTAAAACCCAGGACCCCAGCTGCATCTGTGTACAGCTCCAAGGGGATACCACCCCATTGTGCCTGCCAAAAGGCTGTCCCATTAAAGTGATCTAAGTACAGCTGCCAAACCTATAAGTCCTTTCAGAACTGCTGGGTGTCCTGAATCCTGTGGTGGGGTCCAGAGCAGCCGGACCCTGTCCTGGCCAACCACCGCATGAAGGTCCTCCCCATGGGAATGACACTGCATGTGAAGTTAAGGTGTCCAACTACAGTAGCTGCTGCAACTCTGTCAGTGAAACTTTCTTGTGCCCTGTCATCCTACACAACAGTTCCTGAAGAGTGGTCAGTCTGGCAGATGGCACAGCCTGCTAAGTGAATAAATTTCTATGCCCAAGAAGGTGAGGGAAGTTCCAGAAGCTTCAGATTTTTCCTTTGCCAAGGGAACTCTGAAATCCTCGCAAACATGCTCAAAGGCTCTGACTAAGTCCCCACACGCTGGGGACCCTGCCGGGCCCACAAACAAGAAGTCATCAAGATAGAGCACTATGCTGTCAGTTCCTGACGTCCGTGCAGTAACCCAGTGCAGGAAGGTGATAAAACTCTCAAACACAACACAGACCACCGAGCAGTCCATGGACATGCAATTGCCCACATAGTACTCATTCTCAAACCTCATGCCCATCAGTACCCTGTCTTCCTGGTGCAGCAGCAGTAGTCTGAATGCAGACTCAATGTCCACCTTCACCATTAGTGGGCTAGGCCCTGCTGTGTGCACCACAGCCACTGCCCAGTCAAATGACTGTTAGTGAACCGAAGTGTACTGCTGGTCAATGTGATCATTTAGAGAGTCCCCTTCTGGGTATGACAGGTGATTAATAAGCCTATATTCCCCTGGAACCTTCTTGGGCACCAGCCCAATCAGTGAAACCCTTAGGTTCGGCAGCAGTGGCCTGGAAAAGGGGCCACTCACTCGCCCAAGCTGCAACTCTTTTTCCAGTTTCTCCCAGATGACGTGAGGTAGGTCTCTGGCTGACTTCAAGTTCTGTGTCTCATACTGTCATCAAGGACCAGAGTCCGGGATCCTGGAGCCTTCCAAAAACCCTGCCTCCAACAATTGTGTGGCTGCTCTGTCCGGGTACTGGTCCAGCCACGATTTAATCTTTTTTATCCATACCTCAGTGGGAAGGCCTGCCACTTGGGGGCTTCCTGTACTTGACACTACCCCTCCCCGCCCAAGCCCCTCCCTCTCATTGGGGAGGAGCACTGGAATAATGGGTGCTGCTGGGCGCATGCCAAGCACACGTGCTTGAACCAGCAAGTGGGGCAGGAGCAGGACGACTGGTTGTATGTGTAGCACAGCTGGGAACAGCTGCTGTCCCCTGTTCATGATGCCAGGACACAGATTGGGAGCCCACTGTCCCTGTGTTGTACTCCACCATCCTGCATCATGTCCACCAGCAGCGGCATGTCCAGCCTGCCCCAGCTGATGGCATGGTCCACCTGCTGCCTGTGACGGAATTCCTTGTCATAGTTCAGCCATGCTGTCCTGCCCTTTTTATGGTGCATCAAGGAGATGTGATGCATATAGTTAAGAATTTCCACCCCCGTTTGCTGTCGCCCTCCAGCACTACCGTAGATCAGAAAGGCTACAACCCAATTGTCATATGTCTGGGGAACCTTAACCTTCGGTTTCTCTCGGTCATCCCCTCTGTCCTTCTCCTTTTTCTTCTCTGCATCATCAGCAGGTCAATTAAGCAGGGAAAAAAATATCTACATAATCTCAGCTCCATATCTGTTATTTGACCTTGTCAGTCAGGTGGGTCCCCACCAGGGAGTCAAGCCCCATTTATGGATTCACAAGTGGAGGGGGTGCCTGTTTATCTGGTGCCTGACCATCCGTGTCTTCGCCAGCCCTCCCGGTGGGCGCCGGCAGCAGCCGATTCCTAATCTCTGACACTAGGTCTGCTACCACCCCCACCAACTGTTTCAACCACTCATCTGTTGCTGCCCACCAACTGTCATCTAGTAAGGGCTGAGGTCCCTCTGACTCCTCCCCTTCTGACCCATAGTGGGTCCTCCTGGATTCGTCACTGACCGAATCCAGAGAGTCTGCCATGATTGTAACCTCAGTCTCGCTGTCTGAGGAGTCCTCCACCAAGGACTCACCCCTCACTGCCCTCAATACCTGCCTTACCTGGCTGGCCCCCACCTGGGGGCCCTCCAATCCCGTCCTACCTGCCAAATGAGAGAGCTTCACTGGTGGCAGTGACTTCCGGCCCCCTCTTCTCTTCTTCCCATCAGGTGTAGTGGCATCCTCCAGGACTTCCAGGCATGCCCACACTCTGGCTGCACCATTCTTCCTGCAGAGAGACCGTAACTTGCCTTTGGTGGACACCATTGCTTTAGATGTGGGCACTCGCTTCCTGGCAGACATGATCTGAAAAGACAACTAATCCACCCCCACAAAACATGGTTAGTGGGTGTTACAACCTTACCTTTCCCGATATCATAATGGGAGGGAGGCAGCTTGCTGGGGGCATTTGCCCCCCCTCATTATCCAATTGGCCACCCCACCCCCACCCCAATGGGCCCTGGAGCAGGGCCCCTGCTCTGTGTCTGTGTGTGTGTGTGTGTGTGTGGGGGGGGATGTTAAGTACATGTGCACCTGCAGGATGCTGCCCGATGACATATTCCAATTTGGACACTCATACAATGTGGAATAGGCTCCTGTAGATCAGCATGCTGTGCTGGCACGATGCATTAACAATCATGGTGCAACAGCCAACTATGCATTTTTAAATAATACTTCCATTCTTTAAATTCCATGTTTGTAATACACAAGAAAATGGGGAGGAGACCGGGAGCCGAACCCTGGTCCTCTGATGGGCACCCAGGGGTTGGGGGTTTCTCTAGCCCCACTGAACACGCCGATCCTGGCCCCTGCCTGGGGGTTGGGGAGAGTTCGATTGTCAAATTGACCCTTGAATGAGTGACCTGCCCAGCATAACTTGCCCCATTAGGAGCAGCTGAGAGTCCCATCCACACATAAGCCATCTCCCACTTAGCCCCTGGCTGCCTTAGCAGCCCCAGGCACTCATCAGTGGTCCCCAAGACTGCTGCCTGAATGACAGCCCTCGCTGTCTATTTAAAAAAAAAATTTTTATTTTTGGATTCCTGCAACCGGGCCCTACCAGGTGAAGGCCCACCCAAGATGGCCGCACTCCTCTGGCGAGCGTTCCCACAAGACCTGCAGCTGCTACATGCCATTCACTGAGCAGAGATCTCATGGGAAGCTCACAGGACACACATACAGGATTTTCGGGAACTCACTGAGCAAGGAGGCCGGCAAGCCCTATCGCTTAGTTTTTGCTTATATTCCTCCTATGGGTTATTTCCCTGCCCCCACTTGTTCCCCCATGCTGACCCCGCCGCAGATAGGTGATTTTTTTATCCCGTGGCCAGCGATGAGTCACCTCGGGCATGCCCACGAGATCTGCCATCGTTGTAACCCCCCCGAGGCAGCAGATCCCGTGAGACTCGCGAAACTATGTGGGGAAGCCAGGCTGCCCTCTCAGGCTGCAGTAAGGCCTCTCTCCTTCAGCCTACACATGCAGGACATGAGCAACGGGCCTCCGGTCCCCCACATTCCTCCATTGCAGCGGTGCCACTTGTGACCGAGGAGATGAGCTGGGTGAAGCGGGCAGTCAGCGGCCTACACAGGGCCTGAGGGATCATGTGACAAGTAGTCCTAGACTCCTGGATCCTCCCAGATGTGGGCCGGAGTCCCAGCCACCTAGGAGCAGCTTCCCCTTGGGCAGCCCATTCACCCAGTGCTGGTCCAGCCCAGTGCTGCAGAAGGGGCCCTCCGTGCTCATTCCAACAAACAGGCCCATGATGAGCCCAGCTCTACCACCACCCAGAAGCCGTGTAAGATCCCCGCCGTGATGCTGACCACTCTCAGAGGCCGGGAGCTTCATGCTGAAGCTGCTGCAGGAAACCACTCACCAGGTAAGCCCCAACTTAAACTGCCTGCACTGGTGTAAAGCCAGGATGCACAATGGAGGGACCAGTAAGCTGGGTGGTCATGATGCTGGGCCAGGAGGGGTATTGAATCCTGGCCCAAAAGCACCCAAGGCAGCCCGAACCAAGCCCCTTGTTGCAAGATTCCCCCAGGAAAGCAACTGAACTAATTTATTAACATTTTTAGCCAGACTGACCCTAAATCTGAGGCACAACCCAGATGATAAGCTTCCATGAGGTCACCCCTTCCCAGGCCCCAGCTACCTTACCTTAACTGCTGAATCTGGAGGCTGCAGATGTTGATCCAAGGGGAGGAAGAACAAGAAGGCTGAAGCTTGGGCAGTCAGCTAGTTATATTCTTCCCCTTCCCTTGGAGAGGCTAGCTGACCTATACTAGCCTATGTCCAGAGGCTGCTGACCGCTCCTCTGGGCTGGTTTCCAGCAGTCTCTGGCCATTTGGCCATGGGGGGAAGGGGGCCCACGAACAAAGGGATGGGTGCTGCAATGTATTGGGCAGCCTATTCATTCTGCTATATTGAAGCCCCTAGTGAACATACTAACTGCCATTTAGAAACATAGAAACATAGACTTTGATGGCAGATAAGGACCGCTTGGCCCACCTATTTTGTCCATTTCCCTACCTACAGGATAAGCTGCAGATCCTATTTAACCAACAGCCTATTTCTTCCTACCCCCCACAAAAATTGCCTCATGTCGGTCCCATGCATTCTTGAATTCTCCCACACTTTTAGATCCCACAACCTCCTCAGGAAAGCTGTTCCGTGTGCCCACCACCCTCTCTGTGAAAAAATACTTCCTCACATTGCCCCATTGCCCCTGAGCCGTCCCCCCTCTATCTTCAAATTGTGTCCCCTTGTTCTTGTACATGTCTTTTTCTGAAAGATGCTACCCTCTTGGACTTTGTTGATTCCACTGAGGTACTTAAAAGTTTCTATCATGTCCCCCCTCTCCCTCCTTTCCTCAAGGGTATACATATTAAGCTCCTTTAGTGTCTGCTCGTATGGCTTCTCTTGCAGACCCTGCACCATTTTAGTTGCCCTTCTCTGGACTGCCTCTATCCTGTCTATGTCCTTGTGGAGATGGGGTCTCCAGAACTGGACGCAGTACTCCAGATGGGGTCTCACCAACTGTCTGTACAGAGGGATAACAACTTCCTGTTTTCTCCTGGTGTTGCTTCTCCCTATACATCCCAGTATCCCCCAGCCCTCCTAACTGCCTTCTCACATTGCTTGCTAACCTTAAGGTAATCAGATATGATTACCCCCAGGTCCCTTTCCATTTTTGTTGTTGCTACTACCTCCCCCCATTGTGTAATCTTCCCCATGGTTTTTGTTTCCCAGGTGCATTATTTTGTACTTGTTTGCATTGAATCCAAGCTGCCATACTTCTGACCATTCCTCCAACCCTACCAAGTCCCTTCTCATCCTTTTCACACTTCCTTGTGTATCAACCCTGTTGCAGATCTTTGTGTAATCTGCAAAGAGGCATACTTTTCCTTCCAGTCCCTCTGCAATGTCACCTATAAAGACATTAAAAAGGACTGGACCCAGTACTGAACCCTGTGGTACACCACTAGTAACCCCTCTTTCTTCAGAGTGGACTCCATTTACAATTACCTTCTGTGTCCTGTTGTCCAGCCAATGTTTTACCCAGGCCACCACCCTGGGACCCACTCCCAGGCTGGTTAATTTGACTATTAATCTTTTGTGTGGGACTGTGTCAAATGCCTTGCTAATGTCTAGGTAGGCCATGTCCACAGCCCCTCCCTGGTCTACTACTTTGGTCGCCCAATCAAAGAAATCAATTAGATTTGTCTGACATAACCTTCCCACTGTGAACCCATGTTGCCTTGGGTCGTATGCCACACTGACCTCTAGGTACTCAACAATTCTTTCCTTCAGAAGTGATTCCATCACTTTCCCCTACCACAGAGGTCAAACTGACAGGTCTGTAGTTTCCTGCCTCTGTCTTGCTCCCACTTTTGTGAAAGGGAATCACATCTGCCTTTCTCCAGTAGTCAGGTACCACACCATCCTTCCATGATTTGTTAAAAAGGGTAGTTGGTGGTGTCATTAGTTCTCTCTTTAATTATTTTAGAATTCTTGGGTGAATTCCATCAGGCCCCATTGCTTTGTCCACCTTCAGTTTTAGTAGTTCTTTCAGAACCCTTTCTTCTGTGAAAGGACTGGGATCACCCCCCCCCCATCCAGACTGCTTCTGCTTATTAAATTTATTTATTTATTAAATTTATTACATTTTGGTGACCGGGTAGGCCCACTGAGCCCTGAAGGTCCCTTTCTCAGGGGTGACCCGGGATAACAATACAAGTTATAAGAATGAACAAGGACATAAGGAACATTTGAGGCATTGTGAGTTACATCATGAGGTGGTTACAGTAAAGAAAAATAGTGGATACAAGCATAGTAAAAGAAAAGCAGTGGATACAGGCATGGCTTACAGGCACGGTAAAAGAAAAGCAGTGGATGCAGGCATGGGTATAGGCACGGTTATCATCATGACATGTAAGCAATTGGTAGTACTTTGCATATAGTTTATTCAGGGGCTACACGTGGCCTCTGGCGAGCAGTCTGTATAAGGCAGGTAGTAGGAAGGTTAAGCTAGGAGATGGGAGTTGGAGAGGAGGGGAGTACCTTAGGAGCTTTAAGTGCCATGACAGTGGCATGCACTTGAGGTCAGCAGATGGGACTTAAGCCTGGTGCAGAAGTTCATGAGTGAGGAGGAGGCCTGGACCTGGGGAGGGAGCTTGTTCCATTGGCAGGTTGCTTGGGAGGAAAAGGATCTTCCGCCAACATTTGTCCTTACCCTAGGGACTTCTAATAGCATTCTATCTGAGGTCCTTAGGTTCCTTGGGTTGTGTTTGAGGGTTATGGTCCCAGCAATGCTTGGCGGAGCGTGGGGTTTGAGAAGCTTGTAGGTCTGGACAAGCAAGGGGTGTTGGAGGCGGGCGACCAATGTGGGCCAACGAAGATTGGCCAAAGTGTCACAGTGGTGACGTCTCGGGTGGTCTAAGGTTGTGAAATGAGCTATTTTATTATATAGAGTTTGCATCCTGGTAATCTCTTGTTTAGCCATGCCCTGTATAATATGGGCCGCAAAGGTCAGGTTGGGTAGAAGGACGCTGGTAGCTATGGAGAGCCTGGCTTCAGAGATGAGTTGGTCCATGCGTCGGTACAGGGTGCCAAGTTTCCAATGTAGGGTCCTGGTGACCTGGTCCATGTGTTCCTTGTATGTGATATTCTGATCCAACATGAGGCCTAAGTATTTAAGGGAGGGGACTACGTTAATGGCTTTACCAGAGAGTGAGGTTAAGAAGAGGGATGAGGACCTGTCAAATCCCGGGGATCTTGGCCCGAATAGCATTGCCTTGGTCTTATCAGCATTTAGTACCATTCTGTTCTTACATAGCCAAGTCTCTAGTGAAGTGAGATCCTTTTGGAGTAGAGGGCCTAGGGCAACCATGTCACGCAGGGGTCAGAAGATGACAGTATCATCAGTGTACTGCACAACCGAGCTCTCCCCGCAGTGGGTACACAGGTCGTTGGTAAACAAGGAAAACAAGAGGGGGCCTAGAATTGAGCCCTGAGGTACACCCTGGTTTAGGGGTAGTGGGTCAGACATGGTCCCTTTCCATGAGACCCTCTGTGCCCTGCCTGATAAGTAGCTCCCAAATCACTTCAGGGTATGATTGTCTAGGCCTATATTTTGCAGCTTCTGTAGCAGCAAGTTGTGGTCAACGAGGTTGAACGCCTTGGATAAGTCTATAAAGACTGCACCAGTGGGTATGCCTTTGTCCATTGCCCTGAGAACTTCACCTGTGAAGTTAATGAGGGTAGTGTCAGTACCATGGTTTGTTCTAAATCCATGTTGGCAGGGGGAAAGGAGCTGATGAGCTTCCAGGTAGTCCCTGAGTTGATTGTAGATGACTCTTTCTTGCACTTTAGCAAGTGAGCAGAGGAGTGAGATGGGCCTGTAGTTGTTAAGTTTTTCACTGAGCTCCTCTTTGTGAATAGGGACAACATTGGCATGTTTCCATGGATCAGGGACTGCTCCTTCCCTCAGTGATCGATTGAGGAGCATGGTTATAGGCCGGGCTAAGGAGGTAGCTCCTACCTTGAGTAGCTGAGGGTTGATACCATTGGGTCCCCCTGACCCTTTCAGTTTCAGGTTCCTTAGGAGGTTTAGTACTTCAGTGCATTTAGCCAGTCTCAGGTGAAATGGGGGTCTTTCCATGTGAGGTGGTTCATCTGAGGTGGGGGGGACAGTCTGGGGAGACAGGCAGGTCTTGTAGGCCTCAAGGTCTGAGAAGTACCTGTTAAGGGCAGCCAATATCTGAGAAGGGTCAGTTGTGAGCTGACCATTAATCTCCATGGGACAGGACTCAGGCTTTTTGCTGCCCTTGATCAGGTCATTGATATGATTCCAGAATTGCTTGGGGTTGCCCAGGCTGGTTTTCTGGAGGTGTATCAAGTAATCTCTCTTAGCGAGTTTTATGGCTCTCTTGGCTTTGTTCCTCAGGGCTTTGTATTCAGAGAGATCTGCCTGGAGAGAGGGAGGAGAGTCTAAACTTTTTCCAGGCTTTATCCCGAGTAGCCATTAGGGCTTTGAGGGAGGGAGAGATCCACTTGTAGCAGCTGCCTTTAGCCCTCATTCTCTTCATTGGAGCAAAGAGGTTGGCCGCCGTGGTTAGTTCATCCTGGAAGTATTGCACAGCCTCAGTAAGAGTGGGGAGAAGATTTATGGGGTTCCAGTCCAGACTACCTAGGTAGAGACTGTATTGTAGTTCAGAGAACTTGGAGAAGTCACGGGAGGAGAGAATTCTAGGTTGGACCTTGGGTGGTTTGTTTTTCCATATACAGAAAATTGGGGAATGGTCACTCAGGGAGTCTGCCATTGTGCCCTCACTCTGCATATTAGTGGGGTTAGACACCAGAGCCCACTCAAGGGTGGTGTGGTTCCCAGTTTTGTAATTAAGTCTGATCAGTTCAGAGATGACCTGCGTCAGACCTGCTTCATGGGTAAGTGACTTCAAGGCATGACCAGGGTCCTGGGCCCAGTTAATGTTAAAGTCACCCAGGATTAGTTGCTCCATTGTTACCTTGATAGCCGTATCATTTGTGATGGCTTCAAGGGATTTGAGGGCTGATTTTGGTGGGTGGTAGATGCAGCCAATTGTTAGTTATTTGGCGTGCCCTAGGGTTATCTGGATGTATATGCTCTCTCCCTCAGCAGTAGGATTAGTCTTCAGGGGTAAAGGTGACACAGAGAGGTCATCTTTAGCATAGATTAGGACCCCACCCCCTTTTTTGATTTCTCTGTCATTGCGGTAGCTATTGTAGCCCACGACCTGAATCTCATGGTCATGGATGTGGGCTTTTAGCCAGGTTTCAGAGATGGCTAGTAAGTCCGGTTTGTAGAGGTCCAACCAGGCCTGGACTTCATATATTTTTGGTCTAAGACTACATATGTTCATTTGTGCTATCTTCAGACCCTTGCTGGCCACCCATTGATGGTCCTGGGGGAATGCTA
Source organism: Neoceratodus forsteri (assembly GCA_016271365.2). NCBI lineage: Eukaryota > Metazoa > Chordata > Ceratodontiformes > Ceratodontidae > Neoceratodus > Neoceratodus forsteri. The sequence goes on from CM057454.1 coordinate 13,871,563, forward strand.
CCAAGGTATTGGGTATGTATGGGCCAGGGTTAGGTTGGATATCACCTGATAGGAGAAGTAGCAAGACTAGTAACCTGAGCAGTTTAGAGCTAGGTATTGAGATGAGGTGTCTTCGATGCGTCCTGCTCATATAATAAAGCAGGTCATAGCATATACCCTTTTTTATGATCTCATGCTCTGTTAAAAGACTAGATATATTTGAGATAGGGTAGCTGCTAAGGAAGTCTTATGGGGGGATATTATGTAGATTGCTCACTGGTTCTGAGGGGAATGGGTCTATGAGCCTGTCCACCCAGAGTAGGGTCACTGAGTAGATTATGGCAAGTAGTACACCCCTATTAGGGGGAGAGACACTTGGGTTCCTAGCACACCAAGGAGGGCAGAAAGAAGCATATACTAAGTAAGGCATTATTATTGGATGATGTCAGCATAGCATAGGTAAGAATAGGGTGGTCAGAGTCTATCTGACTTGAGTCTGAAGGGTGGATGGCAGACACTGAGGGCTTCCTGTTAATTGGATTAGGCACCTCCACCTCCTCCTTTTTTGTGAATACTGAGCAGAAATATTCATTTAGTATCACTGCTTTTTCACTGTCTCTCTCTGCCCACCCACCGTCCATTCTATTCAGCCTCACCATCCCTCCCTTTGTCTTTCTACGCTCCCTGATATACCTATAAAAGGTTTTATCCCCCTTCTTAACTGACTTGGCTAACTTTTCCTCAGTTTGGGCCTTTGCTAGTCTGACTACCCTCCCTGCTTCCTTCTGCCTTAACTGGTACAGTTCTCTGTCCTGCTTCTTCTGTGTTTCCTTATACTTCCTAAATGCTGTCTTTTTCTCCCTAACCTTCACTGCTACCTCTTTTGAGAACCATGGTGGCTTTTTCTTTCATTTTGATTTGTTTATTTGCTTCACACTAAGGCTTGTTGCCTCTGTGATGGCAGTTTTGATGTTTCCCCATTGTTGCTCCACCCCTCCTTCTAGCCTTTTTGCTAGTGCTTTTCTAAGGCACTCTTCCATCTTGCCAAAGTCAGCCCTCCTGAAGTCCAGAACCCTCACTTTTGTATGGTTTGGCTCTGCAGCTGAGTTTATCATGAACCACACTGTTTGGTGGTCACTTGTTCCAAGATGGCTACCCACTTCTAGATCTGAGATCCTCTCACTGTTCCCATTTGAGAGTACGAGGTCTAAGATTGCTCCCTCATGAGTGGGTTCCAAAACTAGCTGTCTGAGGCATGCCACTTGAAGGGCATCGAGAATTGTCCTGCTTTTGGATGTGGCCACAGCAAAGGTGCTCCAGTTAACATCTGGCATATTCAGGTCCCCCATAAACAGTATCTCCCCTTTCTCTGCCATCCTAAGGATGCCTTCTAGCATATCCTTGTCCATTCCCTCCCCCTGACATGGGGGTTTGTATACAACCCCTGTGCGGATTGTGGTGCTATTTCCAGTCTCGAAGGTGACCCACTGTACCTCCTCTCCTCCCTGTTTATGCTTTTGTTCAGTTGTTTATATCCCTTCCCTTACATAGAGAGCTACTCCTCCCCCTTCTTTCCCTTCCTGTCTCTGCTGTAGGTTGTGTACTCTGGTATGTTAACATCCCAGTCATGGTTCTCTGTGTATCATGTTTCTATGACTGCTACGATATCCAGGCATCCCTCTTCCATCAAGGCCACCAGTTCAGGGAGCTTGTTGCCCAGACTACAGGCATTGGTACTCATTACCCTCCATTTCTTGATGGCCTTACCTCTTTTTGCCCCATCCCTGCCCATACTGCGTTTGTCATTTTCTCCATTTACCCCTGCACTTCTCCCTATCGACATCTATATCTTGGTGTTTACCTCACTTACTACCTTGATTTTTTTTTGGTGGGGAGGCTAGGATTTCCCTGCTCCTTTCCAGTGCCTCCCCCCTTGGCTAGTTTAAATGCTTGCTAATGAAGCATTTAAACCTATCACCTAGGATCCTGGTTCCCTCCTGGACAAATGCAGACCATCATGGCAGTATAGGCCTGCATCCCTCCAGGTGGACCCCCAGTCCCCAATGAAGCCAAATCCCTGAGCTCTGCACCAGTTTTTCAACCACTGATTGAATCTCATGGTGTGGAGCACCCTAGCCTCACCCATGCCATAGACAGGCAGCACCTCCGAGAAGGTTACCGTGTGTGTTACTTGTCTAAGGCCCCTTCCCAACTCTACAAACTCTTCCTGTACTGCTGTGATCCCTTCCTTAGCCAGGTCATTTGTCCCTAGGTGGACAATGACATCCAGCTCCCTCCCCTGTGCAGCTGCTCCAGCGATCCTGAGGATTCACCCCCTGTCCCTCCAAGCCATGGTGCCAGGCAGGCACCTTACCTCCCTCTCCCCTTCCTCCCCCAGTTCTACCTTCCTAATAATGAAGTCCCCCACCAGGAGTTGTTTCCTTCACCTGTGGGGTCCCATGCCACCCTCCTGTGGATCTCCTTTGTGGATGTTCCCAGCATCCTCCTTGGTCTCCACTGTGGGTGCCTCCATAGAAGAAGCACACTTTTAGAGAATGGCATATGAATTGTGGAGAGGTACAACTGGAGGGATGCACCTCTGTTCCACCACCCTCCCCCTCTCTGAGCCCACTGTGGTCCAAACGCTCCTCTTTCTTGGCAAGCTTTGATGCAACGGCAGTGGCCCTGGTGGTCCATGGGTGGGAGAGGAGGTCCCACAAATCCTGGACAACTCAGCCTGGAGATGAGCAACCTCCTCCCTCAACCCAGAGAGGTGCCTGCAGATGAGACAATACTGCATCCTCCAGAATGTCTCCCGGAAGACTGCTGCTCCACAGCCACTGCACTGCACCACTCCCATCACGTCTTATTTCTGGCCCCTTAACTGTTGTTTGAAATACTTAATCTTTCCTCTGTTTGTTTATATATATTTTTTCCCTTCCTACTTACTTACTGCCTCTGTGACCTTTAAGCTCCTGATCTTCCTGTTCTGAGGCAAGAAGTTCCTATATTTCTCAGTAGTCTCCTTACTTGTTCAGAGTCAGACCTCCAGCAGCTAGGGGGGACGGAGAGCTACTCTTTTCCTTTGAGGATGGTGAGTCTTTGGTGGCTCTGTGATCACTCACTTCCTGCTCCCAAACAGGAAGTTTCTGTTGTCAGTTAAATCCTGTGCCTATAAAAGTAGAACTTCCGATGTCAATCAGTGCAAAAAAGATGCTTTAATAAAATGCCAGTGACTGCGGACTTTCGCAAGCATGTTAAAAGTGGCATGTAACGTGAGAATTATATCACTCCATGCAAAATCTTTGCAATTATACAGCTTGTGACATAGCAGTTACCTATTTAGGAACCAACAATGTATTTTATTTGTGTGGCATTATTATTGCAATAACTGATCATAAGAGGGTATCCAAAAGTGTTATGCAACCCCTCATTTTCATTTCAGTCCAGCATCTTCCAATGTCTGCAGATGGACGGAATGGAACACAAGAAGTTACGTGAGATATTGACATATACAAGGTCATACAGTGAAGTATGAGGCCTGAGGTGGACTTTGAACCAGTGATCACCCTATTCCAATCAGGTGTGTCCTCCTCTTTTTTACTCAAAATGAGCAGTTTTCCTCTGCCTGCAAAACAGCTGGCTTATCTCTTTGGCGTGTACTTGCAGTCACTGTGATGGGGATTATTATGTCTGTTTGAGAGGCAAATTGCAGTCAGTGAGGTGTTAAAATGGAGTTGGTGCCTTACATGTAGAATTATCTTTCTCTTATAGGAATAAGACATTCTTTTGTTACTCTATTGGAAAATCCCTTGTTAAGTCATTTTTTCTATCAGTTCTTGATTATGGTGTTTGTATTTATAGAAATGCCACTATTTAAGTTTTGAGCACACTGGACCCTCTCTGTCACAGTGCACTTAGATTTATAACTGGGCTCCCATGGAACACAAATCATTGCCCTCTATATGCTGTCATGGGTTGGAACTCACTGTCATTATGCAGGGAATTATATTGGTTTCTGTATGTGTATAAATTTGTAATTGGGATATTACCCAAATATCTCATAGCTATCTTGCACTATAGAAGGCATGCTTATTATAGCCTTAGATCAACTAACCTGGTAAGTTTTACCACCCCTAGACAGTGAACTAAATGTGGGTCTTTAACATTGGTTGCCTCTGTTCCACATGCATGGGAATTGATTACAAAATGATGTAACTTAAATATGCTAATTTCTTTTACCCGATTTAACCCTTGCTGTGCCGCGGACTGATATATCAGTCCAGAATTCCTATACGTTTTAATTCTGTCGACAGTCTAAGGGTTAAAACATCTATTGCTAGAGTGATTCATAACCCCTGTGATTGCTCTAGGTAAATTCACTTAATGTATGAACATGAATTAACTAGTCTGACCTTTTAGTGTGATCCTGGAACTCAATGAAATGCATATTATATTGTTATTGTATTGTATTGTATTGTATTGTGCTGACTATGTAACTGTTTTTTTTTTGTTATTTGTACTGGTTGCAGCTGTAAAATAAAGTTTTATTCTCAATCTTGCTTTCCAATAAATGAAATGATGATGATGAATGGTGTCATTAGGATTTTCCTACCAATACAGCATCTTTGTAATGCATCACTGAAGTGTAAGTACCTTGCAACCAGTCTAGCATGTTCACAGTATGAGCTCTGTCAGGTGGTTTGTAAGTGTAGCCACAAAGGAGGTTACCAATCCAGGGTGACACAGATTGTCAGGGGCATCCAAGCCTGGAATATGGTTAGGTTCAGAAAAGGAAGAGAGAGAGAGAGAGAGAGAGAGGAGGAGGAAGAAAGAGAGAGAGAGAGAGAGAGAGAGAGAGAAAGAAAGAAAGAAAGGGGTGGGGCTTGGGAGTCCATCAAAAGGAAGGGTAATAGGGGATTGGTAGTGGGGAAAAATGGGAGTGCCCCTAGGGGTAAAAGAGGGGTGCAGCCAGTGCTTTGCCACTTGTTGCTGACATTCTTGAGATTCAACATCCTCAACAATTACAGCACATTGACAGGCAGGTTGCAGTAAGGTTTGGTAAAGTGAGAACTGGCAAAGGTAAGGTATAGATAAGGAGAGGTGGAAGGAGCTGGCATGAGGAGAAATGGGTTACATAGATACATACATAGATACATAGACAGTGTCGGCAGATAAGGGCCTATGGCCCACCCAGTCTGCCCATTTGAGCTTGTATGTTCAGTTTATGTTTTCCAAGAAGTCTGTTGCCCCTTACCCCTGACCTCCAGAATTCCTTTATGTCTATCCCATGCATTCTTAAATCCTGTGATTGTTTCAGCCCCCATCATTTCCTCTAGCAGGGTGTTCCACTTGTCCACCACCCGTTCTGTGAAGAAATTCTTCCTACCAGCTATGAGGTCTCATGGTACATGGGTAAGATAGAAGCAGCAGTTCATGTGGTGATGCAGGGCAGTTGCAACCCAGTGCAGAAGTTAACAAGGTACAAGCAGAGGGTCATGTAGTGGGGCAGGATGGTTTGCGGCCCAGTGCAGAATTCAGCAGAGTGGTGTGGTCCATCATGGTAAATTTGGGAACTGAGGTTCGATGTAGGATTGCCCCACAGTCATTTCAATAGTTGTGGTTCGGGACAGGAAGGGCAGTTGCTTTTGTGGCAGAATGGCAATCATGGTCCAAGGCAGGAGGGGGATTTGGAGGAGGAATTCCCCCCCCCTCTTAAGGCAGGCTTTTTTTGTTTCCAAGGCAGGCTTAGAAAGGGAGCGGTGATCATGGTGTGGTGCAGATTTCTGCTTCGAGGAATGAATGGTGATCATGGTCTGAGGCAGATTGCAGCATTGAGGGAGGGGGATCTTGGTTCTATATAGATCATGGTTCGATACAAGATTGCTGCATTGAGGGACGGGGATTGCAGTTTGATATAGGTTCCTGGTTTAGAGTGAGATAGTATCGCAGTTTGGGCAAGTTACGGTTTTAACATGGAGCTCCGGTGAGGGTTTCCATTGCAGCGTGGGATAGAACTGTGGTCAGCACAGGTTGCTGTGCGGTGTTTCAGATGGCAGGCTAGATCGCAGTAGCATATGGACCTCTGGGGAAGGGAGGAGCATTGGACATACTGTAGCATCTGATGTCAGGTCCAACTGTTGTTGGAACAGGACAGGAGGCTCCCCCACCACGAGGCCACTGCCATTTTGCAACTGCCCGACCACCACCATTTTAGGTGTACTTACAAAGGACACATGTGAGAGGTAGTGGCAGCAGTTTTACTCATAGTTTGCTTTCCTTCATAAAGTTAATTCTTCAGATTGGGCCAGGCATGGTGGGGGAATGGGAACCAGATTTCAGGGACACATGATATACTCGTGTTTTACAGCAGTTGGAAACCTGTTCAGGCATTACCAAAGTGAAAAAAAAAACTTTTGTATTGGAGGTCCCATTTTAACAGAGAGCATCAGAAGAATACAGGCAAGCCCATTGGGGTACGATAAAAGATTCAAATGATACAATTAATGTCTAATGGAATTATCATACAAAGTACTGAAATTCTTTGGAACATAAAACAGCAACTTGAGAACTTGCGCTAGATGCCTAGCAGGGACCAACAGACATTGGAAGTCATTTCCATTGGGCACCAGTCAGACAATGTGGGGGGGGACAGGCAGGGGCGATATAAAAAAAAAAAAGCAGGAGGGCGAATAGAAATGAAGTAATGGTTGTCTTTTTCTGAACTGTGTGTTACAGATGGCACCCAAGAAGATTGCAGGGAAGAAGGAGACAGCCATGGAGATGCTGACCAAGCAGGTGGCAGCATTGATGGGACAGGTGCAGTCCATGTTGAAGAGGGCCTGCAAGGCGGAAGAGGAAGAGCTTGTAACAGGAAAGCAGAAGGAGTCAGAGGAGCAAAGATAGAGGGGAAGAACAGGGAAAAGGCCAAGGAAGGCAGCGGGTGAGGAGACGGCAGTGCAAAATGGTTAGGATAGTGTTGAGTTAATGCTAGATGGGAGTTTGAAGGACTATCTAGTGGGGTTAATATCTGAAAAGGGGGATAAAAGGCTTGAGGAGAGGGAAAAAGCACTATTAGAGTTAAAAGACAAAGGGGCCCAAGGCCAAGGGGCAGGGCTAGTGGTCAATGAGGGAACGGTGAGGCAGGTGGGCTGGTTTCAAGAGATGATACTGGGGGACCATGTGCCACAGACAATAAAGGAGAAGATTTGAAAAAGGGAGTATGTCAACATGTTTGCATTTGTTGACAAGGAGGAGGTGAAGAAATATGCAAAAAGGGAGCCCGTGGGGAGATAAGAGATGGCGGTAGCACTAGCTCTGGTGGGTAAGACGACAGAGGACAGGGAATTCAAGGGTAAGACCTTCGACGATTGGTTGTCAGGTTTCACAAATTTCAGTGCCATCATCTTTCAGAAACAGCCAGAGTTGGCTATTCCATTGCTGACCTATTCGGCCATGAGTAGGGATGCGTACAAAGCAAAAGGGGGCTATGGGTAGCTAGTATTCATCATCATCATCAACACTTTATTTTTATAACACACCCTTCCAGAGCTCAGGGCACCCTTACAATTTAAAACATAAAATAACATATACACATAGACACATATTCACAGCTTCGTACATAATTAAAGTATTCATAAAATCCATTGCAAATCATAAGTTTTATGAGCGACTGCCTAGTAGAGGCTTTTAATATTATAGGCCAGAAAAGGCCTGGGTAAATAGGTGGGTTTTTAAAGCTGTTTTAAAACTCTCGATATTTAGGCTATCTAATATCCGACGAGGTAGAGAATTCCACAGGGTCGGAGCCATAAAAGCAAAAGCTTTTCCTCCAGATGTCTTCAAACAGACCCTGGTAATCTCCAGCAATCCCTCGTCAGAGGATTGGAGTGAGTGGGAGGGGCAGCAGGGGAGCAGGATATCTTGCAGGTGTTTCGGTCCCTGGTCATGTAGGGCTTTGTAGGTCAGCAATGCAACCTTGAAGGTTATCCGCCACTGTGCTGGCAGCTAGTGCAGTTCACGCAGCACAGGCGTTATGTGCCTGGATCTAGGGGTTCCAGTTAACAACTTCACTGTCACGTTCTGCACTAGCTGCAAGCAACAGATGTCAACCCTTGATAGCCCAAGATAGAGGGCATTACAGTAATCAAGACAGGTGGTGACAAAGGCGTGGACCAGAGCGGGAAAATCTTCAGTTGGAACCAAGTGTTTCATCCTAGCTATATTCCTAAGATGGTAAAAGGAAGATTTGACTATGGCTGACACCTGGTCGAAGACAATTAGAGGTATCCCTCCCAGCTCTAAACCAGAGGGCTGTCCCACCAACGTCCCGGCTGACCTATGATCTGGGTCCATGACCAATACCTCTGTTTTTTCTGCATTTAGCCTCAGCCAACTGGTATTGAATCTCAGCCAGACAGCTGTTAAACACCAATAGTATTCAATGAACGGTTTCACCAGCGCATGGTGGAACACAGGGACATCCATTGGGTTGCCCGCATGCGGATCTTTGAGTGCGAACACTCTTGGGGCAAGGTGCAGGGTCATTTGAAGGGGCGAAAGGCCCTAGCGGGGCCAGGTCTAAGACATGTTGGGGCTTCAACAAGGCCATGTGCAGTTGAGCAAACTGCAAATTTCGGCATGTTTGTTCAAAATGCGCAGGCTGCATCCAGTTTCCAGGTGTAGAAGCATGGGGAAGAGGATGGGGTTTCAGCCGTATGGAGGGAAGCCATTTTGTGGAAATGGGTATGCGCAAGGGGGGTACAGGGTGGGAATAGGAGAGGATATGGTGGTAGGGGGGCATTTGGGTCAGGGAACAGTAGCTGAAGGCTGTGAGAATGGGGGAAGGGCTTGGGGGGCAGGGGTACAAGAGGGCAGACATGCCTATTAGGAGCGACATTCTTTGGGAATGGACAGAGGGTTACCGGGACAATGCAGTGAAAGAAAGGCTCAGGGAAGGTTTCACGAGGGGCTTCATGGGGGGCCTAGGGTGGCAATGTGGGAAAAGAATTTGGGGTCCACTAAGGGGGAAGGAGGGACTGGTAGCACAGAATATAGACAAGGATATAGCAGCAGGGAGAGTAGAGGGGCCCTTTGTGATGCTGCCATGGCCAGAGCTGATGGTTTCTCCTTTGGGCCTGGTTCCCGGGAGGTAACTGGGAGAATACAGGCATATACATCATCTGTCATACCCTGAAGGGGGTTCAGTGAATGATGGCATTCCCGAGTGGGAAAGAGGGGTGTTTTACGCAACACTGAATCAGGCCATTGAACTGATCAAGGCAGTGGATGGAACATGGTTAGCAAAGATGGACATCAATTCCATCTTTCATATACTTCCGGTGAGGAATGGGATTTGTTGGGATTTTAGTTCAGAGGGAAGTATTATTTTGATAAGGCCATGCCCACGGGCTGCTCAGTGGCATGTGCAGCCTTTGAGACTTTCAGCACCTGGCTGCAATGGGTATTTGTAGAAAGATGGGGGTACAAGAGGGTAGTTCATTTTCTGGATGATTTTTTACTGTTGGGTGAGGGGGAAGCCAGGACGGGGAAGATGTTGGGAGAGTTCCAGAGAATGTGCCAGATATTAGGGATACCACTGGTGAAGGAAAAAACAGAGGGGCCGGTGTGGAAACTGGAGTTTCTGGGGATGGAAATAGATGCAGAAATGGGTTTTCAGGCTCCCCCTGGATAAGATCAGCAGATTAAAGGATTTACTGGATTTCGTTGTTGTTAGAAGGCAGGTGCAGCTATTGGTGGTACAGCAGCTGCTCAGCCACCTTAATTTTGCTTGCAGAGCAGTGGCCCCGGGGAGGGGTTTCACTCGTCAACTTGCCAGGGCTATGAGCTCCCCCATCATTGGGTGGACATTAGAAAAGGGGTGAGACAGGAACACGAGGTGTGGGAGCAGTTTCTGAACGATTGTAATGGGGTCATGTTCTGGCAGGAACTATGGGTGTACAACACAGATTAAGAGTTATACACGAATGCAGCTGGAGCCTGGGGAGATGGGGGCATACTTTTGAGGTGAGTGGATTTCTGAGGCGTGGCCGAGCAGATGGGGGAAGGAAGGATATCATGTTCCTGGAATTATTTCCAATCTGGGTGGTGGTTAAGGTGTTGGGGGATCAGTTTCACAACAAGAAAATAATCTTTTGGTGTGACAACTTGACAGTAATAGAAATTTTGAACCGACAGAGGGGCTCCACCAAGAGAGTGACCATGATAATGCAGTGGCTGGTTTTAATGAGGTTACAGCTGAGTCTGTTTTTCAAGGCAAAACACATCACAGGCATTCGCAACGAGGTAGCTGACAGCCTTTCCCATGTTCAGTTATACAGGTTCAGGGAGACTGCATCTTCCACCGCAGCCAGGAAGACTGTGGCTCCCCCCATCACTCTGGGAGATTGGATGGCGAGAGCCAGCATGCTGATTGATGCTCCTGGTCTGTGAACTCACTGAGGTTATACGAGGGGGCATGGACAGTGTTCCAGGAGTTTTGACAACAGGTGGGGTGGGAGTCTGGAGAACAGGTCACAGAACATCAGGTCATCAGGTTTTTGGTAAAGAAATGGGATGAGGGGTTGGCCTATTCGACCATGGGCACATATTTGGCAGGCATAGGAGCAGTCTGTGAGGTGAGGGGATGGGGGGCCCTGCCAGGACTTTGGCTGGACACAGAAAGATGCATGGGTGGCAGAAGGTGAAGGGGAAGGCCACAGACAGTAGACGACCGATTCAGGGCAGGCTTTTCAGCAGGTTGCTGGACAGTTTGAGTTGCATTTTCAGGTCAGCATATGAGGAGAGATTATTCAGGGCCATGTGCTGAGAAGCATGCACCAGGACAGACAGATCATCCATCCCAACCCCCAGCACAACCAGATGGGTGCAGAATGGACCACTGACCCTCAAACCCCAGTGCAGAACCACCAGCAGATGTGACCCAGTAGACCCCACCCGCTGGGCACAGCGCCCCTGTACCATCCACCAGCCAACAGGGATCAGGACCCAATGATGGCCAAGCCCCAACCATGCCATGGCAGCACACCAGTGCTGTTCTGATCCAACACAGGCGCCGAGACACCCTGGCAGAAGCAGAAGCAAACAGCGCGCATGCTCTGAGGGGCGATCCGGCACCACTGTGCAAGGCAACCAGTCACCCCGGAGCGCAATGCACAAGTACCGCAACCCTACCATGACCACCCAACGCAGGTGTTGACACCGTCCAAAAACCACACCACAACCCACACAAGGCCCACCAGCATGGCCCACACGGAGGCATGGCAAGGTGGGTGACCTGGCACCAGTACCCAAGGGACCCCGCACGTGACAAGGGCCGCCCTGGACTCCAGCACAAGCATGAAGGCATCACGAACACAGGGTCAGAGCAAGATCCGCCACCCATGCGCCCACCCTGCCACATCACCGGCCCCACCAGGCAACACAGCACCCCCCCATGGTGCATGGAGTCCTACTCCACATGGGAGGCAACACAGGGCACAAACAACACCCCCCAACAAGTCACATGGGTGCACCTGCAAACAGCCACACAAAGCAGTGCGACAGGCCCTGGCGTTGCGAGGCCCATGGTGCTGCGTAACCTGCAGCCAGCCCACCCCCAGGGTGCTGGTGAGCCTGAAATGTGGTGGTCACCCCATGAGCCTGGCCACCCCAATGGCAGGCACAGGGGTCTGTGACCAGACCACCACACGCATGCAGCAGGACACCATGTGACAGCCACCAGACCACAGGCACCTCCCCAGTCACCATAGATTGCTTGGAGGGAGCAACCAATAGCACCACCCACAGTGGCAACAGGGACAGACGTGTGATAGTCCAGGGGCCAAAATGCCAGCAGCAAGGGCACCATGTCTGAAAGGTGACAGGCATGTGCTGCCCCTGAAGGCACACCGTCAGCCGAGCATGTGGTGGTGGGAGCCACATGGCCAAGCATACCACAGCCACGCATGGTTGTAGTGTAGAACCAATGGCCTCAGCCGCACAGGCAAAGCACACACTGACTGGGGCGGATGGGATACAGCACATGCACCATAACCCGCTGCACACAGGTGAACAGTGCACAGGGCACACCACACATGCCCCGAGACAGAGCCCATGGCCACCACCCACACCAGTGGAGGATCCCCGCCAGGCACACCCATGCCAGCCCCACCCCACAGTAGCCATGCACACCACTGCAGCAAAGCACCATGCGCCCGCTGCAAATCAGAGACCGACACGGATGTAGATATAAATAAATGTATTACAACAGAAGAACAACAACAACATCAACAACAGAAACAAAACCTATATACAGATATATACAACAGAGGGCTGATGGGTGGGGATGCTACAAGGGGGGAGGGGAAGGGAAGGGGACAATGGTTAGGGCAAAGGTGGGGGACATGGGGGAGTGGGGTACAGTCCAGGGAAGGATTGAATGCCTCCACATGCATCGGTGCTACTGGCAGCCCCGGTCCTCTCCTACCGACCTGTGGTGTCTGTGGTGCCGCCGCCTGTCCCCCCTGTCCATCCTCTCCAGCAGCTCCAGTGTTGCCCGAGTTACCTGAAGGATCTCACGGAGGGGTCCGCTCCATGGCCTCCAAATGAAGGCCACCTAGGACAAGGGAGCAGAAGCAGTATGAGTGACTGCCCTGACAAACACAGCACACCCACCGTGCATTGTGTGCATCATTGACCAGCACCCCTGGGATGTCATGCGACCACCCACAGTGAGTGCGCCCACCTGAGCTGCCCACCCAGGCAACCATAGCCATGTAAACATCTGCACACCATCCCTGCACATACACCGCATGGCACCATCCTGGCCGTCCGGCGTCATGCTCATGCAGTGGGACTGTAGTGGCACAGCCAGGCACTGAATGCACCCACAGCCCACCTGCGACACCCACCCACATGTGCAGGCCCACAGGACGGTGCAGAGGACACCATGGGAAGTGCACAGCTGGAGGGGCCATGTGCAGAGGGGCCATGCCACAGCACCACCCTTGCAACTCAACCTGCACAGGTGTAGAAGGAAACATGGTACTCACCTGCATCCTGGTCTGCAGGGCGCTGCCGACCCACAGCACCACCACTGTGGCCATCCCGCATGGCTATGCCCCAGGCATTGTCCTGGTCCTGCTGCTCCCTGGCCAACCATGCCCTACTATGTTTCTCGGGGCCTAGGGGAGAAACATGGAGAGAGTCACATCAGTACACATCAGGCTCATAGGCCCCACCCCCCTGGGTGTCGGCCCGCACAGCCTGTCTGTGTTGCAGTGGTGTAGGGTGGACACAATGCCCCCCCACACACGACAACACAGGTGCTGGCCCCCCCACCGCGACCTGGCCTGCTGACTCCTCTTCTCTGAGGACAGTCAGAGATGGCTAGTGATGGTCATGGAGCACCTACCTGGCTGTGACACTGCTCCCCACTGGGCACACGCCTGCAGGCATCTCAGGTAGTCCTGGTCACACCGCTGGAGGTCACCATAGTGGTGTCAACACTGCTTCCCAGTATGATGGCTCCCAGTGGCCTCCTCAAGCCCATCAGCTAGCTCTGCCACACCGCAGTGCCAGGCCTCTGGAGGGGCACCTGCCCAAACAGGACACCAGCATGTGGCTCAATAAGGGCCACCAGATTGGCCAGCTCAGTGGTACCCCATACAGGGGCTCTGGTGTGCGGTATGCTCCAGGCTGTCCCCAGTGCAAAATGGTGCCCAGTAGTGCATGTGTCCCATGTGTTGCGGCAGCGCAGTGCTGCACTGCTAGTTGCAATCACGCTGGCACCATACTGCACAATAGGGTGGCAGCCATGTGGCTGCATGGTGCCTAGAGGGCAAAGGGCATCTGCGGGGTCAAGGGTCTGGCCATGCACGGAGTGCCACTGTGCTATTGGGAGACCCCTGTATGGTGCGCGGTAGGGTGCATGCTTGTGACGCCAGGCAGTGGCCTACCATGCTGGGCACCATGGCACCCACAGTGCAGTGGCACAATATAGGGCATGATGGCACAGCACCATCCGCATTATGGTACATGTGCCCCATAGGACATACGGTGCATGAGCACCACAGGCACAGTAGTGGCTATGCGCCATACTGCCTCCCACACTACCTGCATATGCTGCGCCACTCGCGTACTTGCCAGCACTGCACACATGCGTGGTGTGGGTCCAATTGAGCATGTCACAGAGGTGGCCCACAAGCAGAGCATGCACAACACCATTGCTCAAGGTGCAGCAGTGTGATATTCAGCCAGGCTTTGCAAATTAGCTCATGATCCATTCAGCAGTGCAACTGCTGCATTTGCATCCCATTACAGTTGAGCATACCCTCATTTGCATGTGATGCACTATAAATGCAACATGGAAATGCACAGGCCATGGATTGGTATTGCAGCCCTTGGAGGTAGTTGCCATGGTGTGGAGACATGGGGGCAGTGGTCTGGGAGGGCTGTATGGGACTGCACAGTCAATGGTAACACCAGTCCATCTCCCCAGGTGCAAGCATGACCGAACGTGAGGAGGATGAGGAGCAGGGGAGGGTGCAGAAGTGGAGGCCCAACTTCACCAGGGCAGAATTGGATACCCTGTTCGAGGCCTACCTTGACAGGGAGCCACTGCTCAGTGGACAGAGAGGCACACCACGGGCCTGTGTGGCAGCGTGGGGCGAGGTGACATGTGTGGTCAACCAGCAGGGCAGCCACCAGCGTTCCATGCAGGAGGGCAAGAAGAAGGTTGGCACGGACAGTAGGAGGATATAGGACAAAGTGGCTGCCATCAGGGCAGCACGTGCAGCCACTAGTGGGGGCCAGCAGGACGTGCCTTCCCTGATGCCATTGGAGGAGCAGGTGGCTGGCACCATGCAGCGTTGTGCCATTGAGGGTGTTCCAGCGGAGGCTTCCAGATGGTAGGACCAGTACTGGCACTGTGTGGGTGGCAGGGGGGGCAGGCTCCAGGGCAAGGCAGAACCACTAATGGTACTGTGTTACTTTACAGCTCCTGAGTGTCTGCATGGGGCAGCGGTGGTGGGTGTGTACACCGAAGGGATGGTCCTGGAACTGGTGGAGCACCCATCAACCTCCACAGGTGTCCGAGGGACCAACCACCTGCAGCCTTGCACAGCTGTCCAGACTGATGCCTGTGGTGTGGGTGCAGATGAGGCCCTGGCTGTGTTCCAGTCATGGTGTCCTGTGTGTTGAGACACAGATCGGGGCCAACTCCAGTACCAATGATGACGTGATGCACATCCCGGACAGTGATGTTGGTGGGTCGCAGGGGGATCCCACAAATGGCATCTGCCTAGGCGGCAGTGCGGGCAGTGCTGGCATGGTTACCTGCCCAACAGCCCTTGTCCCTACTGTGTCTGCGGCATCCAGTGGGGCAGCACTGGTGTGCGGACACTGTAGTGGGATTGGTGGTGCCACTGCAGCCACGCTAGTGGTGCCCGGTGATCAGCAACTGGAAGGGCAGAGGCAGCAGCTGGACTGTGTTGATGGGGGGATGGGTACAGAGGTGGCAGCAGTGCACCACGTGAGGATGTAGCCCGGGTAGGCATCGCCGTGCAGCACCCACTTTTGTGGGGCACTGTGCCGCAGGGTCAGGAACATTACAGGAGCCAGCATGCAGATGACCCCTTGGATGACCACAACCGTCTACTCCAGGCCTCTGTGGATCAGCAGGTACAGCTCGTGGTGGTGGTGGATGCACTCCGTGTGGAGCTGTGCCAGGCAGAGGAGCAATGCAACAGGGACCATGCCCTGCTCCTGGCAGAGTTAGCTCACCAGCAGGTGGATGTGACCGCAGCCATCGACAGGCACACCACTGCGATGGCAACTGTCTTGGCTACACTGGCTGACCGGCTGTGTGCCCGGCCACCGCACAACCCACAGACTGCAATGTCCACCCCTCGTTCTCAGCGTCGGACGACCCCTGCCATGTCAACGCTGGGTTCGGCTGTGGGCATACCAAGCATGCCTGGTGCTGGCATGTTTGGTAGCCTGCAGACACCTGCATGGCCATGGTCATGTTCATGCAGCGTCACCCCTGGGAGACCATCGGTGCCACCCCATGAGGCCACTGGTCAGCCTGTTATGGCTGGCAGGTTTCGGCGGGGCCACCCATGCATCCATGGCAGCTGTGCTGCTGTGCTGCATGACTGACCCTTCCC
This sequence comes from Neoceratodus forsteri, assembly GCA_016271365.2. NCBI lineage: Eukaryota > Metazoa > Chordata > Ceratodontiformes > Ceratodontidae > Neoceratodus > Neoceratodus forsteri. Next base: position 13,887,711 of record CM057454.1, read on the forward strand.
CCTCCACAACCGCTGTCTGTCGCTGCCCAGTGTGCACTGTGTTGTTCTGTGTGTGACGCATGGGTGTGGTGCCCTGTCCTGCACTCACGCAGTCCCTGTGCACACCCTCCCGGCTGCTGACCACTGAGGCGTGTCCACGATGATGCCAGTGTAGTGCTGTCTGCCACTGTGCAACGGTGCTCAGCTTCTGAGACACTCACAGTGCCTGCCACTGGGTGTGGTTGTGTTGGGTCTTGAGTGGATGTGGGGGGGCCTATGGGGGTGGGTGGGTGTGTGTGTGGCCCTGTAGGCATGGGTTGGGGTGTGTGTGCCTGTGTGTGCATGCCGCGTTCAGCCCTACTGTTCCCTGCCTTTGTGTGCAGGCACCCACCCATTCTCACGCCACTGCCGCTGACCTTCCCTGGTGTCTACCCCTGCCTGTCTGTCAGCTATGCCCTTGCCCCTGGTGCTTGCTCATGCCCTGATTGACCTACCTGTGTGGTCCAAAGTGCTCCTCTGCAATGGTGTCCCGGTGCTGCTGGGCCATCTGGGCCAGCTAAGGATCCCTTCGCCCAGGGGGTGGCTCCCCAACACCAGCTGGACCGGCGTCCTCATCGTCCCCACCACTGTCTCCCTCCTCGACCTCAATGGCTATCCCACAGTCAGTGGCTATGCTGTGCAGGATACAGCAGGCCAGGAATAGCCCACGGGCCTTTTATGGGGCTGTACTGTAGGGCACCGCCTGACATGTGCAGGCAGCAGAACTGTGCCTTCAGCAGCCCGAACACCCACTCGATTATATTCCATGTTGTGGCATGTGCCTCATTGTACTGTTGCTGCGCTGGGGTCGAGGGGCACCGGTATGGTGTGAGCAGCCAGGGCTGCAGCAGGTACCCACTGTCACCTGTGTGTAGAGAGGTATTGTTAGCATGGTGGTCTGTGACACTGTGCCACTGGCCTTCTAGGCCGTTCCCCATGGCACCACTGCCCTTGTCCCACACACACCCCCATCTGCACCCATCGTCCAGCATGCACTGCATACTCACCTACCAGATGGCCAGTGGGGATGTCCCTACTCTCGAACCTATGGCACAGTGCAGACTGGTGCCAGATGAAGGCATCGTGTGCTCCCCAAGGGTGCATGGTAGAGACATTGATTATGCACCCCCTGGCATCGCACACCACCTGGCAGTTGACACTCGGGTATCACTTGCAGTTAATATATGCCACCCCCTCTGGGCCGGGTGGCATGCGGATGCTGACATTGGTGCAGTCGATGGCCCCAAGCACACCAGGCAACAGTGCTACCCTGTGGAACTCCTGCATGTTTGCTGTGTGCTCCACCTGTGTGCTGGGGAAATGGATGTACTCCACAGCATGTGGCAGCAGTGCGCTGAGGAATTGTGTGAGTAGGCGTGAGGCGGCTGACTGGGTTATGCCTGTCATGTCCCCTGTTGGTCTCTGGAAGGTGCCCGTGGTGAGCAGGCACATGACAGCTGTGATCTTTATCTCCATGGACAGAGCATGGCTCTGTCATGTGGGTGCCTGCATCTTCTCACTGCACAGCTCACAGAGCTGCCTCAGAATTGCCCACTTCAGGTGGTACCGGCCCACAATCTTGATGTCACTGTACAGGTCGAAGCTGACATGGGCACGGTACAGCCTGTTCTGGGCATAACGCTGATGGGCCCTTCCACGGCTGCACCTCCCTGCTGCCTGCCTCCTCACACCCCTCATTACAGCCTCCATCTGGAAGGTGGTACTGGCCATGTCCCTAGTTGGTGTTCCCTCCCGGGTGGCTGTCTATCTGTTCCCCCCTGGCTGCATGCCACTTGTGCTGCTCCTGCACCAGGTACACCCCTGGCACTTCACCACCATGTGCCCTGCCTCTGCCCAACTGCTCTCCTTCCTCTGTGGCATGCACAGGCCCTCACACACACTCACAATCACTCACTCACTCACACACACACTCACTCGCACACACCTCCAGTGGCCCCCGTCCACCTCTTGGCCACACCTGCCCCCTGCTTCTTTGCTTGGCTCCCTGCTGCTCTGTCTCCACACTCCCCCACTATGGCTTCTCTGTAGCGCAATCATCCTCCCCTCACTTGCTCCCTTTTATAGTCGCTCATATCCACTATCGCACAACATCTGCTTGCTCCGCTAAGCACACATCACCTGCTGTTGAATATTGCACTGTGCACATTATTCCTGGTTCTGCCCCTGCACTTGAGCATGCATTCATTACTGTTGCACTATGGCACATTGGGTTTTTGTAAGTGCATCCGATGCATTGAATATCGCACTTTGGCACATGTCTCTGTTGAGATAAAGCATCCCGGCTGTGCACAACTGCTCTGTATATCCCACCCATAGTCTTCTGTATATTATGCAGGAGCTCTGTATGAGTTATAGCTCTTTGCTGCAACACCCACATACATCTAGCTTGCCATATATAAAACTTAATAATTCCAAGTACTACATACACTGTATCTGCATGATATTTGCCAAATGTGTAACCTGAAGGCCCAAACAACAAAGTTTGGTAGTCCATACCTAAAAATAGGGGTTCTTTCTAAATTTCAGCCAATAGGCTCCAAAAGGGTGTAATATATGCACAATCAATATACAAGTGTTGCTGAGTTTCCACTAATTGCCCACAACCATTCCTTGGACAGTAGCTTTCATTCAGTTGCTTATGCTTATTGTTACATTTAATACCTAATCGCCCACAGTTGCTTAACCAGATGCAATCCCACGCAAAAGGAGGGATTCTAGGGTTAGACAACTGAACTAAGACACCTGGTTTCTGTGAGTTCCCTTACCAAATGTCACACAATGGCAACATCATGGCACCACAATGGCAACACAGTGGTGAGCTACAAAATGTGCAATGGTACTACCCAGTGGTACCATGGTTGTGCTATGGTAGTTTACATTTTGATTTTTTTTGTTGCTGTGGTAGACAGTGATACAATGGTATCACAATAGAATTGAAACAAACCACTGTGATACCATGAAAACCTTAATGGTAGTACAGTGGTAATCATAGTGGTATTGCAGTGGCAAATGAATGTTATTACAGTGGTATTCCAAATAACTTTTTGTAAGGGTTAGGCCATCCAGGAAAGTCTATCTCTGATTGGCATTCTGCAGATAAAATAGCCTTGTAGATGGACTGCCTGTCCATTGTCTGGAGGTGTCTTGAAGTAATGCCCCATGTTATGGCTAATTTTATACTTTCTAGCCCATATCTTGGTATGTTGGTTATACTGTTAAACCTTCTTGGTTTCTTATGTCCCCAGGGCCCAAAACTAGGCAAGATCCATCTCTCAACAGGAACTTTCCATATGTATTGCCCTGGCTTCAGTGCACGACTAAAATTATAGTCTAAGAAGATACTTAAATTAAAGGCCACAGGGTGGATAATATCTACTCCTACTTCAGCAATCAGAAGATATGTAAATTCCCTTTTAACAGGGCCTAACCAAGATCCCCAAAAGGCCTGAAAAAAATACACTGTAAAGTGCTATCACTACCTCATTGGGGGGGGAACATAACTAAGATCTAAAAAAATAGGGAATAAGAGGGTTTTAATTAATACCACCCTTCTTTTTTTTTGATAGTTACTGCCCCTTCCATCCTCCAACTAACCTGTTTGCCCTTACTAAACCTTTTTCCCAATTATGGTAGAGATTTCACCCAGTCCATGGTCAGTTCCTAAAATAGTGATAGATTCTGCTGTTACCTGTATGCCTGCCATTTGACTATCTGGAGGGATGGGGGTGTTCGCAATAATAACTCCCTCACTTTTCCCAAGATTAATTTTAGATCCAGACATTTTGAAGTACTTATTTAAAAGTGCAGAAAGGGTGCGGGTTGCTACCTTGGGTGCCAAAGCTAAAACCAAATCATCTGCATAGGCTAATACTTTAATAGGGGGTGAACTTGGTGTCACTACTACCCCTTCTATGTCAGTCGATAAAAGCAACATATGAATTAAAATGTCAATCCCCGAGGCGTATAGCAGGGGGTTCAAAGGGCACCCCCTGCCTAACCCCTCTGGAGACCTTTATATGCCTTGCAAACCATCCATTAACATTAGGCACAATGGTGGCCCATTGATACATATTTTTTATCCAATTGACAGATACTTTTAGAATCCCATATGCTTCCAAAACTAAAAACAGAAAAGCATGGGAAAGCCTATCAAAGGCTTTCTCCTGGTCTAGCCCCAGCACAAACCATTGTAATTGTTCAGACTCTCTTCTACTAAATATTTCCCTTAATAAAATCAGGTTGTCCTGCTGACATCAACCTGGGATAGCACAGGACTGTGGGGGACTAATCAAGTTGTGTGTAACCCTTGTAAGCCTCATCAACAAAACTTTACTCAAAATTTTTAAGTCTGTGTTCAGCAGACTCAACGGGCGTCAATTATTAATATCTGTCCTACCTCCTTTTTTATGAATTAGAGCCAATATAGCTTCTTGAATGGATTCTCCATATTCCCCGGCTTCAAGGATGTGATTAAAAAGTATAACCAGAATCGGGGCTAAATCCTTTTGAAATTTTTTATAAAACCCAGAACTCAAACCATCTGTACCCAGGGCAGAATGAGAGGGTAACTGGGATATAGCTAACTGAACCTCATCCAAAGATACTTCTGAGGTCAATTTTGCTGTATCTGATGTAGCTACCTGAGGGAGTTCTAACTCAAATAGGAGGTCCCAAGGGTCATAATAAGGAGGGGGGGGGGTAACCAAAAAGACTATCTGTATGTTCTTCAACTACTTTTAAGAAGTCTTGTGGAGTGTGAACCTGCCATCCTGTTACTGAAATAAGATCCATTATAATCCTATTTTCTACTCTTTTTTTTTTTGCATTGCTTATATGGGTCCAAGGAATGTTTATGAACTTGTGTTGCAAATCTAAGTTCTTGATTTAAAGATTTGGCCCTGTTGTACTGATGGTCCATCATTTCCTTTTTGGTAGTATTAATTAAGGAGCTATAATCATGTGTCATGAGTTCTGATTACGAGATCAAGTGCTGTAAATAGTGATGTAATCGCAAATAATGGAGATAGTCTTTATTTGCCGCATATTGTGACCTATGCCGAAACATGCTTTGTACTGCTTTTTTCATATCCTCCCACCACTCCTGAATTTTTTCATAGAGTTCTACCACTGAAAGCCTGGCTGACCAATGCTGTGCCCAAATTTTCTGTAGAGAAGAGTCTTCTAAGAGAGACTCACTCAGTCTCCATTTGTTTTTTCTACAACGGGGGGCATTGTCCCATGTAGGAGGCAGTATAGTGCAGTGGTTTAAGGCTCTGAGCTGCAAATCTGGAGACCAGGGTTTGAATCCCACAGCCCCCACTTGCATACTGTGTGACCCTGAGCAAGTCACTTAACTTCCCTGTGTTCCCAGGTTGCACCTGTAAACAAGCTTTCAGCTTAGTGTGTCTTACCTGGTTAAAGAATTGGAAAAAAAAATATAACACAGGCTTTCAACGCTGCATGTTCCAAGAATTCAAATGGGTGGGTTGAGATATCTGTAATATCTAATACTGATGAGGTAAATATGAAGTCTATACGAGTTTTGTAAATTTCTCTAATGTATGTAAAACCCCTGTGGGATGTATTTTCATGTATGCTTCTACCAAGCCAGCAGTATCAATTATTTGTCTTACTGTAGTGTAGTTGAATCACAAAACATTTTTTAAGTTTGTAAACCTCTGTCCACTCTATTTATCCCACAGTGGAAATCCTCTAACCAAACCACTAGTCTAAATGTGCGGAGATATGGCTGAACCTCTTTAAATAAGGCTACTCTCTGAGCTTTGGTTTCAGGGGTGTAAATTCCTATAATATGAAACCTTTCAGATAGATAAGAAAGGTCTAGGAGCATAGTTCTGCCAGGGTGGATGTCCACCAACTGGGATACCGAAATTAAAGGGTTAGCTAAAAAGATGTCAATACTGTCACAAGTGTCCATGCCAGTTGACCAAAAAGAGGGCCCTAATGTTCACCCCCATGCAAATTGATGCAATTCCAAGTGATTCTTAACCCTGGTGTCTTGAATGCATATAATGTCACTCTTAAGGTTTTATAAAGTGAATACAGCTCCTGTTCACTTCCTTTCAGTTTTAATACTATTTATGTTTTGAGTGGTGATAGTAAGTGAGAGCATTTACAGTCTGTATGAATTGCGAAGCCCACATATATCCAGTAGTAATCTCTAAGGGGTTCTGTTTTTGTGCCGCCACCTAGTTCTTTTGGCTATCGAATCCTCCCCTTCCCCTTCTGTATCTGTTGTAAAGGCTATAGAGGAGGTGTCAGTCCCTTCTCCTTCAGAATCACCCTCCATACTATCGGTGGTAAGAGGTCTGAATTGGTTTCCCAATTTTAAGGGAGTAGGGTGGCCTTCATCCCTAGCTCACACTACCGGGGGGGGAGTTGTGAAACCCTCTTCCCTTGTCTTTTCCTTAGTTTTTATGCCACCAATATGAAGGGAGGGGGATCTTTCTCTCCTGGTGGGGGTGGAGGGGGCATTTCTGTACCAGAGCATGCTGTACTTTCTGGAAGCACAGTGGTGTCTTCTGTCCATGCCGTAGTAGGAGAACATTCAGTTGAGACTACAGGTGGGGGAGTGACCATCTCCAAATTGTCTGTCACTTGGGGAAGATTAGGGATAGTGACTGTTCGCTGGGTCTTCTGTGCCTCACACTGTGCTGCCACTCACTTAGCTTGTTGGTGCCTGATTAAAAGGTCCCTCATGTGAGGGGCAGTCTTTCCTATTATGATACGCCCATGGGCATCTCCCATAAGCATGGCCACTGTGCTTGCACAGGGTACATTTGAAAAGATTCAAACATGAGGCTGCTAGATTTCCGTGTTCCAGGCAGTGGCTACAACATGGCGCGTCACACGTTGAACTTAAGTGTGACCTTGACCCACACTTAAAGCAAGACCTAGGTTGCCCATTATAAAATATTGAGCCTCTGTCTATCCCTTAAAAAAAGGAGCTAGGCAAATGAACTGGGCCTGTATTGGTAGAAAACAGCTTTACATTGACTTTTCAGCTCCCATCCCAGATTTGCTCACTGTCTAGATTAGGTACAGGCCTCCACATAATTTCACACCACTGCCTCAGCCAAAATAAAATGTCCTCGACAATAACTCCCTCATTATTAAATAGTATGTTAATAGTTTTTACCAGGGGTTTAGTCAGAGGGATGGCATGAAAAGGAATCCAGACTGGAGTGTTTTTTTTACTTCTGGAATAACTCCCAGAAGCAGTCCAGACTAGAGACACTTTTAAAGCTGATATCATAGTTCTCACTCCCTAGGCCTATCGAGGCAAAAATTTCAGATGAGAAAAACTTCATAGAGGTTTTTAACAGAATTTTTGCAACATGTACCCTATCTGGAGGGTTCAGTAATCCACCCTTATACAGTAGCAGAACTGTGTTGCACCTGGGGGCAGGTTTGCCTTATTCACAAATAGGTCCAACAACTTGAACAGAGGGTCAAGAGAAATACCTGGCTGTGCATTTTGCAGTACCTCTGGCTTAGGTACTAAATGGACAGTTTCCTCACTACTTTGCATACTGCTAGGTGGGGCATCCCCCATATCTAAATTCTTAACTGTCGTAGCACTTTGCACAATGTCTGAAACCACATTAACAGAACAGTCAGTAGAAGAAAGATTTACATAGTTACCCTGGGGTATGTTGGAGCTCTTCTCCCATTCCACAGTGGTGGCCACTGTAGTTGCAGCAGAAGCTAGCATGTGCTGGTAAGAGGGTTCAGCAGGATCCAGGGTCCATTGTCCAGTCTGCCCCTGAATCCAGCCAGCATCCACAAGTGCATGTTCTGGAGACCAGTTTCCTGATCCTATTGCCATATTACAAGGAAAAATTGGGGGTTGACAGTCCAGTATAGCATCCTGGCTACTCCAATCCATAGAACAAACTCTATCCTTGAAGGAATATGTTTTCTCTTTCTCTTTCTCTCCAGGCACTGTCTCCTTCTCAGTAGCCTCTTGTTGAGCAATGTTTATTTGTCTCCCTTCACCAAGCTGCTGGCTGGTATTTTTGCCTTGTTTGTACTGGATTTTAGGTGGGGAAATCTTTGTCTCCAGCAGCTGTTGTCATACAGATTTACTGTTTTACTGCCAGCCACACTTCTACCAGAATCTTGAGCTGTCTCTAATTCCGACTTCACACACACAGAACTGGGCCCTGCACTTACGGGCCTTAGTGGTGAGTCATCTCTCACCTGACTTGGCATTGCACTGACAGCCAGACTGGGAGCTCTGTCAGACATTCATGCTGTCAATTTCTGCAACGCTGGATCCAGTTTCTGCACCTGTCACAGACATCTCTCCTTGTTAGCTATTAGTTGGCATCGTTGCTCACCATGGGAAGAGGATGTCTCCTCCACAGTCTGTTGCTCAGTTTCTAAATCATGATGGGAGGTTTGCATATCCAGCCCTTCTGGGTCATGTACTACCTCCTCAGTCTTGCTCTCCAAAAAATCTGCAGTTGCCAGTGCCAAATCAACAGCCTCCTGAGCCGAAATGACGGGGGGGGTGGCTTTCTCCCCTGTCAGTTCCACATCCATTCTCTCTACCAGCTCAAGGGAAGTAGCCATCTTGGTTCAGACAGCCAAGAGTTCCTCCTACTGACGAGTAGGGGAATTTTTATTATAATCAAAAACAAAATACATACAAACAGTGTGAAGACATAGAAAAACACATACAAATCATAAAGAAAACAAAATAAGAGAAGACTTGCAATCATACATTTGCAAAATAGTGTAAAAGGATACATGAATCAACATCACCCCCCCCACTAAAAGAGTAGGGAATTACAATTTCATAGCAATAAAGAACTAAGTATCGAGGCAATAATTTAGAAAAAAATGAAGAACAGAAAAATCCAAAAAAGAATAAGACTGCATTCAGTAAAGCCAAAAGCATAACTTAACTATTCATACAGAAAAAACAGGAAAAAAACCAAAAATAGAATCAAAAACAGACAAATCTGGGAGGCCAACACAAAATTAAAAATCATGCCAATAACGTTCCCAAATTCCCCATTTTAAAGACAGAAATTCTGATTCTCTTTTTTGAGATATATAGGAGAAAACCAACTGATATAAGGCCTCAGGAGTTGTCTGCTTTTGTTGAAAAAGAAAGCCACAGTGAACCTGCCAAACAAAAAATAAGATTACTGCCGCAAACACATTCAAGGTACTAGTATTATACCTGTGCCAAATTATTGAGTAAAGACCCTGAAACAATTGTGAAGCAGACCAAACAGAAAAAGCATGCCCCCTCCAACCCTTAGACCACAAATCCCCAAAAACCTGAACAAATAGACATTCAAAATATAAATGTTCTTGAGTTTCGACCTTCTGGATACAGGAGTCCCTAAGGCAAAATCTATCCGTTAAAGCTTTATGCTTATGATTTCCCCAAATACCAATCTTTCCATGCACCCCTAACCATAGCAAATCCCACATGGAAGGAGGAATATGGTGATCAATCAATCTAAGACCAATTGCTCGCTGTTCCTGATCAGTAAAATAGGAAAACGGATCATCCAGAAAAAAATCCAAAAGCAATGAGACATAGGATGCCCTCTGGGGCAATTGGATGACATCAGAAATTTGAACATTCCATTTACAGACATAATCAAAAATAAGTACCCAATCCAGAGACAAAAAATGTTGCCTTTTATTTCTGTGAAGAAAGGAAGAAAGGCACCATTCCGATAAAATCTCTCGACAAGCCCAGCTCTATCCATGGAAACTGAATTTTGTCATGACCTAAAAAAAGAGGCTGTAAATTAGTAAAAAGAAAAATAGTAAAAAAGAACAGAATAGGGTTTAGCATCCAAAGACCCCCAAATTTAAAATCTAAATATAAAATATTACATTTTATTGGGTTCAATCTACTGCCCCAGATACCTGTAAAAAAACAAGCCATCACTGCTGTTTCATATTTTTTAGGAAGTGAAAAAATATGACTTAAAAACAGAAATATAGATAACAAAAAAGATTTTACAAGGTAGACATTTTTCCTCTTTCCCATCTTCCAGGCTGCCCATTTACTGACAGCAGCCCTTCCAGAATTTAAACACAATTCCCAATTATAGTCAGCCATAGCAGGACCACCAAAATATATACCTAAAACTTTATGCGGGGAATCAGCAACAACAATACCCCCAATATGATTATCCAAAATGAAAAAAAACAGATAGATTTAAACAAAAACTCTTATCTCTATTTATACTAGAACCCATAATAGAGAGAAGGGACACCAGCACAGAAAGAAATAAAAACCCTACAAGCAATGTAGGAAATACAAGACAGAGATCATCATCATAACAAATTGTGCGAACTTCTCCATAAGCAGGACAAGAAATACCGGTCAAGAAAGGTGATTATTCAAAATTCTCAAAATGGGATCCAAAGCTAAAACAAACAGAAGGGGACTGAGGGGACAACCCTATCTGACACTGCGCCAAACAAAACATCTCGAACCAACCTTGCCGTTCACATAGGGCAAAACATACGCTAAGGAATAATGCATTTGAATCCAATTACGGAATTCAATAGGAAAATCATAAACCAATAAAAGTTGCCAAAGAAAATCTTGGGAAAGTCTATCAAAAGCTTTAGCATGATCAACATTAAATAAATATCGACTATGCGAACCCTGAGCCCCTGTCAAAAAAAGTTCCCTCAACAAGATCAGTGCATCCTGAATAGAACGTGTGGGCACGGAACAATATTATGAATCATGAAGTAAATCAGGAAGAACACTTGAAAGCCTATTACATAAAAGCTTAACAAACAACTTAAAATCCTTATTTAAAAGAGTGATAGGCCTCCAATTATCAAACACCGTTCTCTCACCCTTCTTAAATAAAAAAATCATCAACCCCTCATACATTGTAGTAGTAAGTCTGTCCTCCAAAATAAAGGCATTAAACACCCTCAAAAGAGTTTCAGGAAAATAAGCCCACAGGACCTTACATAACTCAGCAGGAAGACCATCAGACCCAGGAGCAGTACCACCCCGCAGGCCTCGAACAACAGCATCCAACTCCACACAGGTAAAATTAGCAGTAAGAGCAGTCTTCTGGGCACAAGACAAGGGTGGAGGGGATGTCGCCTGCAAAATAGACAACAAATAGCCAGGAAAGAGAAAAGAGGTAGCAAACTGAGCCTCATGATGATGGTCCAAAGCACCCAAAACATCAGATCCTGTTACCAACAAACCATCCATATCTCGTATAGCACCCGTGTCTTTAAGCTGAGTATGAGCTTTACAAGCCTCAAACAGGTTAGTGCTAGCCTTCTTACCCTGAGTCCCAAAACATTGTTCCCGTTCAAAAGAAAGCTGAGGACTATACGCAGCTGTGTTAACTTCTGTTTCAAAACAGCAATCCCACCATAATCAAAATTGTTATCAGACTGAACCAAAGCAAATAGAGAAAAAAGATCCATGCAAACCTGCAAATATTCTTGATATTTAGAAATAGACAAAGCTCTGGAATGTTGTTTAAAAAAAATCACACAAACAGCATTTTGTATCATCCCACCAATCAATGGGGGAATCATACAAAAATAATACTGATTTCTGATCTTCCAAAATGTCAGAAAGTAAAAAAACAATGTTGGAATTATCTAATAAACCAACATTTAAATGCCAAATCCCAGGTCCAGACAAAAAGGAAGAGTGAGGAGAAATTTGCAGAAGTAATAAACAATGGTCAGAAATCTCAATGGCAATACTTCAGCAACTGAGATTGGCAAAGCAGGGGACACAAAAAAAAATCAATCCTGGAATGCAGAGACCCTTTGTGAAAAGTAGACACTGGGTGTTGTGCAAAAGCATCTTGTAAGGCGGATAACTGTAAAACAACGCACAATGCATGTGTATGACAATATATTTTCCTTGCTCCAACCCCATGCAAGTTTGTATTAAAGTCACCCCCCCCCCCAAATCAGAGGATGGTTAGTAAACAAAAAAGGGTGCACTTTATGAAAAAGGGCCACACCAAGTGCTTTCTGTTGGGGAGCATAGATATTGACTAAATGATTAAAAAACCCATGAAATATGATATCCAATAAAAACGCCCTCAATATCCAGCAATTTTTGAATTTGAAAATCAGACCCCAGAAAACAAAAACCCAAACCTGAACAAACATCTTGCCCAACAGACCAAGGAGAAGTCCCCAAATACCACTCTGCCAAAGCCTTACGCAACTCCGAGGAAGAAAAAAGTCTAGTATCTTGTAAAAAGTAAATGTCACAAGGTAATGACTGCAAAGCTGCATAAGTAGCTTTACACCTGAAATCTAATTTGATACTGTTCACCTTTAAACTAGCAACACTAATAGGTAAAAAGGACATCAAAAACCAGAAAGAAAAGCACCAAACAACTGAGAAGGACATTAACTAAGTTTCTTCTCAATTGTCCTGGAGGATCTCTTCTTAACGGTGGAAGGAACCTTATCAGCAACAGGAGGCAAATCTTCCAAGGGGGTATCCGAATAAGTAGGACAGACTGAAATTTCAGAATCCTCACTATCCATAATATCACCCCAGGATTGCAAAGGTTCAAAACAATTAGTCATAGGCATAGAGCCAGGGGGCTGAGCCTTCAACTGCAGACGTTTTGAAGATCTCTTAATGGGAACTGGTAGTAAAACCTCAACCTCGGCTGGGAGACGGACCTCCTTCTCAACCCCATCCAGTGCAGAAGGAACAGGAGGAGGGGGAAGGACAACATATACAACCATAGGTAAAGATGTAGGAGTGCTAGATACAAGAAGAAGAAGAAGAAGAATCAGCATTTATATAGCGCTTTTCATACACAGTATCCCAAAGCGCTTTACAAGCAATGCTAGACTGGTAGTGAAGTGACTGAATGTGTGGTGGCGGCCATATCGCAGATCATCACTCACAGCCTGGATAATTGCATGAACCGGTTTATGGGAAGGGGAATGTTGGCCAGGACACCGGGAATGTTCCCTGCTCTTTTGCGAAGAGTGCCCTGGGTTCTTTTACTTCCACCTGGACACCCACTAGGACAACACCAGGATGGGCAGAAGGGACCTCGGTTTAATGTCTCATCCGAAGGACGGCACACCCCAGCAGTACAACACCCCCCAATACTGCACTCAGATGTCAGCGATTTTTAGGTGTAAGTCCAATCCCAGTGTGGGATGAGAACCCACAACCTTCTGGTCCAGAGGCGGATGTGCTACCAACTGAGCCATGCTGACACCTAACAATAACAGTTGAAGTTGTCAAAGGTGTAGGGGATTTAAGCAAGGAATCAGAGGACAAATGCTGGGAATGATGCACAGCAGCATGTTCTTTGGTGGCTGTAGTAACATAGAAATCATGCTCAATAAAATCAGCAGAATTATGTGCCGCCCAAGGGCAGGAAGAAAAAATATGATCTTCCAAACCACAGAGATTACAAGAGGGAGGAACCTCACACGTAGTGACAGAATGACCAAGAGTATCACAATTGGAGCACTTCAACTGATCACAATCAGAACTGAAATGGGAAGGGAAACCACACCGATAGCAAGATTTAGGTTGGTGAGGATAAAACAAAATACCCCGATCCCCGCCCAAATAAAAACAGTTTGGCAAATGTTGAATTCCATCCTCTGTAAGCGCAAGCTGAACAGTAAACTTCCAGCCCCCAGTCCAGTAACCATTATCATCAATCAGGGCACACGGGAGAACATTAACAGTACAACATTTTTCCAACCAATATACTACATCCAAAACATTAACCCCTTTGTTTCTAAAGAGGACAGTAATCACTTTGGCAGTGGGCTTAGTAATAAGAATCACCGTAAAAGACTTCCAAAGGGGAGTTTTTTTGGCTTCATAATAAGCAGCCCAAAATTTGTCCAACAAGCTTGCAGATCGAAAACTGATGTCGAAATTATGATCACCAGATGCATGGATGAAGGCATAAACCTCAGCGGGAGTAAAACGGAGAGAGTCAATAATTAAGTTTTCCCCACATAATTCCGGTCGGGGGAAGATCTAAACCCCCATGATGGTATAATGATACCACAAAATGGCATCTAGCTGCCTCTACCAGTTTATGAAATAAACCAGCAAAGCTAAAAGGTTTGGCCTGAGGCCTAGACAGACCAGGAACTGGAGTAGGTACAGGTGGTACAGGTGGCAAAGGAACAGTGACAATAGGAGCAGTCATACCTGGGTGCTGGCAGCAAAAGATTCAGAAGACTGAGAAGGTAAAGGAGAAATATGTCCAGGACATATAGGAGAAACCACAGAAGGAGGTTGAGACTCCACTCGTCTGACAAGCACACTTACTGCTTCTGATGTAGCAGAAATGGCCGGGCGTGCCTCTCCTTGGAGAACTTCCAGCACAGGGGAATCAGAAGATTTCTGTCCATCCACACTCGCGAAGGAAACCGCTGGTTGACTATGTGGAGATAAGGACTTGGCAGCATTGTCAGTAACACCAGGCAGAGGAATATTTGGGTCAGGAATCCAAATGCCATCGCGAACCAACCAGCCCGCTTTGGTTAACGTCTGTTCAGGACACCACTCCGATGTCATTCCAGAAAATGGTAACAAGACTGAATCCTGTGACAAATCAAGTGAACCAGTAGGCAAGGAGGGTAAGTCCTAAACCACAATGTCCTGGTTCTGAAATAGACTATTTTTTAAAGGCAGCACGGTAGGGCTATGTTCCGTACGTTTATGTTTTTTATCATCATCCCCCATTACACGGTGCATTCGAACTAAGTATGAAGTCAATAAATCTTGTACTTGTAATTCTTGTTGCACCATTTCATGATGTAAAGGGTCATTAGAAGGTAAAGGAATTGACTGAGAAACTGCAGATGAACTAAGGTCCAAAACGATAGGTACAATTCCAGCACTAGAGCTCTGAGAGACACAACCTTGCAGCTGTCCAGCCTCCGAGGGACTGGAGAGATCCATGGTAGACATGGACAGAGGTTTCCCCTACTGCTCGAGTAGGGGAATTTCCCTGGTATCCTAGCAAAATTTCCCTCATTCACTAAAAATACCACCAACAGCTTAATCTGGTTCAATGTCAGTTGGCACCCATGTGTATCCTCTTCCCCCGGGACAAGGCTGAAAATAGGTAGAATTGTCTAGTCCTCCTTTCCTGGTCAACAACAAAACAAAACATTTAAAAAATTAATAGAGCTGGGCATCAGATGCTACACTTGAGCCCCCAAGAGGAACGGAGGATGACAGATTTGGAAAGGCATTCAGGCACTGGGTTACACACCCGGGACTGAGAAGAAAAGATCATAGAAAAGGATATTTGGCTGAGGAGAAAAGTTGAGTTGACTGTTATTGTATCTGTAAATATGCTTATATGATTGATCAATAAACCAGTTGGATGTAAATGGTTACATGCAAATAAATTTGCCAATCAAGCACCCAAACATATTGTGGTGAGTTTCATTCCAGGTTAGGATATTCCCTTTACAAAGGTGGTTGCCAATCCAGGGTGACATAGATTGTCAGGGGCATCCTAACCTGGAATATAGTTAAGAGTCAGAAAAGGAGAGAGAGAGAGAGAGAGAGAGAGAGAGAGAGAGAGGGAGAAGGATAGAGCAAGAAAGGGTGGGGTTTGGGAGTCCGTCAAAAGGAAGGGTGCTAAGGGTTTGATAGTGGGAAAACTGGGAGTGGCCACTAGGGAAAAAGAGGGTGCAGCCAGTGCTCTGCCACTTGTTACTGACATTCTTGAGATTCCCACCCTCCCTCCCTTTAAGTGGCAGTAATTGGGGGTGTAAGAGGGGCAGAGGCATGTTTGTTGGCTGATATGGGTTGCCACATGAGGGCAACAGTAAAGTGACCAGTTCAGGGCCATTGGGTTATTGGCAGAGGACAACAGATGGGGCATATATTTGGATTGCCAGCAGAGGGCAATGGTAGTGGAAGTAAGGCAATAAAGGGGGGGGGGGAACACAAGCAGCAGGCCAGGGCTAGATCAACACCTGGACAGGTTGGGGCACCACCTGTGGATATTTCAACAAGATGAAGAGGAACAGAGCTGGGCATCGAGTGTGACACCTGAGCCTCCAAGAGGAATGGAGGATGACAGATTTGGGAAGGTGTTAGGGCACCAGGTTACACACCTCAGCCTGAGAGGAAAAGATCATAGAAAAGGATATTTGGCTGGAGGGGAAAGTTGGGTTGACTGTTATATGTGAATATGTTGAAATGGTTGATAAGTAAACCAGTTGGATATAAAGGGTTATATGCAAATAAATTTGCCAATCAAGCACCCAAACACACTGTGGTGAGTTTCATTCCAGGTTAGGATATCCTCTTGACAAGTGTGTTTTGTTCTTGTGCTATACTTGGGTTAGTGGTTTGTACTCCTCTCACATGGGGATATATTGGACACCTGTTTGCACAGTCAACCCTTACAGTGCACCTCTTACAATATTTATTTATTTTTATTTATTTATTCAATCTTGGATTACAATACTTTTGAGCTGGAGACCACTCTTTTACAAAGGTTCCACATCGTAAAGGGTGGGTATGTATACATTGTGGGTTTAGGAGCATCTAGCTAGGTGAGTAAACATAGACAAAAATATGTTATAAATAGGAAGCAGAAATGGTTTTAACACAAGGATAAGTCAGGTAACAGTAGTAGCCTAGGTGGCATTGTCAGGTAAAAGACACTAAGCAGCTATCCAGAAAGGAGAGTAGGGGCACTGAGTGGGGGGCATGGCTGACTATTTGGGGGTGGGAGGAGAGTGCAGGGGTAAAAATGGGGACAATTCAGGGTAGAAGGACAAAGTAGGAGTAGCAAGGAGATGGTAATAACCTGAAAGGTGAATACGACCGGGGTCAGAAGTAGGTGTGTGTGGAGTAATTACATTATACATGTTGCTAGTCTGTCTAGCTCATAGCAATCAAGATGTCTGCCAAAGTAGTTTGTTAGCTGAGTCTGTCTCATTTTACATTTTGTTTTGTTCTTTTCATCTGTTTCTGCCTGAATTACCTTCACCATTTTTACACATATTATCCAGGATAGCTTTCAGTACAAAACTACTTCAACATTTTTATCATCAGGTGTCTGCTTTTTTTGTAAAATCAATTTGAAATCAGCTTTGGAATACCTCTTGGAAAACCATCATACAGAACATTGGTCTAGAGAAACTTCAACTATGGCAAGAGCCATTAACATTGAATACATAAGCATGTCTGCTGTATGCTGCTGGGAACATCAAAGAACGATGGACAAAGGGTCAGGATGCCCCTATCCCAGGGCATCAGATAACACTTCCTTGATCCTCAAAATGGTTCCCAGTTGCTTAGTAATCAATCCGCTGCTCCTGGTTTTCTCAGGTGGCTTTTTTCTTGGATATTTTTACAAATCAGTTTTCTTTTGGACTATTTGGAAGACAGAACTGCATCTAATATAATTCTAAATTCTTTCTCTTTGGTACTTCTGGATAATTTGTCTTGGTACCACTGTTGACCACATTGGTTCCAATATTCACCTGCAAAAAGTGTGATTGTAATACATAGGCTCACTCACCAAGATGTTTAAAGGCTACAATTATTTATTGAATGGAAACACAAGAAGCTAATAGTTACCTAACTAGCAAATAAAAGCCAACACCAAAGTTGCAGACTAATCCTTCGTCAGAGTTAACTGGTCCGTGCACTTAATAAGACAGATGAATATTTTGTACCCCTTATTTTATATATTTTGTAAGCTGACAATCTTAAAGGTGATTCTGTCTCCTAAAAGGTCCTTGTGTACAAACGTTTTCAAGAAAGTTCCATGCACGTTATCACTTCCTCCATTTGCTGTAGTGACAGTAGATGCACTAGGCTCATAGAGCACCAGCGTACCACCTGCATTGCTCACTCTGTTGAATGAAGCTTTGTAAACTGAGACCCTTTAGTGACTTAATGGGAAAGTCCCCTCAGCCTATTTTCTGTATACCTGTGTAGTTTGTAGGCATGGACAATGATTCCCTCTCTTGCATACTCCAAATGCCAACCTATTTTAAATATAAATGAGGATGCTTCACTCTGTTTTGCCCTGGTGTGAAAACCCATTTGGCTCCATTCCAAAGGTTATGACCCAACTCATGCGAAGCATCATGGCAGTTGATGATGCATACATGCACAAGCCAGCAGAAGTTATACTGTCATTCAGTTCTGTTATATGTCTTGTGAAATTCCTGTATTCTCTAAAAGCATTTTTTTCTAACTCAGACACACTTTAAACTATAGAAAACAGCATAGCACTTACCATGCCTTAAAAAGTTTCATGGCCAGTATAAGACAAGAACATAGGGTCTTCAGAGGACAGCAACATCACTAACTTATATAGTATAACTACTGCAGGATTTTGCAACAAAACATCATAAAATTCCAGGATGCCTTACATGAGTCAGGTCATGACCTTTGCAATGAAATTTAGTAGCTTTTCACACTAGACATAAGTTCCTTCATTTACATTTAAATCCTGATGAAATTAGTGGGTGCAATAGAAGCAATAATTGTTCATACCTACAAACTACCCATGGAAACAGAATAAAAGGCAGAGGGAACTTGCCCTTTAAGAGAGATCAAACTACCTTTAAGACTCTCAGCTTATGAAATGTCCAGAATAAGGGGTACAGAACATTTATCTGTCTTATTAAGTGCACAGACCAGTTATCCTTGAGAAAGGATTAGTCCAAAATGTTGGTGTTGGCTTTTATTTGCTACTTTTGCTGACTGTTAGCTTCTGGTATTTGTGTTCAATTAAATGGGTAATTACACCCATTAAACTTCTTGGTGTGTGGGCCTATGTATTCAAATCCCTCTTTTTACAATATTATTTGCCCATAATTGGAAAGGGCCTCTCCCTTAAAAGCTGTTTTTTTTTTATTCTGAGGTTTGCTGAGCTGGAGCACTCCTTCATTATTCACCTACCTCAGGAGATTGCACTTGGGGGTCTTAATTGGGGTTTCCTTAGGGTGTAGTAGAGGGAAGAGTACCTCCCTTTTCTTGACTCAGCTGGAGTAGTAGGGTACCCTGCATACCTTGTTACCCACTGATTGAGGCACCTTGGGGTTGCCTGGCACTGGCACTGGTCTGCTGCTCTTCTCTGTCTCTTCACAGGGCAGAACCCCATTCAGTTGTTCATAGTACAATGGTTCTGGTGGACTGCACTTTCTATTCCGGGCTTCCAACAGTGGGGTCCTGAGGGGTGCAGTCACTGAAGAAGAGCCCCTCACCAATCCAGAGACTGTCAAATATCCTACCATTTGGTGCCCTGGAGGTTCAAGAGATCAGCTTACATTCTACAAGCATTTCATACTGAGACTCTCAGAACTGTATTTATACTGGGTGTTTATGCTGGGTAATAGACAGAAGAAAGTGAGTAGCCCATCATGTCTGTCTAGCCACATTAGCGGGTCCGGTGCTCCCCACTGCTGATAAAATACTTATCTAATGTATGTTTAAACACATCTATATTGTCACTATGTACCATGTCCTGAGATAAGCTATTCCACAGCCGGCCCCTCACTGTGAGAAGGTGTTTAGTCTTCCATTTCTCTTTGTATGTTACAGTTTAATTTAATGTTTGTGTAATCTAAGCTCAAAGGGTTTCTTCTGAAATTCAGATCCCATTTCCCTCATCAGTTCTTTATCATTCACTATTTTAAACAGTCATCAGATTACCTCTTGTTCTGTTCTCTAGGCTATATATATATATAGATATAGATATATATATATATATATATATATATATATATATATATATATATATATCTATATATATATATATATATATATATATATATATATATATATATATATATATATATATATATATACATATATATATATATATATCTTCTGGTAGCTCCTCAATTACTGACACACTGATAATCCTAGATCTCTTCAGTGATCACTTTGCCACTGCTGGGCTCGCCTTTGATTCCTCACCTGCCTGGAACCTCTGTTCCCAACATTGCAGACAGGACACTGCCAGACCAATGCCTTCACCTCTGTCTCTGATATAGCCTTCTCCTTTAGCCCAGTATACCTGAAACAAGTAGAAGATCTACTTCTAGCCCTCGACACCAGAAAAAGTGTGGGTGAGGACCTTATCAACCCTTATTTTCTAAAACTGGCATCTCATGTTGTGTCAGTACCCATCACCCATCTCTTTAATCTATCTCTTGCCCAAAGAGACCTCCCTCATATTTGAAAAACTTCCCATTTTATTCCACTATTTAAATCCGGTGACCCGAGTGACTTAAACAATTACAGACCAATATCTCCACTTCCTATCCTCTCTAAACTGCTCTAGAAAGTGGTTAACGTGCAGCTGACAAAGTTCTTGGACTCCACCAATCTGCTTAATCCTGCTCAGTCAGGATTAGAGCTCACCATAGTACAATATCTGCACTCGCAAAGGTCACCAATGAATGGCAGAATTCCCTGGATGTTAAGCAATATGTATGTGCCTTGTTTCTTGATCTAAGCAAGTCATTTGATACAGTGGACCATGTCTTGCTGTTGGACACTCTACGGAGCATTGGTCCAGACTCTTCAACCCTGAATTGGTTCAATTGTTACCTCACTGGGAGATACCAACAGGTTAAAGCTCAAAGGGATCTTTCTCCACTGAAATTGCTCCAAAGAGGTGTGTCACAAGAGTCCATTCTAGGACCCTGCTCTTTACTTTACGTATTAATAACATTGATCCAGGAATCAAATCAGCCGACATTCACCTCTTTGCCGATGACACAGTCATTTACATTGCCAGTCCTACCCCAAAGCAGGCTTGTATGGACCTACAATTGGACTTTAATCAGCTACAGTTGAACCTTTTGAGTCAAAAACTACTTTTAGATGCAAAATAAATGAAGGCCATGTTTTTCTCACCTTCCGCCTTAGGTCAAAATCCTTCCTTACATAGCCTAACTCCTGAAACTTTATCTCTCCTTACTGAACCTATTAAATATTTGGGGGTACGTTTTATCTCTTCTTAGTGAACCTATTAAATATTTGGGGGTATGGATAGATTACAAGCTCACATTTTCTGCCCACATTGAGGAGCTTGTGAAGAAGCTAAGGCAGAGACTGGGCCTGTTTTTCTAGATTAAACATCTATTAACTTACGAAGTCAAAAAAAGGCTGGTCCAAACCACCTTTTTATCCTTACTGGACTCTGTCAACTTCCTTTATGTACAAGGCCCTGCCTTCATACTCTCTAAATTTGATCCACTTTATCACTGAGCCTTGAGATTCATCTATGGACTGCTTTACCTTACCCACCACTGCTCCTTGAATTCCGCAGTAGGCTGGACATCCCTCAAATTCAGAAGACAAAGGAATGCTGCCTACTGAACCTTTACAGCTATCACCCATAAGCTTCCCCTGTATATCTGACTGTATGCCCCTATGTGTTGCGGGCAACTACTCACTGCGCAGATTCTCCTTCATCTCCCTAACCATTCCTAAAGTGAATTCTCACTTTCGTAAAGCATCTATAAGGTACATACTTCCCCACCTGTGAAACAAACTGCAAAAAACCCTGAAGCTGACTGCTCTGACAACATTCTTCACCTTCAAAAAGCTATTCTCACAGTCCTTCCTTGAATGCTGTAACTGCCTCCCTCAGTGTTCGGTGAAATAATTGCCAGACACTCGTCCCCTTGCCTTTTGATCCTCTGCTTTATCACTCTATCTCCCTCTGTTCCCCTCATCTCCCTAAACACCCCTCTAACTCTTCCTGAATCCTGTACTGCCTCCCTTGGCAGGCAGTGAGCTATGTGCCAGACATTCATCTCCTTGCCTTGCGACTCCCTGCCTTATCACTCTATTTCTCCCTATTTCCCTCATACCCCTAACACTCCTCCTACCCTTACGCTTCCCTGGAACTTGATATGTTTATATTGCATAATATTGTATTATTTTTTTTCTCTCCATGAACCACTATGCCTATTTCCCTGTGTATAGCCCTGCCCAATACTGTACTATGTTTTGTGCTTTCTGCCACATTTTATTCTAAGATTGTATAACTATCTTATATATTGTACTATTCTGTTGTACTTTTATGTGTCCTTGTCTAGGTCCACCTTGCAAATGAGCTTGCTCAATGGTGTTTTGCCTGGTAAAATAAAGATTAATTGATTGATTAATTGATTGATTGATATATAACCCCAGGTATTTCAATGTATCCTCATATGGTACATTTTTCAATCCAGAGATCAATTTTGACATTCTTCTCTGAACCCGCTCCCTGCTATTAATATCCTTCTTCATGTAAGGACTCCACAGCAGTGTACATTAATCTAGCTGTGGTCTGACAAAAACTTTGAACAGAAATAAAATGCATTGTGTGCTTCTACTTAGAAAGGCTTTTGTTTAATACAGTTCAGAATATGATTGGATTTTTTGAACCAGTTTAGTACTATGAGTACCAAATTTCAGTTCCTTTTCAATTATAATACCAAAGTCCTTTTCAATTTCCACACTTGTTTAAGTTTATACAATAAGTCTGACTGGAATTATGTTTCCTCGGGTGCAGAAAGGAGCATTTTGCTATGTTGAATGACATGTTGTTATTTAGAGCCCACTGTTCAATCTTATGTAAGCCATTTTTAAGTTTAATTCTATTTTGGCTGGTATTGACAGGGCCCCCCAGTTTGACCTCATCAGTGAACTTAACTAGCCAGCTGTTCATCTCTAGATGCAAGTCACTTATAAAGACAGAAAACAATACCAGGCCCAACACAGAGCCTTGAGGTGCAGTAGTAGCCACAGACATGGTCAGATATTTCCCAGATATTTCACTAAATATCTGAAGAGTGTCTCTCTGTTGCCCCTACTGTGGAAATGCAGAAAGTAGGAAATTTCTCTAGAAATATCACAGAAATTTCAGGAAATATCTGACCATGTCTTTGGCTGTGACTGTACTTTGCTGGTGACTCTACCCTCTGTAGGGTGAACACCCCTTAATTTAACTTTATGTGTCCTATCACATAGCCAGTTCTGCACCCAAGTAGCAATTATTTGATACAGATTTAATTTTTTTAATTTATCTATCAAGACAGAATGTGGAACCTTATCAAAGGCCTTCTGGAAGTCTAGGAAGATTACATCAACAGACACTTTGTTATTTAAATCTTTATGGACTTTTTTCATAGAAGCACAATATGTTGGTACTACATGCTCCGTTCATTTTGACTCCATATTGAGTTTTGTCATTATACTAATTATCTAGGAGATTTTCTTCCAGTTTTATTTTAATTAAACTCTCACCAATTTCACACAGCACAGATGTCAGACTGACTGGCCAATGTTTGGATACTTCTGCTTTGTCTCCTTTTTTAAAGATAAGCACCACTGTGGCTTTTGTCCAGTCACTTGGGATTTCTCCTGTGTTATATGAGGCATTATACTGTATAAGAGCATTAGCAAGTCTGTGATAAGGTTCCTCAATTGTCTAAGCAATTTTGGGTGTAGCATATCTGGTCTTGGAGTTTTATTTGGTTTTAATGGTTCCTGTAATCTAGAGACCTCTTGAGCACTGAAACTATATTGGTTTGGGAATCCCATAGAAATTCTTTTTCATTTCCTAACTGATGTATCTTTGTTGAACAAGCAGAAGTACAGTAGTAATTAAATATGTTCACCTTATCTATTGGAAGTTTAGATTCCTGCCCCCTTGTTCTGATTGGATCTATGAATGTGTCTGTATTTGTTTTATTGTTAATACAGGCACAAACACTCTTCCCATTATCCTTTCTATGAGGGATTCTAAATTCCAGTTTTTTCTTTCTAGTCTAATACTTTTTTTTAGTTTCTTAAGTTCAGACTTGTAATGGAATATAGTATATTCATTCTCCTTTCTCCTTATTGCTTTAAATGCTATTTTCTTTTTGTTTATCTGTTTCAAAATTTTTTGGGTACACCACATTGATATTATACCTTTTTGTTGTAAATATTCCTGTTTGGTACATATACATTATCTAATTTGATTAGTTTGCCTTTTAGTAATCCCACATCTCCTCTACTCCCTTATTTTGGAATGATTTTTTTTCCATTCCCATTGTCTTAGTTCATTCTTAATTTTTATAAAGTTTGCTCTGTTGTAAGTTTTAATTGTTGTCTTCCCTGAAGCCTTTTTTATAACTGAAGTTATAAAAAATCCAATCATACTTCGGTCGCTATTGCCCAGGGTCTTTAATGTTTATTCCTTTGATTATCTCTGTTATGCTGGTTATTATGAGGTCTTGGACATTGTCACCCCTAGTAGCTTTGTGAACCAGTTGTTGTAGTCCAGTGTCTAATAGTGTCCTGATGAACACTTTCTCTCTGTTAACTGTAGATATTATAATGGGCCATATTATGTGGAGAGGTTGAAGTCTCCCATAATGATAACACTTCCGTTTACTTGTACTTATATATGGGATCTTAGTTCAAGGAGGTTCCAGTATAACAGTCTACATCATAAGGCACAGTGTTTGGGGAATCATGTGATTCGGGCTTGTGAGTAGCAGCAGACCTGCAAGTCTCCTCTAAACCCAGCTATTAATATTTTTTATTTTATTGTTATTGCGAATGTCCCATGGTATCTATTGCATATGTCTTTGGCGCAACCTACTGTTGCATTGCACTGGGTGTTAAAATGGAGCCTAGAGTTTCACCCGATCTGGTATCTGGCACTGTACATACTGTGGACTGTTATTATGGTTTCTCCTTGGTTACCTTTCAATATCTTTATAAATCCTCTATTTGAGAACTTAAGAAAGGTGGAGTGTCTTCAACCAGTGAACTCCTATGCTTGAAATGTAAAGAAAGCCTTTCAACCCCTATACAAACTGTGCCACAAACTCTTGAGGACAGCACCTGGGCCTAAATGCCAGTACTCTGAGGTGGCCTACAGCCCTTTGGCTTCTCCTACCTCTGAGCTTCTTACAGTAGACCTTTTTGTCCTGGAACTTGCAAGCATACAAGAAGTAATTATGGAAATAGCATTAGATGTACACACCTTCTGTCTAGCATTACAGGACATTGACCCAATCAATGGGGAACACACAAAACTTGAATTGTCTTGGTTGAGCAGGCTCAGAAAAAAAGTAGCTGGAGATTGTTTTATTGAAACATAAAGTTAATGAACTTAAGGAGCACATGGAAGATCTGGAAGGAAGTAATAGGTACAACAGATTAGTTATAGTGGGCATTTCGGAGAACTCTGAGGGCACTGACATGCTCCTTGGTACTCAGAAACTGCTCCAGAATGTTACTGGCCCTTCCCCACATGGGCATCAATATATCATTGAATAGACTTAATGTCCCCCTTGGCCAAAACCTTCAGAGTGTGAGAAGCCTTGACCCTTAATTCTCTGTTTACTAAACTATCTGGAGAAACAGCATATTCTGTAGCAGGTGAGATCACTTCATGAGATTTAATGGAGGGATGCTGGATTGCTATCTTTCAGGATCTCTGTCCGACCATTAGGGGCAAAAAATGGGAATACAGAGAATTATTCCCGAAGCTGCAAGTTGCCCAACTTCGTTACTGGCTCCTATATCCTGCTAGACTTTCAGGCACACTATACGATGGCCAGAAACGGTTTAAGACAGCAGAGCAAACTGAAAAAGAACTTCAATAAGTGCTTCCCTATTTGTTTAATAATCATCGAAAAGGACAAGGTGGCTAGGATTTGAAAATGGATACCGGCAGAGCATCAAAGTAATGACTTTCACTTTGAGCTCCCAGTTTGAGTTACTCACTGCTTTTCTTTATTGGCAGTACAGACTGTTTCCAGGATTTGTTGTTGAGGCACTGTTTATCTACTAGTTTTTTGATCTGGCTTGTTTCACTATTTAAACTGTACGTTGCTTAGGCTGTTTTATAGATATAATATGATAAGGTGACAACTTATTTTTTTCTTGGGGGATTAGTAAAATAGGGGAAGCAAGGTACACTGAAGCTGATGGTCTCAAACACTTTGTACCTTCTTGTAGCTGAATATTTTTCTGTCATATAGGGGCTTTGCTTGTAAGAAGGTACTTGCTTAGAAGTTTTGGTTACTTGAGAATATTGTCTAATTGGTCTTACCACTCCTGCCCCTTGCTGCCACTAGTATAGAACTGTTTGTTTGAAAGCTGGGCATCTAACAAGCACTCCTTTATCTGTGTTATAGTCTGCCTATGCTTGCCCAGCAATGATGGGTTTTCCTTTTACTGGCTTTAGTACTGTAATGCTTTACTGCTCCCCCTCCCTTGCTGTTAGTTCATGCTCAATGTTCTTTTTAATTACAAGACTTTTTTTATCTTTGTTGCTTGTGAGGTTGCTGTTATGATGCTCCCTTACTGTTCTAGAGGGCTTTGGGCATGGCTGTATCACTGTTTTGAGTTGTTCACTATGTAAATTATTGGGGAGTCCTAGTATTAAAAATGCAGACTCTACTATTGACTTTGAGTGGAGAACCTTTCTGTCTCCCCCTCAATCTTTTTTCTTTTGAGGAAATGCTTGTGGTCCACCTTCCCTTCATTACATGGCATTTTTCCTATGTCACATAATTCTGAAGCTGCTTTGGCTATTTTTGCAGCTTAATTTCTTTCTTACTGAAACACCCTGGGGCTTAAATATTGTTTCACATATTGTCAGTGGGGACAGTCATGAGTTTGAGGGGCCGGGTGGGCTGGAGATCCGCACACCCTTCTATGACCACATTGTGGGCCGAATGGGATGGTGTTCAGTCATTCAGATTGGTGTACTGTGATAAAACATCTAGGTTTTCTATTCTGAGAGCTGGATTTGTTGTAAGTTATTCTTATTAACATTTTCTTTGTTCTTGGGGATTCATATTGGACTTGGATGTAGGAGAGAGGAGAGGTTTTTTGACCTGCACCTATTTGAGGGTTCTATACTGGGTGGTGACTCCTTGTTGCTTAATGCTAAGTTTTTTCTCCCTTTGTTTTTTTATTATTTTACTTGGATGACAACAATACTTAAAATTATATCTTGGAATATTAAAGTGGGTCAGGCAAAGGAGAAGAATCACTGTTTTCTGAAGCACCTGTGTAGACTAGGCTGTACAATTACATGTCTCCAGAAGACTCACTTTCCAATGGATCAAGTGCACAGATCTGTGAGTGAATGGGTGGGCCCGGCATTTGGCTTGGATAGTAGCCCTTGGCAGAGGGGTGTAGCTGTATTAATCACCTGTCAAGTACTCTTCACCCCAATACAGGAAATTAATGCCCTGAATGGTCAATTTCTAATTTTGCAAGGGAGATTATTTCAGTCAGAGGTAGTCCTAGGTTCAGTTTATGGCCCCAACATAGAATCCCCTGCATTTTTTCTGTCTATAGCGCTGGTCCTGGATCTCTTTGTGACACTCCCTCTTCTTATAGGAGTAGGTTGGAATATAGTTCGGATCCCAGATCTTGATAGATTGGAGCACCATAGACAGGGACTCTCCCCATGTCAAAGGGCACTTAATGACTTGATGGATACATTGGGCCTCCTTTTCCTGTGAAGAGTCTAAAACCCTCATGATAAATCATATACCTTTTATCCACACCCCACCAGACCTTTTCTCATATTGACTATTTCTTGATTAGTCACAAGCTCCTGACTGTTGCTCAGACTTATGAGATCAAGGAGATCAGACCATCACACTGTTTCCCTTCAGGTAGATAAAGGGCTTGGGATCCTAAAAACAAGACCTGAAAACTCAATACCAGGATGCTGTCTGATCCTTAAAAACACTTCAAAATTTGGTCCAACAATTTTTTTATACTAATCTAGACTTCATTTCAAGAGAAGATACATTATGGTATGCTGCCAAAAGTTTGTGACAGAGTGAACTGATTAGGCTGGCTTCCAAATGGAAAAGGCAAAAAGAAGCAACCATGCAAGCTCTTTTGGTGGACATCAGATTTTTGGAAGTCTCCCTCTCTTGGTCCACGCCCAAATCCACCTGGTGTCATTTAAATTCACTGCGCTCACAGTATGCAGCCTTCCTGCTGGAGAAGGCAGAATTAGCCATTACACAGTCTCAGATTACATATATCAAGCAGGGTGATAAGGCTGGAAAGTTCTTTGTCTTAAGGCTTTGGCATCAGGTAGCGCAGAGACTTATAAGAGGTATTTTAAAATGGCCCAATCAACCCTTAAAAGTTTCTGCCAGGTATATGGCTAAAAGTTTCAGGGAGTTCTATCAGGAATTACATTTTTCACAATCTGGGCCTGCAGACCTTGAGATGGCTCTCAGTACTTTTATTAATACCATTGACCTGCCTCATCATAGTCCTTAACAGTCCTCTCACCTAGAAGGTCTCATTCAGTAAGAAGAAGTGTTAGCTGCTATCAGAAGCCTGCGACTTAATAGAGTTCCAGGCCTGGATGGCTTCCCATCTAACTTCTATACGAAATTTTCAACTGAACTTACTCCATATTTAATCTTACGCTTCAATCATTTTTTTTGAGGAAGGAATCCTGGACTCTTCTCTTATGGAGGTCAGAATCACCTTAATTCTGAAACCAGGCCATGATGACACCTTTCCAGAAAACTATCATCTCATTTCCCTTATGAATGTGAACCTTATGATTCTGATTTTAGCTCATCATCTAGAAAGAGTCTGGCAGTTCCTCATTGATCCTAACAGGTGGGCCTTATAGCTGGGCACCTTTTGAGTGACCTTCTTGGTAAGGTGTCCATCTTGTCTCTGCATTTAGGGAGACTGGTACAGCTGTGGCCTTGTTCTCCCTGGATGCAGAGAAAGCCTTCAATTGGGTGGCCTGTAACTATCTTTTTTCTATTATGCAGAGGTTTGGTATTCCAGAGACCTTTATTCAATGTGTTCAGTTATTATACCATTCTCCTTTGGCCCACAATGGCTCTATGCATTAGCAAAATTGTTGCCTTCGCACTGCATATCTGAGGTGTGTAGGCAACCATATGTGTGAAAGCCCTGCAGCAGGGGTTGTGCAGACCCTCAGCAGCATTCACCAAGGGCACATGAGGCACTTACGCACCCACCTCCCTAGCCCCTCAGGTAACACCATGCTGGGGGTGTGTCAGTGGTGTGCCTGCACTTCGCAGCATTCACGGTCGTATAGTGCCAGGCACAAAGGATGCTGGTTATGCCAGATGAGACCAGGTATGACCCGGTACGCACCCCCGTGTTCTTCATCCAACATGCACAGCGGTACTGGGCTATGGACCTCCATGCTGCCCCAGCCTACTAGGCTGCAGGGGAGGGCTGGGGCAGTGGCTCAGGCAAGTGTCCAGTAGGTGTCCATATATTGCACTTTATATGACTTGCTCCCGATCTGTGCACTTGCCGCATGGGTGCCACGGAACAACTGAGGGACCCAGTACAGGCATTTGATTGGATGACCACTCGGGTCCATGGTTCCACCCCCGACTGCCCACATGACCACAGACAGGGGCCCCATAGGTGCATGCGGCCATGCATACCGCACGCCCATTAGTGTATAACCCTCATTGTTTATAATGGAGCACTTTCAGCACCAGTCATTTCAGGGAGATGCACCCATCAGGGATGCCCTCTCTCACCTTTTTTATTTAATCTGCACTTAGAACCCCTTCTCTGTAAACTTAAGTCTGCACCGGAGGTCACCGGCATAACTGTTGGCTCCCAAAGTTGTTCAATTTCTGCATATGCAGTCAACATTTTACTACACCTCACAAATCACCATATTTCCATCCCTAAGGTCCTGTCCATTATTGAAGAGTTTAGTACTTTTTCTTCATATAAAATCAATGTTCATAAAACTGCTATATTTCCACTTCATAATTTTGTGGATAAGCAAGCTGTGCTTCATTTAGGCTTTAAATGGGAACAAAAATCCTTGACTTACTTGGGTATTGAAATTTCCAGGAACAGTTCAGACTTGGCTTCCCTAAATGTAGACCCTATGTTTAAACTTATAGAACAAAACCTTGCTCACTGGGCAGCCCTTCCTATTTCACTTCTAGGTCGTATGAATGTATAGTAATTAAAATTAATATATTGCCCTGGGTGTTATACTTATTAAGTATGCTTAATTTGGCCCTCCCACTGCAAGTGTTCACTAAACTACATAGCTTGATTGGCCACTTCTTATGGAATGGTAAGAAGTCTAGATGTACCTATCAACATCTGGCCACACCTAAACAATTGGGTGGATCTATGTCTCCCTAATTTTTTGTTTTAGTACTTTGCTTCACATGGAAGTAAATATATTAGATGATGTAGTTCTCAAGTCCAGAAACCAGGCTCTTACAAACCTCAATGGTTATGTATCGAGAAGCATTTAGCCCAAAACTGTGGAGTGCACTTAGTTCCCTTTTGTTTGTCCCTCTTGCTCAAGTGCATGCGGTGCTCCATTCTTGCCCTGTAATGTGCTCTCCGAGAGAGCAAAACTAAATGTTCAGGCATACGAGACTACAACAGTTAAAAGACAGCTGTCAACCCCTGTTTTTTAATCCCAATTTTAAGGTAGATGGCAAAGGTCTGGACCCCAAACACATTGACATAACATTGTTGCCTCCTCTGTAGGTCAGTTTGTGATCCAGGGTTCCTTTATCACCCATCAATCATTTATCAGTCAATGACAGAGCTGAACCTCTTTTGCTTTTAAGCTTTCACAACTGAGACATTGTATACACATAAGTTCATGGGTACTTCTCATTGGTCAGATTCAGGGGGCCTAATTCTTAACCTCCTTGTATCGATTTCTATTCAACCACATCCCAGTGCTGGCCTATGCACTGCATTTTAAGAAGCGGACCTATCCAAGCCATCTTCTAACTGTTACATCTGGTATGACATACTGGAACTAGATATGAGACAGGAGCAATGGCAGCAGTTATGGATTGACCTACACAAGTACACTGCACAGGATCACTTCAGATTAATACAAGTTAAAATATTAAAGAACCTTTGTTATACACTACAAAAGCTTCTCCAGATGCATAGATTGGATTTGGATCTTTGTATTAGATGTGGATGAGAGGTTGGCATGCTATACCATATTTTGTAGACATGTGAAAGGACTCAACCCTTGTGGTCTGAGATTCAGAACAGACTAGATCTCATGTTAGGGCTCCATACCATTACCCCTAAGGTTTGTTTGCTCAGTCTTTATGACGATACCGTGTTTGGACCCCAGAGGGGACATATACCTTTGAAATCCTCAGTTGCAAAACATATTATTCTGTGTCACTGGACCGATGAAGTTACTCTGACCTATGCAGAATGGCACCAAGAAATTCTGTTCACTCTGAACATTAAGCGCTCTACAGCATTTTTATGCCATAGGTACTCTTCCTTCCATAAAAGATGGGAAGTGTTGCTAACCTTATTAATGATTTAATGTTTTTTTTTTCCTTCTTCAATGTGTAAAACTTTCTCCTTTTTGTATTTTGGAATGACCCCATAAAGTTGAGCTTTGTTCCTATTTATTTGGTCAATTCCATTTTAAAGAGTTAGGAGTGTTCACTACTTAGTTCAGTTTCATTTGGGTCCACCTATATTTGTTTTAACTTGTTGCATATTTTTTGAGGGTGCAGGTCATGGGGAGGGGAATGGGTTGGAGGACTTTTATTTCTATGTTCTTTTTATTTGTATTTCTTGTGTATCTTAGATACTTGTGTGATGTAACATTCGTTGTTTCTGTTTTTGTATTTTCTTGGTTACGTATGTATTTGGCCAATTGTTAATAAAGTATATTTAATAAAAAAAGGGACAGTGTTTGCCCTAAGTGGCTGGAACATCATGTGACCAGTAATAAGTCTGCACCTCTGTATTACCTGTCTATAGTGTTGCATCATAACACCACTGTTTTTATCAATCTGTAATATCTATCTAGAGAGCTAATTTATAGTACCCTTGCGTTTAATAATTTATCATTAGAACTAACTTACAGCACCCCTGATTTTAAAAATGTTGGATAATTTACATATACAGCTGCCTCATATTATCACTGTTGTTTAATTTGTATTATGTGTTTTAAGGTTGCTTTATAGTACCACTGTTGTTTTATTTTGTATTATCTCACTGTTGTGCTGGTTCATATTACTGCTTCTGTTTACCCTTCCTTACCTTTCAGATTGCACTACGTCGCTTATCAATATTACAGTTACATAGTTTTGATCAGTTAAAGAGTAGTTGCAGTAACCCATCATCTTAACTAGTTCAATCAGGGCAACTGGTTCTCCTGCTCTCCATTATGCTGCTTGTAACACTTGCTCTCCTATACCTCCTAGCTAGTCTCTCCTCTCTTCCCCCCTTCCTGCCCTTCCCCTCCTTTCTATCTTCCTTTCTACCTTCCCCTCCTCCACTCTCCCTTCCTCTTGTCTCATGTCTCTCTCCCATGTCCTTGGCTTCTTGAGTGCATCTTTCTCCCTTCCCCTTTGTCCTAGTCCTGCTTGTGTTGTTTAATTAGCCCTGTTAGCCAGCTTTTCCTAGTTCCTAAAACTGATCTCCTTAATTACTGGGTTTCCCAACACTCATCTGACCTTCTCTGCTTTTCTGAATCCTCGCTCCCCTCCAGAATTCTTGTCTTTAGCCTAGCCCTCCCTGATTTCCTCCTCTTCAGGCAGGAATGTGGCTAATGTAATATTACCCCCCTGTCCATCAGAGCCTCTCCTGCACCTTTGCTCTCAGGGATTCTGCCTCTCCTCCCATGAGTTTCTTCTTGCCAGACTCTCCTTTCCCTCAACCTTACCCATTGTTATTGGGGGGGGGGGTTTCTGTGCTTCACCCAAAATCTCACCCTCCTCTCTGGTTGACTCCCTCTGCCATTACTTCACACTCCTCCTCATGTGAACTTATCCTCCTTGAGGACTTCATTATTAAGTGGTTCTCCCTGGACTCCAAGTTAACCTCCCTCAGGACTAAGTCCCTTAATCGTTGCCAGCTAATTTCCAAACCCACCCAGCTCAGTTTGCACTCCTCTAATGACACCCTTGTGGAATGGGTTCTTTCCTCTAACCCCCACCATATTATTGCAGCAGGCATTCTGCAGGGCACCTTCAGCAACCACTGCATAATCTTCTGTGTCAGGAAAGTCGGGTGCCCTCCTTCCTCCCCTAAGTACATGTGGTCTAGGTCCCTCTGGTTGTTTAATCTTAATGCTCTGCTAAGCATCCTTGCTGCAACTGACTGGTCAGCCTTCCAGTCCACCCCTGACACTGACATGGTCTACTCCATATTATTCCAAATTTTCTTTTATCTGGGACAAGCATGTCCCCCTCAGAATGTCCAGGATTAAATCTACCCATCAACCCTGGAATACTCCTGAACTCATTGGTCAGTGTAAGTCCCATGATCACACATAGGCCCATTGCAAATTATCCTGCTCCCTGCCTGACCTCCTGTCTTACAGTATGTTTGGAAATTCATGCACAAAGGCTGTCCATGCTGTGAAATCCTTCTATTTTAAGGTCAACCTCCAAAGCAACCTTCACTTCCCAGCCAAATTCTGGAAGGTGATACATTACCTTTTTGACCCCCCTGCTCAGTCCGCTCCCCCAATCTTTATGGTTAATGATTCACCTGTCTCTGACCTTCCCACTACAGCTACTCACTTTCATGACTTCTTCACTAATTGTGTTCTCCCCTTTCTCCCCCTCCTAGATCCCTCCCCAGCTCTACTCTCTTCTCTGCCTCACCCTTCCCTGGGGCCGAATTTCCCTCATTGATATTCAGTAAACCTTGCTTGCTCTTTGCTCTCTCAACCTGTCAAACCTAGCCCTCATGGTCTGGATCCAAAACTTCTCTATCATTCAGCTCCTGCCATCACCTGTCACTTATTAACCTCCTAAAACTCTTTTTCTCCTTCTGTGCTGTTCCTCAGTCATGGAAATTTGCCAAAGCTCTTCCTCTTCATAAAGTGGGTGGCCCTCCTCCCCCTGCAACTTCTGTCCTGTCTCTGTCCTACTTTCCCTTGCAAAGCTGCAAAAGAATCTTGTCTACTCTAGGCCTGCTGACTTCCTCTCCCCTTTCAAGTCTGGTTTTTGGAAGCACCACTTTACTGCCTCCTCCCTGCTGCATGCCACTGACTCTGTTCTGAGTAGGGTGAATCAGAGACACATCATGGTGGCCATCTTCATCGATCAGGTCAAAGCCTTTCACTCTGCGGCCCACTCACTCCTCCTGGACAAGCTGAGCACTGCTGGACTCTCAGATTCCACAGTTGACTACTTCCATTCCTACTTCATGGGCCATCAATAGTTGGTACAGATAGGATGCATCCTATCACCTCCACTACCTATCCAGGCTGGAGTACCACAGGGCTCCATCCTGGGTCCCATCCTCTTCTCCATATTCTTAAACACCTCCCATTTGCCTGTGCACATATGCAAATGACAGTTATCCACACCTTTGGCACCTTGACCACAGTGGTAGAAGACTTGCTCCAGTAAGACTTCCACAAAGTCCTGTGCTGGTTCCAATCCACCCAAAACAGTGTACATGACCTTTGGCACCAGTCAAAAATTGTCCAGGCTCTCCACCCTCCCTGTTTTTTCCACCCTGGATGCACCCAGCTTGAAGTGGTTTCTTCCTTTAAGTATCTCAACGTGTGGCTAGATAGTAGGCTTGAATTCACTGTCCACATTGATGCTATCTACTCCAAGATCTACTCCAAACCCAATACCCTGTACTGCAACAAAGACTGTTTGTCTTCTCAGGTCTGCTGGGAGCTTGTTACCAAAATGGTGCTCCCAGTCTTTGACTATGCAGATGTGGTCTACGGAATTGCCCACTCCAATTTTCTTGCTAGATTGAACACCCTCTGCAATGCCTTTTGTTGCTTTGCTACCATCTCCCCCCCGCCATACTCATCACTGCTCCCTCTACTCTTCACTAGCTATCCTCTACCTATCCTCACATTGTCCACTCCGACTGCACCTCCCTCATTTTCAAATACTGGTCTTTGTTCCTGCCCTCTTAGCTATCCTCACTTCTCTCTTCCATTCCCTGTGTCTCATACTCCCTCTGCTCCAGGGATCCTCACATCTTTTCCCTTCCCCACCCACACTCCTCTGCTGGACAGTCAGCTTTCTCCTATTGCCTTCTCTCTCTCTCTCTCTCTCTGGAACCTGTTCCTGCTATCTCCATCTCTCCCCCCTTCCCATCTCCCTTATGCACCAGCTTAAACTCCTCCCCATCCCCAGCTGCTCCTGTCAGCTCTTCCCTGATCCTCCCCTATTGGAGCCCTTACCATGCCCAATTGTTTGGCCTCCTCCTGTGTTCTACCTCAGCCTGTTTCAGGCTTCTCCCAGTCTACTACTGCACTGACATTCTTTCACTTGCTTTGACCACTTTATTCATACATCAAAACTGATCATAGTATGTTTGCTTAGCTTCTCGTATTTTTATTGCTGTTGTACCATGATAAACTGTATACTGCAAGTTTACTTTGTATTGTTCAATGATATTGTCTTTGCTTTATTATTGTATTCCCTTTCTCTCTCCCCCAGATCACACCTGGAAACAAGCTGTGTTGCCTCTCCTTGTTGCTACTTTTAAAATAAATACATACATAAACACATACATACATACATAAATAAAATCCCCCTTAGACTCTCCTTGAAGGACTCTGGGGCTTCCATCACCCCCTCTTCCTCCTATACCCCCTCTCCTACCTTCACCCCCTCCTCTCTTCACAAGCATCTCATAGGCTCTTTAAAGCTCCTTGTCTTCTTGTTGCTTATAGTAGCTGGTAACATTGAGCATTACCCTGGCCCAGCCCTGTCATCCCCCTGTTCCCTCCTCAGAGGGTTGAGAGTGGCTCATGTCAACCTCCACAGTCTCCTCCCCAAATTGACCTATTAGGACCAATCATGGTTAATCTAAAACCTGATGGGCTAGTGATCTCAGAGTATTGGCTATCTGCCAAGAACCCAGATAATACTGTTAGCATCCCAGGTTTCTCCATCACTAGAGAGGATCATGCAAGGAGGGGTGGTGGTGGTGTTGCCATCTACCTTTCCTCTTGTATTCAGTTTGAACCTGTGCTATCTGCCTCCTCCCTTTCTGCCTATGAGAGGTTCCTCCTCATACCTTCCCTCCCCTTTTCAGTACTCATATTCATTGCTGGAGTTTACTGCTGTCCTGGCATATCTCCCTCATCAGTCACTGAGATCCTCACCATTCTAGCCTTACATGCCTCATCTGGTGAGTTGCTCATCATAGGTGACTTCAATCTCAATTGACTTTGCCCCCTTCCTTTGCAAATTATGCCAAACAGTAAAGTCTTCACTCTCTCACAACTAATCTCTGATCCCACTCAGCTCAATCACAAATCCATTAACCACTCTCTCCTGGATTGGGTCCTCTCCTTGCACCCCATCATATAGCAGATGCTGGTATAATCTTTGATGCTGTCAGTGACCACCATATGGTCTACTGTGTGAGAAAGATACATTGTTCCAAAGTGTCCCCCAAAATTATTGGGATTCAGTTCTTCCAATATCTGGACCTGTCCTCCCTTCATGCTGACCTGATGCATACCAACTGGTCTCCCATGTCAGCTGCTAGTAACATCAACACAGCCCTCAAATTCTTTAACTCCAAGTGTGCTGTCTGTCTGAGATCATTATGCCCCCTCAGAAAAACTAGGATCCAAGGTTCTCACCTACCATGGATCTCAACTGAGTTGCTGGCCCAGTCATCCAGCATGTGACCTTGCCTGGTGGACTTACAAGGGTACTGGGTGAATATAGCATGGACAGAACCACGCATGGAATACCGCACTATAAGAAGCACGTATGTTTCTATAGTGACAGGGGTCCTTACAGTGTGCGGTAAGAACTGCTACCCTTGTAGCTCTAGTCTGACATTGGGGAAGGTGAAGGACATGGCTGGTGCAGTGCCTGGCCATGCTGATCCCTTGGTGGAGTGGCTAGAGCACCTGTGCCTGGTGGCATTGGGGACCTGGGACTGCGGTTTGGTTCTCGCCAGATCCTACTATCATGCAGCTTTTTTTTTTGTGGCAACCAAAAAAAATCCCTGATCTGAATTTTATCTTTCCTCAAAGTCCACAACCCCCCAGAATTAACTATAATTAGTCCTGGGGGTGTGGGGGCAAATCCTCCCATGTCAAGGGTGCAGGGGATAGAATCCCCTGCAAAAATGAAGAAAGTGGTACAGCGTGCACTGTATTTGTTCTGGTCAGCATCTTGTGCCAACGTTATTATGCCACACGCTGATTTGCATGCAGCATTCTTGATGTGCATGGTTTTACCTGCCACTTATAAGTCCACTGGCTTCCCATTTGACTTTTCAAGTTGCAGAGCCCTTCATAATACTTGTACCAGAGCCACTAGGCTTGCAAGGGCTAATTACTTTGCATCCACATTCCAGAACATCCTTAAACACATCTCTAAGTTCAGAAAGGTTATTCACACCTTTTTCTCCACTCCAACCTAGCATTTACACCCATCCTCAAGGTGGACAGCATCCTGTCCCTGACCCTATTACCTCATCTTTCAACTTTTTTCTTACCTCCTGTGCCCTTTCACTCCTTTCCTGCCCCTCCTCCTCCACTTATCTCCACTTCCCCTTCCACCTTCCCCACCTACCTTTCTTCTCCCCTACCATACCCTCTGCTTCCCTCAAAGCCCTCTTGGCTCTAAATCTTCACAAAGGTGGGACCCCTAATGGGCTTGACCCCAAATTCCTGTCTCTATCCACTCCTGCCATTGCTGTCCTTGTCACCCACCTTCTAAACCTCACTTTCACCCTAGTCTCAATCTCCAACACATGGAAGTAGGCTATGGTGATCCCCCTTCACAAAGGGGGTGATGCCTCCTTACCTGGTAACTATCACACTATCTCCCTCCTCCCTAATCTGGCTAAATTCCAGAAACACCTTCTTCTCTCCCAACTCTACCCTTTCTTTGATTCTTCCTCTTTCTTCACCCCTTGCCAATCATTTTTTTTTAAATCCCATTCCACCTCCAACTCCCTCTTGTGTCTCACTGACTCCATCCTATCTGGTATGGATCAGGGCATGGTTACCTCAGCCATTTTTGTTGACCTGATCAAAGCCTTGGACATTGTTCCCATATTATCTTTCTGTACAAGCTAAATACAGTGGGGCTTTCTGTTTATTCAGCTTAGTGGTTCTGCTCCTACCCTGAGGGCAGATCTCAAGCTCTCTGTATTGGTGATGCCTTATCCTGTCCTCCCTTCTTTGCTCTTGTGTACCCTAAGGATCTGTCTTTGGTCCTGTTCTATTCTATATATTACTGAATGAACTTCCCTCTCTCTTTTCCTCTGCTTCCATTTACATGTATACATAGGACACAGTCCTCTTTGCCTCTGGATCTTCTGCCTCTGACCTCATGGCCCAGCACTCCAGCTGAACTTTACCAATGTCCAGCACTGGTACCAGACTAAGCATCTATCCCTCAATGCTACAAAAATGGTCTCCATAACTTTTAGCGCAAGGCAGAGACTACTTAGGCTAACTCCCCGACCCTCCTTCCATGCTCTTAATGGTGTTGTAATTGAGGAGGTTTCCTCTTTTAAATACCTCAGGGTGTGGCTGAATCATCATCTCAGTTTTTCATGTGGATGCTATCCAGTAGAATCTTCACCTCAAACTGGGTGCTCTTTACAGGAATTAAAAAAAGTGAGCATCCCTCTTCCTGCCCACAGAAAGATGACCTTGAAGATGATTCTCCATATCTTCAACTATGGTGGCATTGTTTATAGTGCTTCTCCAAAATACATCTTAGCCAAACTAGGCACACTATTTCACTACTTCTGCTGCTTTTCCCTTGCTACCCCTAGAAGCCCAAATTGTTCCATTTACTCCTTCTTCTTCTTCTTTCCCTCCCTTGATGTCAGGCACCTTGCTCATTACATTACTTTCATCTCCAAAGTCTGGCTTTAGTCCCTCCCCCTTACATTGCACCCCTCCTCAATCCCCTCCATTCTATTTCCTGCTCCCTTTGTAGCTCTGGCCCTTACTTTCCTGTACTTCCCTCCATAAAATGCTCAACTGGTCAAGCTGCCTTCTCCTCCTGTTTCCCCAAACTATGGGGTTCTCGTCCCATTAGCATTCATACTGCTGCTCCCTCCTACTCACTCAAATATCTCCTCTATGAATTCACTACTCATTTCTGCTGTTGCCTCTGATCATGTGTTACATTTTGCCAACCTACAATTCCCTCCCCCACTGCCCCTGTCCTAATTAAATTCCCCCCTGCCCCCCCAGTTTCCTCTATCCTTCCCTGCTGAACAAAATACCAACAGTACTGCACTTTAATACCATACCTAACAGTACCTTGTTCATAGTCCCATTGTGTTCCAGTTTGCAGTTATAGTGCACTACTTGTTACTCTTCAGATACTCTGCCTAGCTCATATTAATCATTTTGTTGTAACTTAATTGTTTAACATATATTTTTTGATTTGTGTAACACACTGTTGCAACTTATGGCTGTACTCTCCACATTTTCCCCTACCCAGATGCATCTGGAAATGAGATATTTCAGATCAGTATGTCTCCTGGAAAATCGTTTTAAAAGAAATAAAGTCTCACCCACACATTTTTGTGGTGAAACAGGCTTTTACATGTGAGTTTTTGCCAGTTTTCAATATGCTGCCCAGCATCTATTAAAAAGTCAAACATTCATTTTTCTTGTGAATGTATAAAAACATGTTGGTTCATCGTTTTTCTGCCCCCACCACTTCCTTGCTCTTTGATGCTTCTTTATCAATTTTTGGGATCTTGTGTAGGCATTTTGTTCACTTTTATTATAAATGGTTGTTTAGAAATATGTTTTTGTAAGTATTTTCTATTGCAGGTTTGTGCAATGTTTCCAACTATATCTTTTCAGAGATTCTAATTCTATTTAGGCAATTAACAGTGATATTCAAATGCACTAGCTGTGAATAATTAAGTTATTTAGAACAGGGATGTTGTAATTTATTTTCTAGAATAGGTAAATTCATTTAGAATTAAAAGAGTTAAGCCATAGCATATTTTAGTACACTTACACAAAAAATAAGTATGCATCTCTTTAAGTGAGATATGCAAGTAATGGAGGAAGTCCTGGCACAATAATTACTGTATGTGATCAAGACCTGTGACTGTGTTGAAACATTGTAGTGTCAAGAAGACAGCATAGCACAGCTTTTTCAAATATGTTTATTGGCACTGTATCGATTTAAATTTATATGAAGATACTTAATCTGACTTTACTTAAACCTTGTATCTTTTTCTCTGTTCTTATTGTATACAGAATTTATGTTAAGCCATTTTTTCAATGACAGCACAGGAGAGATTTTGTTACGGAAGTACTAGCTTAACTGAATTCCACTGTGGCTTTCAATGTATTAGTATGTTTTCAAATTGCTCAGATAGTACATAGATACCTCACTCGCTGGTGAACTGCAAATAATAGGAGAAGTCACAGAGCTGATGTAAGAGATGTGTAAGGGGTACAACCATTTTTAAAGGGACACAGTCAACCTCTGTAGGCCTCAAACTGTTCCAGGTTTAAAAAAGAAACATTTTATAATTGTTCACATTCTGTAGAGACTGCTGAAGTAGCTGGTTGTTTGATTCTGATTACTTTCTTCTTTTAAAAAGTGAAAAACTGACATCCCACCATACTGATGTTACCACAAAAAAACATGTTTGTCTACATTCCTTGATAAACTGCCACTGCATCTTTCCTTGACTTAGGAACACCCTCAACACATTTTAGCCACTCATTATTCACTGGAAGTTTAAGAGGCATTTCATCATGAGTGGCTGTACTCTTTGAGGGTGTTTCTAATGTTCAGGACATATTCAGTAAGAATAGATCCATGATTTGAAACAAAACAAGACTGGATATTGTCACAAACTCACTCAGCCAGTCAACTCTCTACTCCCAAAGTGCCAACCTCTGAGCATATGATTTGTGTACAGTGTAACAGACAAGGTAACCCTCTTGTCTGTTTTGTGGGTTCAAGTCATCTTAGTCTCAAGCTCTGGAAAGATTCAAACTGATAACCTCTTGTTAGCTTACCCAATTATCAGGCTCAGATAATTCTGTCTTTGGGGGGCCAGATATCTTCGCCTATGGGCACCTAACCAGGTATTTCGAAATGAACCCTTAGAAGTATATGCAAGATTTTAGAGAACTCTATCCATTTCCCAGTTTGGTATACAATAAGCCCATACACAGTGTACTTATAACCTCTAAAAGCTCCACTTAAAATAAAAAGAAATGTCAAGGCACTCCATGCAGTTTCGTTTGTAAAAAAATATTTTTACTTTAAAAATATCCAAAAAGAACAATAATTACAGAACAATTATATATCCCAACAGATACAGCCTTAAAACAAACAGGTAAAAAAGTACCGTTCAATTACTGCGACTACTCTTTGGCACACTAAAATGTGTCTGATTTGATGGCACCACTGCACACACACTCACACACACATTACAAGTAAAGAGTAGCAAATTGAAAACTTCAGTAATATAACCAAATCTTTTAAACAAACTGAAATTATGCACTGCTGCACCACAACAATCAGCAAAAAAATGTCAAGAATTACTGAAATATTGCTGCATGTAAATTAACACAGTTATACAAGAAAAATATAACCAAAACAGAAAGACTACCTTTTTCTCCCAGTTAATCTACCTACACTACAGATACGCCCCTTCCCCAAAGCACACTTCAAGTGTGTCAGTACACAGACTGAATATTCTAAATTAACATTCAAAATCCACACACAAATAATAAACACATGATGATATGAGCACAGGAGGGTTTCCTACAATCGATGTACTAAATTTTGAGCAAAAAAATGACTCAAAAATGCTTTTTTAACAGCTTTTAGAGGTTTTGAATCACAGAACTCTAAGAGCAAACTGTCTCCAGCTGCCACTACACACACATTACCCAGAACTGAGGCTGTGCAGAACAATCTAGAGCCCATGTGACCTGCAATCCCATGAATCACTGCAAAATTGCCTTGGAGCTCAATTACAAGTCAAAGTGATGCGGAGTACATTGATGTCTATGTACTTCGCATTAAAATTGGTGCAGAAGTGGTTGGGGGAAGGTGGAGTAATGTGAAGTCATTGGTTTCAATGGACTTCACATTCCTCACTATGACGCAAAGTACTCTGCTTCGCATTGCGGATTACTTTGCGGATTCCGCATTACTCTGCCAATTGCTTTGCGGAGTGAATTTTGGCCACTTCGCCCACATCTACTTCCAGTATGGACAATAGTTCACTGAAACTGAGGCAGAGATTACAGATCAAATCAGAGTGTATGACTCTGGGGCCCTACCCTGCATTAGACGGAAACCTTCTCTACCTTGATTTTGAATGATATTGGGGAATTATTGAAAACAAAGAAACTAAAGTGCAAATTTTAAGTTGGAAAGAGACAAGCTCTTAAATCTTTAAAGGAAGAATCATCCACCATTATTAAGCAGACAGATAAAAGTGGATCTGAGGGGATGAGAGTAATAAATGCTGAAGACTGTCATAATGAAAGTTGGAGACATTTAAATAATACATCTGATTATTTCATTTTGAACTTGTACCCATTGCCCATGTTAAAAAAACTTGCTCAGAGTTTAATACAAATAGTCTTAGAGTCAAAATGGATATCAGAATGGGTTTCTGAAGCATTGATTGAGAAAATCTGGAATCTCTGGATTTCTACTGCCTACTAAAGTTACATAAGGGTCTGAAACCACCACTAGGCAGGACCATTGTGTCAGGCTTCAGTTCAATTTAAGAGCCATTATCCACATTCACAGATTTCCATATTAGAGATTTTGTCAATAAAATGCCATCATGTTTACAGGATACATGAAATGTCCAGAACCTCTTAAAAGTGCTAAACAGTCAGAAGGTAAAGTTACAGGTTGTATTATTAGTTACTGTGGATGTGGCAGATTTATACACATTGATCACACTTTGAGAGGGTTTAGAGGTCTTAGAGTTCATTCAGAAATTGCACAGTTGGGTAGATTTGCCACCTACCCCATTTCTATATGCATTGGCTAATACAGTACTCAGAGAAAACTACTTCAGATGTGTGTAATATGATTGGATAAGTTCCTGTCCCATTTGTTATGCAGAGAGAGTTAAAAGCAAGGATCTATTTTGTCCTCTCCTATTTTTTCACTTGTCTGTCTCGTGGCTGTTTGATTGTGCAATCAAATTTTCTTGTGGCACTTTGGAATTGGCCACTCTAATGATCCCACAATGATGAGGGATAATTGTCATCCTAAAACATTGCTAAAATAGCCAGCCTGCTAGCACAGTGGTAGCTCTACCATTTGTAAAACTGACAACCCAGGGTCGAGAATGGGCCAAGGCAATCAAAGGGCAGGATGGAGTGGGGGAGGAAAGATCTAGTGTTCCAGTGGATAATCTCCTCCAGTGAGTTGGGATGAGGTGGGACTTGCTGCTCCATTGCTCTTTCACCTCCTGGGTGACCATAGGTGGTGGTACAGGGGAAATCATTAGTGCAGGAGCTTGGAGCCAGCATTAAGTTATCAGGATGCATTGGCATGCCACTATCCAATCATTATGCACACTTTTGGAGTGAGGGGGTTACAAAAGGGAAAAATAGCACAGAATTGAGAGGATGAAGCCTGCACTGGCCCACCACATCCTGTACTGGACTCAAGTCTTTACCTTCACTGTGGGTGGCCAGATTGATGCAGGGAA
Organism: Neoceratodus forsteri; assembly: GCA_016271365.2. Lineage (NCBI taxonomy): Eukaryota > Metazoa > Chordata > Ceratodontiformes > Ceratodontidae > Neoceratodus > Neoceratodus forsteri. The sequence goes on from CM057454.1 coordinate 13,931,461, forward strand.
GTAATGCCTTGAAGCTGAAGGCATACCATGCCCTTGGGGCAAGCCAGGGGCAGCACAGTGGTGAGACACAGGTGGCCTGGAGGTCTGGGGATAGTGGCTGCAGAGTCTTAATAAAACAGGATCAGGGCACATTGGCGGATGGTGGAAAGAGGTCCTGCCTGTGGCTAAGGGGATAAACAAAGTAAAAACAAAAAAAAACCTGCCCAGATTATATATAGGCAGTATTTGAGTGCCCAGAGAAACTCCCATGGGGCAGGATTTCAAAAATGAAGTTAGTTAATTACAAACAAATTTGAGGCTATGGGTTGTCAATGTTCATTACTTAATGAATCAGGTAAAAAAAAAGCTTCTGAAAGAGTGAGTACTTCCCTGTAACAACCTTCCAAAGAACCAATATGGGTATTCTCTACAGAGTTGTGTTTTCTACACCATACTCCATGCTGCTCTATAAGATTGGCAGCATTATTTAAGAACATTGGCATTTATTGTCAGCCACTGATGGGGTAAAGGTATCCTACTCTCCCCCATAGGTGATAGTCAGGTGCTGCCCAACTATCAGAAATAAATTGATTCAGTCAGACATGCCCCCAACAGAAAGAAGAGAGGGGATTTTCTTTTGGTCCTCCCTGGTGAGCAGTTACTCCTCTGGGAACTGCTCACAGTGCTCTGATACTCATAAGGCATTGCAAGTGAATAACCCTCGAAGAAATTAAGGTATAGACATCCACAGAGGACTGCATGTTTAACCAGGGATGGTATATCTTTTGAAATAGCCAAATGATAAAGCATACATAGGCAACACCAGTAGAGAACTGCATAAAAGGATATCAGAACATAACAAAATAATGCACTTGGGTCACAGAAACCCGGGGGTGGAATACAAAATGTAGGGAGAAATACTAGCAATGATCAAGCAAGAAAGGGCCTCAAGGTAATCATATCAGATGATCTGAAGGTGACCAGACAATGTGACAAACCAATCAGGAGAGCTAGTGGGATGATGGGGTGTTTAAGTAGTGGTATTACTAGCAGTGAAAAGAAAGTGGTGTTGCCACTGTATAGATCTTTGTTAAGACCCCACCTGGAGTACTGTGTCCAGTTTTGGAAACCATGCACCCGATTTTACAAAGTGGACACAGGGCTTGAGGTAAGCCCTGGGTCCAACTCAATGGGGGTCGTAGATGAGCCAAAGCCCCTCAGATGCTGAGAAGTCCAATTTTCAAAGGGGCAGCTCATTTGCGACACTTTCTCCACTTTACAGCTACTTGTGGCAAAGGGTTGGAGCAAGATTGTGCTCGCCACAATGTTCAGTGCAAGTCGCAACTTGCGTCATACACACCGCTGTAGGTCCATTGTGCTGTCGCATCCCCTTATAAAATTGGGCTTCACATCTCAGGAAAGACTTAGACAGGGTGAAGGCCATCCAAAGGAGGGCTACCAAGATGGTACAGAGTCTACATCAAAAGTCCTATGAGCTGAGTCTAAAGGAACTAAACATGTACACACTGGAGGAGAGGAGTGGGGGTGATATGATTGAGACCTTTAAATACCTCATGGGAGTGAATAAGGTACAAGTGGGAGGTGTTTTTCAGTGGAAAGGGTGCTCCAGAACAAGGGGTCATGATATGAAGCTGCAAGGGATTAGGTTCAGGAGAGACATGAGGAAATACGTCTTTACAGAAATGGTGGTGGAAGCCTGGAACAGTATTCCAGTGGAGGTAATCGGGGCAAAAACAGTGGTGGTATTCAAAAAAGCCTGCTATAAGCATAAGGGAATCATGACTTCAGCTAGCACCAGGGAACAGGTCATACTTGATTCCTTCCAGGATATATTCCTGTTACAACAGGTAAATGAGCCAACCAGAGAGGGGAACATTTTAGACCTGATATTATCAGAGGGGGACCAGGTAAGTGAGGACCTCCTGGTGGGTAGTGACCATCATACAGCATGGTTCTCCCTTGATCTGGGAAGGGAGGGTCCACTTACCAAAACCAGGACTGTGGATTTCAAAAGCGCAGACTTCGGCAGCATGGCAACCTTACTTGGGGGGCATGTGGCCACCATCAGCCCAGATATGCATGCCAACCAGAAATTGTTTGTCTTGAAGTTGGGCTTGGTGGAAGCCACAAACTCCTGCATGAGGATCAGTAGTAAAAGGGAAAGGTCCAGAAAACCAAGTTGGTTGGCCAAGGACGTGTGGAGGGGGGTGAGAGAAAAAAGGAGAGCCTTTAAAACTTACAAGAGAACTGGTAGGGAGGAGGATAAGGAAGAGTACAAGAAATCCAGGGAAGTAAGCAGGGTTGTAAGGGTAGCCAAGGCCTCAAAGGAGCTAAGGCTTGCACAGGGGATTAGAGAAGGTGAAAAAGATTTCTTTAAGTACTATACATCAGGGAGAGGAGTAGCTGCAGGAAACGGATCACCAGGATAAAGAAGGAAGGAGGGTGGGCTGAAAAAGGGACTGAACAGGTGGAGGTACTAATTGAGTTCTTCTGTTCAGCATTTACCAGGGAGTGGGATGGACCCATACCTCAGGGAAAAGACAGGGTAGGTGGCTGGGGAGGAGAGGAGATAACAGATGGAGAGATCCCTCAGGAAAGAGTGTTGGTGGGCCTTAAGTCCTTATGGACAGACAAGGCACCAGTACTGGATGGGTTACATCAAAGAGTACTGAAGCAGCTGGCAGAAGTCCTGGCAGCACCTCTGATTGATTTGCTCAATTCCTCCCTACAGTCAGGATGTGTGCCTCTAGATTGAAGGATGGCACATGTGGAGCCCCTCCATAAAAGTGGACCCTGGGATGAGCTGGGTAATTACAGGCCAGTTAACTTCATGTCCTTAGTTGGGAAACTAATGGATACTATCCTGAAAGAGAGGATGGTGGCATTCTTCAGGATGACTGGCAGCATGGGTTTGCCATGGGGAGGTCCTGTCAAACAAACCTGATGGATTTTTTTGACTGGGTGACTAAGGCACTGGATGGCAGTCAGGCAGTTGATGTCCTATATCTGGACTTCAGCTAGGCATTTGAGTCAGTGCCACATGGGAGACTGACTAGCAAGCTGAAGTACCTGGGCACAGGGGAGAAGCTGGTCATGTAGATAGAGAACTGGCTACAGAACAGACAGAAAAGGATGGTGGTGGTGGGGGACTCTTGACACCCAGAGCAGTCATCAGTTGGGTCCCACATGGCTCAGTTCTGGGGTCAATGCTATTAAACATCTTCATGGCTGATTTAGCTGATGGGGTTATGAGCAAGATAAGCCTGTTCATCGACGACACCAAAATAGGTGCGGTGCTGGATAGAGTGAAAGGAACGAGGGTACTCCAGGAAGATTTGGAAAGACTTGAACATTTGTCAAACACATGGCAGCTGGGTTTCAATGCTAGGAAGTGCAAGGTCATGCACTTCAGAGCCAGAAACCCAGCATACAGTTACTATTTGTGTAGGGAGAGGTAATTCATCTCTGTGGAGGAAAAGGATCTGGGAGTGGTTGTCAAAGGGAATATGAATCACCCAGCACAGTGTAGAAAAGTGGCTGTCAAGGCCAATAAAATGCTGGGATGCATTGCTAGGGGATCACCTCTAGGAGGAAGGAAGTAATCATTCTACTGTACAAATCATTAGTGAGGCCTCACTTAGAGTACAGTGTACAGTTCTGGCACCCCTATTTAATGAAGGACATCAGGCTTTTGGAAGGGGTCCAGAGGAGGGCGACCAAGATGATTATTGGGATGGGAGAGAAACCTTATGAGGACAGGTTGAGGGATCTCAACATGTACTACCTAGAGGAAAGAAGGGACATAGGTGATATGATTGAGACCTTTAAGTACTTGAAGGGCATATATAGAGTTAGGACTGAGGGTATGTTTCGATTGAAGAGAGAGAGGATCACAAGAGGGCATAGTGTGAAACTAGAGGGGGTAAGTTCAGCAGTGATATGAGGAGGCACTACTTCACAGAGAGGGTGGAGATGGCATGGAATGCACTGCTGGAGGACGTGATCTCTCTGAAATCAGTGGGGAGTTTAAAAGAGGGTGGGATAGGATCCAAGGCATAATTAAAGTTGGAAGGGAGTTGACCAGAGTGTTGAACTCAGTTTGGGGTAACAATGAGGGTGGAAGGGCAAGTGGGGGCAACAGCAGTTGTCTCAACTGTGAGTTGAACAAGCGTGCAGATGCGATAGACCATGAGGCATGTATCTGCTGGCATTTTTGTATGTTCGTATAAGGGATAGGTAAGGGGTGAAAGAGAACATGCCATAGATCTAGAAGGGTCTACAGTGTAAGCAACACAACAAAAAAGGGCAGACTGGATGGGCCAAGGGGCCCTCATCTGCCATCCGTTTCTATGTTTCTGTGTTTCTATAAATCTGATATCAGATTCAAAAACAAATTCTCTAGTGTGGCTCAACATTTTGTTACTGAGAATCATTGAATGAGTTCATTTCAGTTCCACAGTATAAAGATAGTTTATCTACCAAGGAGATGAGGTGATCTAGAGTGCCTATTGCTAACTAAGTAGGTGTTTTGGATAGATTGCTTTGGGCCACCACACAGTAGAGGGGGGATGAATAAGGAAATTGACTTGGGCCCTATGACATAAATAGGGGTTTGAAAGTTTTTGTTCCTGAAATTCATTGTTGTGTTTTGCAGCTCCTAACCTTCCTTGTCATACTGTACCTTGACCTCCCTTAGCTAAGTTATATAATAGAATTGATTCAAATATTGTTTGCCATTATTCCTATGGCATCCTGTGTCTAATATGGTGTAGTTCATCTATTTTGAATAATGAAAGTACTAGAAATATCAATATTTTTGATGTGTCTGTTAACCCATGTAAAACAACAATATTGTGATACAGATGGCTTTCTATTTATCTCAAAGAGGGATGTGTATTCACTAAAGGAGTTTCATACTCATTTGAATCAATGTAATGTCAGTCTAAAATTATCTTTGGTGTATAGCCCTATGAGCATTCCTTATTTTGACTCAAAGATTTTTTTTTTCAGTATGTGCTCCTCCAATTGGGGATTGAGTATCTTAGTCTTATGAGACCCACTGGTGCATGGTGCACTCAACACGCACATCCACACACCAGTGGTATGGAGCTAGCTGCAGTTACAGACCCACATCTGTATCTAACACACTTCAGGATGATCATGCTGGCATTGTGATGTTGGATGGCATGTGATTTCATGGCATTTCTCTGGTGCAGGTACTTTGGCAAAAGCCTGTCTCTTGGACAGAGAATAGACCATTGCTCCATGTATAAGTAATGAGATTTTTTGATAGATGGTTTCTGAGTTAAACTCTGTTTTTCAGCATCAATAGTTCATAAACATCTGATAAATTCTGAGTTATGGTTTATAGCACATAGTGTTCTGAGCAGCATGGCAACCTCATGAATATGTAATAGAATATAAATAGTAAAAGATATGTATATGTTTTTGAAGGACCACATCCCTTAATAAAGCTCTGATACCCAGAGTGAAACATTAAGGTTTGTTGTATGTGGCAGTGAGATGTTTGGAATTAACTCTGAAAGAATAAATTGCAGACTTTTGAAGATCAACAGTTGCTGTAGGTGTCTTTCTCTACAAACATTGTGAAGAATTTGACTATTAGCTGACAACTACTGTAGCTACTACTAATACCACCCCCACCAAAGATCACAGTGGCACAGAGATTTTGCAAGCAACAACTTGACAAATAGGATGGGTGGATGTTTGGTGGATGTGGTATCTTATGCAGTAAAATAAAATACACTATTCCTCCCCAACTTGCATATACTAGATTTTTTTATGTTTTTTAGGAACATTTTTGAGGGTGTGAGATTATGTGATATAGCTTGGGCTGGGTGAATGTTGTCTTCTACTAGTGAAATTCTGGCAAAATTCCAATTTCACTTCCACAAAAATTCTCAAATTTCAATGAAAATATCATAGACATTTTCCAAAATTGGGATGTCAGTTATTTCCATCTAATTTAAAATGTATTTGTCCAAATTACACCATGTTGAGCATGGTGGCTTTGCTAATATCCTTACAGATGTGTACCATGTTTCCAATCTCTATTTTTAAATGTAACCAAGGTATAAGCCTCCAAACATTCATAAATTTTAAAATAACATTTCACAATTATGTAAAGTAGAAGTACTGTATTTTTCCAAAGATTTTGTACTATGGTGTTGCCAGATTCATACAGAAGTGTACCAATTATCTGATATCATTCTTTAAAAGTGTCTGAGTTATAAACCTCCAAACTTCTGGAAATCTTAAAATTACATTTCACAATTATGTGAACTGCAGAATTTTAAGCCCCTATAACTTTAAAGAATATCACCATATTTTTAGGTTCATTTATCCTAAATATTAGATTTTGATGTTATCCCCATGGTCTGGCTGCAGAGTTTCGCACTCCCATGCTGATGATCTGGGTTCAGAAATGAGCCTGGGAAGTCACATCAGGAGGTAGGACAAGTTATAATCAGCCAAAGATTCCAAAAAAACATCCGTAATTGAAGTTGAATTTCATGAGCTTTTGTGCAGTTGTGGAATGTTGTGATAATTCTATCAATACCATGTCCATACATTTTGCCCAATCATACACTGGAGTTGCCATTACAGAGGAAGACAAAGGCTGGGTAAAGTGACAATAAGGTAACATCCATAAGAGGCTGCATAATAAAAGCATAGTGGTGCCAAGTGTAAGGTTGCTATCTTGAGTGCTGAACCATGAAGAATAGTCATGGACATCACTGTGCACTATCCTGACTTCTTGTAATATGCCAGATAACCACTTGAGCTCACTGACTTATTGACTTGTGGAAGCGCATGCATGTGCAGCACTGTTTCTGTGCAATGCCATATGCTGACTCTTTAACAAGCCTATAGATTACAATGTATATTTTTACTATTTGAAAAGAGTGTCACCAAGTAATGTTAGGCCTCAAGCCTTACTGCTGGTTGCAACTTAGGCCATTGTAACAATAGTACCTGGATATCTTTGTCATGATGGAGCTCCACTTCAAGCCTATTGCTTTTCTTAGTTACCCCACAGAATCATGTATTTTGCCTGATTATCTAAGCATATGTAACTATTTTTGAATGGTACACTGTTGCATTTTTCTTTTGTACTAACTTGTCATCACTGTGTCAACGCCATGTTCTATGTGAATCATTGTATTTCGTATTTTATTTGCATTAATGTATTTGCTTTCATTGTCTCCTGGCCATCATCATGGTCTGGGTCATACCAGAAAATGGTCCCTGGCATCAGTGTACCTATCCAGTTATCAAAGTCATAAATACATAAATGAAATGATGATGGGCATCATGGTTGCTGGAGTGTTGGAGGGATATTGCAGGGCCATGATACTAGTGCAAGTAAGGTGATTCAGTGGTGAGAAGTACTTTTTAAAAGTGAAATTCTACAAGTGGAACTCTAGTGGCATTACCTATTACAGTTCTTGAATTTATGAGCAAATTTTGCCAATTAGTAATTTCTAAAGTATTCTTAATACATTTTAACCTTATAAACCACATATATCCAGCTTATCAAGATTCCAGGACATATTTACTTTGGTATGGATGTAAAATCTTGAGTGCATACCTGCAATAGCAGTGGAGCTGTAAACATCCAAATATTTAGAAAATTGTCACACAATTTAACAGATAATTAAACTGTGACATTTTGAACTTCTGTAACTTACAAGTTAGAGTTACCTCTCTATTTATCAGTTTCTATGACTCTTTCAAGAAATCATACATATACATTTTTAATTATCTAGCTCCAAAGATGGCTATGTTGTAAGCATAGAAATGTTCACATGAATAATAAATTGCCAAACTTTGAGCACCTATACTGTATCTGCCATGTCCCTCATCCGAATAGAATGTCATGACACATGACATATTTTCTAGGCCCTTTCCAAACATTATGCATGCCAAATTGCAGATCTCTAACCATAATACTGACCGAGCTATGATCAATTAAAGAATTTCAAAACATTTCACAAAACTGCACAATATTTCACAGAATGTCATGAAAATTCCATGGAATCAGAACTTGCTAATTTCATCCAGCTCTAGATCTGGCCAATACTACTCTGTGATCATGTGCCACTGATGCTGACAGTGGACATGGGCATAGAGCACCAAGAAACCCAGTGACATTATAATCAGGATTTGCTACAGGGTAGCTCTTTTCATGAACAAGTTAGTGAAACAATGACTGAAATACAGTATTAGAAAATAATACCTGTACCAAAGACCTTCACCCAGATATTTTCTGGGATACATTAAAAATCGTATACTATATTGGGTATACTACACTGGGTTGGTTAAACAAGAGGAGGCATAATCCCATCAAGCCTGTCTCCCACCTTAGTGGGGTCATTGATCCCTAAGGTTCAGATAATGGGTATCCAATCTTCTTTATACTATGAGGAGAACTAATTTCATAAGTGGCATCCAAACATAATAAAGAGAGTCAAGGCAACTGACCAAATCTAATGTATTGGCACAATTACAGGAAGTCTATAAAGATAACACAATCCAACAAGACTTAGGGAAGGGGAAACCGAGATGTAGGGCCTCCTCACCATTAAAACTGTGATGCATTAACATACCTTAGGCAGTGGTAGTATGTGGAAGGGGTGAATGCCTCCAAGATCATGGTGTGTTGACTTCAATGTTAAATTGCACAGATGTTGTTTGTGAGACTTACAGACACACAAATCAAAATTTTGAGTACCAATGGAGATGCAATACTGCAGTCTTTTCTCAGTTACAAGAAGCAGTCTACAATGAAACATCTACACCAGACGCAGTGAGTGACAGCCTTTTCAGATCCTCCAAATTTCCCAGAAGTCACACAGGTACAACATGCAGCCTTAATTGCCATGATTACCTTGGCATCAATACAAAGTTCTTTCTCTCTCTCTCTCTCAACTTAAAACTAACAAATGCCAAGGACCAGATGGTTAGGTTATTTGGGGAATTTCTTAAACCTTTAAGGACAAGCTCCTCTCCTCATTTCAAGCTGCTTGTAGTCAGATTTTTTCAGATGGTAACATACCTTAACTGTGGCAGTATGCAATGATATCTGCTGTTCCAAAGCCAGGGAAAGATCATGTACAATATGGCTCATATAGGCTTAATTTAGTCTGAATACAGATTACAAGGTCTTCACCTCTGTTATTATGAAGCACCTGAAACCCATTCTTTTTATGTCATTAATCCAGACCAAACTGGTTTTATAACCTCCAGAGAGAGGAAAGCTGATATAAAACATATGTTGCATATTATTCACTATGTTACCCAAGTTTAACTGCCTGTTGTTTTGCTAAAGTTTGACATGGAAAAGACATTTGATTTAATATCTTGTCAGTTCTTGTTAAGTATGTTTCGGAAATTTGGATTTCACTCTACATTTCTTATGTCTCATTCAGGCACTTTATCACAGAACAAAAGTCTTTGAAAAAGGAAATGATCAAGATACTCCTCCATCTGAATAACAGAGGGGAACCCATCAGGATTGCCCCTTCCTTTCTCTTCTTGTTGACCTTTATCTAGAACCTTTGGCACAAGCCATAAGATAACATGCTGATATGAAAGTAGTGGTTGTTGGAGACAGGAAAGAAAGACTAGTACTTTATGCTGATGATTTATTAATGTAACTTACCGATCTGGAAACCTCTACCCCACACCTCTGGAATTTCTTTTGTCAGTTTGGTCAGTAAGCAGGCTATTATTTAAATCAAAATAAGACAGATGTATTTCAATTTCATTATATGCATTCTTCCAGAACTTTCTCACAATTTCATTTTCACTGGAATATGTAGGACCAGAAAACCTTGGGATTTTTGTATTCCATGTGATCAGGAGTTATTGGAAGAAATCAGTTATAAGCCTGTAATGCAACAAATTCAACTAGACATTGGAATAAAGGAAACAGACATGGCCATGAGCAAGGAGTGGCCATAGGTAAAAAAAGAGGGACCTTAGGTAAAGTACAGGAGGGACAGACACAGAAAAGGGAGGATGGTACTGGTGTTATAGCAGAGGGGATGGGCCATGATTGAAAGGCAATGTGCACCAATGCCCACAGCCGGGGTAACAAAATCCAGGAACCTGTGGCATTAATGGCCTCAGAGGACCTGGACATCATGGCAGTCAAAGAGACATGGTGCATCGCTGGCCCACCGGTGCAGCAGTTGGATTTCTACTTGCTGCACCTGTGACCTGGGTTCGGGAATGGACCTGGGTCATTGGAGGGCCAGCCAGGGGGAGAAGGATAAAGTATCCCATAGATGACTCTGCTTCTCCAGGGGGAGAGTGGGGAAGGATCCAGCACAATGAGGACCCCTAGTGAAGGCCAGGAGTCACTCACGCTACCGGTGCTCATCAACAGGGAGGCGGGGTGGATGCTGGCGTCATTGCACATCCCCACCTCCAAGAAAAACCTTGAAAAAGGAGTAGGCAGGCGGGTCCATTGTCTAAGTGAAGCCCTCCCTGGGGCTTTGATTAGCTGCCATCGCCGCATCCCCAACTAGATACTTGTTCTACGGCACAGATGAGGGGACTGATGCCGCGGCCCCACCCTCCGGGGGGTAAGCCGGGGAGTGACTGGAGACAAGTGGCAGTAAATGGTAATGGAAGTCTCAGGGGCCATGACCAGGGCTGATGGCTGACAAGTGGATCCACCAGAATTAAAAAAAAAAAAGAGATATGGTGCAATAGCAACCATGCCTGGGAGCTAGCCATTTCAGAGTACACACTGCAAAGATGGGACAGGGAAGGCAAGAAGAAAGGAGGGGTAGTATTGTACAGTATGCCAGGGAAGGGATAAAAGCGACAGTCCCACAAGACAAGGGGGGAAGTAGAGGCACTGTGGGTAGCCCTGGAGGTGGGGAGGGGAACAGTACTTAGAACGGGAGTGATATACAGGACACCAGAGCAGACAGAGGATGTAGACAGAGAACTGCTGGAGACTATAGAGAACATGGCAGCAAAGGGTGAATTGCTGCTGACTGGTGACTTCAACTTGCCAGATGTGGACTGTAGCATCCTGGTGACAGCTTCAGCCAGGAGTAAGGGATTCCTACAATCCCTGTAAGAGATGGGTCTCACATAGCTAGTGAGGGAGCCTATGAGGGAGAATGCAATTCTGGATCTTGCCCTAAGCAATGAGGACAGGATAAAGGAAGTCACAGTGGGGGAGATCCTAGGGACTAGTGATCATCAAGCTGTGAGATCCACCATAAGGATGTCACAGGAGGCTAGTCACACAAGGACTAGAATCCTGGATTTCAGGAGGACAGACTTCGGTAAGATGAAGGATGAATTCAGAAAGGCTATGCGGGGATACAATGAAATAAGAGGAGTGGTTGAACAGTGGGATAAGATAAAGGAAGCCCTGTACCTAGTAGCAAACCATTGATCCAGGCCTTGAAGCAAGAGCAAAAGAAAGAGGACACCACTGTGGTTCTCAAGGAGAGTAGCAGAGCTACTAGGAGGAAAAAAGATGGCATTACTGAGGTACAAGGCAACACAAAGCAAGGAGGACAGGCAAGAATACTTGGAAAAAATGAAGGGAAGTGAACAAGCCACTAAGGGCAGCAAAGGCCAAAACCGAGGAAAAGCTAGCTAAATCAGTGAAGGAATGAGGGAAGGCATTCCTTAGTTATATTAGCAAGATGAGGAAGATGGGGGGGATTGTGAGACTTAGGAAAGAGGGAGGCAGGGTAGTGGAGAAAGATATTGACAAGGCGACCATCCTCAACAAATACTTCTGCTCCATATTCATGGAAGAAGGCAATGGGAATGGTCCCCCATTAATGGAGAAAGACAAACAGGGAGAAGGGGTGGACATTAGACCTAAGAGCACCAGAACGACTTAGGGTGGATAAAGCTATGAGGCTGGATGGGATATATCCAAGGATCCTAAAAGAGCTCTGGGAGGAACTGGCTAAATCTCTGGCTAAGCTGTTCAGTGGCTCACTGGAAACAGGCGTGGTTCCAGAGGAGTGATGGAGGGCACAAGTGGTACCCCTGGACAAAAGTGGTAGCTAGGAGGAGGCAGGAAACTACCACCCTGTCAGTTTGACCTCAATAGTAGATCAAATGATGGAAACTCTGCTTAAGTAAAGGCTGGTGAACTACGTAATGGCAAGGGGGGCTGTTGGACCCAAGACAACATGGATTCATGGCAGGGAGGTCATGCCAGACCAACTTGATTGATTTCTTTGAGTGGGTGATGAAGGAAATAGACCAGGGCAGAGTGATAAATGTGACCTATCTGGACTTCAGGAAGGCTTTTGACACAGTTCCACACAGAAGACTAAACCACAAGCTGGCAAATCTTTTGGTGGGAACAGAGGTAGTCATGTGGGTTACAAACTGGCTGAGAAACAGAATGCAAAGAGTGATGGTAAATGGGGTTAGCTCACAGGAGGGATGGGTAACAAGTGGCATACCCCAGGGATCAGTGCTGGGACCAGTGCTCTTCAATGTCTTCATAAGCAATATTACAGAGAGTCTAGAAGGGAGGGTTAGCCTGTTCGAGAATGATACAAAGCTATGAAACAGGGTAGATAGTGTACACATGAAGGAACAGAAAAAAATAAGGAGAGATCTGAAGAGGCTAGAAAACTGGTCCAAGGAATGGCAGTTGGGTTTCAATGCAAAAAATGCAGGATTATGCACCTGGGAAGAGGGAATCCTAGGGTTGAGTATATGAACTAGATGGGGTAACACTGGAGACCACCAAAGAGGAAAGGGATCTAGGGGTAGTCATAAAAGACAACTTCAAAGTTGCTAAACAGTGTGACAAATCAGTCAGAAAGGCTAACAGAATACTAGGGTGCATAGGAAGGGGTATATCAAGTTGAAGGAGGGAAGTGGTGGTACCATTTTACAACTCCTTAGTAAGGCCTCATCTGGAGTACTGTGTTCAGTTCTGGAGGCCTCGTCTCCAGAAAGACATAGACAGAATGGAGACGGTGCAGAGGAGGGCGACAAAAATGGTGTCCGGGATGCATTATAAGTCATATGAGGAGTGACTCAGAGCTCTCAATATGTTCTCCCCTGGAGGAAAGGAGAGGAGGGGGGACATGATAGAGACTTTCAAGTATCTGAAGGGGATCAACAGGGTACCAGAGGGGAGCATCTTTCACATGAAGGGAAATAGCAGAACAAGACAGCACAGCATGAGACTAAATGGGGGAAAAGTTAGGGGGAACTAGAGAAAGTTCTACTTCACTGAAAGGGTGGTGGAGAGATGGAACAGTCTCCCCCAGGAAGTGGTGGGGGTGACCACGGATCGTCGATTCAAGAATGCTTGGGAATTATCAAACTAGGGCAAAAGGAAGGGAACTTGCCATAGCATCTAGGCTACCTTAAGCATTATAAAGAGGGGATAGGGCAGATTGAATGGGCCACAAGGCCCTTATCATTCAACAACATCTGTGTATCTATGGATCTAGATTGAAAGCGGTAATCCTCTCTTTCTAGCTCCCTTTTCCAGATGCTTAAAACTATCAGGATGAACTTACCTCCTTATTTTCTTTATTTTTTCAGCTCTCTAGGTAATGCCTTTTCACTCTTTTTCCATGTTTCAGATAAAATGTTCTCCCATTTCTTATGGCGTGGGAAAAGACCCAGAATTTGGTATCTCATTTTGCAGCTCCCAAAACACAAAGGATGTGTGGCACTTCCCTGTGTATTCAGTTATTATAGGGCAATGCAACTCAGCACTTCTTTTCTCTGGCTCTCCTCATCATACTTAACAATGTGAAAAAATTTGGATCTGACTGAAGAACATTTACAGCCTGTATCTTGAGCCCTTTTTTCCTACCCAATGGCAAAGCCAGCCTTCCTTTCGAGGAACCTATAAATGTTAACTGTAGAGATCTGGCATGGACTAGTGAAACACCCCAGGACTGCACATTCTTTTTTTCTTTGTCATTCTGGTTCTTCTTACACAGTTTTGTTCTCTTATTGATGGAGGATTTAAACAATGAGAACAAATGGGATTAGATAATATCTTTCAGTTTTGGGGTGGTGGCAGAGAGGGGATGGTGGATTTAAAGACTCTGAGGAAAAATACCCTCTCCCACACTTTCACTTCTTTCATTTTTTACAGTTCTGTCACCATGTCTTGAACTCTTTTAAAACTGAAGAAATACTGTTTATTTAATGAGACAAACTTTGATACAGCCATTGCCTTCTCATCCTATCAACCAATCACATCAAGCACCAAGTCAGATAGCTCTGGATTCAACAGAATCTACCAGATTGAAATGGTAAGAAGAGGGACGAGAAGATGTATTGGAGGATACATGGGACAGGGGTACACAGAGGGTGCATACAATAACACTCACTACTTTGTCGGGAGTTCACATAGAACTTTGTCATTTGATATTTTGCATGCCAGTACAGCAATATGTAAGCAATAAGACATGACAGAGTGTGCAATATGGTGAAATAATCGCATGCCTCAGGTGCATTGTTAGGCACTAGGTACAGCCGAGTGCTTCTAAATGCACCTGAGAAGTGCAATTATTTCACCAAGATGGCACACCCTGGAGTGTCTTATTGCTCTTATAAAATGATATTTAAAGGTATGCCTTAAAATGAATGAAATAGAGAATACAGGATGGGTAACCATGCAGAACCAGTGTGTTCTGCCACAGAGGGGTCTGATTCTCAAGAGGTCCTTGGGAATCAGACCCCTAGGTGGCAGAACACACGGTTCTGCATTGGGTTAACCATCCTAAATTTTTTATAGTGTATGGTGCCTCTTAATTTATTATAACAGTAGTTTTTCAGCTTTAAAAATTCGTTCAGTTAGTGTAAAAGAAAATATTGTGCTCAGCTTCATACTGGCAAGTTGTGTGGTTGCAAGGGACTGGGTATTAGCAGCGCATACTGTTAACTTATTTTTAACATACAATCTGGTTGATCCAACTTAAAAATTAACTGATCTGTTGTCCGACAAACCGCTACGGCCATTTTGGTGCGTTTAGAGAAAGAATTGGAATGTGGCGGTTTTCTATTTATGCTTCATAGACAGAGCTTAAGCTTCACAGTGTACATGAATGGAATGCTGTTCTGCACGTATGGTCAGAACAGCTTTCCATTCATTGCTTTCTCTGAGACTGAACAGCATTTCAGTATGGTGGAATTTCTAGTGGGAACAATGTTCCATCATACACTATAATAATAAGAAAGTATTGTAAAAAAATATTAAAATTGGCCCTTTTATTGAAATATGCTTTCATTTTAACTCTGAATACAAAAATAGTCCCCATTCTGGTAACTGTGGGGTTAGCTAAAAACATAAAACATAATGAAAACTGTGTGTGGCACATGTTTTTATAAGAAAAAAAATGTTACCATGTATTTAAATCAACACAAGTACTGTTTCTTGATGGAAATGTGTTCAAAACATTAAATTTACCAGGTTGCCTTTTTTGGCATGGGGGTGATTTCAACTAAAAATACCCATGTATGATTCAAATGTATGTTCTTTTATAAACTTCAGGAATGCATTTCAGCAGTTTGGACCTGCCATAACCTATGTAACTGTGTTTTCCCACTTTTGCTATTTGTTTATGAGGTATTATTGCCTACTTTCTTCATTCTGTTTTTTTTCTCTCTGTCTTTCCCCACATTCAAGGTATGGAATGTTTACCACGGAATGCAGGGATTCAAAATTCTGCTCAGTTCCACTGGCAGAATGTTCTGCTCCTAACATACCATACACACACACAACATAGAGGATACTGTATGGTCTTCGGTTGATAACCACGCTGTAAACACTTCAAGAAGTTGCCTTTACATTATTGTAAACCTCAAGAGTGCAGCTTGAGTGGTTTTCAGATGTCATGGCAACCTCAAGGTGTTTTCAGCGTGTTTGTTAACTAAAGACCATACATTATATTTCATAGTGTATGGGCTACCAAGATTATGTAATTGTGTATTGAATTACTTTACCAAATTACTTAATGGGACATTGTTGTGAGCATTCCATTGTGTTATACCATTGATATGACATACTCAAGAAGGGTTAACAACAGAGTGATGTCATAATGATGGCATAACAAGGTTGTAATCTGCTTGATTTCCGTTAATAATAAGGGCTCCCCATACATTATAAAGGCCTTTTCTAGAGCCACAGACTCAATTATCTCACTGTCAGGGAAAGTAGAAGAGATTTCCTTGATGAGCAGTTAAAGACAGAAGGAGGATTTTTCATTGTTAGCAAAGAAACAGTTGTAATGAAAACTATGAACAATACTTAATGTTTCTCATGTGTTCATGTGTGTAAGTAGTGTGTGTGATGATTAGGGAAATAACATTTAATTAATTTGTTTTTTATTCAAGGTAATTTTATTTTTAAAGCCCAGTTGAAGTTTTTTTATACTTTAAGGGTAGTAGCCATGTTTGTGACGGAAGATCAATTCTGGATTTAAGGGGACTAATGGAAGATGGTTCTGATTGTAGAATAATTGATTTACTCATTGTGTGATGTGGTTTAGGACCAGGATGGCTATGCAATATGCTCTAATATTGAACAGTCACCTGACTGGTTTTAACCAATTAAAGTTCTTTGATTTTTAGACACATTTTATACAAATAAATAATGGCATTTGGGTCATCTTGCTTGAGGGGATGTATGGAACCAAGGGCCACACATACAGAACCAATATTTTCTGTTTGTGACCAATGCTTTCCCTTCTTTTTTTGACTCAGCTAAAAGCTGTAATACCAATAACATGGCAAAAACAAGACAGCCACTTGTCATTGTTAGGCTAGGATTGCTGTGAGTGCAGCCTTGTTTTCACAAAGGTAGAGAATAGCTACAGTATGTACAGACCAGTGGAAGTCTTTGCTCAGCGACTAGCTGCATCACATCAAACTGATGCAGCTCATACTCAGTCCTACAGTATTTGTGTTCACGACAACAGGAGCCATGAAGGACCTGTGGGGTGTCATAAAACACTTTTGCAAGTGGACCATGTGGATATGCACCACTGCTTATAAAACTGATTTCCCTGCTCTTGTTATCATTCATAATGACTAGGGGCAGGATTCACAGAGAAGGTGCGCTCAGTGCATCTTGGCTGCCCCAGCACAGGGGAGATGCACTGAGTGCAAAATAGGTGATTCGCAGAGGAGGCACAGGGAGATGCCCCAGTGCATCCCCACTGTAAATAGCACAGGTGTGCCCCACTCAGGATGCGCCAGGGCATCCCAAGCTGCATCAGTGCATCCCCCATATCAGGCTGTGAGCCTTTTGGGGCAGGGCATCTCAGGATGCCCTGCACCCAAAAACATGATTCAGAGCCAGGGGCATGCAAATGAGGCCATTAGGCATGCATGGCACAATGGGGCCATTAGCATGCCATTATGGCCCCATTTGCATTGCACCTGCAGGGATGCCCCAGCAGAATGTGCCAAACAGTGGACCCCATCACACAAGCATGCCCACACCCCTCCCAAAGCCCCTGGTAAATGCCATTCCCGGTGGCAGTAAAGGAACTGCAGAAACCCCCCCACCACAAGCACCCAGCAAATGCCACTCCAGTGGCAGTAAAGGAACTGCAGAACCCCCGCCACAAGAAACCAGTAAATGCCACTCCAGCAGTGGAATGAATGAAATAACCCCCACCCCAAGAACACAGTACATACCGCTCCTGGCAGTGGTAAATAAAATGCAGAACCCCCCTCCCATGCCCCCAGTAAAGCCGCCCACCACAGCGGTGTTAACAGAAATAATTCTTAACTCCTCTCTTGTCCAAGCCCCCAGCACCTGCTGAAGCCACTCTTCATGGCAGATGGCCATTACAGAATGAATCCCCAGGCACTCCCCAGCACCCTCTCCCACCATTCCAGCAGGGTCCCACTATCAGCGGGCAGCTCAGCCCACCCGCACACTGCCATGGCTGCCCGCCAACAGAGCTGTCCTGACAAGGACAGCTACCGTACACTGTTATATGATAGCTGTCATTGTCAGACAGCTCTGTCAGCGGGTGGCCGGAGTGTATGGGTGGGCTGAGTTGCCCACTGACAATGGGATCCTGCTGGGTGGGGGAGAGGGAGGATTGAGGGTGCCTTGGGGGTTTGTTCTGTAATGGCTGGCTGCCATGGAGAGCAGCTTCAATGGGGCTGGGGCGTGGGGGCCGGGAGGGGTAACACTGTTTCTGTTACCACCTCCATGGTGGGTGGCTTTACAGGGGGCATGGAAGGGGGGGGTTCTGCAATTCAAATACCGCCGCCAGAAGTGGCATGTACTGGGTGCTTGGGGCTGGGGTTTTTTTCATTCATTAAGCCACTATGGAGCAGCTGATTATTGGGGCTTGGATAGGGGGGCACACTGGACTGCCAGGGTGGGCAGGCAGCCGTGCTGCTGCCTACAGTACGGCAGACTGCCTGTGGGTGGCCACCCACTTAAGTCTAGATTTTTTAGACTTATCTTTCTATGGTGCATCCCCGGACATGCCCCGGGGATGTGCCACAGACTAGGGCTGTGAATGGGGTTGCGCCCAGTATGTATGGGTATGCCCCCTTCACAGCCCCTCCAGTTGTGCTGCATGTAATTACTGATGGTTTGTAGCACATCTACAATGCGCTGGTGCATCAGGGTTGTGACAGTGCATCGGCCCCCTGCCAGAATCGCCTTTGGGTGCATGTCGGGAATGCCCCAGCGCAGCTCAGATTTGCCGGGTGCATCCCTTTTGTGAATCCCGCCCTAGAAATTTAAACCTACTAAGTCTTGGATTCATTGCATGACAACTGCATAACAGTCAGAAACAAAAGCCCACCCTTAAAGAACACATACATAATAGAAAAAAATCATTGTAAACATTATTTTAAAGGTGATAGGAAACTATTTTTACACCTCTAGATGCCCTCCAGTTGTTCTTTTATTGGCTAGCCAGTATTCTGATATGTTTTTGACCTTGTTTGTTAAATTAATTTATACAATGGCAAGAAAATTTCCTGTATTCTGATTGGTCAGTGGGTGCCTGAGACAGTGATGATATTACACAATAACATCACTGTATTGATTTATTGGCTGATTTGTTGGCTGCTGTCTCTTCAGAAACACAAAAAATCTACTAAAAACATTTTTTATTTATTTATTTTTTTTTATAACATCGAGCTATTAGAGATTGTAATATATTTACAGGTGTGTGTTGTCAGAATGTTACTCCTGGTAGGAGCACTCGGCTTCGCCTCGTGCTTCAACCCACCCCAGGAGTGACGTTATTACACTATAACACACACCTTGTCATGCCTTATTGCTTAAATAATTTTGTTGCCTTTGTAACTACCTTGAATCCCTCTCTCCTCAGCAGTTGCTGCTCTGTCTTTTCATACTGCCTGAACATTCAATGACATCAGTAACACCATTCCAGGCTATTCAGATGAATAGCCTGGAATGGGAGTTACTGATGTCATAGAGTGTCTTAGAAATATGAAACTAGAGAGCAGTAGCTGGTGAGGCAAGTGGAACTCTATGTAGATCCGAGGGCACCCTAAAGCAGGATTATTTATTTATCAAAAAAACAGAGCATATCAGAATACATAACTGACATGGAAAGGAAGATGGGAGGGCAGTTAACTATGTCAAATCATTCCCTATCTCCTTTAAAGGTCCATGTTACATTTTTTATAACATCATTTTATAAAAGTTTCAAAATTTGCATTTTGTGCAGGTGATATGAGAAAATGAATTCCATTCCTCTTTCAATATGTACTGTATTATTTATTTGTACTGTTTATTCAGGATAGGCTCACTCAGATGAAACATGTTGTTTTGTCCTCTCAGTGGAGATGGAATCCAGATTGAAAAATTCAACAGTACCATTAGGAACATGCAGACAATTACCTAGGGGATCCCTAAGATTCTAATAGCTTTATGAAAGGGACAAGATGAGCCCTTTCCTATGTATCATGCTGCCAGAGATGATGGAAAGGCTTCACACTGGCTGCTTATTGACCCTGGGCTTATCGCCTGTTATCGTCATGTAGCAATGAATTTTTCTTTGAAAATACCAGGTTAATTGCACTATCTAACCTGAAGAATGCAGGTCTATCTGCTCACTGTCAAATTGGAACTCCATGTCAGAGCCTATATGCCTAGGATGATATTATTATGCCCAATGTGACTTGTACTTTTATGTATGATTGATGTTACTGTTTGCATTGTTTAAGTCACAGACGTAGCAATAGACATTACAACAAAATAAATAATTGTAATAAGTAGGAACCTCAGAGTCTTAAATAAAAGAAGCTGAAACAAGCCAAGCAGACAGTACACAGCTGCTGTGGAGGGGGGCCACCACTTGTGCAGAACATTATAATCAGCTTTTCTTGAAACAGCAGTGCAACAAATACATGTTTTTTTTTTCCAAATGGCTAGTTTCAGCCACAATTCATAAAAATGTTAGCAAACCTGTCATATCTACTTTTCTAGTTACCTCCTATGCTGTGTACCAAAGTTTTTTTTTGTTTTCTCAGTCTTAACTTTTGCCAGGTCTATGATGTTATTTCTAAGCCAAGTGTGGCAGCTATATTTTTTCTTGAGAAAAAAATACATTAAAACATTTATAAAATGCTCATATTTTGGTGAAATTAGAAAATGTTACCATCAAATAAAACTAGACGATGCCAGAAATCTTTTATAGTGAAAAAAATGGTAGGGTCACATTTTTTTTTATACTTGCCCAGCTCCTCACCTTCAGAGGGGACATCGTACCCCCTCCTACTCCATCCACCAGGTCCTGCCACCAGGATCCCCCTGGTTTCACATTGCTCATTTGGCTGGGGGTGTATTAATTTTTCCCCCATTTTCTCCCTATCCCGAGGAAGTTCATCCAGATGAATGACATGCTGACGCACACCGTTGTCAAGCGCCTGACAGCTTCCTCCCTTCCCTGACTCCAGAGAATCATGTGCCCCTACCACCCATGCTTCCACTGGCAGAGGAGCTACGGGTGTTTGGAGCAACCTGGTAACCCACCCCTGGAGGAGGAGAACATCCGTTTGGATGCTCAATCCTCCAACCCCCCATCCGACCCCCGACAGCCTGGGTCTGTTCCCAAACCTGGGTTGCTGGCATAGCATGAGGTGTGGCATGCAGTGCCTCAGGCCTCAGCACCACTGGTCTGGCCAGGGTCACATTTTTGTCCAGTTTTTTTACACTGCTGCTTTAGAGTGGTCAGGCCTGAGGATTTCTCTGATTGGCTCAAGTTTTTCATGCACTTAGAAAAGCGTAAACTTTTTAAGAACTTAAAAATCCTTGGACTCCTAGAAGTTCTCAGCTTTTCTGAATCTTGGATGTCAATGAGAAAACATTGGGATGGATTCAGGAACATATTCAATCAGAATTTAGAGTCCTATACAGTATGTCCCAGCACCAGCATCAAGATCTTGTCCAATACAGTATGAGGGCACAATGTAATGGTCCTAGGCTGAGCACTGCCTACCATAATTAGGGCATCGGAGGCAGTAAGCAGTGTCCAGAACTGCCAGACATATTTGCATGCTCTACACTCCACATGAGACCACAGCATGCAGGACAAGGTTGACTGGCTGACTTGCACACGGTACTTAAGAAGGAAGCAATTTTTTTACAGGTGTCTGCTGCCACCTAAAACACTAGCCTAATAATAGATGTTTTCTTCTGTGTAGCTTACAGTTGCTGCATGGTCCCAGCATCCAGCCTGCTAATGGGGGTATCCATGGTGGACTCCAAACCTGTCACATGGTGCTTACTTTCCAGGTTCCTCACCAGTGTGTGATAGGAATGCCAGGAGATATACTCATGCCAGCAGATATTGAAACATAGACAATGACAGCAGAAAAAGGGTGATGGTCCATCCACAATCTGCCCATGGTTCCCTACCTAACCCCATGTCCATACAGGATTCTACTCCTAACTGTCCACCCCACATTTCCCTCCCTGTTACTGTCACCCTGAGTAACCACTGTACCCTTCAACCTGTCCAAACCATGCCTGAAACCATTAATAGTTTTGGCACCCACCACCTTGGCCAGTAGACTATTCCATGGCTCCACCACCCTTTCTGTGAAATAATACATTCATATATCCCTCTACAACCTGCCTCCTGCCAGTTTTCACTCATGCCCTCATGACTTTGAACTGTTACTCATGCAAAATAATTCCCCTCAGTTCACCTTCTTTATTCCTTTCAGGAACTTTAAGATCTCTATCATATCTTCTCTCTCCTGCTTGGTCTCCAGTGAGCACATGTTGAGTGCCTTGAGGTGTTCCTCATAAGACCTGCTCTGTTGGTCCAGAATAATATTTGTCACCCTGAGCTGTACCATCCCAAGTGGTAACACATGAGAAAGGCGATCGCAATTGAGCAATTACTGAAAGGGTGACTCAAAATAGCAGTGCCTGTTCTCACGGTGAGTGGATGGGGGGTGAATGTGGGTATAACGACATCCTGTCTCGATATGTATACACACATGCAGGAGAGGAACAATAGAAACATAGAAACATAGAAGTTGACTGCAGATAAGGACCGCAAGGCCCATCCAGTCTGCCCATTTCTTTTTCTACCTTATAAATGTGCCATCAGCCTTTGCTCTGTCAGTGACCTATCTATTCATAGTCATTTGTATTGCTCCCTTATGCCTATCCCATGCCTGTTTGAAGCCCTGCACTGTATTCATAGCCACCACTTCTTGTGGTAAGCTATTCCATGCATCTACCACCCTTTCTATGAAAAATAATTTCCTCACATTCCCCCTTAATCGGCCTCCCTCTAATCTCATGCTGTGTCCTCTTGTCCTATTTTTCTTATATTTAAACATGTTAGACTCTTTCACCTTGTTTATGCCCTTAAGGTGTTTAAATGTCTCGATCATATCCTCTCTCCTCCTTTGCTCAAGGGTATACATATTGAGCTCCTGTTAATCTGTCCTCATATGTCTTCTGATGCAGTCCCTGCACCATTTTGGTTGCCCTTCTCTGGACTGCCTCAATTTGGTTAATGTCCTTGTGAAGGTGTGGCCTCCAATACTGCATGCAGTACTCCAGATGGGGCCTAACCAATGTCTTGTACAGAGGATTATTACCTCCACGACTTGTGATACCCCTACTAATACACCCTAACACCCCTCAGCCTTACCTACTGCTTTAGAGGTCTGCTTGGATGATTTTAGGTCATCAGTGATGATGATGCCCAAGTCTCTTTCTTCCTTTGTGACTGCTAGCAACTCCTCCCAGCCTATAAGTGGCTTCAGGGTTTCTCTTCCCTATGTGCATGATTTTGCACTTCTTGCATTAAATCCCAGTTGCCACTCTTCTGACCATTTTGCTAGTTTATCCAGATCTCTTCTCATTCTGCCCACCCCATCTGGATCATCTACTCTGTTGCAGATATTGGTGTCATCTGCAAACAGACAAGCCTTACCCTCTAGTCCATCTGCGAGGTCACTAATGAAGATGTTGAATAGGACTGGCCCCAGGACTGATCCCTGAGGTACCCCACTTGTGACTTTATCTCTTCTGACTGTATACCATTTACCACCACTCTCTGTTTTCTGCCAGTCAACCAGTTTGCCACCCAGTTGACCAACTTCTGACCCATCCCGAGCCTACCTAGCTTGTTTATCAATCTTCTATGTGGAACAGTGTCAAAAGCTTTGCTGAAGTCAAGGTAGGCGACATCAACTGCTCCCCCTTGGTCCACCACTCTGGTTACCCAGTCAAAGAAATCTATGAGATTAGTTTGACAGGACCTTCCTTTGTAAACCCATGCTGTCTTGGATCCTAAGTGCTCATGGATTCCAGGTGTTGCACTATCCTTTCCTTAAGGAGTGCCTCCATAATCTTGCCCACTACTGAGGTAAAACTGACTGGTCTGTAGTTCCCTGCCTCCTCCCTGCTACCACTCTTGTGGAGCGGGATCACATGAGCTATTCTCCAGTCTTCTGGGACCTCTCCTGTGCTCAGAGACTCACTAAACAATTCTGCTAATGGCTCTGCTAGTTCCTCCTTTAGCTCCTTAAGTACCCTGGGATGTATGCCATCAGGTCCCATTGCCTTATCCACCCTGAGCTTAGCAAGCTCTTGTAGGACCCCTTTCTTTTGTGAAGGGAGTAGTGCTCACCTCCTCCCCTGTGTCCATGATGCTTGAGCTGTGGGCCCTGCCCTACCTTCTCTTCAGTAAATACTGAGCAAAAGTATCTATTTAGGATAGATGCCTTTACAGGTCCTCCTCCTCACATGCTCCCTTTTCTCCATTAAGCTTAGCAATACCCCTCTGGACTTTCTCCTTTCACTAATGTATCTATAGAAAGTCTTGTCACCTTCTTTACTGTTCGTGCTAGTGTTTCTCAGTTTGGGACTTTGCCTGCCTTACTGCCTTACCTGCTTCCCTTAGGGCAGTTTGGTATGCCTCCTATCTTCATCCCGCTGTGTTCCCTTATATTTCCTGGAAGGCCAGCCTTTTGGCTCTGACCTTTTCTGCTACTGTATTTGAGAACCAAAGTGGTTTTCTTCTTCTTTGCACTTCCTTTTCTGTCTAACACAATGGGATGTTGCTTCAAGTATTGTATCCTTAATGCTTGCCCACTTTGCCTGTACCCTCACCTGTGTTTCTTTTTGCCAGGGCTAGCTTAACTCTGTTGGCCATCTTATCAAAGTCAGCTCCTCTGAAGTCCCATATTTTTGCCTTGGAATGGGATGATTTAGATGTAGTAGCCAAATTGAACCATACCATGTGATGGTCACTGGCCCCAGGTGACCTTCTACCTGGAGATCTGTGATCCCTTCTTTGTTAGTCAGTACTAGATCTAGGATAGCCCTGTCTCTTGTGGGTTGCTGTACCAGTTGTTTGAGGCCCTCCTGCAGGAATCCACTATGAGTCTAGTTCTGGCAGATGTTCCTGCTGGTATTGACCAATCTGAATCTGGCATGTTGAAGTCTCCCATTATCAGAACCTCCCTTTTAGCTGTCATGTTTTGTATATCTTCTAACAGTAATGTGTCTATGTCCTCCCTCTGGTCTGGGGGCCTGTAGACAACCCCAGTTCTTATGGCTGTCCCATTTCCTGTTTCCAGGGTGACCCACAGTTCTTCTGGCTCCTTATGTGTATTCTGAATTTCTGTACACCATGCAATGGGTGGAAGGGGAGGGAGGGTTTTTGAGAGGTAGCAAGACAGTCGGTTGCTGAGCTGGCCATGTGGCATGGCGGGTTCATGGCAAGCTATGGTTGGGAGGGTTTTGGGTTCAGTGCTGGGCACATCAGGATTTTTGCACCAGCCAAGAAATGTTTTTTTTCACTTTTCATC
This sequence comes from Neoceratodus forsteri, assembly GCA_016271365.2. NCBI lineage: Eukaryota > Metazoa > Chordata > Ceratodontiformes > Ceratodontidae > Neoceratodus > Neoceratodus forsteri. The sequence goes on from CM057454.1 coordinate 13,956,802, forward strand.
CCCGCCGACATGCACCCCTCTGATGTTGAGAATCTTTAGTAGGGACAAATCCCTCCCCAGGATTGGTGTGGGTGGCACAGCCCCCTGCATAAAAAAAAAATAATGAAGTTCCCGGTGCCATTTTGAAGTGCACCGGGAGTGTACACCAACTAAATGTATTTTCACCGATGTACAGTCGCCCTTACAGCGACCACCTTTCCACGATCACCATTATCACATAGATCCTCTCCAGACTGTTCTTATCTCTCCTGTGGTAAGGACTCCAGAAATGGGCACAGTACTCCAGGTGAGGCTCACTAACTGTCTATAAAGAGATGGTATTACTTTTTTTCTTCTTCTGCTGTCCATACCCCTCCCGATACATCCTAGCATCCTATTTGCCTTACACTAGGCCTTGCTGTACTGGTTAGATTATTTGAGGGAGTCAGTAATGATAACTCCTAGGTCCCTTTCCTCAGCTGTACTGCTAAGTCTTTCCCCACCGATCCACTATTCTCTCCTGGGGTTCTTGTTACCTAGGTGCATCACCTTGCGCTTTTTGGTGTTGAACTTCAACCTTTAAGCCTTAGACCACCTCCCTAGTCTTTACAGTTTAATTCACGTTTCCCTGACCACAAATTCACCCTGTAGCTGTTGTGAGCACTGCAAATATCCTAAATAAATTAGACTAATCTTAGCCATATAACATTTAAAACCTTGGTGTTCTGTGGTCAGACATTGTTTCCAGCATTGAAGCTTATAAACGTAGTAGTTTCAAGTTTCAAGTTTAAGTTTATTTGTTCTGCAGTTTGCCATTACAAAAAGGAACACTTAAAATACAATATACATTTCAATAAAACACAAAATGTTTTACATAATTCACAAATACATATCAAAATACATTTTTCCATAAATACATATAAGAAGCATGAGAGAGTGTGTTTCTAAATATATGTCCCCTTTTTAAAATGTACATTACAGTACTACCTTATTGCCAGGGCCAGTGGAAAATTGCACCGGCAAATTTTTTTGCGGAATCCGTAGTTTTCACCATTCTCCACAAAAACTGACATGTTCCACAATTTCTTGCAGTTTTTGAGTTTTTGTATTGAACTGTGTAAAAAGTATTAACATTTTTAATAAAACACTCTAATATATTGACAATTTTGCATGCAGCCTTGGGTTTGGCCAAAACAATGCAGTGCAAGGTAGGGCAAGGGTTTTATGTGACACTGATTTCTTTTGAATCCTTGTCTTGTGTGGTTTCAAAATCCACTGGCCAAGTATAAGTATACTTAAACACTTAACATTTGTTCTGTGTTGAAGCAGTCTGTCAGAAAACTTTTTGTTGCCACACAAACTGAAACAAAAATGGGATAAAAGGTGCAAATTATCCCATTCACTTAAATGGGGTGATAATTATGAAGCCTTTTTGTAAGTGGCAGGGCAAGTTTTTCCTTGTGAGCATACTTTCAGTCAGACTAGTTTTGATTCAAACAGCTGAGGATTTTTGCATGGCCCTGCTGATTTTAAACTTGAATAAGCTAGTTGCTAACAGCGATCTCACTTTGAGTAACTGACCCTGGATGCTCACATGCACAGACTACAATAAAAACCTAACTAAAGTCTAAAAACAAGCTTATAAAATACAAAATGTATCTGAACAGTTATCTTTAACTAAACAAAATTATTGCAGCCAGAGTAAAACAAAGGTAAATTACAGGGTACCCTGACTACTGTATGATGCAGTAAAAGTATATTGGTATTTTTTTACATTTTTTGGTAACCATGTATGGTCTACTAGGCACAAGTACCTGTTTTCAGGTACAACCCAGGAGCACTTAGGAGGTTAAATGAATTGCTCAGACTCACACAGTATACAAGTGGAGGTTGTGGGGATCAAACTCAGGTCTGCTGGATGCTGTCAGATCATTCACAGTTTGTTACGCTATCCTCTAGATTATACTGCCAGCCCCAATAACCCCCGGATTTAATGTTTAAATATATGATTTCAAAAATAATGAACCGTAAAAATTATGATCATTAAACACTAACATTTTATGAAAACTCAATTATTCATCACTCTATTTGTTTATTTTTTCTTGTACCAAAGTGGGTGAATAGCTGGCAGAGCTCTTTAAACAACTGTTAATAAGGCTGCATTATTCTACAGCCAGAAACAAAAAAATATATTTCTTCTGACTTTATTTAATATTGATTTGCTGTGGCTCACTTTATAGAATCTATTTAACACTGTATGAGGCAAAGGCTTTTAAATTTTGGAAGATAGGCAATGCTTACGATAGCTTATCAGTTAAGTCTTCTTTTTAGGATCATAAACTTTTCTTTATGTTTTAAACATATTCAGGTGTTAGTGTATTCATTTAGCAATTTATACTGACTAATATATGCTGCAGAAAACATCAAAAGATTTATTCTAAAGCGCTCATGGTCTATAGTAGAACCCCCGCAATTTCCCACAATTTTTGCAAAATGCTCCGCAATTTGGGCTAACCTTTTCTGCAATTTTCCAGTGGCCCTGATTATTGCAGTATAAATCCCTGTACATATTTTTTCCTAATTTTATTGATTTCCATTAGATATAATGGTAGATTATTTAAAACGTCATGATTCTCTGAATTGAATAAAAGATCTAAGATGTACCTTGTTGGCATATCACTTGATCCTATAAATTTCCCCAGTCGTTTTATATGTGTCTGCTTATATCATGGACATCTTAAAACAACATGGTTTAAATCATTTTGCTCCTGAAGTGGGCAGTAACAATTTTTTGTCATTTTTTTTCTTTGTTATATCTTGCTTGGAAATATTTCAAATCTATATTGTCTTATTATATTTCTATACTCAAGATGTTGTACTGTATCTAAGTATGGTTTTATAGAATGTTCTTTTGTATTATTAGTTAACCAGGTAGCAACTTTTAAGATTGTTATGGCCCTTAAGTCTGATTCTTTTGACTTATCCATTATTATTTTTGTGATGCATTTTGTATAAACCAAGTTCAAATGTATTTTTTGTTATACCCAATTCCAAAGATAATTTAATTTATTTTTTTCAAGTAGTATTCATATAGTATTTAACCAACCAGTTTTATTATGAATAGCTAAATGCTCTTTTTCCCTTATACATTCTCCTAGTATAGGATTTTTTTCTGCTGTTAATCATATAAACTTAGTAAGAAAATATACAGCCCAGTTGCTGACTACCTGTACAGTACATAGGCAATCTCCTGAGGAAGCCTAGTATTTGTAGGTAAGATGTAGAAGATAATGCCTGAAGCTTCCATTGAAAATAAAAACTTCATCAAATGGAGACAATCAAGGGTATTAAATTGAGAGAGGGTGAAGAATAAAGTGTCTTTGTATGCAGACGACACCTTGGTGTACATTTTGGATCCGGTAACATCTAAACCACCACTGTTACATTTAACAGAACAGTTTGGAGATATATCAGACTTTAAGGTTAACATGGATAAAATGAAAGTGTTGGAGATCTCAGGCTGCACACCCTCATGTATTAAAGTTCTTGTACAATACAAGTGGGTAAAAGATAAAGTTAGGTATTTGGGAATCCACATCCCTCATAAGTTAAGTAATTTATATAGATACAATTATCAATCACTGCTAAATGAAGCAGGATTGGATTTAAAAAGATGGAAGGTTCTACCCCTAAGTATGGCTCAAAGGATTGACTTGATCAAAATGAATGTAATGCCTCACTTTTTGTTTGTGTTTACTATGCTTCCAATTCCATTTCTGAGGAAGGACTGGTTACAACTTAAAAAATATATGCTCAGATTTATACAGGCAGGAAACAGACCAAGGATTAGGTGGCATCTTCTGACAGCCCCCAAGATTGGGGGAGGGGTTGGGGATTTCTTGACTTCATGCGCTGTTATCAAGCTGCTCAAACGTTACCCATTCTTAAGATGTTGAATAGAAATTATTGTGAAAGCTGTGTTGAAATGGAGCAGGAGACTTTTCCTTCTATACCTTTATATGTTCTACCTTGGACAATCACATTTTGAGAGCTCTCACAACTTAATAATATCTGAGCAAAACACACCCTAAAGATTTGGTTGCAGACTAGACAAACCTGGGAGATCCCTAGGAGAGTATGAGCACATATTCCATTGTGGTTTATTTCTAGAATGATGGTTAATTCAGGTGATCTGTGTCTTGCACAGTGGGAAAGAAGGGGTCTGACTTCTTATATCAAAATTGTTAATGAATAAGGTACCATATTGTCATTTGAGAGTCTAATGAAGAACTATGGAATCCCTAGGGTGGATTTCTACAAATACCTACAATGACTTACTCTTATAATTAAAGAAATTCAAGTAGATACTCTGGTTGGGAATCTGCCCAAGGGTGTGGTGTTTATGAAACGCAGTAGCGGCAATTCAGAATCTAAACATTTTATTGTCCAAATATATGGTTATTTACAGGAGGGAGAGAGGGAGGTTAATAGGAATATATACAGTATAAATGGGAACAAGATATAGGTTATGAGATACTGCTTAATTCCTTGGTTAAAATTTGGGATGGGGTTCACAAGACTATGTATTCAATTAACTGGAGGGAGTATCATTGGAAATTATGCACTAGATTTTTTATTACCCCGGTCATTTGTAGACATCATCACAGAACCAGTGCAGAACAATGTTGGAGAAAATGTGGGGATAAAGGTAACCACCATCATATTTTTTGGGACTGCTCCCTAATAGTGATATTTTGGGGAGAAGACCCAGGAATTATAGGTAACATTCTATCATTGTGAATTGCACCTACATTTGAACATCTGGTTTTGGGACTTCCACCGGTAGAACTTTGTAAATCAGGCCAAAGATATTTATTTTACACTGTAGCAATAGCAGCCAATAAGGCAATAATCCAGAAATGGATGACTGCTCAGTACCCCTTGATTACACAGTGGTGACAGACAGTATCTAAAATCAAAAGCATGGATGCCACCACAGCAAGATAACATTTGCTTCTAGAGAAATATAATACTAGACAGTTGACTTATTTTGAATATATGGAAGAAACAAAACAGATTCCAATTTTGTATCAATACCTAACTTAACAGAATACAGATATTTTTATATGATAGACCTGTGTTATTTGTAGTATAAGATGAGTACACACACCACAGCTGTTTGCTTTAAATTTTATGTCATGTTTTATTTAGTTTTAATCTGTTTATTAAGTTTATTATAGTTAAATGTGATATGAAAACATGCACAATTATTATCTAATTGTTTATGATATCTTGATAGTTGGACAGCAATGGTAAATCCAAGATCTTGTGCAAGGAACACCTGGAACTATAGATAACTCTGTGCACTGTACTAACTTGATAAGGAAAGTGTTATACCTATAAAAGAACACAATAACACATTAGAATTAAGCTGATCTGCCTAGGACAATATTTTATTGCACAACAGAGTATAAATGGATTATGCCACTTAAATGTATAATATCAAATGATTGAAAAGATTGCATGTGACAATGTATTTGATATACTATATGTTGGAAATACACTTGTAGTTCAATCAAATTTGAATAAACTTAACAAGTTCAAAAAAGAAAATAGATACTTACCGAAGAATCAGACTGTATTATCTAGGATTTTTGTGTTCCCCATCCCTTTGTTTTCAATGTTGTATATATACTGGCATCCGTGTTTTGGCAGCAGCTGGACTGTATGATATTCTAATACTTTGTATCATTACCTTTGGTACCCCTTTGCACAGCAAGCCCCCACTATGCTCTGCATTTCCCTGATTCCCTCATTGCTCTCCACCCTCTCATAGAGCTTAGTGTCATCTATGAAGAGACACAACCTGCCCTGGATTCCTTTTCCAATGTCACTGATGAACATATTGAATAGGACTGGACCTAGGAAAGATCCTTGTGGTATCCCACTTGTGAACCTCTCTTTCTCTCTCTCTCTCTCTCTTCAGTTTAGACCCCATTAACCACAGCCCTCTGCTGCTTTCCCTTTAGCTAGTTACCTACCCATCTTACTATGTCCCTAGTCACACCAAGATCCTCCATCTTCTTAAGCAATAGTTTGAGAGGCACTAAGATGAAAGCCCTGTTGAAGTCAGAGTAGATCCAAGGCATGGCCCTTATCCAATTCCCTCCTGACCCAGTCAAAGGAAACTATCATGTTAGTTTGACAAGACCTCCCTGCCATGAACCCATGCTGTTTACTGTCCTAGAGACCATTGTTCTCCAGGAAATCCTTGAGGTCCTCTTTGACTAGTTCCTCCATCAGCTTTCACATTACAGAGGTAAGACTGACAGGTATGTAGTGCCCTACTTTTTCCTTGTCACCTCCCCTTATGTCAAGGCAAGGCAAATTTTATTTATATGGCACCCTTTTCAACAGCTCAGAGCACCACACAAACAATAAAAAGACAGATTTCACTTCAAAGGTACAACCAAATAAATACATTAAAATACCAATGAAACAAGACCTAAGATTAATTAATAACCTGACTAGGCCCATATAAATAAATATGTTTTGATTCTGTATTTAAAGGTATTCACTGTGGGGGCAGAACGTACTGATTCTGCAAGAGAATTCCACAGCAAAGGAGCCATGACTCAAAAGCCCTATCCCCAGACTGTTTTAAATCAAAATGGGGAATCAGAAGTAAACCCTCATCTGCGGACTGGAAAGGGGGGGGAGAGGGAGTGTAAGACTGAAAAAGATCTTTCAGGTAGCTAGGGCACAGTCTACATAGGGTCTTGAATGTTATCAAATCAAATAATTCTTTATTTATAAAAAGCACTTTTCTGAAACCAAAGCACTTACACATAAAACCATAAAGATAATTTTTTTTTAAAACAAACAATTTCCAGTTAAAATATAAGTAAGTAATAAACTGAAAAACATACAATAAAAGATAAAGTCATGTCACAGAGTCTTGGAACACCTGGCTAAATAAATAAGTCTTTAGTGCTGTTCCGAAACTCTGGACGGTCAGGCACTCTCGAACCCAATGAGGTAGAGAATTTCATGTGTAGGGACTACAAAAGCAAAAGTGTGAGCCCCGGATGTCTTTAAAATGCACCCTAGGAATCTCCAGCAATCCCTTGTCAGTGGAGTGAGCAGAGGTGGCAGTACGGACGAAGTAGATCTTGCAGGTAGCAGGGACCCTGTTGATGTAGGGCTTTATGGGTCAGTAACCTGACCTTGAAGGTGATCCACCACTGTATTGGCAGCCAGTGCAGTCCATGCAGCACAGGTGTAATATGACTGGTCCTGGAAGTACCAGTCAAAAGCCTGGCACAGCATTCTGCACCAACTGCAAGTGGTGAATATCAACCACCAGTAGCCCTAGGTAAAGGGCATTGCAGTAGTCAAGGCAGGAGGTCATGGCCAACGTTGGAAGATCATTGGGAGGAACCAGATGCTTCACCCGGGTGATATTTCTCAGATGGAAGAATGAGGTCTTAACAACAGCTGACACCTGAGATCTAAGGGTCAGGCCACTGTCAAAGATAATGCCCAGGTTCTGCAGTTGGTCTGAGGATGTCAGCTGAACACCCCCGATCCAAATCCTGGAAGGTTTCCCTGCCGACAAACCCACCTCCTGATGACCTGGGTCCACAATCAACACCTCAGTCTTAGCCGGGTTTAACCACAGCCAGCTGGCACTCATCCAGTCCTGGATCTCAGAAAGACAATTGTTAAAAGCCGAGGGATGTCATCTTGCCTGGGCACAAAGGACATGTACAGCTGAGTGTCATCTGCATAGCAGTGAAAATTCAGCCTGCACCACTTAATGATATCTCCGAACGGCAGCATGTACACTGTGAACAACATGGATGACAAAATGAATCCCTGCAGTACCCTGCAGGACAGGGGGAGTGGGTCTGAGGAATAAATCCCAGACACCACTCTCTGAGTCCTACTCTCAAGGAAAGATCGAAACCATCTGAGGACTGTACCAGACAGTCCACAGATGAACCACAGGTGCTCCAATAGCACACCATGGTCCACAGTGTCAAATGCTACAGAGAGATCAAGGAGGACCAAGATGGAACGAGTCCTCCAATCTCTTGCTAACAGGAGATCATTTATCACCCTGACAAGGGCCATCTCAGTATTATGTCTCTTCCTAAACCCTTACTGGAGAGAATCACAGACATCATGGATAGATAAATGATTATCCAGCTGCAGTGCAACCACCTTCTCAATAACCTTACCCAAGAAGGGCAGGTTAGAGACAGGTTTGCAGTTAGCTGGACAGTCTGAGTCAAAGGAGGATTTCTTTAGAAAGTGGTAGTACAACTGCCTCCTTTAGGGGGTCTGGAAAGACCACTCTCTCCAGTGAACTCCAGACTATCTCAGCTAGGATAGGACCAATCTCATCAACTCATGCTACAAAAAGGTGCATTGGGCCCTTGTCCAAACTACAGCAGGTTGTCCGCAAAGTCTGGATGATCCTCACAATGTCCATGAGTTCTGCCCAGCCGAAGTCAGATCAAGCAAACTGAGTGTCCGCAGCCCCCAGTCGACCTCCGCTATACCCAATAGAGGGGGCTGAACAGATCCCGAACCTGATGGTGGCAACTTTATCTGAGAAAAATCAAGCAAACTCATTACATCTGTCTTGTGAAAAAGCTCCACCAGGCTGAAGAAAGATTGGATTGCACAATCTGTCGACAGTCTGGAAGAGCTGAGCTGGTTGGTTCTGTGCAGTGGTAATCTTCCTGGAGAGGAACTCTGCCATCTTACGGGTGATTGCCAATTGATAGGCAACATAATGGTCCATCAACCTAAGTCTGTCACAATCCAGACCTGATTTCCACCAGCACCTCTCTAGCCTTCATCCCACTCTCCTCATCTCCATCAAGGTTCCATCAAATCATGGGGACCTTGGGCAAAGAGTAAGGGGATGAACCCAAGCAGGAGCTATGGAATCCAGGGCCTCCACCACCATCTTATTATAGGCTAGTACTAGATTCCCTGGATCCATGCATTCACTCAATATGCCCAATAGGTCCAGCATCATCTTAAAGATGGTGTACCACCAAACAGGAAGCCAATGCAGAGCCCACAGCACCAGCATGATGTGGTTACTACAAAGTGTTCCCGCCACCAGCCAGGCTGCAGCATTCTGGACCAACTGCAATCAGCACACCAAACTTCCAGATAGCTCTAGGTAGAGAGTGTTGCAGTAATTCAAACAGGAGGTGACAAAGGCATGAATGATTGTCTCAAGGTAGGCTGGCACCAAATACGGTTCAATTCATGTGATTTTGCAAAGATGATAAAAGCCGTTCCTGACTACTGTCAACACCTCTTTCTGAAATGTTAGCCTGCAGTCCAGAATGACACCCAAATCCTTCAGAGTATCCATAGCTAGAAGACTGTGACCATTTAATGATGGAAAAGAAAGGTCACCACTTGTCATTGCTGACCAAAACCACCCTGGTTCAACAACCATCATCTCTGTTTTTTCTGGGTTGAGATGAAGTGAGCTGGAGGCCATTCACTCATTGATTTCTTGAAGACAACATCTGAGCACTGACACTGCATTTACCTGATCTGGGGTGAAAGACATGTATAGCTGAGTATCGTCTGCATAGCAGTGAAACTCAACCCAATGCCGCCTTATGATCTCACCCAAGGGCAACATGTACATGGTAAATAACATGTGCTAGAATCGAGCCTAAAGGAACCACACAGGTTACTACCCCAGGTTCAGAGATGAAATTACCCAAGGCCACCTGCTGATATCTCCCTGTGATGTAGGACTCAAAGCAGCACAAAACCGTACCAGTGAGTCCCTCATAATTCCTCCAGTGATCCAGCAAAACACCATGATCCACTGTATCAAACTCCAATGAGAGATCTAATAGGACCAAGATGGAACACTGTCCCTGACCCTCCCCATAAGGAGATCATGCACCACCCTAACCAAGGCAATCTCAGTACTATGACGGGGCATTAATCCAGGCTGGAAAAGCTCATAGATGTTAAATATCTCCAGATGAGCCTCCAATTGTGTTGCCACAACTTTCTAAATAATCTTTCCTAAAATGGGAAGATTTGAGATGGGCCTGTAATTTGCCAGGACTTCAGGGTCCATGTAGGACCACCAGGAAGACCCTTTCTCTCAGATAACACCCAATAATCCTAGCATACGCTGATCCTAGAAAATGAAAGCTACCAACAAAGAGCCAGGTTGGTCCAGGATCAAGTGAACAGCATGTAGGATGCAAGCCGGAGATCATCTGGACCACCTCCTCTTTTAAAACTGGAACAAACTCAGCCCAGGTTGGTAGATTGTCATTGCCCCACCTTTCATGGATACCACTGGCCCACAAAAGGCCACTTGTAGTGATCTCCCTCTCATATGGAGAACACCTTGTCAAGGAAGAAACAGCCAAACTCCTTGCACTTCTCTGCTGAAAAAGCTTTACTGAATCACAGACAGACTGGATTAATCATTCTGTCTACAGTGCGAAAAAACTGAGCTCACCTATTTTTGCTTGATGCAATCATTCTTGACAGGAACTCTGTCTTTTTGAGGGTGATTGCTCTCTGATGGTCACCGTAGTGATTCTTCAGAGCCAATTTGTCCTCAACAGAGCGAGATGTCCTCCAAGAACGCTTCAACCTCCATGCCTTCATCTTCAACTGTCTCAGCTGCTCTCAATACCATGGAGAACTGTGTGGGGAAGTCAAGGGATGGATGCGGACAGGTGCCAAGGAGTCCAAGGCAGCAGCAAGAGCCATGTTATAGCCCTCCATGGCCTTCTCAGCTCCCTCAGCACAAGCCATCACCAAATCCTAGATGTCCAGCACCACCTGGAGTGTACAAGGCTCCAAATTTCGTGATGGGCAGTACCAGATCATCTTCACGGGGAGGGATACTTAAATGGGGAGACCCGCAATGAAATGGCATAACATGATAATCAGATTAGAAAACTGGATCAACCCTGACTGCACTAATGTCAAGCCCCAACGTGAACACCAGGTCCAGAGAATGGCCAATCTGGTGAGTGGCAGAGGTAATTACCTGTGTAAGGTCCAGTGACGACATTGACTGGAGAAGCTGTTGACCAATGGATGAGATTTCATTATTGACCCAGGCATTGAAATGGAGCTGAACAATGCCTGCCGCCCTCCTGTTCTTCAGAACTTCCTCCCTCTCTGTAGTGAGCTATTGAGAGTCTTATCAGGGGTTCAACCCATTCTGCTGCCAGTTCCCCAAGCACAGTTGGATGCATCCCATTTGGCCCTGAGGCCTGTCTATCTTTAGGGATGCTAGCCCTTTTTGGACCCTTTCACATGTAAATACTGGCTGCCTCATCTCTGGTACCCCTTTTGTAACTGCTTTAATGCCACTCATTGGCAAGGGCTTGCTGTCCTCCCTAGTGAAGATAGAAAAAAAGTACTCATTAAGGACAGAGGCCTTTTACATTTCCTCCTCTGTCACCCTACCACCCTCTCATAGCCTAACAATTTTCCCTTCTTTCTTCCTTTTTTTCCTACTGTAACAGAATTTTCTTCACTTTTGACCCCTCTGTGATCCGCAGCTCAGTGTCTGCTTTTGCCTCCCTAACCACCCTCTTTGCCTCCTTATTTCTCAAAATGTATTTTCCACATTCTTCCTCCCTCTACTTTTCTTTGTACCTGGAGAAGGCCTTTTTTGAGGCTCTCACCACTTCCCTGTCTGTTACCGATAACCATAATGGTCTCACACTTTTTCCTTTTGGTTACTGTTCTCATGCATAAGTTAGATTGATACCATTATAAACTAGACCTGTCTCAATGGTTATTCCTAATAAATTGAACTGAATGGATAGATGCCTCAAGATGGCCTCCATTTTTGCCTCCCCAGCTCTATTTCACATCTCCTATGCTGTCTACCCTGACTAACTTGTCCTGGACTAACTTTCTCAACCTGTTGAAATCCACCCTTCTGAAATCAAGGCTCTCAGCTCTCAGTTGAAGTTTTGTGGTCCAAATAGAGTTGTGGTCACTGACTCATACATATGTTTATGCATATTTCTGAGCCAGCCTACAGCTTGATCTACAATAAGGCTAACCCTGCACATAACCATTGGGTGCCATGTACATGCATATGATGATATTCTTTGCAAAAAAAAAATGTCATTAATACTCCAATTAGGGTTCAACTTAATGCCACAGAAGTAGGGAAATGTGGTGTTAGGGTTTCCAACCATAACTCCCCACACTCACATCCCAAACAGCAAAATGAAACAACCTTAGGGTTTTGGGTCTCCAGAGTCTTGATGAATCAGTGGGGTGGTCTTCCTTGGGGTTGTCATCGCTAATGCCCACACCATTCCCTAAGCGAACAACGTGATATGTGATGAATTTTTTCATGCAGAGCCCACAGGACCCTGCATTGAGAAGGGTACAACACCTTGTGTTGGCAACATGTGGCAAGACATATTTCTCTACATTTAAAGAGTGTATCACTAAGAGGTATTGACTTGGAGTCGTATCTTGTGCTTCTGACAGGAGACTAGGGACAGGGCAGCAGGGTGAGTATTAGGTTTGACAGCCCAGACTGTCTTTTCTTGTTCTGAAGAATGAAACGTAGTGATTACTGAGTGATTTTGATTTGGTGCAATTTATTGTTTTTCCCTTGCTTCAATTTTACCACCAGAAACAACCACTTTATCTGTTGCAGTAGTGCCTGTTACAGCGCTCGAGAGAGAGAGCTAGCATGAAGCAGAGCTGTGAGCAGCCTGGCTGTTGCCATGGAGACCACTGCAGTATGAGCAAAGAGGACTTAAAAAGTGAAAAGATCAATATTTTATTTTTAATTGAATTAATTAATGCAGTGGGAGAGCAACTCATTCACCAGCATTCTCTGTATGAGAACAGCCAGACTTTCTAGATTTGTGAAGTCACAGCTGGAGTTGTGCTGCTGGCTTCAGTTGCAGCAGTGAGCTGGCTATAGTGATCACAATTGTTTTGTGATCGATCTACCTACCTATCTATCTACCTAGCTATCTATCAATCTATCTATCTTATCTATTTCTAGTATGTCAAATTTTATTGCCAAAATAATGCTGTTTTAACATATACACAACAAAACTGTATTTCAGTACCCTGATTATTTAACATAATGAAATCCTGAATTTGGAAGATAGTAGTGGGTATTTCATTAATTAACAGACACACTCTTTTTTTCTAGTTGGTATTTAAGTAAAAGTGTAACTCATTTGAATATGTGCCCCTTTATGCCATATGTATACTTTTTCTTCACCCTCCAATCACCATCACTGTATATGATTTTCTTCCCCTGATGTCTAGTGGCACCCCCCATACTCCAATAGCCATCCCTGTACTGTTTTTGTCTTTTCCTGGCATCTAGTAGCAACCCCCCCACCCTCTGATCGCTATCCCGGTCTGAAATAAAGAAAACCATCCCTCAATTTTATTTTCAAACCTGCAAAAAGTAAAGCTTTCCTCTATGATTGGACTCCCCCCCCCACCTCTCACTCAGAACCCACCATCCCACACCCCAGTACACCCCCACAGACCCTCACTCACCTGAACAGGTCACAGGGTGAAGAGCCTATCTCCGATCGAATACACCTTTTTCTGCTGGAACTGCCACCTGCAATATGAGAAACTAAGGTAAGTGTGATTCAATATATTTCAATTGGGTTTTTAACTCTGATGCATAACTTTGTAATTTTTTCATATTTTGACCCCAAATTTTCAATATGGCCTTTTTGGGACCCCACCACATGATGAGTGGTGGTGAAATTATGCAAATCAAGTCTGAAAGGTAATTTCAAGATTTTTTGGTGAAATCACCATTTGGGTGGGATTTGAAAATGTTTACCACCCTTGTTCATGAGGTGGGGTCATAAGAAGGCTATGTTGAAAATTCGGGGTCAAAATATGTAAAAATAGCAAAGTTATGTACATACATTGAAATTGTACTACACTCAATCATAACTTTGGTAATTTTAAATATTTTGACCCCAAATTTTCAACATAGCCATTTTTTACATCACACATGGATGTGACAGCTGCTATTTTTCAAATCCTGGCCAAAACGGGTTTTTACACCTGTGGCACAGAATGACATTTCAATGCCATGGAATGACGTTTTGGTGTGGATTTGAAAATTGTCACCACTGAGTTCATGAGGTGGGGGTAATAAGAAGGCTATACTGACAATTTTGTGTACAAATATGGTAAAATGTCTAGGTTTTGAGTGAACATTGCATTATTTCAATGTTCACCCATAACTTAACTAAATTTCACTGTTTTACTCCAAACTTTCAACATAGGCATTTTTCCACACCACCTCATGAATGTGACAGATGTCATTTTTTTAAATCCTGAATGAGATGTGTTTTCACACTTCTGGTGTGAAATTATATTGTGGCCAGTATACTATAAATGGTACGTGTCATTCTTATAAGGTGAATCATAAAATGAGTATCTTAAAATGTTGGTGTCAACATTTAAAAAAAAAAACATAATTATTAACAAATATTATGTGTAGTGCCATTCTTGACCCCAAGGAGTATGCTTTAGGATCCTGTGCAGGTGAGTTGTGTTTGGGGGTGAGCTCAGTGACCAAGCTGGATGGGGTGAGGGTGGGGGAATGATGCTGTTATGCAAGACACCTCCAGCCGAGAAATGAAAGATGCAGGGTTGTCCACACAGGTATGGGTACCATATAGTGAAGACAACTGTCCTCTTGGCATAGGGCCCTGGATCTTGGCAACCCTGGGTGGCAGAGGGCCCTGTGCATTGGCTGACAGATGCACTCTTTGCCCTATGTATCTGTATCTGCAGCCATATGGAAGCCCAAAGACCACAGGACAGCCACATGAATTCTTCACTTCTGTAGGCGGATGGAGTGTTCCCTTGGTACAGGACATCAGGTTCCAAAGGGGCCTGCGTGAATGAGGACATGATTCCACTATCTCAAAAAGAAAGGAAATTCTTTGCAAAAAACTTCATTAATGCATTAGTTAGAGTTAAACCAACAAAAGTAGGGTAATGTGGTTTTAGGATTTCCAACCCTAACACCTCACCCCCGCCCTCCAGGCAGCAACAGGAAAAAACATTACGGTTTGACCTCTCCTGTGTGTTCGCAAATCAGGTGTGTGGTGTGCCTTGGGGTTGCCAACCCTAACACTCACCCCATTCTCATATACTCGATATGTCTCAGCTTCTTTAATGATCGAATGGGGGTGAGCATAAGGGTTGACAACCCTAAGGCACAGCCCCCACCTGGTTTGAGAAGATGCAGAAGAGGTGAAACTGTAAAGATTCTTTCTGTTGCTGCCTGCATGGTGTGGGTGGGGTGTTAGGGTTGGAAACCCTAACACCACATTTCTCTACTTTTGTTGGTTTAACCCCAACTAGTGCATTAACAAAGCTTTTTACAAGAATATCTATCTATCTATCTATCTATCTATCTATCTATCTATCTATCTATATTCATATTTTCAATACAGTTGTTTTATGACTGCCCTTATAAACATGAGGTGTAGCACTTATGGTATATTGGCCAAAATATCATTTCACACCAGAAGTGTGAAAACATGTCTCCTTCAGGATTAAAAAAAAAGACACCTGTCACATTTATGAGGTGGTATGGAAAAATAACTGTGTTGAATGTATGGAGACAAAATATTGAAAACTAGTGAAATTAAGAGTGAACATTAAAATATTGTAACATTCATTCATAACCTAGGCATTTTATTGTATTTATACAACAAATTGTCAGCATAGTCTTCTTATCACCCCACCTTATGAACCTGGTAGGTAGAAATGTTCAAATCCCTGCCAAAACATCATTCCACACCACAGGTGCAAAATCACATTTTGGCCAGGTTTTGAAAAATGACACCTATCACATTCATAAGGTGGTGTGAAAAATGCCTATGTTGAAAATTTGGGATCAAAGTAATTAAAATTGCCAAAGTTATGAGAGAACATAGGAAAAGTACAACATATGCTCATAACTTTGTAATTTTTACATATTTTGACCTCAGATTTCAACATAGCCTTCTTATGACCCCACCTCATGAACAATGGTGGTGAACATTTTCAAATCCCTCTCAAAAGATGATTTTGCAAAGTGAGCACAATTTTGGTCAGACTTGCATAATTCAACCACCATTGTCATGAGATGGGGTCCCATAAAGGTCATGTGTAAAATTTGCAGTCAAAATATGTAAAAATGTCAGTTATGAATTTAAGCTCAACCCCCTTTGAAATACATTAAAAATCACTTACTTGATTTTCTCATATGGCAGTCATTGGTTCCAGCAGCAAATTGTGTCATCCTCTGGAGAGTGGATCTATGCCACTGGACATGTTCTGGTGAGTGTATTGTTGTGTGGGTGTGGGGGCTGAGTGGCAGGTCAGGGTAGGGTGTGTAGGGGGTCAGATCGGTGAGGGACTATTTTCATTTTTACAGGGTAAAGACAAAGAAACAAAAAATATTGAGGAACAGTTTATTTCAGGGGCTATTCCAACACTGGGGATTGGGCATTGAAGTGTCAGGCTATTGTTCAGTGACACCAGGGGTGGGCACCCTGGTGCTGAAATGTACATATTAGGAATGTGGGGTGGGCAACCTGGAGGGGTGTTACAAGAAAGAAGTTGCACCAAGGGTAGGAATTGCATTCCTGTTAAGAAAAATGTTAAATAGATAGACAGATAAATAGATGGATAGACTGAGACAGAGACGGAGAGAACAGGGCATCTCCAGCTGACTGCTAGAACTGAAGCTAGCAACACAACTCCAGCTGCTTTTCAGCATTCAAGAAAGTCCTTCTGTTGTCATACAGAGAACTCAGGTGAAGGTTCCTGTTGCTAAGCTGGGCACCCTGGATTTTGTGGTGCCCAAAAAGATATTTCTTACCATTAAACAAACATCAGAATCTAGCTAAATGGTTCTTGTTTTGCGAGATTCAGGTGTTTGTTTTTTAACAATATCATTTTTATGTACTGTATTTTCAATATTTGTGAGTTAAAAATAATTTGGTCATCACAATTGGCATTTTTTCCACACTACAGGTAAATCATGAAAATAAGCACTCACAACAGCTTTTTTTGTTACCGTTTGCATTTCTCTGTTCTCCAAAAATCCTTATAAATCTGGAACCATATAATATTCTGTTCATGAAACCTTTGAAAGGCACATCCTTGGCATAGGCCCCTTCAACCCTGAAAATTACATGAAGAAATTCCACACTGTCTAGGCTGCATGTGAGAGCAAAAAATACACAATGTTAAGTATAGGGAAACCGAAAGTGTTTATTTTTTTTTTCATTTTGTGGTGCTCTGTATCTTAAAAAAAACAAACTAGATGCCATCATAAAACTTTTCATATTTTGAGACTGTGAGAGCCTGACCATGCATGCAAAATTGTGTGTTATTTCATCAAATGATACCAGAGTTATTATGGTGCAAAAATTGGGATTTAACATTTAACAGCCTACTGAACCTTAACTATAGGGGCAGTGTTAGGACTATTTTAGAGTTTGGCACTAAGGCCCTTATTTCTGACTCCAGCATATTGACCTGAAAAACAGTTGGACTTTTTGTGTGAGACAACTTGAGACCAGGATTGGCAAGGAAAAGTGTAGAAAAACTATTTTACAGTTCAGCAGCCTGTGAGAAATTTAGAGACAACTTCAGAAATTAGAAAAGACTAAAGGAATAAATATATTCACAAAGTTTTTGTCAGTGAGAGGTAAAGTGAAGATTTGGGGTGTTTGGCAGAACACAACCTTTCTATAACACTCAGTCAGTCTCTAGGCCCTGCATTATACATTTGTGATTGTATCAGTCTATTTTCTTATTGGCCTCATACACATTTTAATAGCAAGAATGAAGGGGCCCTTATTTTCAAAGCCACATGTTTGCTTGGCACAATCAATAACACTGTCCACTAGACAGTGCATGGCTGGCAAAATGTGTCATTTTTATATAGGCAGTGCGCTCCATCTAGTGTGTGCTCCCTGTATGAATATGAGGTCATGTTAGCCCCATGCAAAGTGGCTATGCATGGGAATAACACAGGCCCCTGCTAAAAACCTGACTCTCAGGAGCAAAGGAGACAGCAGACCTAATTCTCAAAGTGTCCAAAATGAAACAAAGAGCTTTTGGCAAAAAAGAAAAAAAATGCAAGGAGCGGCTTGCATCAGGAATTGTGCCAAGAGCAAGTCTTAAATGCAGCCTGTGGCAACCACAAGCTGCATGCACCAAGGGGGTCTTGCACGAGCCTTGTAGCACAAAAAGGGGTGCAGCATGGTGCAAGGAGCAGTGTGCCCAGGCGATGCCACAACATCCCCTTTTCTGGCATTCACTAAAGTGCATGGTGTCGACAGAAACAAACACCCATTAGACCAGTCAGGGCTGGTCTAATGGTTTGTATGCCACCCACAGAGCCCTCTCTGAGTGGGAAGGTTCATGGTGATGTATGCACATGTCTGCCTTCAGGAGTGTTGCACGGGTATATAGCAGGAGTAGGTCATCATTACACATATACTAAATGTATTTATATGTATTCCATGTTGTTATAATGTTACTGGCATATTATGGTGCAGACACATTATGAGCAGGGTATCTGTATCCTGTGAATCCATGCAGTACTTGTGTATGTTATATTATGTATGGAATGTACTATATATTCCTATTTTGTTGTTACTACTATGTATAGCTAAGTGAATTGTGACTGTAACAGGAGTGCTATGGACTGTGTGTTGACTGCCACTAGACATGCAGCTCCTGGCTGCATGTGCATCCATCCTTGCCTGCACCATTATTCATGTAGCCGACGCTGGAATGTGTCTCTACCCTTTGAGTGTGCCACCTGAACTTCTCGTAGCTTGTGGGAAACCTCTCGGGTGCACTGTCTTTTCAGTGCACAGCCACAGCTGCTACAAGTTGCGGGACTTTGTCTCTGGGACCCTACCCAATAGAGAGTCAGGTGCAGGGTCCCTGGCACACCAGCAATTGGCACAAGCTTCCAGTGGCACACTTTGAGTTGCTGTACCACAACTTTGAGAATATGGCCCAGCATATCCCAATCAGGATAGTGTCTTTGCTCCTGAAAGTCATTTTCAGTGGACTGCATTCTAATGACCACATATGGCATGCAAGATGTTAAGGGACCATTTGCATGTTGTTATGTGGCTGAAAGCAGTTCTACATAATGCACCCATTCAACAAATTCTTGTCAGATCCACCACGGCTTCATAATGAAGTTTGTGAAGAAAAGGGGCAGACTAGGATGCCCCCTGTAGTCCTTACCTAGTGTCAAATTGTATTTTTATGAGGGTAATGTAGTCAGTTGCTGTGGAAAATATGGAATGTTAATATACCAAGAGCTATATTTTCTGTGTCATATTGCCAATTCTGATGGTAAATTCTGTTTAAATTAGGCCAAGACTAGATATAATTAAATATATTGTTACAAAACTAAGGCACTTAACATCACCTGCTGAAAGTCAGGAGATTAGCTGGGGATAAATAATGGTGTGCTAAAGACTCATATTTAGTCCATTGTGTGATCCCTAACATTGTACTGCTAGGTGTAAGATCTTAAGGAGCCGTTAATGACACCTGGGCCAAGTCCCCAACAGGTAAAAACATAATTTTTAATTTGCCAAGAGGGGAAACAACTAGACAAAATTAAAAACTCTACATATATGTCAACAAGTCACCAACAGTTACAAACATAAAAAGACAGCATCACTCTATTCGGCCCCATTTACAAAGCTGTTTGTTTGTTTTTTTTTCTGAATCTTTGCCCTCACTTCCCCTTTCATCTAAGCCACCTGCAAAAAGAGTCAGGCTCACAGGAGTAAAAGCAAGAGCCGTGGGTTCGGGGTTCGTGGGGCACAATTCTGGCTGAAGGGTCTGGTGTAGGGCTGGGAACACAGTCGTTACCAGAGTTCTGTACACAACACCTGTAAAGAACAGGGTTGGCTTTCTTCCACCACATTCTAGAACTGGGATCGGAGGAGGGTTTTTCAAGATTTGGGGAGAATGCCAGCGGGGAAATGGCATGTTCCAAACCAAACTCCACGATACCTTCTGACACAACACGGAGACAGAGAGAGAGCATTCCTCCGGGCTCCGAGGGTGAATCACTGGCAGTATGGGCCAGGGAGACAGGCCCACAATGAATAGAAGGCTGAGCCAGCAGGAACGAGGAAATCGTACTGCTGCCCGCCAGCAATGGGAACCTGCCAAAGTACTGCACAGATTGGGTGAGTCGTCCAAACAGTCCGGCTGCCAGACATCTGTGTGTTGGGGCCTTGAAACCAGAGTGCCAGTGTTACTAAACTGTTTGTATCTTATTATTTTTGTAAAAGTGCACAAAACAACTCCGAATTAGTGAGAGAGGGAGAATACTAAGACCTGGCACCTGGTGTTAAATGCCGCCATGGTGATAATATGCTTATTATTTTCTGCACACCTCAGCTAAACAGTGATGCTAGGTGTCCATGTTAGCAATGGTGAATCTGTAGATGCTTTATGCAACAAGGTGCTTCTCCCAGTTTGGGCGCACACATCAAATCATCTCAGCAATCAGACCCAAACGAACCCCCCAGATGTCAGATTCAGAAAGTCCCGCTTGATCCTTACTTGAATTTGGACTGAATCGAACATGAATAGGTGGATTTTCACCATGGAAGATGAAGAGGACATACATGTAAGGACAATTGAAGGAAAAATGATGAAATCTTGAGGAGGTCACAGCTCTAGAAAGTGGGGGAGAGATCAAAGCAGAGGCAGCACCATGGATTCCAATGCTGCTGGGAAAGATCTCAAGCCAGGCGCTGCAAAAGATGGCAGGAAGCTCAGAGGGAGCCTCCCTTCTCTAACAAACAGGAATCCCAGGACTGTGAACTGGAGGAAAAGCAGCTGATTGTGGATGGAGATGCGACCATACATTACAAGGACAGAGCCGGCGGTGCTGCTCATGGTTCCAGCGCTGGCGATTCGAGCTCAGGGCCCAGCCAAAAGCCCTTAATGGGATTAAATCAGAAAGAGCCGGCTTCTTCTGTCTCCTACCCTGCACGCTTTTCTCTGCAGAAGTCAGTAGGGTTTGCAAAGACGGATGCCTCGGACCAAATTCTCCCTGGTGTGGAGGACCCAAGTTCCTACCAGTCCACTTTCATTCAAAGATAGTTCACGGCTATGCTGCAACCAGTGGTCAACAAGTTCTCCCTGTGGATGTTTGGCAGCCACAAGGCTGTGGAGATCGAGTAGGAATGGGTTAGACTCCCCAGTGAATTTTTTTCACTGTATACTGTACTGAACTAGTGCCCCACCACTGGTCCCCCTGTAGTGCTACTGCATTTAGTCAAAGTCGCCCCTCGTACCCAATAAAGAGCTCCAGCGCCTGGGTCCCCTCTAAGGTTGCTCTCCCCTTTACAGAGCTGTCCCTGGTCATATATTATGGACCTGTAACTAAAATCCAGAAAAAGAGGGGAATGCACCCTGAAATGGAATGCATGGTACCTGGAACCAGACCGCATGCATATTGTAGAACCACTAGGGTTCTGACCCGGAGTGCACTTCAAACTGGCACTCTGAAATCAGACTTCACCCACAACTGGAGTTGGGAGAACTAGAACAGCACCAGGAACCTCAGCAATTCACCCTGGCTGGAATGCCACTAACAACCATTCTTAACCCCGCTCCCCCCCAACATGCGATCACCTCCCCGCTCCTTGATCCACGGACACTTTCACCGGTGGGAGATACAGACAGGAGTGGCCAAAAATAGTGCAGCAGCACCCACTGTCGGGATGCAATCCCATCAGATCTGCAGCTGCAGCCCCCTGACTGGCCAAGGGAGGAGTGCGAGAAAGACTCGAGCACACCGGAGGTGGGCAGATGGACAGAGCGGTGCACCATGAACCGCAGCTTCAACAAGTCTCAGACTCTGCGGTACTGTGACTGCACTGCCGTGGAATTGAAGAACAAGGTATGAGTCACCGGGAGGAAGCAAGGGAGTAGGGCTGCTAAATGAGAAGTTTACACTGACAGCAGGGTTACACTTACTGGGGGTGACAACAAATAACTGGAAGCCGCAGCCCGCATGGCTGTTATTATGTTTCTCTCCAGTGTGTAAGTAGTAAGTAATAAGGTTTACTGTTCAGCTGAAAAGCCATTACAATATCTTGACAATTACAAAACATTTCATATAAAACACAATATGAAATTTCAATATCAATTAAACTTACTCTACAAAATGCAATGCAACATTGTACATAAAATGTATTTTTATAAATTAGATAATAATAACAAAGAGTCAGGTAAATGCATCAAATAAATGAATCATCTCTATATTCTAATAATAATAAGCCCATATCAGATTTCCTAAGGCCGGAAAACAGCCACTAGGCCAAAAAGGCACCACAGTGGTTCAATCCATACCAGACTAGTTTGCCTCCACCAGTCACATCCTGTCCCATCAGCACCTACCCGGCAGCCAAACAGACATACTGCATTATTGAGGCAACCATTAAGAGTACCATGCAGCACATGCTGTTCCGTACCCTACAGACCACTTCCTATCTGGCTACTCCCATTGACCATACCAGAGGCAGTAGTGAAACTGTGTTTCATGAGGGGTTTCGTCTGTTCACACCATGTCCACTCTGATCCTGCCTAGAGGCCAGTAGGGCCTGCTGGCAGTAAGGACATAAAGGACATATTAAGGACATATCCATTGGGGCACCATGCAGTGCATACTGCTCCGTGTCCATGGATCTCCCTTCATCAAGCTGCTCCTGTCGGCCACTGTAGAGCATATAGCCGGACTCCATGTCACAATCAAGTCCCATCAATCCACACTGTGTCACAACTGTGCCTCTCTAATAGCCAACTGGACATGCCAGCCTTGAAGCACGTCCACTGGGGTACCATGTAACTCATGCCACTCTGTGCCCCACTAGTTGATCAAAGTCCAGCTACTCCCATTGACCACTCCTGCGGTGTATAGTGGGGCTCCATGCCAAAGATGGGGCCACTCATAGTAAATGAATTTGTCCCACCTGGTACCAATGGCACCAGGACAATCCCATGGCCTCAATAACAAATACTGATAATTAGACTAGAAATACACGAACAGTCCTAGCACCTAACAAATAGGCAAATGTGGCTCCTTTGTATTCAGAGGTCTATTCATTTTAAGTCTTAAGTGAAAACAGTTATATAATATAACAATAAATAACCATAATACCGTTTTATATGGTTATCTATCACCCCTTTCCCAAACTCCTTAAATACATATATCCACTAATAAGATTAAATAATAACTTAAAAACATGTTTCATTAAACTCAATAGCTCCAGACCATATTAAAAATTGTGTTAAATTATCTCATTCAGTACATGTCATATTATAGACTGAAAAGCATGAATTGCTGAGGTTTTCAGCGGAGCATAGAGACAACATTACGCTTAAAATGCCAGCAACTTTAAAGCAAGGTTAAAGGCTCTGCAAATACTTCCAGAGTCTTAAGAAATTAATTTTATTTATTTATTTTATTTATTTATGAGTATTTGGAAAAACCTTTGAGCGTGAGCTCTTTTACAAAGGTTCCACGTCAGGGTGGACAAACATAGCAAAACACAAATACAGTGGTTACAGGTTTCGGAACATGTTCAGTTACAAAGGTTCCACGTCATGAAGGACAAATAATACAGAAACACCAGTACAGTAAATACAGATTTCAGATCATATACAGTTGTTTAGGATTAGCACAAATACAGTGGTTACAGAACAACAGAAGGATACAGTCATACAGGTTCAGCGCATTAGGCAGTTCAATAGTCACGGTTTCAGTGCTGGGTTTAACGGTGGTAGTGGGAGAGTCTATCAGGTTTCTCCAGGGGGGCATGTGCATTGTGAGATAGACTGTAGGTGCAGTTTGAGGCCAGTTTTGAACTGAGGCAGGCTGTGTGTATGTAGTTTCTGCGGGAGTTCATTTAGCCAGAGGGGGGCTCGGTAGGTGAAGGTATGCTGACCAAGTGAGGTTCGCCGGAATGGGATGGACAGTGCACCGTTTTTCTTCCCCCTGGTGAGATGTGATGAGGGAGAGGCCTCGAGCAGGTTTACTGTGCAGGGTGGTGTTTTTCCGAGGACAGCCTTTTTTACCCAATAGACAGGTTTGGTATTTGAGCCTGTCTTTTAGGCTCAGCCAGTTAGTGCTTTTATACAGAGTGCAAGTATGGGTGTAACGGTCTGCGCTCAGGGTTAGGCGGCATGCCTTATTTAATGCAATTTGGACCCTGCTGAGTGCAGTGGCAGTGGCAGCTCCATAGACCACAAGCCCGTAGTCTATTGTGGGAAGTATTGAGCTGGAGACCGAGAGTCGGAGTGCTTCCGGAGTGAGGGAGTTCTTATGACTGTAGAGGACCCCGATCTTTGTGTTAACTGACCTGACAAGGGAGTCAATATGGTTTGTATACGTGAGAAAGTCATCAAGGGTGACCTCTAGGTACTTAAATGATTGTACCTGCTCAATCTGCTCACCTGCATTATTGATAATATTGGGGGGGGGGGAGTCTGCGCTTATTGTAATGGTTGGAGTGGATCACGGCCTTGGTTTTCTTGTAGTTCAGTAGCAGCCTTTTCCTACAGAACCAGTCCTCGAGTTTGTTGATAGAGGTTTGTAGTTCTGTTTGTAGTGCTGCCTGGGAGGTGCCACTGCTTAGCAGCACAGCATCATCTGCATACAGCATAAGACTGGTGTCACAGGCCATGGGCAGTTCATTAATAAAGAGGCTGTAAAGCAAGGAGCCAAGGATTGATCCCTGAGGAACTCCTAGGAGTACCTCTCTGGAGCTGGATAGTGTCTGCCCGATTTTGACTCGCTGACTCCTTTGTGATAGGTAATCATTGAGCCAATTTAGGGCGTTTGGTGCCACTCCCAATTTTTGGAGCTGGGATATCAGTAGAGGGTGGTTGACAGTAGTGAAGGCTTTAGTGAGGTCGATGAAGATGGAGCTCACCAATTTACCTTCATCTAGTGCCTTGTGTGCGTAATCAGAGTATGCAAGCAATGCAGTGGTGGTACTGTGTTTCTGCCGGAAACCGTGTTGGTTTGGGCAGAGCAAATTGTACTTGTTTAGGTATTCGGTGAGTTGGTTTGCTATGATTTTCTCCAGCTCTTTAGATAGTAGGGAGAGGATAGATATTGGCCTGTAGTTAGATATCATTGCCTTGTCACCACTCTTATGCACTGGGGTTACCAGGGCTTGCTTCCAGACTTCTGGGAATTGGGCTAGGGCCAGGGATTTGTTAAATAGCATTGTAATGGGTTTGATCATAACATCAAGTGTCAGAGATAGTATCTTCATGTCTATCCCATCACTCCCCAGCCTAGTTTTTCCCAGAACTTTCCTGACCATTGTTAGGACCTCCCATTCCGTCACCTTCTTAAAGTAGAAAGTTGGGTGATTTATATTGGTGTGGTTTTCGCAGCCTTGGTTATCCACCAGCAGAAGATAGTCTGGGGGTAGTACTGGGGCTAGGTCAGTGAAGGCCTGGTTGAAGGCATCCGCAATGACTATAGGATCTGTGGAGGGTGCGTTGTTTATATTGAGTGTTTTAGGACTCAGCTTCTGGTCTTTGCCGAGGGTGTTCTTGAGATTATCCCAAAACCTCTTCCCATCTCCCCAGGCGTTGTTGAGCTGGGTCTTGTGGAAGTTGGCCTTTGCAAGCCAGACCAGTTTTGTGCACTGATTTCTAGCAGTTTTGTAACGTTGTAAGTCGTGATTACAACCAGAATTTAAGGCTTTGACCCAAAGGCAGTCCCTTTCTTTTAAGAGAGAGAGGAGCTTTCCATCCAGCCAGCCATTTTCCACTCCACAGATTTTTCGTTTAGTGCGTGGGGCATGAATATCACAGATGGAGTTGAAACCCTCCATGAAAAAGCTGAGTGCCTGGTTCATGGTGGGCACCTTGTGTATGGGGGACCAATTGTAGGCAGACAGTACTGATATGATGGAACCAAGTTTGCCGTTTCGCAGGACCCTGCTCTCGATGAGACGTGGATCTTAATGGATCAATTGCTTATGATTATCATTGCAACAGAGAGCCTTGCAGGATATAGCCCCCTAGGGTCCCACAACACCCCAGTGCAAATCACAGGGTAACCCAAAATTTAAAGACTCTACTTAAAAGAAGCCTTAATAAAACTTAGATCATTTAGTTTTATACAATATAACACAGTTAAACACTAGAGTGCAAGAGAATACAAATATTCTTTCAACTTTACTCCTGTCAATTGAAGTCCAGGAGGTTGCTCGGAACCTCTGTCTTTAGGCAGGTGCATGGAAGGTATTAGCCTTTTTTAATCAGAGTGTTCACGCTTTTCTAAACATTACTTCTACACTCAGAACAGATCACCAGTCCCATTTCCGATTTTAGTAAGTTACTTCATTCTCCCTTACCAGGACTCCATTTAAATTCAATGGGTCTTTGGTTCGACTTTTGCCGAGAGACACACAACTCTTGTCACATTACATACCTCTATTCCTCAAGTTTTTTTCAAAAATGTTGTAGGTGCCTGATATAATCACCTTGTACAATGGATCATGGAGACACTTTTAGTGAAAACAAAGGCTTTCTAGGCATTACTACCATCAGCCTTTCCATCCTCTTTCAGCTCTACAGGCAGGAACACCTTTGTTCTCAATAACTTATAGTTTAGGGCAGGAAACGTTCGGCAGCTTCTGCCCATTGCCCTCCGTTTCCTTTTTCCCAAGTTGCAATCTTAGAGGAGATTCTGACACCTGTAAAACACAAAGGAAATCACTCTCTGAGCTCAGTAAACAATAGCCAAGTTCAATATTTCAGTTCCCGGGTCCCCTAGGCTAGGCTAGCATAGCTGTTTAAATTTAACGAAGGGCATAACAGCACAACAAGGTGCAGTTGTTTCTGTCTCTCCACAACACAAAGCCAAGAATACAGGTTCCCCACACACCTATCTTTATAGTATGCATACATTCTTGCCATTCCAACAATATCACAGCAGAGTACCAGGAACCAGCAGCCAGCTGACCAACTCTTGAATTTTTCTGGAGAAAAGCCTTTATTATCAGCGACTCTCTCTCTCCAGCTCTGTAAGTATTCAGAAAATGCCTGCACCAACAGCCAGTCTTACACAAACCTCTGGTGCAGAAAAAAGTGTCTCTGCTGTTTTTTCAGGCAGCAGAAATGCACATGCAGTCTTCAGAAGCTAAAATAATCCAAGGTTCATTCACTAGGTTTAACCAAACTTTTCAGAATTCTATAAACAAGGAGCAAAAAAAACAGAGTAGCGAGCAGCAGGGCAGCACTGCGGCCATCTTTCCACCCCTCCCCGGAGTCAGATAACCAAACCTAAAGTCTCCAGTGTGTAAGGAATGTAAGGAATTTCTTGTGCTCTTCTCTCTCGGTTTTTCTTTCTTTCCCCCCATTAACTGTGCAGATTCTGCACTGTTGAGTGACCATGAAAGGACAAGCCCGCGTTCTCTTCTGCTGGTTGTCTGCTAATTGTTTTTGGATGAGTTCACACCACTAAACTGCACACTGCTGGGAGATGGGGACCATGAACTAGACATGTTTACAGGGATGGGGGGGTGTGCATGCATTTTCGATACTGAGGGCCTTTAAATACACAGAGTGTGTGTATCCTGCCAGTGATGTGTTTGTCCTAATCAAAGTTACGCTCATACATGTTTGTTTACATAATAAATCTTACAGTTTGATTCTGATTAAAAAAAACACCCTTCCAGAGGAGACAAAGGTTTAATCCCACAGCCGTGTGCCAAACTACTTAAACGTCCGATGTGTGATTAATCAGGATGTCTGCTTATTATTGTATTTATGAAGTACTGTGGAAGAGGGTTACAGTAATTGGAAGCATCCATAATACTAGAATGCAATGCTGCTTGGTAGTCTGCAGCATGGATTGGTGCAGAAGCAGCAGCTTGGGACATCCCTGATTTTACTCCTCTATATTGCCCTGTCCATCCTCTGTCCCTCATGGAAAGCTGAACTCCTTATCTGAGGACTCCACTGACTCTGCAGTATCCTATAAGTACATTGGATTTATCCTAGATCAACAAACTATTCGCTTCATGTAAACTATATAGTGGGAAAATGTTTAAGCAAAGTAGGCGTATCGGTAGCTACACCCTTGCTGTTAAGGGGATGGGACAGAAATGGCAGGGATTCAGAAATTTACAAAAAAAATGCCCACTGTGATATAGTGCGGCGCTGCAGTCCGTAGGGACAACATGGGCGGATTGCTTCTTGGGGGAGGGTCAGGCGGAGGAAAAACAGTTCCACGGATGGAAAACATGATGTCAGACCTTTTCTACATGCAAAACGTCTGCAGGGCTCTGCCCATGCAGCCATAAAAATTGGTGGTGGCACTCACCCAATCCCTCACACAGTGTATGCATGCATTAACTCCATATTACACAGATGGCAGCCAGCCAATATGGTGAGCATAGTATATATGGTGGTCACTATCACTACAGCATTGCCAGTGATGTTTTTCTATTTTAGAGAGTGAGTTTGTTGTGGATGGGAGGTGTAGGTTGTGGGTGCTGAGTGAGTGGGGTGGGGAGGACGGCACAGCTGTTATATTAGTGTCTGGGTGGGGAGGAGGTTAGGGGGTACTGGCTACCAGGGACTGTTATTTTCATATTATTCAGCATTGGCAGGAGATCGGGACGAGGGACCACTAGATTACAAAGGGCTATTATTTGAATACTACACAGCATCAGATGGGTTTCAGTAAGGTGGCGCACTAGACTGCCAGGGACTGTTACTTTCATTAATTACAGCAGTGGATGGTCATCAGGAAGAGAAAGGGGTGCATTGGACTGCCAGGAACTGCCTGCTCAAGCTGTCATTCTGCTACCCAGTGCTCAGCTAGGGGTCAGGAGTCAGGGGATTGTGCATAACTGTGCATGCTGTTACGGGCAGTGTTTTAGAATCAATTTTTGCAATCAGTCAGGTCAGGCCCTAGCTGGAGTACTGTGTTTAGTTTTGAGTTCCTCTTTACAAAAAGACATTTTGGCACCTAAGAAGGTGCAAAAAATGTTCAAGGGTTTGGAAGATAAGAGCTATGGGGAGGGGCTGGTGACCTTAAACCTTTACCTTGGAGAAAACAAGGCTGAGAGCAAATGTCTTCTGCATACTCAAGGGTATTGACCAGTCTGAATGGAGAGAATTTTAATGCAGTCTCCTCCAGAAGGATGTGGGGGTACACCATGATACTCTGAAGTGATAAATTTAGAAGGAATGTTAGGCTTAGTGATGCTCAGATAGTGCCTTTGTGGATCCGATTGTTATCCGTTGGATAGTGGCAGTATCTGACCTGGGATCCGATCTAAATCAGAGGTCAGATCCCAGGTCAGATTCTGCATTACCCGAGGTCAGATCCTGGGATCCTCGGTTGGATCCCAAGATCCACGGTTGGATCCAGTGTTGCATTCAGGGATCTGAGTGAAGTTAGATGCAGTGTCAGATCCAGGGATCTGACTATGGATTTGGGGGGATCTGACCTGGATCCAGAATGGTCAGATCCACTGTCAGATAGTGCTACAATCCAACTGGATCTGGCCAAATGTCAGGTATCTGGTGGTATTCTAATTCATAGAATACTATCCAAGCAACACTAGTTAGGCTGCACACCATCTTCCAGAGGGTGGAGAACCTACGGGACAGCCTACCAGCACAGACAGTGGATATGAAGACAGTATAGGCATTCAAGGAAAACCGGACCAACTTTCTGTTTATCACAAAAATTAGAGGGTGCCATGGTAAGTAGAATGTGCAGGGAAGCCCTATAATTTCATATTTTTGCACGCCACATTTATTCATCCCTGCTTATGGGGTAGGGGGAGGGGGTAAACATGATGTGCCTAGAGTCCCAAGTTCTGTCCTTAAATTACTATGTTACTATGTTAGGGACAGAGAATGAAAATAATCTGAGCAAAGGTAAAGGTGATTTTCAGTGGAAGAATTGTCTTCTTTTTTCTCCTAAAATGGTGTGTTTGTATGATTCTGACTAATTGTTTGGATTTAGACAATATCCTATTGCTATGCCAATATAAACTGACATTGTTTTACACATAAATATTAAAAGAATGATTGAACTGATGTTCTGGTGATGGGAGCTCTCCAATTTCCAAAGACGTTCATTTCACCTGGAACTGCAGTTGATAATGGTAGTTGATATTAAAAAAACCAAAATCTGTGATATTTTAATTATAATGGTGTGTGTGAAGCTTTCTTTTTTGGTACTAGATGGTTAATTGTTGACACTATGGGACATCACAAGATAGAGAAGAGGGACTTTCATATGAGAACATGTGTGCCTGTGTGTAGTCTTTTTATATCATTAATATTCATGGAAATCCTAAGGATCTCATTGTGACAGCAAAGCACAAGAGAACCTACAAATGTTGTTAGGGAGTGAGTCAATTTTCTTTTTATTGCTCTGAGGGATCATTACTCTATGCCTGCAAAAATATTTTACTCCTTCCAAATTCTCACACTAAAAAAAACACTGTCAAAGTGACAACCTGAGGACCAAACTCTGTTGGGTATGACTGAAATATCTGGGTAGAGCCTCATTCAAAAGTTTGCATCTGAAACACATGTACTGTATGAGGAGACCGGGGCATTTCTACTTGTAAGAGTGTATCCTTGCGTGCAGGATAAGAGAACCTTGTTCATGCTTTCATTCATTTAGATGTTGGCTGGCTGAGGTCATGGGAAGAGGGATGTGTCAACCCCCATCATTGGTTCCTACTATATCCTTTTTGTCTAAGTCAATGCACCCAAGAGGGGAGGGCAGGAAGTGATGGTGTTACATTACTGAGATTGGAGGAAAGAGAGTGGTTGATTGGGTGTTTTGAGGGGGGTGCGATGGTGCTGTATTAATAAAAAAAAACATTACAGGGACTTGAGGAGGGTGAAGGAAGATCAAGACTGGGGTTGCTTAGTGGGGTGGTGAAGAGGGTGTTTTTTTAATACCACTGGGGCTGTGGGTGGAAGAATTGGTTGATTGGGTGCTATGATGGTGGAAAGGTACTTTTGTTTATATTTCTTATATTTTAGGTATTCAGTATTCACCACAGGGTCCACTGAGTTTGGCAGTGGGCCTTTCAAGTGAATTACAGTAATACTTAAAAGATGTAGGGCATTTTTCAGGTGAAGGGCACTTTGCCACTTTGCACCGGTTTTTTGATGATGTACTCAATTTGCAAGCATTTGGACCAAACTCTGCAAAGGCAAAGATTGCTACTTTACCAAATAGTCACTGGTGAAGTGTTACTTAGCAACATCTCTACTGTGGATAGAAAATAAAAATATTTTTAAATATATGTAACAACTGCCTCCTATCAGCAGGGATGAGGAGGTTGTCTCACAGTGTGTGCCCGGACTGAGGACTGACTGTCTGGCATCAGCCTGATGTGATAGCTTGGTGTGAGAAGATTAAAACTGAAAATGATGGGTATCCATGTGATGCAGTGTGTGCAGAAGAATAAAAGAGTGAAGGCACAGTGCTTCAGAACTGAAGAGGGGAGGCGTCCCTGTGTGTCAAGGGAAGGGGGATAGTGCCAGAAGCCTGAATTAGTTCCTGAGGAATGGAGTACATTTCAGAGTGACTTTCCAATAGTGGGACTTATGTTGTGGGGCCTCTAGGAAGGTATGGTACCCCAAAGGGGGTCCTCTTAAGTAAAACAACCCAGTAGCCCTCAAGATTGTGATGGGTTCTCTCAAAGACATCAAGGGAGACCCAGGTGGGGAATATGTTCAAAGATGTGCTTGTGCAAATGACTCGGCACCTGATGAAGCTGGTGAGGCTCTGACATGAAGATAAACTGCCAAACAATTTAGGAGATTCATCTCCAGCATAGTCGAGGTGACCTGTGGTGGTGGGTACCTCAGAATTGTTCCAGATTTTCAGTTCCACAGGGACAATGGCCTGCAAAGGTGTGGCAACTGGCAAGACCTGGTTCACACATGACTGGGTGTAACTGCTAGCTGAGCATCACCCTGCTCATGCTAGGTCAGAGAAGTGCCAGCATGTGGCCATGCACATAGGCATCTGAGCCCACGATAACATTGTCCTGAAACCTAAAGTTGTACAGTGAAGTAAAAATCAGGGAATCTGTGGCTCACCTACACAGTAAAGCAGCCTGACAGAACATGGGAAAAGGAATGAGAGCACTGAGTGATTAACTGGTTAAAGTATAGGACCCCATAAGGACAGCAGGAGAGCAGCCAAACTAACAAGTAACAGCTGCAAAGTAAACAAACTCTGAACCGAGCCGATATGGCTGCAGATGAGGAATTTGTTGTCAAAATATTGCAAATTACCAAAGTTAGGAGCCTTTGTTAGCAAAATGTAACATAGGCTGCTAAATGTGTTATTTCATAATATGTGTACACCAAATTTTCAATATAGCCTTGTTATGACTCTACCTCATGATGAAGGGCAGAGCAAATGTCAAATCCTGCCCAAAAGGTGATTGCACTCAGGGGCCCAGATATTCAAACTGTGCCAGGCTGTGGCACAAGCCCAGGTGCAGCTCAATTTGGCTGCGCAGGGGCATGGACTGGGTGATATTCAACGGAGCTGCTCCATGGCTCAGCATTGTTGAATATCGCACCCTGGCCACCCGGAGTGCGCATAGCACAGTGGCACTGCACCAGCACCAGTGGCCAGAGTGGAGCATGGGGATGCACTAGTGCAAGTTCCATTGCGTAAGGTGCAGCAACAGCGATATTCAAAAGTTGACATGCAAATGGAGCCATAATGTATGCAAGGCACCCATGGGGCCATTTGCATGTCATTATGGCCCCATCTGCATGCAGGTGCACTGATCCCCAATGACTTGCACCTGGCTCCCTGCCAGGCAGCAGCCGTCGGGAACCGATGCCCCCTGCAGAGCGGCAATGTGCCCCACAGCCCGATCGCGGGCTGCAGTAAATAAATGTAAATTATCATTTCAAAGAAGAATCATAAATCCCTGATGGTCCAGTGGACCTGCCCGCCCGATCACGGGCTAAGTAAATAAATGTAAATTATCACTATCCCTGTTGGTCCAGTGGACCTGCCCGCCCAATCGCGGGCTAAGTAAATGTATGAAAAATCTCAATATCCCTGGTGGTCCAGTGGACCTGTCTTCCGATCGTGGGCTGCAGTAGAATAATAGGAAACCTATCTTCCTGGTGGTCCAGTGGACCCCCACCCACCACCCCACTGATCCCCACCGCCTGCCCCCAGTCAGCGACGGGTGGCAGCACCCAACCGCCTGCTGCCTACCCACCGACTGACACCGTCAGGAGCTGTACACCATTGGTCCACAGCGTGAGCCAATGGGCATGCAGCTCATACCATACTACACATTCCAGATATGTGAATGGATCCACTGGACCACCAGGGATATTGAGATTTTTCATTCATTTACTTAGCCCGCAATCGGGCGGGCAGGTCCACTGGACCACCAGGGATAATGATCATTTACATTTATTTACTTAGCCCACGATCAGGCAGGAAGGTCCACTGGACCACCAGGGATAATAGGAATTTACATTTATTTACTTAGCCCACAATCGGGCTGGCAGGTCCACTGGACCACCAGGGATAATGGGAATTTACATTTATTTACTTAGCCTGCGATTGGGCTGGCAGGTCCACTGGACCACCAGGGATTTATGATTCTTCTTTATTTACTTAGCCCGCGATCGGGCAGGCAGGTCCACTGGACCAACAGGATTTTGAATATATCTTTTATTTACTTAACCCACGATCGGGTGGGCAGCGGTCCACTGGACCACCAGGGATTTTGGATGAATCTTTTTCTACTGATGCCCGCAATCGGGCATGGGGGGTTGCCACCAGGGAGGTGCAGCTGGAGCTCAGGTGGCCATCCACAGGTGGCAGCTGCCATGTTGCGCCCTGCAATGCGGCAGCTCACCTGTGGGTGGCCATCCGTTTTTCCTTTTTTTGGGGGATCAACTTTGTGCTGGCGCGAGGTAGGGGTTGCTCATGCATGGCTCGAACATCCTGGGCTGAGATATCAGAGCTGTGCAGAGTGTGCATGGGCACCCCCTCACCTGCACCCTGCATATTACTGATGCGCTCCAGCCGCATCAGGATTTGTACCGCGTACTTTTCCCATTTGAATATCACATCGGGGCGCATCAGTGGGTTGTGCGTGGTGTAACACAGTTGCGCCATGCGCAACCCTTTTGAATATCTGGGCCAGGTAGTGCAAAATCAGCTTTCAGGATGTAAATACACATGTTGGACAGGAGTTGAAAAATGACAGCTGTTACATTCATGAGGTGCTGCAAAGAAATGGCTATGTGGAAAATTTGAGTTAAAAATATTGAATATTACCACATTTACAAGCTTGGGTTTGCAAATTTCAGACTAGCCTGATAAGAGTTTTGTTTTTAAATATTTTTATACCACATTGAGAACATAGCCTTCTTATGACCCCACCTCATGAACAATGGCAGAGGAAATGTTTAACTCCTGGTAGAAAGGTGATTTCGCACTGGGACAGCAAAATCACCTTTTGGGATGTAAAAAAACATTTTGGACAGGATTTGAAAAATGACAGCTGTCACATTTATGAGGTGCTGTAAAGATTTGGCTGTGTTGTAAATTTGAGGTATAAATATTAAAATTACCAAAGTTATAATCCTGTGTTCGCAAAATTCCACGTAAGCTCATAATGTTATTGTTTTTTATTATTTTTACACCAAATTTTCAACATAGTGGGGTGGAAAGGATGAAAAGGGACTTGACAAGGTTGGAGGAATGGTCAGATATGTGGCAGCTCAGATTCAATGCAAAGAAGTGCAAGGTAATGCATCTGGGAAACAAAAACCCAGGGGAAGAGTACACAATGGGGGGTGAGTTAATAACAACAACACAAATCAAAAAAGACCTAGGAGTAATTATATCAGATGACCTAAAGGTGGGCAAGCAATGTGAGAAGGCAGTAAGGAGGGCTGAGGGGATATTGGGATGCATAGAGAGAGAGACATCACCAGTAGAAAACAGGAAGTTGTAATCCCTCTGTATAGACAGTTAGTGAGACCCCATCTGGAGTACTGTGTGCAATTCTGGAGACCCCATCTCCGCAAAGACGTAGACAGAGAGGAGACTGTTCAGAGGAGGGCAACCAAAATGGTGCAGGGTCTGCACCAGAAGACATACGAGCAGAGACTAAAGCAGCTTAATATGTATACCTTGAGGAAGGGGGAATGATAGAAACTTCAAGTATCTCAAGGGAATTAACAAAGTACAAGAGGGTAGTATCTTTCAGAAGAAGAGATGTGAAAGAACAAGGGGGTACAATTTGAAGATAGCGGGGGGATGGCTCAGAGGTAATGTTAGAAAGTATTTTTTCACAGAGAGGGTAGTGGATACATGGAACAGACTTCCTGAGGAGGTTGTGGAGTCAGAAACAATGGAAGAATTCAAGAATGCATGGGACAGGTATAAGGCAATTCTAGTGGGGGTTAGGAGGAAGTAAGCTGTTGATTAACTAGAATCTGCAGCTTATCCATCAGGTAGGGAAATGGGCAGACTAGGAGGGCCAAGCGGTCCTTATCTGCCATCAAATTCTATGTTTCTATGTTTCTATAGCCTTCTTATTACCCTGCCTCATGAGCAAGGGCTGAGAAAATTTCCAACTCCTGCCAAAAAGGTGATTTTGTGCAGGGACTGCGAAATCACCTTTCAAGATGGAAAAAACATTTTGGCCGGGATTTGAAAAATGACAGTTGTCACACTCATGAGGTGCTGTAAAGATATGGCTATGGTGCGAATTTGGGGGAAAATATTGAAAATCACGGTTCTATGTGATAATGGCGAAAGTTTAAAGGCAATCATCGTTATCGCGCAGTTAGAGTGCCAAAAACATTTGTGGCACTCTGACACCCTCAGCACACAGGACAATGGTGCTGGGGACATGTATTTTAATGCTTCCCCCCACAGACCCCCACATGTGGGGCATCACCCCCCGCACCCCTCTACTAAGGGATTCTCAACTCCAGGAGGGTGCATGTCTGGGGGGGGGATGAAAGCATGTAAAAATAAAGGTTAGGGCCACGTGTGATAAAATTGCACCAGTGCCCGGACCCGAACTTGGTACCTCACCTACCCCAACCACAAGCCAACCCCTGATGCCACGACACAGCTTGACAATCCACTGCAGTGCCACCCCCTACAGCTCCTCCACCCCCTCCCAGCCCACACTTTCCGAGCTCGCTCCCCACCACATGCGTATATATAGCAACATCCTGTTGCCCATTTTGCCCACCCTCATCTGGTCACCCTACCCTCCCATCGCCATGAGGAATTTCATTGGGAAGGAGTTGCTGTTATAGACGGCGTCCTTCCCCATACGTCCACCTTACGGGATACCAAAAACTACTGCAGTTACAAGCCTGCATTCGTAAAATTCAATGTAGGCTCATAACTTTGTTGTTTTTTAATATTTTTACACCATATTTTAAACATAACCTTCTTATGATCCCACCTCAAGAACAAAGGCAGAGGGAATTTTAAACTTCTGCCCAGAAGGTGATTTCGTACAGAGATCACAAAAATCACCTTTTGGGATGGATTTGTCTAATGACAGTTCAATTGTTCTTGAGGTAGAGTTCCAAAGAAGGGATTTTGAAAATTTGGGCCAAAAATATGCAAAAATGCCCAAGTTATGTCATTAAGTTCAAAACCCCATTGAAATACATTGAAAAGTATACCTGTTTTTTCAGTTTGCGGTCTGGCTTTGAATAATGAAAATGTGTCTGCGGTCCAGAGAGGATTACGGCATTGGTCTCTCGACTGGTGAGTAAGGGCTGGGGGGTGCTGAGTGGGAAGGTCAGGTGGTAACAGTTATGGGTGCAAAAGACATTGATGGACTGTTATCTTTTAACAGCATTTTACATATAACAAAACAACGCATGGAGGATTCCTCAGGGCAACAGTGGGGGACTGGGCACACACAGTGTCACTGCTATGTTTCTGTGGGGGGCAGGATGGTGGGTGCTGAGAAGGAGGGAGGGCTGGGGGATATCAATATGTATTAAAAAAACAGAAAGAAGAAGAAATAATCACGCATCGCGGTAGTGCTTGTATAAAAAAGTAGGAAAAACCATTGATAATTCTTTCATCGAACACTGTGGGATTGGGCACCCCAATGTCACAGTTATGTTTCTGGGTGGGGGTGGGGGTGCTGAAAGGAATGGTTGAGTGGGGGATATCAATATATATTTAAAAAAGAAAGAAATAACCATTAATACGTAGTGGGGGGGGTTGCTGTAAAAAAAACAAACAAACAAAAAACTGAAGATTCCTTATGGAGACACTGGGAGACTGGACACCCCCAGTGTCACTGTTATGTTTCCTGGGTGGGGTGGTGGGTGCTGAGAGGGAGGGTCAAGTGGGGAGACAGTGCATGCTACTTTCTTGCCGACAGTTGGCAGAGTGCTTCACACGTTTGTGTAGGCGACTGTGTTTACACTCCAATGGGTTGCTCATTCGAAAAGAATGCAAGGAATGCAGGGTCTTTTTGAATGCAGGACTCCGCCCACTGCAGCCCTAAAAAGCAGAGAACAGAGTTCATAACTACAATTTATTTATTTATTTGTTTATTTAATTTAAAATTTAGTAACCGCGAAAGGCACACTCAGCCATGGCTCATTTCCAGGTGTGATCCGGTACCCATAATTAGGGAAGGAAAAGGTAGAGTTAAGGCACTGCAGTATGAGGGTCAGCCAACTACACTGTAGGGAAAGTGGGAATTGCTGGAGTAAGACAGGGTGACCACGTGGCTCAGTAAGAGGTTGGATTTGAGGTCAGCTCAGCCAAGTCCAGCTTGGTATTGGGGTCTATAGATAGTCTTGGACCCTGAGAATGGAATCGTACCTCAGCCCTTGAAGAAGATCTGGAATCTACCTTAGCTCTAAATGAAGAGCTTTAACCTCATCATTGCTCTGAAAGAGTGACAGAAATTATAGTGTGGCACTGAACATGTTTTGAAAGAAGAGTGATTGCTTTTAACAGCACAACCAAATGAATTGTGATCTCTGAATCTCACACAGAAAAGTGTATCATTTGTCACCCAATTAAGGATGGATGTGCTCAAAGTCTTTTGGTGTTTATGATCCATTATGTACAGTAGGTCCTGGGTGCCGCTCAGAATCCCATCCTGGGTGAAGCCATGTAAAACCATTTATAAAGAGTTGTCAGGGAACTCCCAGACAGTCTAGAATAAATACTTCCTACACACAGGATGTTCCCTGAGCTATGCCTGCCTCTTCTTTCTGGAAAAAGGAGCTACAGTACATCATATGGGATTTCACGTAATTGGTGAGTGGTGTGGCCTCTTATTCTTGCCCGGCCTTATATGCCCATAAATCCTCTGCACTAGTTGATTAAATCTGTGCTGATGTTTTATTGCAGAATGAACATCAGACAATACTTTATCTACATCATGTACATTTTATAATTGCAAGTTGATGACAAATCAGTTGTGTATATTTTATTGATAAAGAGACTAACTGATCTTGCCTGATGCCATTGTGACATGTTTAGACATAGTCCACATTTACATTAGTAGAGTGTACTGCAGGATTGCTTTGAGTCATTGAGCATTGTAATTTGAGGTCAGAAGGGACTCTAGTTCTATCATTCCCTACACATACACACACACACACACACACACACACACACACAGTAAGCAGGATGGAACGCATAACTATTCTGAGAAAACATGCAGAACTCCCACCTCAGGAGGGGGCTTACCTGGACTGCTATGTGTCTCCCTCCTGAGTGCTGCCAAACTCTTCATACAGTTGCTGTCTCTCTATCTCTTGCCTAATCATGTGTGTGGTGTTATGAGAGAGCATGGCACTGCCAAACTCTTTGGCACATCCTGTGCCTCCTTCTTCTGTGTCTGCAACTGCAAGTCTTCTGGCCCAGTCCCCCAATCCTGGCAGAGGGTGCCAGGATCAAACAGGCATGCTTTAGCTAAACCCTGGGGCTTGTCATACTTGATTAGGGGGACAAAAGATATAAAAATAAAGATGCTGCGAAGCAGGTCCTTCCAGGATCATGGACACAGCCATCTTGTTGCCCCCTGACTCCCTACAGCCAGCCAATAAGGGTGCTAGAAAGCCCAGAAGCTGCACCACAGGAACTGTGGGAAACACTGACACAGAGCACCCCCGCCCCAATGTACTGGTAGGCTGAGGAAAACCTATTAAATACTATACAGGGCAACAAGACAGATGGACAGCCCTGTACAACAAATCAGAAACTAATCTGGAGAGAGAGGTTTCATGCCAGTCTGAGAAAGACACTGGACTGAGCAGACCTGCTGCTGCTGGGATAGAGTTGGAGGCTCAGCCAAGCCTAATCATGTGAGCCCACGACTCTTTCCTTCCATTCTTGAATGGCTGTGAAACTGTGCCAGAAGAGCATCTGCTGAACAAATCTACTGAGTCTGTGCTTGTAGGGTATTACTGCAGACTGAACCTGTTGTGCAAGAAATCCTGGCGAGTCCCTCTCATAGAACGATGCTGAGCTGTGAAACTATAGACAGAGACCTGAATCCACCCTGAGCTGTTGCAGAGCCAGGTATGTTGCCTGCTAGCCCTTATCAAATGGGGTAGACTGGGGAATGGGGAGCCATTGTGCATGTGATCTGAATACATGAGCACTCCTAATTCAGAATGGACAGACCTTGGGGGTCACTTCCCGGGTCTGGCCTCCTGTGACTATGCTGTGAGAGCTGAGCCAGAAGGACAGTGCTGTGGTGAATCATCTGATAGCAAGTCTGAAGTGCTTCATCTCCAGGCCACTGGGGCCTTTCTTTAAAGCTGCCCAACATGCTGCTGTGTTCTGGTTCCCACCTTGTCTGAGCTGCTTCATCCTTGGGTCATGTGCATGCTGGCACTGCTGGGTGGGTTCTTTTTTTCCCCACTGTTTGGATTACAGTATCTCAAGTTGGAGTACAAAGCTGGTTTTCAAGCATTTTTCCTTTGGAATCTCAAGTTTCTGTATTAATGCCAGCACATCATCATGGCCTGTTGTAGAGTTAAAATGCAAACTTTCTAATTGCCAACAAGTACACCACAGAACGAACCTAGGCAATGTGTCTGCCAGGCCTGTACAGGGACTCAGTGTGCCTCTTTGGTATCCAGAGTCATTTTACTGCCATTAAATACTTGGAAGTATAGTTCTAAGACTAGTACCAGGTCAGCTAAACAGTTTACCATACCGTGGTTAATTTAAGTTATCTGATTGTGCCCCTTGATTGGGTGGGTGCCTGCTGTGACTATATGGGATTTGAGAGGATCGAAGTGACCCACAGTACAGTGGGTCCCAGGGCATATTGGTATTGGGTGGATGTGCTTAATGTGATTTGCAGTTGCCTAATCCCTTCTTTCAGTCCAGCTTCCAGACTGATGTTGCGCAATACAGAAATTATTAATTTGCTGAACTTTACTCCTGTGAGTGCACCCATTTTGTGTAACCTAATTACATTGTTTATTGGTGAAGGTAGCAACTGTCTAATTCGTCCCAAGGAAGTGGCCAAGTTCAGTGAAGGGAGCTGAGTAGGTACTACATCCCAGGGGGTAGTACTGCACACGACATCTGGTCCATTTATTCTCTTTGGGTGGAGGCACCACACTATTTCTTATCTTTTCTGGGATAAACAGCCTATTGCAGGAGAAAGAAGGAACCCAACTCCTCAACCAGTTGGGCCCTAGACAGCAACCATGCAAGGATGTGAACCCAGACACAGGGACCGGCGAGTCATAGTTGTACTAATTAATTTTATTTAAACTTTAAGATGTATTTTCAGTCGTACTTTATGATGTACTGTGCACCTTTAATGAGTCATCATCATCATGGCTTATTATTGCACTCTGCATTTCTTTTTCTGTTGGACAAGGCCATGCTAGCAGGGTTCATGTAACACTATATTTCCTGACATGCCCTTCTAAAACTTGCTTGAAGGGATATCCTACATTGTAATCACTTTTAATGATACTTGCTTTATGCAGCTAACTTTTAAACAGCTTTAAGTTTATGCTAAAATTGTACCCATGTCTTTCCATAAATTAGTCCAACTCACACTTTTATAACCTAAAAATCATTTAAGTGTTCCTGCTTTTACATTGGTTAAGATGAGTCATGTGAGGTGAGGCCTACAGTCATGATATTCAGCTAAAGTGGCATCAATGGTGCAAATTAATCAAACTGTTATACACCTCTGTAGTCATATTACTTTATTTTGTTAAGCCTTCAAATTTCTAAACTGCTCCCTGAGGCTTTTACAAACATTTTGCAGGTGCTCTACTGAAAGGTTTAAACAGTAAATACTGCTGACTGTGGACAATTTTATAGCACACTCCCTGTGGCTTTTAAAACAGTAAATGCTGTTCCCAAGACCCTTGTAAATGATACAGAGCTACCCTGAGTCACTGTGCAAATAGTGAATGCTACCCTTAGTGTCCCTGATCAATTTGATAGAGCCATCGTGTGATTTTTGAGATGAAGTGTGTGTGAGGTGTGTGTGTGTGTGTGTGTGTGTGTGTGCGCGCGCGCGCTTGTGTGTGAGAGAGACCGGGAAATCATCAAAATTTCACTTCAAGGTAGATGTGAACTGATGTTATGAATTCTGAAGAATAGTTTTAAAGTTTATTTACCCAGGATTGCCAAGCTGAGATGCAACATTTTGTTTTCAATACAGATGCTGTGTCTACCCCTATTCACAGCTGGGATGACTGGAGTACTGGAAGGTTAAATGACTTGTTAAGGACACACAGT
The DNA here is from genome assembly GCA_016271365.2 of Neoceratodus forsteri. Taxonomy (NCBI): domain Eukaryota; kingdom Metazoa; phylum Chordata; order Ceratodontiformes; family Ceratodontidae; genus Neoceratodus; species Neoceratodus forsteri. The sequence continues at coordinate 13,998,692 of CM057454.1, forward strand.
GAGTAATTGGCTTTGGTGTTGTTGGAACCAATTATGTCCTGGTTCCAACGGTCCCAAAACTTGTGCTCTAACATTTTTTTATACATGTAAAGTGTACTATAAGGAAGTATAAAATTAGTCTGTGGATGCATTAAACAGTGCAGGCCCAACAGCACAGTATTAGGGCTATAACTCATGATGCCAGCATCCTGAGTTCGTGAATGAGATTGGATCTTCAGAGGACTGGCTGGGAGAGAGGATGTTTGAATAACCCAGAGGACACTCATTTCCTCTGTAGAGGGAAATGAGTCCTGCTGCCACACTGCTTCCTGGGTGACCACAGGGTGATTTGCAGTTGGTATTGTGAATCAGGATGGGGGAGAATGCCACTGAAGCTAATGCAGAGGCTTACAAGAAGCATAGCATTACATCCAATGATATCCAGTTGCGACATCATCAGGAGGATGGAGGGTAAAGCCTACTCTCAGACAGCATTACAGCTTCTGGTCCGCCTGCAGGTACCACACCTAGCAACTCGGGCAAGACTCCTTCATTGTTTGGCAGATGAAGTTTCCAGAGAGTCTTGGGGAACCTAAATGAGGTCCTAGGTGTTGGGGGAAAGCCACGGCAGCCCAAGGAGGAATGGACAGTAAGCCATGGGAAATAACAGGGTGACATGGTTGAGGCATGAGTTGGGCAGTCCCAAGAGCAAGAAGATTCTTTAGGAGCTGAATGACACAAAAAGAGATTAAAAAGGAATGCATTAAACAAATATCTTAAAATATTATGCAGATCAGTGAATTGCAACATTGCATGGATGAGTAGGTCCTGTTACAGCACCTGTGTAGTTGACAGTATGTGAGCCCTGTACCCACTTGAGACCTAAGTATACGTCCATCCTCAATGTGGGGCTTATAAGTATTTTGCTATAGCCACTGTTGCACCTTCCGCTGTTGTCCCCTGCTTCTGATCCCCTGGACTGCTGGATTGGAACCAGAGGGCTTTACTCAGGAGTTCGGATGAAATTCAGATCAGGGCTCCCTCCTCAATCTTTCCTGCAGCTGCCAACGGATCTCATTGATTCTTGGCCCCATAGGGAAATCGGGACTGAGGTCCTTTGTGGTATTTCCTCGTCATGACACTGGAGGAAGTACTGTTGCTGCTAGTTCAGGGTTTTTGGGGGGCCAGATGGTGCAGGTAAACAAGCATGGCCACTAATGCAGAAGTTCCACACATGCACAGCCGAGCCTTAAAGGAGTCATGGCTTCCATGGATGCTTTTGGTTGTGTGGGCACAGTTTAAGAACCTTCCCAGCTCCAGGGCAGGCAGAGCAGCAAGGAATAAATATAAAAATCACCAGGCCATTGTTGGGGGTTTCCCAGTCCCCAAATAGGCACTGGGACCGAGAGCCATATGAATAAGAAGTGCTTGCACACCCACAGCAATAGAAAGTGTGAAATGGGAGCCTTTTGTTTGTGGAGCCCCAACAAGCAAATGGGGCTCCTGCCAAACAAAATAAGGGTTTCCTGGCCCCATCTAGGCAAGCGGGGACAGGGCATATTGTTAATAGCCCCTGAATTGGCTTAATATAAATGTTATAGCTTGCAAAAAGCAGGCAGCCCTATCTAAACAAATATGGTGGCCCTTGTAAATCTTGTTGCCACTGTGGCTGCTTGGAAGGGATAAAAGGGCACCCTGCTCTTGCACTGGGAAAAATCTGGCCAGTAGGGTGGGGAGCTGTGGGCTGCTATAAAAAAGGCTTGGCCCTGGGATCTGGGAGGAGTTCAGCTGAGATCTAGAGGTGAAGACATGTTTCAGGGGGGCTGCATCAACCAGAGGCTATCCATGGTGCAGAAAGGTCCTTCTGAGACCCAAAGTTTCAGGCAGAATAACTGCTTGCCTGTTTTTCCCAGCAGGGAAGTCTATAAATTGCTAACCTGTTTTCCCAGTGGGGAAATTATTTGAACTGCTATTCTCCTGTTTTCAAGCTTGTAAAGTTATTTGAACTGTTGAACTGTTTCCCAGCCAGGAAGAAATGTTATTTGGGCTGGTTTGAGACTGTAAAGAAGCCCAGCTGTGCTTAAGTTCCAGTGTGACCACAATTCTGCCAGGTACTCTAGTCAGACTGAGAGCTCTGGGGACAGTGGCTATCACTCACCTGCAGCATGGGTGGAGGTGTCTGATATCTCCTCCAAAGGGGTCTGGAGCACTGTCTCTGGAGGTGAAGATGACAAAAGGCCCAACAGGTAAAGATGGCAAAAAGTTCGAGTAAGTTTGAGGGGCCAAGACGACGAAAGACTTGAGGGGCAAAGATGGCAAAAGGCCCATCACAGGTAAAGGATCCAGCACCTGCTTAAAATCTCTAGCCTGCAGCTGTTGTTCCTTGAGAGACTGTCTGCTGTATTCAGAGTGGTATGGCCATGCCTTATACTTTCACAGCACCCCCTGAAGTCTTCAAAAACTGTAAGTATCTCTGGGCTGCAGCCCTCAGGAGTTCTATTACAGGTTAGTTAGTTAGTTAGTTAGGTAGTTAGTCAGTCAGATAGTTAATAAGGGGGTGAAGTACTGGACAGGACTTTGTTAACCTGCTGGAAAAGGCCCAGGCAGAAGATTACAATAGTTCATCTGTTGTACCTTTCGGAATCCAGTTGGGGTCCCTTACCAATGTCCTTTATGTTTAAGTTCAAGACTGTTGTTCCCACAGTATCCCTAAAGTGCCTTCGTTCTGACATCAGCTGGTTGGCCACCCACAACCAAATAAGGTACTCACTGCAATGGATAGTTACAATCCTTACGGCCGTGGTGGCAAAGCCAGGTGCACCCATGGGGGTGGTACTAGGACTGCATTGGGGACAACTGTTGAAAAAAAAAGCTTTTTTCTATACTTTGCCTTTACCCCTCCCCTATATTAAATCTGAGGTTAGTTCGCTTTATAATTCTTGCTTATGGTTATTGCTTTGTGTGCATTTATACTGTGTGGGGAAAAAAAGTAACTGTGTGTGGGAGGGAAAATAATATTTGTTTGGGGGGAGATTCAGGCCACACTGAGTAGCAGGTGGAGACCCCCATGCCAGGTGGAGGCACTAAAACCTGTTTCTGGTATTTTATTTGAGTATTACACCTGAAAGAACCCAGGCGAACCCCAAGGTAGGTCCGTGTGTGAGGGGGTGCCAGGTGCACATGTCAGAGAGAACCCCCCCCCTTATATGTGTGGAGGCACAGCTGGGATTTTTCCACACCCCACACAGATAGTCTCCCCAAGCTGAGGTCAAAACAAGAAAAAAATGTTCTCGCAGTACAGCCTTCCAACTTTTGGCAAAGGCATAATGGCACTCCAAAACTTGGAAGTAGGGTGCCGAGGGGAGCAATTGGATTGCAGAAAGCCCTCTTAGTGACTAGGATTTCCAATTGGTTTGATAGATCAAAAATTGTTGATGAACTGCTGGTATTGGAATCTTTTGAAAATTTAAAAGTGCAAGGGCTAAAGTATGACTGTGCTAGTAAAATGTAAGTGCCTTGATCAAAAGTGATGCTGAAATTAATGTTGCTCAGCTACCCACCACTTTCTTCCCAAGGGGGAGTGGGTCCACCTGGACCAGAATGACTCAATAGTGCCAAGTAACTGCTCAAGGGCCCCTCAGAGGCAGAAGATTTTAAAGCAAAATTTAAATCATGGTTGAAGTCGGAGTAGAAGGCTTCCCAAGAAGTGCAGGACTGGAAAATCTGACAGTGTCTCCCTGCCCAATCAACTCCCAGCTTGGTTTGCTGCTTGGGTGCCAAGTAGAAGACAGGATCCTACCCAAGACTAAAACCCTTCTCTGGGAGAAAACCTATGCAACCTGGGGAAGATGACTTTGAAATGTAGATGGATCAAGCCACATCAATGGTGCAACATCCCCAGTGAATTTCAAAGCTGAGAAAAGACATTGGCTGTGGGAGAGTTTGACAGGACCTGCTATGGACAGAATAGGTGCTCTACAATCTACTCAACCTAATGCTACTGCCGAAATGTATCTCAGTACCCTGAAGGGAATGTTCGGGAGCACTGACAGTGGTACACATGTTCTGAGAAAGCTGCAAGGGACTATGTAAAGAGAGGGTGAACTGTTATCTGAATATTTGATACATCTTGTACAATTGATACTGTGGGCCTACCCTAAGGGAGCCATGACTGCACAAGACATGAATCAGTTGTAACTGGAACAAGTCTTAGAGAAAGCTGGACACTCAGAAATATTTCTGATGAAGCTGCGATTGGAAGAATGGCTCAACAACTCCCCTTCCTATGGTGAACTGGCACATGAGGTCTGAGAGAAAGAGGACTGGGTTGCAATGTAAGGCTCAATGGCAGCACCTTTGAGAAAAATAGAGACCCTCTAGGCAACACCTCACCGGGGTGATACACCAGTGAAACCAAGAACTTGAAACAACAAGTAAAAGAATTGACAGAACAGGTGGCCGCAGTACGGGCTATCAAAGAACCCAATTGGTGAGGGGCATTTCCATCCTCAGTAAGTCAGAGATAATACACTATCCAAAATTCAGCCTCACCAGAAACTGAGAAAGCAAATACTGCAATGACTGATGGTGTTTTCTGTTACTGCTGTGGTGTAGACAGACACTGGAAGAGAGATTGCAAAAAAAAAAAAAAAGAAAGACAATTCTGCTTTTCTGGTGCAGAAGTTGTTGAAAGGGAAGCATACATTGGGGAAATGCCAATGGGACCAAGTGAAGGAGCAATTTGTAGTCCCAAACCACAAATACTCCACGAAACAGACACAATCTGCAAAAATTATTGACCACAGTATCCCCCAGGGACTGATAGGACCATCTGCCAAGGTCCCAGCCAAGACTGAAGTGGTGGATTGCAGTGTGTTACTAGATAGTGGTGCCCAAGTGACCATTGTATTTGAAGATTGGTACCAGAAATGTTTGGGTCACATGCAATTAAAGCCACTGGAAGGGCTAGTTGTCTGGGTAGTGAGCAACCGGCCTTATCCATTTTAGGGATACATTGTCATTCAAATAGGATTTCCCCAAAGTGTTGTGGGGGTCCAGTCCCTTATGGAAACTCTTGCCTTGGTATGCCTGAATACCAAAATGAAAGGTAAGACACCCGTGGTGATTGGAACCAACACCAACATGTTTCAGCAACTGGCCCAGTTATGCCAAGAGATGGAGGGTCCACAGTACATCCACAGCCTTGGGATGCACCCCTTGATCTGAAGTGACTATATGAGAGGGCCACCTTCTGGTACATCAGAGACTGAAGATGAGCGGATGGGAGTGATTTACAGAAGAGATGCCTGACCTTTGGTTTTACCCCCTAGATCTGAGTGCCAGATGATGGGGGGAGTTGGAATTTGAGTCACCTGCTTTATTGGCAAGCATTTAAACTAGCAGGGGGTGGCAGAAGGATGCAGAGGGAACCAAACTGCCCACCCCCACTGAATAAAGAAGCCAACATGGAAGACCATAACGTTATGGTATCACCAGAGGAAACAAAACCCATAGAAGGGGGAATAGCAGAGGACAGGAGGAAGGGGGTTGAATCCAGGAAAGACAAATGGAGGAGACAAAAAGACAGCAGGGGGATGATAAAAGCACAAATGGCAAGACATGGAAGGTCATGTATACCAATGCCCGCAGCCTAGGGTATTAAATCCCAGACCTGGTGGCCTTGATAACAGAGGCTGACCTGGACATTGTAGCTATTACTGAAATGTGGTATACTAGAAACCATGACTGGGATGTAGCAGTACCAGATTATATTCTGTTTAGAAGCGATGGAGGGATAAAAGGAAGGGGGGCTCTTTACATCAGGGATGGTATTAGGGTGACTGAGGTTCAAGAAATGAGGGGGGGGAGGTACTTTGGGTCAACTGTGAGACGGCCAATGGCACTGCTAATAACACAGGCATGATATATAGACCTCCAGCACAGGGGGAGGAGGTGGACAGGGTTCTAGTTGAATCCATCAACATGATAGCATCTAAAGGGGAGGTGCTGCTGGTAGGTAATTGCAATGTGCCAGATGCGGAATGGAGCATCCTAGCTGCTGCCTCAGCCAGGAGCAGGGACGTCCTGTACGCTGTACAAGGTCAGGCCTCAGGCAGCTAGTGCTAGAGCCCACCAAGGAGGGTACAATTTTGGACCTGGTACTCACCAGTGGGGACAGAATTGAGGAAGTCAGGATGGGCAAACTTCTGGCATCCTGTGATCATCGCACAGTGTGGTTCAGCATGAGTACAGTGGCAGAGTCAAGCCACACAAAGGCAAGGGTCTTGGACTTCAGGAGGCAGACTTTACTAAGATGGGGTTATGTCTCAAGCATGCCCTGACAGGGAGGGACAAAAGGGGGGAAGTGGAGGAGCAGTGAGCCAGCCTAAAAGGAGCCATAGTGGAGGCAACAAACCTTTACATTAGGAAAGTAAACAAGGGCAAGAGAAAGAGAAAGCTCCTATGTTTCTCAAAGGAAGGTAAGGGCGATAAAGATGGCTTTCAGGAAATACAGTATAAGGAAACACAGCGGGAGGAGAACAGGGTAGTGTATCTGGATAAAGAGAGGGAGGCAGGGAAAGCAGTCAGAAGTGCAAAGGCACAAACAGAGGAAAAAAATAGTACAGGAGGTAAAGAAAGGAGACAAAACTCTTTTTTAGGTACATTAGTGAAAGAAGAAAAACCAGGGGTGCGATAATAAGGCTTAAAGTGGAAGAAGGAGAGTGTATAGAAGGGGACCTGGAAAAAAGCATCAATACTGAACAAATATTTTTGTTCAGTATTCAAAGAAGAAGAAGAAAGTGAAGGACCACAGTTAGGCATCATGAACAAATATGGGAGAGAGAGAGAGAGGGACATCAGTCCATTTACAGAAGAGAGAGTCATAAAGGAACTCACAAAACTGAAAGTGGACAAGGTAATGGGATTGGACGGGATACTTCCTAGAATATTAAGGGAACTATGGGAGGTGCTGGCGCCACCACGGACAGCACTGTTCAACAAGTCACTCAATAGGGGAGTGGTTCCAGAGGACTGGAGGAGGGCAGATGTAGTCCCTCTTCACAAAAGTGGCAGTAGAAAGGAGGCTGGAAACTATAGACCAGTCAGCCTCACCTCAATAGTGGAGAAGATTATGGAATCACTTCTTAAACAAAGGATCGTGGAACATCTTGAAGCCAGTGGAGCACAGGATACAATACAGCATGGATTCACAGAGGGAAGGTCATGTCAAACAAATCTAATTGATTTCTTTGACTGAGTGACTAAGGTCATGGATTGGGGGGAGTGGATGTCGCCTACCTGGATTTCAGTAAGGCCTTCAATACCGTTCCACATAGAAAACTTGTGAACAAGATGGGCAGCCTGGGAGTGGATCACAAGGTGATAAACTGGGTTAAGAACCAGTTGAATGATAGAAGACAGAGGGTCATGGTAAAATGGTGCTCAATTTGAGGAAAGGAGGGTGACCAGCGGGGTGCCACAGGGATCAGTCCAGGGCCAAGTCCTGTTTACTGCATTCATAAGTGCCATTGCAGAGGGGCTGGAGGGGTAGATGTGCCTCTTTGCTGATGACACTAAGATCAGCAAAAGGCTGATACTTCAGGAGTGGTGGAAAAAATGAGGAGTGACCAAGATAAACTGGAGGAATGGTCCAGAGTGTGGCAGATGAGATTTAATGTGAAAACGTACAAAATCATGCATTTGGGGTGAAAGAGTCCAGGGAAGAATTACATGATGGGGAGGGCGGGGCTGATGGTCACCAAACAGGAAAGGGATTTGGGGGTAATCATATCTTATGACCTAAAGGTGGCCAAATAATGTGCCAAGGCTCTGGGGAGAACCAGTGGGATGCTGGGGTGCATAGGGAGAGGTATCACCAGCAGAACGAAGGAGGTGGTGATGATGCCACGGTACAGATCATTAGTGAGGCCTCATTTGGAATATGGTGTCCAGTTCTGGAGGCTACATCTCTGTAAGGATGTAGACAATGGAGGCAGTCCAAAGAAAGGCCAAAAAGACAGTGCAGGGCCTGCACCAAAAGTGATATGAGGAAAGACTGGGAGACCTCAATATGTATACCCTAGAGGGAAGGAGAGGCAGGGGAGATATGATAGAAACCTACAAATATCTAAAAGGTGTAAATAAGGTACCGGAGGGTAGCATCTTTCAGAAAAGGAGATGAAAGAATGGTGGATGCATGGAATAGACTCCCAGTGGAGGTGGTGGGTGCAAACACGGTGGGGAGATTCAAGCATGCATGGGACAAGCATAGGGGAACCCTAACAATAAGAGTGAGGAGGTAAAGCCAGAGCTCAAGTAGGGTCTGCGACTTTTACAGTAGGCAGGGAAAATGGGCAGACCAGATAAGCCTACCAGTCCTTATCTGCTGTCAATTTCAATGTTTCTATGCTTCTGCCAGAAGTCCTACATATATTGTGGACATGCCCACTGACGGAGAGTGACTGATAGCCTGCTACTACAGAGAGGAGTGGTACCAGCCCCCATATACCCACTGGAGTTCTGAAGAGTCCTGTTGAGGAATAAGACCGACCAAGAGGTGACAATTAGAAAAGGATGGACCTTAGACCATGTCCACCAAGCAGAGGTGGTACAACTTATGGTTCAGACCAGGCCATCAGGAAAAGGTTTGACCCCAACTTGTTTAGCTTTGGACACTCTCTGATACCCAAGCCTTAGAAGAGGTGACTGAGACAGAAGCTAGCTGAGAGGGCAAATGTATTTTCCACCAGTGAACTTGATGTTGGATGCGCTTGTGAGGAAGAGATCATATATGAATGAGTGACAATAGACCATTTTGAGAAAGGTCCTAATGTCTAACCCCAGCAGATGTAGAAGAAGTTTGCAAACACTTACATAAATTGCTAGCTGTTGGTACCATATCTGAATCCAGAAGCCCATATGCATCCCCCATTGTGAAACAAGCATTTGTCAATGCCGAATGTTTGCTTGCTGGCATTAGCATTGGAAGTGCAAGAGTTAGACAGATGCAGAATTGGAATGGCAGTGAAGTATTGAAGTGACGCCAACCCCACCCCCACCTTGCAGAGATGGACAGGCATTGGGGTGTGCCTTTGGGGCATTGCCCATAATGCACACACCATTTCACCTTACCCTTCCCTGCGGACACCAACAAGTGTCAAGGTGTGCCTTGGGGTGTTCAGGCTTTACACTCACCCCTTTCTATAAGGAAATACACTGAAATGGGTGCAGTGTTGGAGAATGGGGAGAACTTTGGGACCAAAGAGTCCAAGGCACACCTCGATGCTTGTCACTGGCTGCAGCGTGGGGGTTGGGGTGGAATGATGTGAGAATTACTGTCAACAATCCCAAGTCACACCCCTAACACCTGTCAGTCTCTACAGGGTAGGGCGTTATGGTCGGAAACCCTAACGCCCTGGGCGTTTCTTGATATTTTCACTCCAAGTTTTTAACATGGTATTTTTGTGACCCCACGGCATGAGCAGTGACACTATCAGTTCATTAGCTGAAATGTGATTTTGCACAGCGACTGTGCCATTTGGTGCCACAGGTGTGAAAACACATTTAGGACAGGATGTGAAAAATGACAGCTGTACTGTTCATGAGGAGGGGTAAAAAAATGGTAATGTTGAAATCAGGAGTGAAAATATAAAAAAATTGGTGAAGTCACGAGTGTGCATAGAAACTGTGCAACACACACCTGTAATGCAATTATTATGGGAATTTTTTACACCAGATTTTCAACATAGGCATTTTGGGACCTCCGCTCATGAACAGTGGCACTGTGATTTTCTTAATCTGTCCCAAACGTTGATTTCCCACAGCGACCATGCCCACTGTGTGCCACAGGTGCAAAAACATGTTTTGGGCAGGATGTCAAAAATGACAGCTGTACTGTTCATAAGGTGATGTGCAACAATGACAATGTTTAAAATCTGGAGTAAAAATATAAAAAAATTGATGAAGTTATGAGAGGGTGTAGAAGCTGCACAACACATGCTGGTAATGCAGTCATTTTTTGGAATTTGTTCACCAAATTTGCAACATGAGCTTTGTGGAACCTCTCCTTATGAACACTGTCACTGTGATTTTCTTAATCTGTCCTGAACATTGATTTCGCACAGCGACTGCACCATTGTATGCCAGATGTGTAAAAATACATTTCGATCAGGATGTGAAAAATGACAGCTATACTGTTCATAAGGAGGTGTCAAAAATGGCAATGTTGAAAATCTGAGTGAAAATATAAAAATTCTCAAAGTTACGAAGGCGATGGGAACTGCACAATGCACGCTCATAACACAGTCATTTGTTTGGAATTTTTTTCACTAAATTTACAAACTAGGCTTTTTGAGAGCCCACCTCATGAACAGCGACACTGTCATTTCATTAATCAGTCCCTGAAGGTGATTCCTCGCAGTGACTGTAAAATCACCTTTTGGGACCAAATAACGACATGACAGTGACTGAGTTCATGAGGTGGGTTCCCCAAGAACCCCATGTTGAAATTATGGTGCCAAAGTCACAAAAATGGCCAAGATATCCATCTAAGTTGAAAAACCCCCATTTATGCCATTATACAGCTTACCAGAATTTCTTCAGTTTGCGGTCGGCTTTGAAGAGTGCAGACATGTTCCCACTCCACCGAAGATCGTCGTGCTGGGCTCCGGAGGTAAGTATGGGGTGAGGGTGTGTGTTGGGAGGTGGGGTGCACAGAGGGTAGGTGCAGGTTGGGGGCACCACAGACAACGAGGGACCGTTTTCTTGTTTACAGGTTAACAACAAACAAAAAACTTTGCTAGAAGGTTTTCTTTTTTACAGGTACATTTGACATGCTGGGGTGGGCTCCCAGTGAGCCACCTGTATTTTTGGGGAGGGGGACTGAAGCCGAAGGGGATTGGGCCCCCTGTCGACAAAGAAAGTGTGTCTTTGGGGGGCATGATGCCGAGGGGGATTAGGCACCCCCCCTCGGCACACAAATAACAGGAGGGGGAACATTATGAAGACGGGAATTGGGCTCCCCCATCAGCAATTGAACTAGGGAGGGGTCATGCTGACAGGGGGATTGGGCACCCTCGACATTGGCTTCTGCTGGACTGTGAGAGGCAGATGGTGACAGCTGCTACCATGTTTAGTGAAATGTTACACCAGGTAAAGCACATCCTACAATTAGGGGACACTCCCTCATTGCAGCAGTGAAATTGTTACGAGTTGGTGGCACACTTCTGAGCAGCTATCATGGACAGCGTGCTCATTTATTAGTGCCACAGGGACAAGCCCCAAAAAGCAGCGGCGGCATTGGCCACAATACAACCGCACCTCCACAACCTGCTAGTCCAGCAAGTTGTCACAACATGTTTCTTGTGCATGCTTGCAAGCAAACATAAAAAGCAAAAGGAGCGCAAAACAGCTCCACTAATCAAGGGAGGGTCTGGAAACCAAAACTGAAGTCCAGAAAGCAAGAATTCTGCACACCTTGGCTGTTCTCACAAAGCTTTTATTGTAAAGGTTTAGAAACTGCTGCCATTAGAAATAGATGCAGGCTGAGTTCTTGTTTTCCAGGATCCCCCATTGTGGCAGTCTGTAAGAAGATGGTGGCCATTTGTTTGTGTATTACCTAACAGACTTTAAACAAGCACACTATATACCGACCAGTACACTATGCCTCATTTGGAGGATGTTCTTGCCTAACTCACTAGTAGTAAATGGTTTTCCGTCCTAGATCTTCGGAGTGGATATTTCCAGATTCTCATGGCCAAAGAGGACAAAGAAGAAAACTGCTTTCATTTGTCCCCTCTGGTTTTATCAATTTGAAAGGATGCCACAAGTCATATCAGGGCTCTGGCAACATTCCAGTGGTTAATGGAGAAAGCCATAGGGGGCATGAATTTGCTGCAAGTAATAGTCTATTTGGATGACCTAATTGTTTTGGGATGCACCATAGAAGAACATGCCTGGTTTAGATTCTGGACAGACCTGAAGAATTTGGACTGAAGGTGTCAATTCTGCCAACCCTCTGTAAAGTATGTAAAGTATGTTGGCCACATTGTCTTGGCAGAAAGAGTCCAAATCAACTCTGAGAAGGTCAAGGCCCTCACTACCTGGCCTAGGCTCCATAATCTGAAGACTATGCAATCTTTCCTCGGGTTCAGTGGTTACTACCAGAAATGTTTCTAAGATTTCTCCAGGGTGGTCTGACCACTTATGAACCTCATGCAGGGGTACCCACCATCAACTACAAGAAGCAGTGGGGGAAGGAAGCCATCAAAAGATGTACTACAAAGTTAATAAACCATTTAGAGACTGACGGGATCAAGACTGTGAAAATGCATTCAGAGAAATAATTAAGAGACTCACCGAAGCCCCTGTGTTGGCCTTTGCTGATCCCACTAAACACTGTATTCTACACACAGACACCAGCATGGATGGGTTGGGACCAGTCCTATATCAAGAGTACCCAGAGGGAATGAGATCAGTTGCCTTCATAAGGTGGAGCTGGACACCAATGAAAAGAACTGCCTAGTACATAAGCTAGAATTTCTAGCTTTAAAATGTTCCATCACAGACATTTCCACAACTACCTCTATGGAGCTAGATTTATGGTAAGAACCAACAACAGTCCTCTTACCTATGTCAACACCAGTGCTAAGTTGGATACAGCAGATCACCACTGGTTGTCCACCCTTTCCACATATGACTACACACTGGAATATCGGAGGGGCTTAAACAAAATAGATGCTGACGCCCTGTCTCACAGACGCCAACCCCCAGATGGGAGCCAGTGGACTCATATGACCTCTGCAACTGCGTCAGCCTTATGTTCCAAATTTGTTGATGCTGATATCAAGTTGCCTGTCACACTAGAGCCATTGACAGGATGGGAGCCCACCCATATGCTATACCTGAAGTCTACTACAATTTTGTGGGTTTGAATTTCAGTCACTTGCCTCAGCCACACAAAGATGATCGCAGTGACAGGATCTTGGATTGAGAGGGGTGATCTCAACTTTGGAAAAAGGAGAGGGCCCAGACTAAGTGCCACAGGACCATCCTGATGTTCCAGTTTTGTTGAGGAAATGGAGCAAGTTGTTGCTGAAAGATGGACTTCTTTTCTGAACTGTCCAAGATCAAAAAACAATGGTCCCCTGCAAACAACTGGTAGTACCATAGAAGTGCTGCAAAGCTGTCCTTAGAACTCTGCATGACAACATGGGACACCTCAGGTTCGAGTATACCCTGAACCTTGTGCAGATTTGATTCCATTTGTCCAGAATGGTATCCAACATGAAAAGCACTGCAAGAATTGTGCCCAGTGTGTCCAGAGAAAGACTTTACCATGAAAAGCAGCACCTCTTGTAAACATTAAAACTAGTAAACCATGGAACTGGTGTGTATGGATTTTCTGTCACTGGAACTGGAAAGTAAAGTGTATAGCCATATCTTAGTCCTCACTGATCACTGCTCCAGGTATGCCCAGACCTACTCCACACAATATCAAAGGCCCAAACTGTTGTGCAGAAACTCAGAGTTTGTGGCCCATTATGGTATACCCCAGCGTATCCACTCTGCTCAAGGGCTCGACATTCATAGTCACCCGGTAAAATAATTTCTTGCTTCACATGGAAACCAGCAGTCTTGCACCACTCCCTACCATCCTCATGGGGGACCCACAACCTGAGTGGTTTAATCATACATTGTTAAACACGCTAGGCACATTTTAACTTGAAAAGAAAAGAAACTGGAACAAACACATCCCCAAGTTGGTGCAAGCCTATAGCTGCACCAGAAATAGTTCCACAGATGCCTCTCCTTACCTGTTAATGTTTGGCTGAGAAGCCCATCTGCCAGTTGACCTAGCTTTCAGAGTGTCTGCTGATGGAACCTCAAAAGAGTCCTACCTTGAGTACATTAAATGCCTCAGACGTCAACTGAAGGAAGCTTGTCGCTTGGCTGCTGAAGCAGGACTTCTATTGTGTATACCTCTTGTATTATATATATTTTTTTCTTTGTTCTAAATTTTATATCTCCTGTCTATGTAACTGCGAACTGTATGTGTATGTGCCTCAGGACCTCCTTGTGAATAAGCTTGCTCAACGGAGTCTTTCCTGCAATAAACTTGAAGCAGCTGATAAAGTCAGTGCTGCCAATAAACTCAGGTATGACCAGTTTGTGTGTCAACAAGTGCTACAAGTTGGGGATAGAGTTCTCCTCAAAAATTTTAGCCTCCATGGAAGACACAAGATAACTGACTGCTGATTGTCTGAGCCTTATGTTTTCCTGGAAAAGTTAACTGATTTACCTGTGTAATGCATCCATCAAGAATGTGGCCAGTGGACTGTCAAAACTGTCCACCATAACCACCTTCTGTCCATTGGTCAGCTCGAGCCCATTTCAGAGACTGTAACCAAGCTAGGCCAAGACCTGCCAGAACCAGAAACTGTAACCAAACCAGAAAAAAGATGGCACCATCATCTCCTGACCCTACGTTGTGCAATGACCCAGTTCCACAGCCTACCACAGTTGACAGTTCAGCTAGTGAGGAGGACGAAATAATGTACTATTGTCAACCTTACGCAGAAGTACCCAGCACACCAGTGACCCCTATGGACTGTCAACAAGCAGGTTGCAAAGAAACAGACCCCTTGTGCTGCTTGAATCTTTATGCAGACCTGTTGGTGCGAAATGTAACCTCAGCTGAGGTGCAAGAAGTACCCTTTGTGGATATGGATAGAGAAGCATTGGTGGAGGACTTTACAACAAAGACTGAGCAGAAATCTGCTACTTCTGATCAGGCCCCTGTGGTGGACACATTGCCAGAGGAGGGCCACGGGCAGCCTATTCCTATGAAAGATGCAGTAGTACCACGAAAGTCTAGTAGGTCATGTAAACCACCAATGAAATTAACTTAAGACCTCCCCGGTGACTCCTCTGAAATCCCTATTCAAGTGGTGCATAACAATATGTCGTCCATTGTTTATTTCATGCCCATTGTTGCCTGTCACCTTACTGAATTGCATTGGGGTTGGTAAATGTACTGATAAAATGACTACCTGGGTTAAAACCGATGCCAAGTGTACTGCTAATATGTCTACATGTGTTAGAGCTGATGCATAATTATTAGAGAGGATGCTGGTGTCTAGTTTGAAAACGTACAAGTTATGATGCTGTGTTTTGAAATGCCTCAATATCGAGGAACCGATTGTTTAGATAGAAATGCTCCAAAAGTGTGATGTTTTGCACTGCCCTATGGACTCTGGGACATTATGGACATTAAGGCAGTATCTTGCTGAGGATGCCAAGATTCTGGGGGGAGTATGTTAGCCCCCCCCAATGTGGGGCTTACCTGTATTGGGCTATGGCCTCTGTTGCCCCCACTGTTGTTATCTTCTGCCCCCGATCCCCTAGAGTTCTGGATCAGGGCCAGAGGGCTTTACTCAGTAGCCCTGGTGGGATTCAAACCAGTAGCTCCCTCAACAATCTTTGTAGCAGCCGCCACTGGGTCTCTCTGTTCCTCATCCCCATAGGGAAATCGGGGGCCAAGTTCCTTTGTTCTGTTTGTGACTCCGGGGGAAAGTACTGTTGCTCCCAGTTTTGGGGGTTTCTGGGCTGGCAAATGCCGATTAAAAAAATGGCCACACATGCAGAAGTCCTGCGCATGGGCAAACAAGCCTCAGTGGATGCTTTTGGCCATGCAGCACTGTGTAAGAACATTCCTGGCTCCAGGGCAGGCAGCAGAGTCAGAGAATATCTATAAAATGCCTCTGGGTAGATTGTTGGAGGTTTCCTGGTCCCCAAATAGGAAGTGGGACTGGGAACCATATGAGTGAGGTGTGCATGCACACCAGCAGCAACAGAAAGCATGAAGTGGGAGTCTTTTGTTTCTGGAGCTCTGACAAGCAAGCAGGGCTCCTGCCAAACAAAATAAGGGGTTACCAAGCCCCATCTAGGCAAGTGGGGCCAGGGCACATTGTTACTAGTCCCTGAATGGGCTTAATATAAATGTTATGGGCTGAATACGCCAGGCAACCCTATGTGAACAAATATGGTGGCCCCTGTAAATCACCCTGTTGCCGAGGCTGCTGGGAAGGGGTAAAAGGGCACCCTGCTCTTCCCCTGGGAAAATTCTGGCCAATAGGGTGGGGAGCTGGGGTTGCTATAAAAAGGGCTATGCTCTGGAATTTGGGAGGATTTCAGCTGAGAGCTAGAGGTGGAGACTGGTGTAGGGGATGCTTCATCAGCCTGAAGCTATCCATGGTGCAGAAAGGCCTCTCCAAGACCCAAAGTTTCAGGCAGAGTAGCTGCTTGCCTGTTTCTCCCAGCAGAGAAGTCTATAAACTGCTGACCTGTTTGCCCAGTGGGGAAATTATTTGAACTGCTTTTCTTCTGTTTTCAAGCCTGTAAATTTATTTGAACTGCCAAACTGTTTCCCAGCCAGGAAAAAAAGTTACTTGGGCTGGTTTGAGACTGTAAAGAAGCCTAACTGTGCTTAAAATCCATTGGAAGCTGTGTATCCAGCTTTACTTCCAGGGTGACTACAAAACCTGCCAGGTCTTCCAGTCAGACTGAGAGCTCTAGAGATGTTGGCTATCCTTCGCTCGCAGCCTCAGTAGGGGTGTCTGATCTCTCCTCTGGCAGGGTCTGGAGCACCATTTCTGAAGGTGAAGACAATGAAAGGTCTGAGGGGCAAAGACAGTGAAAGACCCGAGGGACGAAGATGACGAGAGGCCCGAGGAGCAAAAACAACAAAAGGCCTGTCATGGCTGAAGGATTCAGCACCTGCTTGAAATCTAGTCCAGAATGTGGCGCACACACAAGTGATCATAGAAGCAGAAAGTGTATGCTCAAACTCCCTTTACTGAAATTCTGCTTCAAAAAATCACAGCAGTTTGCAAAATACAAATAATCACAACTTCCTGGTAATGCACTGTCCCCACTGGTCCATCACCTGCTTAAAATCTCCAGCCTGCAGCTGTTGTTCATTGAGAGACTGTTTGCTGTATTCGGAGCGGTACCACCAAACCATATCTTTCCACAGCACCCCTTGAAGTCTTCAAAAACTGTCAGTACTTCTGGGTTGCAGCCCTGAGGAGTTCTATTACAAGTTAGTTAGTTAGTCAGATAAATAATAAGTGAGGGAAGTCATGTGTGGGACTTTGTTAGCCTGCAGGAAAAGCCCAGGCAGAAGATTACAATAGTTCATCTGTTGCACTCTTTTGGAATCCAGTCCTCATCAAAGTTCCTTACATTTAAGTTCAAGACTGTTGTTTCCATGGTATCCCCAAAGTTTCTTCAAACTTGCATCAATTGGTTTGACACCAGCAACCCGGTGAGGCACCAATGCACATGTTACAATCCTTGTGGCCATGGGGGCACTGCAGGCAGTACAGGGACGGTGTGGGGGAACAACTGTTGGAAAAAAATTGCTCTTTTCTATGCTTTTTACTCCCCTTTTACTCCTCCCCTATAATAAATCTGAGGTTAATTCACTTTATAATTCTTGCTCATGGTTATTGCTCTGTGTGCATTTATACAGTGTGGAAAAAGCAGCAGCTGTGTATGGGAGGGTAGATAATATTTATTTCTGGGGGGAGATTAGGGCCACATTGGGTAGCCATTACTACCCCCACCAAAGGTCGAGGCTTCAAAAACTGTTCCTGGTATTCTATTTGAGTATTGCACTCGAAAGAACCCAGGCTGACCCCAAGGTAGGTCGGTGTGTGAGGGGGTGTCGGGTACCACGTTGGAGAGAACCCCTTCCCCTTACATAAGCACATGGTCTCCCCACACCTCCATGCATTCTCATACATTATATTTTATCACATACTGAAAGACCAGCCAAATACTATGTGACTCAAAGCAGCATACTGTATTGAACAGACTAGCTAAGCAAGATAGGCAGCTTAAACACATAAACAGGAATTAGAAACACTATAACCAACAATGTTTATGCCCTAGATATTCATTGAAAAAAGGAATTAATCATTCTGTTCACTTGCTTGAACTACCTGCTGCTTAAATATATTTGATTCAATCTGGGCAAATCTATTACTTCCTAGTGTGTTTTAAGATGTTCCAAATGACAGCAGAATTAGATAACACTTTTTTTTCTTTGTCATTACTGTTGGTCATGACCTGGGGCAATAGAAATCTGCCCTGTCTGATTGCTTTTCTGGATCAAATATAATAAATCAGCCCGAGACTCCGCTGCTCAGAAATCTCGTTGTGCTCATTTAATGTTTCTATTATGCGGCTAGGAGGGGAACACTGAGGCTGTTATTCATGTGATGGTAAGAAAAATCACACCAGAGGATCCAGAGTTTCTGCAGATTTTTACAGATGTTTAATAGAATTTCCTGGGGATGTCTAGGGGCTCCAGTCTTTAAACAAAAAGCTCTTGGAAAACAGGTCTGTGAGCTGTATACATTATGCAATCAGGGATGACTTTCTGCTAATTATTTCATTCTCATTTTTCATTTTTATTGTTTATACTGGAGAGCAAGAAGAGCTACATAACCATTTCTCACAAGCAATCAGTTGTACAGAAAGGTACAGAATACCGAGCAGACAACATCACAATATTTATTTATTTATTTGAAAACATTTCACCAGGAAAGGCATACTGAGCTACAATATCTTGTTTCCAGATGCGTCCTGGGGAACGGGGGAAAGGGAGATACAGCAATTTAAATTAAATACAGAATGGATGCGAAGAATCATAGTAGCAGATTTAGGCGATGGGGAGGCAATGAGTACATTGATGGACTAAGGTGGTGGGGGAGAAGTCAGGTTGCCAAAGGGGGCCTGCGCCCCTTTGGGATGCAATAACCCTGCAAGTGTAAAGCAGGGGATAATTAGGGATAGGAGCCGGAGGATGAAAATACTGGCACATAAGGACATGTTGAGAGGTGAGTGATACTGAAAAGCGAGTGACTGAGGCTACATTGAGGAAGGGATAGAGGGGGAGGGGTGTGCATGTAGGGAGGGAAGCAGAGAGTAAAGTAAGAGGGGAGGGAGGGTCAGGTGCAATTACAGGAGGAGGATATGAAGTGTCAAAGAAGGTAGGATAGTGAACTGGTAGGTGGGGCTGATCAGAATTCTAAAAGGAGGGAGTTCCATGTGCTTGACAAGAGATAAGAGAAGGTGGCCCTACCTGCATTGGAAGTCTGGCAGGGGAGAGCTTGTGTCCTATGGGTGGAGTTGCAGAGTGAGTAGACAGGAGTAGTGGGGAGGAAGAAGAGGAAGTGGAGGTAGGGTGGTAGAGAGCCAGACCAGTACTTACCAATTAAAGAAGTGCTATGGGCAAGGCATCTATCACTTAGAGAGGGTAGGGAGACAGAGGTGTAGAGTTCGCAATGGTGAGCACGAGGTGGGCAGTCAAGAGCTAAACAGCAGAAGGAGTTAAATAGAGTGTCCAGTCTGGTAAGGGTGGTTTTGGGGGCAGTGCTATAGACTATGAGGGGATATTGAGAGCAGATGTGCATGCTGCAACTGAGTTGCACCGGCACAACTGTGGACTTGTGCCACTGAGTGATATTCAAACACCGTGGCTGCACAGAGCAAGTCTCACTGCACCATGGCACAAATGTAATGTATGCAGCGCAAGTGCAGGGGGTGTTCCCAAGAATATGCGGCGCAATGGTATATTCAACCAGAAATCATTGCACAAGTCTGGAACAAACCACAAGATGTGCCAGCCGGACATGAGCCTATGAAACCTGGCTCAAACACACAGACAGCAGATGCGCAGCCCTGTGCCAAACCACATAGAGAGATGGACGGCTCACCACTTGTGATGGAGGTGGTAATGAGTGATGTGAGAAGGCAGGAGGAACATCAATGTTGCTGAGAAAGGGCCCATCAGTGGTATGCCCGACACAGGTGGTACCGTGCCTGTATCACATTTGAGAACTATAGTGGGCTGGTACCACCTGAGCAGGGCAATTCTGAGGCAGCTCTGTGATCTATGCAGTGAGGAGATGTAGGCACCCACTAGATGTAGTCATGCCATGTCAGTGGAGACTAAGGTGACTGCTGTGATGTGCTTGCTCACCACAGGAACCTTCCAAAGATCAACAGTGGATACTACGGGCATCACCCAGTCGGCCACGTCCCACCTCCTCAGAAAGTTCCTCAATGCTCTGCTGCCACATGTGTCAGAATACATACATTTCCCCAGCACACAGGCAGAGTGTACAGCAAACATGCAGGACTTCCACAGGGTGGCACACATGGTAGGCATGATCAGGACCATAGACTGCACCCACATGGGCATCCGTACACTACCTGGCCTCGAGGGGCCAGTAAACATCAGTAGGAAAGGAAATCCATCAATCAACTGCCAGGTGGTGTGAGATTCCACAGGGTGCATAATCAATATCTGTGCCAAACACCCCAGGAATGCACATGATGCATACATCTGGTACAGCTCTGTGCTGTACCAGAGGTTCGAACATGGGGACATCCCCACGGGCCACTTGGTGGGTGATTAGGGCATGGTCCAGGGGGCATGCATGGCACAGCAGTGGGAGGAGGGAGGGCTGACAGGGTATGCACGGTGGAGTGGGCAGTGAGTGACAGGGACAGGGTGGTCACCACAACACAGCACAGTGCTAACTATGTCATTCCTCACACAGGTGACAGTGCATATCCGCTCAGGCCCTGGCTGCTCACCTCCTACCAGTGACCGTCTTCCCCCGGAGAGGAGAGGTACAGTGAGGCACATGCCAACATGCACAGTATCATAGAGCATGTCTTTAGCATGCTGAAAATGTGATTCTGTTGCCTAGACAGGTCTGGCAGTACCCTGCAATACAGCCCATCAAAAGCCCTTGGCCTATTCCTGGCCTGCTGCATTCTGCACAATATGGCCATTAGCTGGGGATAGCTGTCCAGGCAAATGAGGGAGACAGCAGTGGGGATAATGGTGAGGATGTGCCAGATGGTGGTGGGCAGCCACCACCTGGGAGACAGGACCCCCACCTGGCAGCGGAGGCCAGGCAGCATCGAGACACAATTGCACAGGAGCATTATGAAGAGTGCAGGTAAGTGCACTGACACACATGCATGGGACACATGGACCAGCACACCACACACGGGCCTGTACGTGCACAGCAGGATGCATGCAGGGAATGGGGTGCACTGCAGGCATGGTGGATGAAATGGCACATGGACACACACACACACACACACACACACACACACACTCACACACAGGCTGAGAAACATGGCATGGATCAGAAGCATGACACCGGTGCACAGGCACAACTGGCATGGAGCTGTCCTCATCACACCCGTGTCACACATCGATGCAGCTCGGTCAGCACACATGGGGGGCATGCACCACAACACACATGTGCACCACCACATGCATGTTGCACCACCACTGCCCATGTGTGCACGAGTCAGCAGCAGCAGACAGCAGGAAAGAGCAGCACACACTTCAAGCCAAACACATGGTTCATTGGCCACCATGGCCACTTGGGCGGCCACGCTTGGACCAATCAGCTGCCACAAGCTGCGCATCAGCCACGGGGGGTGTGTCTGATGCACCCCCATGGATTGAAGTCCTGGACTGTGACCGTATCCTCGCAGGGGTGTTGATGCATCCAAACAGGCTAGCTCCAGGGGTTTCCAGGATGCCAGCATTGGAGCCCGGCATCTGTTGTGAGGGGGTTGCCAGACGCCGGGACCATGGGGTGGACAGTGCACTGCGAGGGGTCCTCTGTGCATGGCCAAGCCCAGTGGCTTCCACCAACGCAAGCCCAGTCACAATGGCACCAGTCATGTGGTCCAATGATGCAGTCATGGCCTCTTGCATCTGCAGAGCTCATCAATGAGCCGCACAGTGCCCCGTCCTGCTGCTCGGCCAGCTGATGCACCTCTGCCAGCAGTGAACGCACCTCTGTGGCAAGCAGTGCCTGGTTCTCAACAGATGCCTGCAGCAACCGGGTGTGCTCAGCCAGCCGTTCAGCATCCTGCATCTCCTGGTCCAGATGCCAGGCTGCTGGGCATGACACGGCACGCTGACCATGTCTCACTCTGGTGGATGCTGCACAGGGGGCCATACTGGGGGTACAGTGTCCTCAGGTGCACCAGAGGCAAACCCTGGGTTGCACTGCCCAGTGATACCTGCATCCTGCTGCTGCCATCCAACCATCTGCTGGGCAGTGCCCTGCGCCACCGCTGCTGCAACATCAACACTACCCACGCCGGACACAGCGGGTGCACCACACACCACCATGCCGGCAGGGATGGGTGGCAGCTCTGCAGCCACTGGCACAGCACTGGGCCCTGATGTTGCCTGTGATACTCCCAGGGGTGTGCCTGGCACCACAGCCCCAACGCTGTCCAGGATCAGTGTTAGATCATCATCAGAGCTGGACCCGGCCTCCAGCTGAGTCTCAGTGCACAGCACTGGCAGGCAGGCATCCTGCAAGAACTCAGCCAGGGCGTCATCCGATCCCTGGCCAGGGACATCCACCTTCTCTGCTCAGCTGAGCCATGGCCTGTCCCCGCTCCAGATGCTGGTGGAGGTGGACAGTACGGTATCCATGGCCACGCCCGCCTCCACTCCGTCCTCCCCATGGAGGTGTGATGGTGCTGCAAGAAAGAAACAGAGAGCTAGTTTAGCTGTATCATCCATGTGCCTTCCTCCCCATGTGCATATTGCCATTGCCACTGGCCAACGTGGTGCCATGCATGGCTTTGGCCGGCCATGCATATAGCATACAGCACAGCAGCAGACACACCTGCATGTCCATCCCACACCTGCCAGACATGTCTGTTGAGTGCATACTCACCATGCAGTGATGGTCTGCCACCCATCTGGAAGCTGCCATCAGGCACACCCTCCACCGCCATGTGGCTGATGGTGGCTGCCACCAGCTCCTCTGTGGCTGACAGTGTTGGGGGGGTAGATGGGCCACCACCGGTCATGCTGCGGGATGCCCGTATGGCCACCACCTTCTCCTTGATCCTCCTCTTGTCTGTGACAACCTTCTTACAGCACTCCTGCACAGTACACTGGTGCCTGCCATGCGTGTTCACATACCTTGCTACCTCCTCCCAACCTACTGACCTCTCTTGAGGCGTGCCCATGGCACAAATTAGCAGGTCTGCCCTGTCCAGGTAGGCCTCTAACAAGGCACTCTGCTCCTCTCTTGTGAAGTTGGGCCTGCATTTGTGTGCAGGCCCATGTTCCTCCTCTCCGTCATTTCCATCTCCATCATTGATGCCAACACTGTGGCTATGATGGTGGCCATGCTGGGCTAGCCATTCGTTTGTAGTACTGGTTTTGCTGTTTGCCATTTTATGTGTGTTTTTTAATTCTGTTTTTTGGTTTTTAACTTTTCCCACTGTCACTGTTTGGTGTATTGCTACCACAGTGATATTCACCACCGTGATATTTGCCTCCATTTTTATCATTAGTGCACTTGCTAGTGCACTTGTCTCTGCTCTCCGCTTCTTGTTTTTTCGGTTCTGTTTGGGGCATGGACCGACTGTACTGATAAGGAGCACTACGGACAGCAGTGAAGAGTTGTGGAGATTTGTTGTGGAGGCTTGCTAACGAAGCTTTGTTTACGCTGACTTCCTGATCCTTTTATTGATTCCCGTGTTGTACTCGGATTGTGCTTGGATTGTGCTTTGGAACCTTTAACTGTCCTTTTGCCCTTGAGTATTTGAGCTGTGAATGGACTGGACGGGGATTACGAAAAATTAAGCCGAATCCAACCAGCCCAGGGTTTGGTGTGTGTTGTCCCAGTGTGTGGCTCAGAATTTTCGGCTATGTTCCCGGAGTGCCCTTGGATTGCATGTGTTCATGACAATAGGACTACTGGGAGCAGTGATCTGGTGAAGTAATTCCGAACAGTTCCTAAACCGAGAGGGATACGAAGAAGTTTTTGCTGACTTTTCAGACTGTTGGATGCTCCTTACATTTGTGACTGGGTGACCTTTGGGTCTGCAGGGTTCCTGAGAGACCTCAGGGTTAGTGTACCACACAGGGGTGGGGAGTGGGGCAGGCTGGAGGGCCTGTCCATTTTTCCCCTTCCCCTAGACTCTTGGGGTTGCCAGCTGGAGGGCTGACTTCTCCTTGAGTTGAAGTTGTGAGCCACTGACTTGCTGGGGTAATTTTCCTTTGGAAGGCTGATAAGAACCTGCGGCCTGCTGGTGGCCTTTTTGAGGTTGCAATTGGAGGTGGAACTGGAAGTCTGAAGACTGGAACTGTATTGCTCACTGTTTTTCCTGACATTGGGGCTGGTATATTGATTTTCTGTATCCTGGGCTTATATCAGGCTGTGTTTGGAAGTGTTTACAGCCTGACGGGACCTCTGCTGACTGCAAGTACTTTTTCTTTATATATTTCTTTAATGGAAATAATGTGAGCAGTGAGAGTGCTCTATAATATCTTTGAATCCACCTGTTTCCTGATATTGTGAGAGATTTATCGGGAAGGTGGTTTCTAAATTATTTCCTTTATTGATTTGATTATTATTATTTTTATTATTTTATTTCAATACTATTTTGATGTTTATTTATTTTTTGTTGTTTAACAAGCAGTGAGAGTGCTTAGTTTCAGTAGGCACTAGGTAGTGAGAGGACCTAGGTGCAATAAAATTGTTTTTGGTTAGTTTTATTTTGGTTGACCCCCAGGTTGTGAGAGGACCTGTGGGCTTAATCAACAAATAATATTATGTGTTAGGGAGGTTTTTATGTTTGATGCTTTAGTTTAATTTAATTTAGTTGTTCGGTATTTTATTTTAATTTGAAGTAGTATATTTATTTAAGTTGTGGGAAGTGTGAGAGAAGTTCAGGATTGGTGGTGATTTGGGGGAATTTTATAATATTTACGATGTTTTAAATCGAGCTGCTTGATGTGCCTGCTTGCCCCTCCTGTCCTATGCTACTCAGCCTCCTGTCTCCATGCCCTACGCCCCTTCTGTTCTCCCCCCCTGCCTGCTTATACCTATCACCGCCAGGTGTTGGGATTGCTCATGGGGTTGTGTGGTGCGGTCAGCAGAGCGAGCAGGGCTCTCCCATAGGGGTGGTCAGGCTCAGAAGACGCCCTGGGGCGAAATGGTATCTAGAACGAGATGATTCAGTTCTGGTTCCCATACCCAAGGACATCTCCAGTTTGGGGGGGCAAATAGTTGGGACAAGTCGCCAACCTCGTCCCACTCGGTGCTGTTATGCAATGCCAGATCTGTCTGCAACAAGACTGGTCTTATTTTGGACTTTGTTGCAAGGGCAGATCTGGCTTGCATTACCGAGACCTGGTTGGATGGGAATGCGGCCCCTTTTAGAGGCAGCTTTCCCACCGGAACTCCGTTATATATGGCAAGAGATTGATCGCTGGGGGCCGCGGGTCTTTTCAAGACCGACTGGGCCTAAACTGGTGTACCAGCTGAGGAGGCCCGGCCATTTGAGTGTACTGTGGAAGCTGGTATAGGGTGCAGGATTGCCCTCATCTACCATCTACCAGGGTGATGAGAAGCTTTTCCTGCAGGAAATAGCAGATTTCACCGCCGACATGGCTTTGGAGTCACCCAGACTGATGGTTCTGGGTGACTTCAATGCCTGGGTTGACAATGAATTTTCACTTTTTGGACAACTTTTCCTCCAGGTGATGATATCTCTGGGCTTTACACAGGTTGTTTCCTCAGCTACACATAAGGGAGGTCACTCTCTTGACCTGGTCTTCCTCCTGGGGATGGAGGCCTCCGATCTGGTGGTGGAACCAGTCGATTGTTCCGATCACTACTCTGTTGGGTTCAATTTTCAGGCCCCCCTGGGTAGGTCGGCCCCTGTGGAGTTGGTCAGGTACCGCCCTTTGCGGGACATGGTCCCTGATTACCTGATGGCGGTTACTGACCTCTCGTTGTTGGACGAGTCTTGCACTGATCCTAAGCAGTTGGTAGTGGCCTATAATGGGGCCTTAACGACAGCCCTCGATCAGATTGCACCTGTCTGTGTTCACCCCTTCCATGTCGCCCTGGAGCCCCTTGCTTTGATGGGGCTCTAAGGGAGTTGCGGAAGTTGGAACGTAGGTTAGAGCATCGTTGGAGGAAGACTGCCACTGATGCCGAACACCATATTTTTCTAGAGCATTATAAACTCTACCAAACAGCAATTTCCCATAAGAAGGCAGTATTCCTGTCCAGGGAAATTTCTGTCGCACGGAATCGACCGGCTCAACTCTTCAGAACTGTTGACAGATTGTGCAACCCAGTCTGTCAGCAGCTCCGTCAATTTTTTACACAAACTGTTTGCGATGAGATCGCTCACTTCTTTGCGAATTAGGTTGAAGACATCAGGAGGGAATGCCACCAACTTCACTCTAAGGGAGTTGCCGTTGATTGGTGCCCTGTCGCAGAACCCTGAGTTTCCTGGAGTACCTTTGGACTGCTGGATTTCATAGACATTATGAGGATTGTCCAAGAGATGCATCCCACGTGCTGTAGTTTAGACCTAGGCCCTACTTCCCTGATTTTGGGTTGTAGTGAGATCATTGACCCAGTCTTAGCTCAGATTGTCCAGTGCTCTTTAGATACAGGAGTATTCCCTAGCTCTTTGAAGGAAGGGGTGGTGATCCCCCTTCTGAAAAAAGCGTCTTTAGACCTGGAGAATCTAGCAAACTACAGGCCTATCTCTAACCTCCCTTTTGTCGGGAAGATTATTGAGAAAGTTGTGGCTGCTTAATTGGATAACCATCTAACCATCCATAGTTCATACAAACCTCTTCAATCTGGTTTTCGTAAGAGGCATAGTACTGAGACTGCTCTGGTTCACGTGCTCAATGATCTCCTGATGGCGAGAGATCGGAGACACCGTTCCATCTTGGTTCTCCTAGATCTATCATCAGCTTTTGATACTGTGGATCATGGAGTTCTGCTCAAAAGCCTGAAGTTCATCTGTGGACTGTCGGGTACAGTCCTCAGATGATTTTCATCTTTCCTCGCAGGGAGAACGCAGAGAGTGGTCTCGGGTTTGTTTTCATCCGGGGACTTCTGTCTGTCATGCAGGGTGCCTCAGGGCTCGGTGCTGTCCCCCATATTATTTGCAGTCTATATGCTTCCCCTCGGAGACATTGTTAGAAGGTATGAGCTGAGGTTTCACTGCTATGCTGATGATACCCAGCTCTACCTGTCTTTTGCACCTGACCAGATTGATGCTATCTCAATACTGAACAACTGCCTCACAGAAATCCAAGACTGGATGAATTCCAGCAGTCTAAAGTTGAACCTAGGAAAGATTGAGGTTTTGGTCACGGACCCGGGTCATAGGGTAGAGGGATTGAGGACTGGGTTTCCTTCCAGTTTAGTCCTGGGGGAGGACCAGATTCTCACCTCTGAATGGGTTCGTAATCTGGGAGTGGAGCTTGATGTTGGTATGACTCTTTGACATCAGGTGTCGGCAGTCGTCAAGCTGGCCTTTTTCCATCTTAGGAACATTGCCAGGATTAGGCACCTTGTTTCACCCAGTGATCTGCCTGTTTTAGTCCATGCCTTTGTGACATTGTGCCTTGATTACTGTAACTCCCTTTACCTAGGGCTTTCTAGGGTTGATATCCACCGCTTGCAGCTAGTGCAGAATGCGGCAGCACGTTTGTTGACTGGGGCATCAAGAAGATCTCACATTATCCCGGTGCTGCACACTCTGCACTGGCTGCCAATGCAGTGGCGGATCACCTTTAAGGTAGGTCTTTTGACCTACAAAGCCCTACATGGTCTGGGTCCTGATTACTTGAAAGAGCTCCTGGTGCCTTACAACCCTCTGCAACAGCTCCGCTCGGCTTACAAGGGGTTGCTGAAGATTCTGAGGGTAAACTTGAAGTCATCTGGTGCTCATGCCTTTGGATTTGCAGCACCTACCCTCTGGAATTCTCTGCCCCACCAGCTCTGGGAATGCAGGACGGTGGGGAGTTTTAAGCAGGCACTAAAGACTTGTTTTATGGGCAAAGGCATTTCCTGTTTTATCTTGATTTTATATCATATGTATCTGAATATATGTTTGTTTTTGTATTTATGCTATACACTGCTTTGAAATTCTGAAAGGCACTTAACTAAATAAATTTTATTTTTATTATTATTTCCTGACATGTCGCTGTCTGTGAACAGGGACAGCATAGTGGGTCAATGTCAGCAAGGGCCCATAGCATTCCCCTGTAGCAGTGTTGTATTAGGCCTCTGTTTCATTGAGTTTGCATCCTCTTACCAAACGGGTTGCAATACCGGTCTGTGACCTGTGCTGTTCATTGGTGCTTATATGGTGCATCGCATTCAAATGAGCTTGTTAGCAATGGTAATGATATGCTAATGCACCCTACTGCACCACGCATTAGCTAATGAGGTGATTTGCATATGGTGGCTGAATATCACATAAACACACCATGCACAATTGAGTTGCGCCAGAGCAGCTCCTGTTGTGCAAGTGTGGCACATGTGCAGGGCATGTGCCTGCAGTGTGCATGTGCACACACCGTATCAGATGCATATCACGTGACTGATGTGCATTTGCGCGATGCTGTGCAATTGCTCATGTGGTGGGGGGGCATCGTGCATTCATGCACCTAATGGCACTGCCTCCTACCACGCAGCTATGCACTGTGTGCATGGTGGGCGTGATGCCATGCGGGGTCACACCCTGTGCCCTCTGGGTCATGTACATGACCTTGTGCACTTGCTAGTCAGTCACATTGTGTGCATGCATGTTACTGCACTATGCACCTGCATTGAGCACTGAGATCTCACATCCCCACATTGCACGATTGCATCCTGCTGTTCACAATCGTGCATCCTATACATGTGACCCCACATGTGGTTTTGGCACCCATTTCCCCCAACATCCATCACAAAACATGGTCAGAGACATGCACAGGGGAGAGGTAGAAGAGCCACAAACTGGTCTGACATGAAGGTGATCAACCTCGTGGCCATTGTACAGCCCTTTGAGGGGCAGCTCTATGGACTGGTGCCCCTCCAACAGCCATGGGGGGGACGTGTGGCAGCGGGTGGCCAGGGATCAGGACAGGCAGACAGGAATGGCCAGGACCCCAGATCAGTGCTGCCACAGGTTTGGGTACCTGAGGAGGTGGGACCCAGACAGGCTGCGGAGGCTGCAGGCATGAGTGCAGCACAGGGCAGTGCCAAAGTCAGGTAGGTGTGCGCAGGTGGCAGGCATGCTCAGGTGCTCTACTGTGGTGGTTCTATAGCTGCATAGCATGGTCCACTGCTGGGGTTTGTCATGGTCCTGACGGTCGCTGTGTGTCATGCATGGCTACTGCATGTGTTGCTGTTGTGCAGGCATGGGGGCCACTGGATGGACGAGGACATGCCCTGCACCATGCAGGCTGTGTGGTGGTGGGGGGCTGTCCATGCATGCTTGTTTACTCATGTACTTCTCTCTTTTTTCCTTCCACAGGGCCAGAGGACCACAGGCAGG
Source organism: Neoceratodus forsteri (assembly GCA_016271365.2). NCBI lineage: Eukaryota > Metazoa > Chordata > Ceratodontiformes > Ceratodontidae > Neoceratodus > Neoceratodus forsteri. The sequence continues at coordinate 14,028,110 of CM057454.1, forward strand.
CCAGGGCAGCCACAGCAGGGGCACAGGCCCCTGTTAGGGCACAGCCAGCTGCACCAGCTGGATGGTGCTGGGCAGGTAGGCTTCATCACATTGCTTTTACATGTCTCTGTGGGATAACAGTGGGGACAGTGTCCAGCCATGGTTGCTCCAGCCATGTGTCTGCACAGCCATGGTTGGTGTACTGTCCATTCTGTGTGCCAGTGTCCCATGTACTTTGGTGGCCTTGTGCTGGTGGGGGGGTGCACACAGCTGCCACTATGTGTGCTGCAACAGTGCTGTCACTCTGTGTCATGTGCCCATGCTTATGAGCACACTGTGTTACACTGTCTGTGTACACCATTGTGGAGTGCTTTGTGGATGGCTGCTGTAGCCCTCTGGGCATGGGTCCATTGTGGTACCTCCAGTACTGTGTGCCCCCGCTGTCTGCTGCACACTGTGGGTGGGCTGGAGTTCTTTGGGGCATGATATTGCTTGCTGTCCTGTTCCTTTTCCTAGGTAGACCCAGGATGGCGGTGCGGAGGAGAGCATGGAGGCTGTTCCTGGCCATTTACCAGATGCTGGCCTTTCAGAGGAGGATGCTTCTCATCCAGCGGAGGCAGCTGTGGGAGATTGCCACATTGAGGAGGGACGTTGAGCAGATGGAGCTGGCGGCCATTGGGTGTTGAGAGTACCCACTTGTATAGAGCCTTCTTCACCCTTCACTACCCTGTTTCCCTGCAGTCCCGTATCCCATTGTTTAGCCCCTGTTTCCTGTCCCCATCATACTTTCACCCTCACCCATCCCTGCCCTTGTTATTTGTTTGTACTATTCCTTATATTGTTATAAAGCTTTATTCTACTATATCCCTGTGTCCGTGTCTGCTTTGCAGATGGAGTGTGGAGCCATGCTGCAGTTGTCTAGTTCTGCTGTGCATTGCCGTGTCTCTGGTGTTCTTTCACCATCCCCCTGGGCCATTGTCTCTGTGATCATTGGGCAGGTGAGCCTTGCCCCTTTCCTGTGCATGGCCCTGTTTCATTTCCCATGGTGGCCTTTGTCTGCCCCCGTGCCTTATGCACCTGTCTGTCTGGCCTGCTGTTTGCTTGTGGGGCTGTGCATATCCACTGTGGGCAGTGCAGCAGTGCCCCTCCCCACTGCGTCTGGCATCCTGTGTGGCCCTGTGTGGCCTGTGCCTTGCTTTCCCACAGTCACCTGCTCTTTGTTTGCATCATCACCTGGCACCATGCCCATGGTGCCCTATGTCCCTGCCTGGTAGGTGTCTGTTGCAAGGCCCTGCCCTTGGCATGACTGCAGTAGCAGGGTTTTGGATGGTTGCTTCTTCCATGGTTGGTGGACTGGAGTTGTCTGTGCACTCTCCCCTGATGTCCTGTGTTCTCTGCAGGTCAGTGCTTCTGTGTACCCGTGTGTGCTCTGCTGGTGGGATCCTGTGCCCCTTGCCCTGTGCTTCTTTGTATATGAATCCTTGCAGCCTGTTGCTCTTGCTCTGCTCACTGGGTTTGTGCTCAAGTCTACTCCATTCATCCATGGTTGCACCGGCGCATCTATGGTTGGGCTGTGGTGCATCTTTGACATATTCAGTCAACTTGTGCAGGAGCATTTCAGGGGGCACATCTTCTGAATATGGCTCCCAATTTGCCATGGTGCATCAGACTTGCACTGCGCTGGACTTGGGCAAGCACTGAGCACATTTCTGAATATGTCCCCCTATGTCACCAAAGTCAAAGATAGGGAGAATCATCTTCTGGACAATTTTGCTGTGGGCCAGAGGGGGAAGGCAGCTGTGGTGTCTATACAGATCACCGAGTTTGGGGAGTAACTTTTTGTGGATAGTGTCCACATGCCCAGCAAAATAGAGGTTCTTGTAGAGCCAGAGCCAGAGGTATTTGAAGGAGGAGATATCTTCAAGTAAGGAACCATCAAGGGTATGGAAGAAGGGAGTAGCAGCAAGTATGGTGAGCTTTTGCCTGGTGCCAGAAGTCATGGAGACCATTTTTGTGGCATTTAGTGAGAGTTGGTTGGCACGAAATCAGCACTGGACATTGTTGTAGTCCAGCTGGAGTCTGGTCACCACATCTAAGGGGAAGAATCAGAGGCATACACAACAGTGTCACTTGCATGGATATTTGCAGTTCAGCAGGCATTAGGAAGGTAATTTAAGAAAATAGAGAAGAGTATTGGACCAAGTACTGAACCTTGATGGATGCCTGTGTTTATGGGGGGGAGAGGAAGTTGCCAATCCTGACCGACTGGGACCTCCCATTGGGGTAGGAGCGGAATCAGAAAGTGGCGGACTCAGAGAGACCAGCTGCAGCAAGCTTGCTGAGCAGAAGGGGGTGGGCAACAGTGTTAAAGGCTTTGGCCAGGTCGACAAAGATGGCAGAGATGATGTATCCCTGATCCATGACAGAGAGAGAGAATAGAGTCAATAAACCAGAGCTGGGAGGTGGTGGAGTGGACCTTACGGTAACCAGACTGGAAAGGGGTGAAGAAGGAGGAGGTGTCAAGGAAAGGAGAGAGCTAAGCCAGAGTCAAGTGCTCTTGCAATTTAATAAGAATTCGGAGGAGATACTGGGCCGAAGTTACCAGGATTTGAGCAGTCACCTCCTTTTTGAAGAGGGACTACAGTGGCTGGATTCCAGGTTTCAGGGACAGTGCCTAGTGAGAAGGATAGGTTCAGAAGAGTGGCTAAAGGAAGGGCTATAGCTTTGGCCAATAGGTGCAGTAACTTGGAGTCCAGTCCATACAGGCTTTTCCCTTTGTGGGTGTTAAGGGCTAAAACAGCATGCAGGGTGTCAGCTGGGGAGACTGGTTGGAAGGAGAAGCAGGAGAAGAAGAAATAGGTGCAGAAGAAGCAGGGGTAGGAGACCTAAATGGGGTAGGGAGGCAAGAAGGGTGGAAGCACAGGTGATGAAGAAACTGGTGAATTTAGGAGCTATGGTGAGCTGGTCTGAGACGGTGAGATTGCCTACCTTTAGGATGGGGGGGATTGGGAAGGGGGAGAGAATAGGTCATGGACAACCTTCCAGAACTTAGAGGGGCTGTTAAGGTTTTCCTGTAAGGTGGATTTGAAGTACTCTGCTTTGCAAGATGGATAGCTCTGATGCAGGAGTTACGGAGGTAGCAATACCTAGGTAAGTCCTCAAGAGCACCTCATGCTTTGTGAACCATCCATGCCTGATTACAAGCACACTGGCAGGCCAGCAGCTTGGCCAATACCCAGGGGATGTGGGAACCACAGAGCCTAGTCTTCCTAAGGGGAGCATGTCGGTCCCAAGCATTCAGGAACTGATTGCTAAAGTATCTCAGGGCAGAACCAATGGAGGATGCACTAGTAATAGGAGACCAGTCAGTTCCAGCAAGTTCCTCACAAAGGGCAGATAGGTCAAGGAATCTAAATGAGTGGAGATGGAATATATTAGGTGGGGCTTTGGGCCAGTGGATTTTATGCACAGAGTAGACCATGTGATGATCACTGAGTGCATCAGGTAGGATCCCCGAAGAGACAACCCATTGAGGGTGTGACATCAGAACCCAGTCTAGCAGTGTGGGCTTACCTGACTTGAGGTTTAAATGGGTCGGCTCAGAGATTATCTGTGATAGGTTCAAGGAAGAGATGGTATTACAGATTTTAAAGTGTGTGCTAGACAGCTAGTTGATGTTGAAGTCCCCAAGGATATAAAGTTTACCAGTAGAGGAGTGGATGATGAGAGAAAAGATGAGGTCAGTGATAGAGGAGTGGGAAGAGGAAGGGAGGCTGGGGCAACAGTAGACCCCACCCACAAAGATGGGAAGGGAGCTGGGAAGGGACAGCTTTAGTAGCAAAAGTTCATATGCAATGGGGGAAGTGGTGGAGAGACAGATGGAGTATTGGATGGAAGAGGAGATGTAAATGGCCACTCCTCCTCCTCTGGTCAATTTGTCTTGCCGGATAAAGGAGTAACTATGGATGAAGATGGCAGTGTCAGGAACGTTTGAGGAAAGCCATGATTCACTAGGAAACACAAAATCACACATGCCCACACAGTGCAAAGTATCATGGGCTGCATATGCAAATCACCACATATGCAGCCCATGATGCTTTGCATTGTGTGTGCATGGTTGATTTTGTATTTCCTTGAAACTTGGCTTCCCAGCCAAATGCTCTTTGAGGTAACCATTGCTTCAGTGTTTGCACACAGAGGTTCTTTGTCTTCATGATTCGCTAAGTGTATATATTATATATATATATACTGTATATATGTATATATATATATATATATTCAATATATACAGCGAACAGTAATAACGTTAACAAGTGGATAAAATGTACTGTTTTATGATGTTGTACGGAAGGATGACCTAAACCTGAAGGTACAGGGCAGGCAACATCACAATAAATAAAGGGTACAATGAACAAAATTGATAATTGGATAAGGTGCAGGTTTTGGTCATAGAGAAACAGTTACAGTGCAGATTGTCTGACACATGTTGAGAAAGCCTGGCACTGAAGGAATGAATGCTACCAATATCAGTGAAGTAGGTGTGTAAGTGGTCGTGAGTGCCAATGGCTCAGTAAGTCAATGTTCTTTGTCCAGTGGTGGTTTTACTGAATGGGAGTGTGAAGGTAAATCTGGACTGGGAATGAGTTCTCTGTGGGTGGGATGAGTATTGGAAGAGTTCAGAGAAGCATTATGGGGTTTTCCTGAATGCCACCTTGTGGAGAAATACAGCTGATCTATAAGCCAGACAATCCTCCAGGGAAGGGCAGGAGCCAACGGAAAACAGATGACAGAGGTGGGTGCGAAATGGCAGACCTGACAGAAAGCAGCATACATTGTTGTAGACAGTGTGCACCTTGAAGAGGATCCTGGCAGGGGCAGCCACATATAACAGGAAGCCATAGTGAGGAGGGAACAGAAGGCTATAATTCTACAGTAAAATTGCTATTTGCATTTCATGAAATGCCATAGCATATTGCACTGCTAAATGATCATCAAACAATATGCAGTGGAGTTCCTCCAGATGTCAGAGAATAACTAGCAACTGTGGGAATGGCATTTTGATGGACAGAGGTGAGGAAGGGTACATGGTTTATGTCACTGGACTCTGCTATATCTGGAAGAGATTGTCCCACTCACAGCCACAAATGATGGCACCATGTTTCTGCTGTGAATAGTTAACAACACTGGTGCCTTTGCAGCCCTGTTGAGTTATGCTCCTAGCTGTGCAGTTTGCAAGTAGGGCAATGAGGAATATTTGTATTCCAAATGATCCCAAATTCTGCAGAATTTCAGAAAATTCCACAGAATTCCATCAGCAGCAGAATTCCAAATTTTGCAAACAAAATGTTTTTCACTGATTAAAAATCCACAGTTTACATGAACTGCTGATTCTTTTTCCACAATCTATTGAACATTACTCCAGTTTATGGGATCCATGGAAACATTTTCCACAGTTTACACATAAATGCTTTTTCAGAATTCTGAAAAATTTATTTCAATGGGCATACACAATCAGAGTAGTGCTATGCTTGTGCAACTGTGTTAACTGTTTGGCCATTCACTTTCTCTATTCCATGGGAAAACTGCCACCCTGTAAGGATACCGAAGGCAAGGAACCCCAAAGAGAGTTCCACCCCTAGAGGTGCAATGGGAAAGAGGAAGGGAGGATGGTGGGGCAAAGAAAAAGTGCTTCAGAAGGAGGCTGGGAGAAGCTGCTAATATAGCTCAGGAAGCTTGCGTGGCTGGTTGCTCACCCCATTGAACTACAGGCATAGCCTTTCAAAAAGAAATTCTGAAAAGCATTTTGGAAGCAGAATTGCCATTCTGTATTAAATACACTGGTGGAATTCTGCATAACACATAGCCCTAGTTGCATCTTCCTCCCACACAGTTGCAGACAGTACCAAGACATTGCAGGAAAGGGGATTGATGCTGCCATACAAATTGACCCTCAGGACCATTCAGGAAGGTATGGTGTCCCTAACATGTCTGGTCACAGCCACTGTGACCACCCCAAGCCTTTATAATTGTTATAAAAAGAGGGTACGGGGGGTCACAGTGCTGGAACCAGACCCCAAGGATCAGAAATGGATGGACATCAGAGAGGGAACACTGCAGAGAAGAATAAAAAGGAGGATGAATGGGGCTAGAGAGGGTATGCCACTGGCCACTAGGGAACATACCTTGGGATAGGGAATGTGTGGGGAGATGTCCACTGGTTTACCACAGAATCAGGTAATCTGGCTGCAAATTACCAGAACCACTGCAGCTAAAAAGCTACAGCAGATTAGTATAAGGGCAGATCTCCAGACTGATGCCCATGTGCCACTACTGTAGCTGCTAGCATGGCACTGCAGAATGTACCAGATGCAATACCATGCTTTGACCTAGTTGCAGTTGTTAACCATCATACAATGTTAGTGGTGCAAACCCTACATTCATCCTCTGTTATCTGAATCTACAATTTGTACTGTACCACTGGGACTACTCTCACTCTGTGACACTCTACCGGATTTGTGTAGCACTGGTGAATGGTGGTATAACGGAGCAACTGATTTCCTGTTTTGCTGTGCCATCCCTAGCAATTGTTAATTGGGCTCATAGGATAAACTATACTAAGTTATATGTTATGGCTATCAATGGCATAAGATATACTGAATTACAAACAGGAGATCTAGGGCAGGATATTAATACTGCAAATAGCCTGTCAAATGTGTAAGCCCAATTTGCATGGTGAGTTGTTTGTGCTACACTTAAGGAAAAATACATATCGGGTGGGCAGTTCTCCATCACATGCACATTTATTAAAACAGTAAATCAAGCCATGCTCCAGCAAAATCACTAGAGATAGAGATTTTTGAGCAGTTGAAGGCTGCTAATTTATTACATTTGATCACCCAAAGCAACCAGACAGCATGCAGAAGTGATTTGTACAGTACAGTTAAGTCTGAAGATAATAAAAACAAAATTAAAAAGTGGTCATTTGAAATGAAGAAGGCCATCTTTTCTAGGCCATGTTCTTTTTTACTGTGTTTTATATTTAATTACATTTTTTAAAAAGTTCTACCACTCAGTGATGTCTATTTTTGTTCTAAAAATTCCTTTCCTTAGAGTGGCTAGTCCACAGCTCTTTTGACTCATTGACTCATCTTACTTGTAACCAAATGACCATAAGCTGTATCTTTGCTTTCTACTTCTTTGTAAAATGTGCCCACTGCGTTCTCCCATATTGTCTTGCTGTTATCATGCTGCTGTGTCTACAGTATTTCCTTCTCATTTTGCCCATGCTGTCAATGTGTATTTTGATATGCTGTCTTTGTACCATTATGTTGTATTCTCCCGGGTCATTCCTGAAAATAGGCATAATACTTGTCTAGTGTACTTACCTGGTAAACAAAAGCAAAATAAATAAAAATAAATAAAGTATGTTAAAGAGCCTCCCCTTAGCTATGGAAGTATTTTTGGGCCTTCGTTTGAAATGATACCATGAAATGCTTTGCACACAGTACACAAGAGAGGAAGGGAAAAGTCTCTGAAAAATGGGCTGCTAATTTATTCATGAGACATTAAATTATTTAATTCAGTTTGCCCCATCTCTTCGAACACAACATGAAAAAAATATATAAGCACTTTGGGTACTTTGCTCATACCTCAAATGGGCCCTGATATCCCACCTCTTTGAGCTAGCCTACTGCCTGAGTTAAAGCAGCAGTGCTGGATAATCAGGAAGTGACTATCAAAATTTTGCTTTTTGAGTGGAATGGTTGAGCCGTAGTTCCAGTTTCCATATCTGTAAATATTTTTTTCTAGTGATCTTCAGTTTTTTAGATACTGAAAATGTATTTCCCTTGTTGTGGCTCCACAGAAAATATGACTGATTCCTAATTTGCAGCCGAGCTCCACCCTTCACATCACATCAAGTCTAATTTATTTCAGTGGGACCCTTTGCTACATGTTCCTGCTGTCCCTGTGTAGTAATGTGAGTCATGCACATGTCTGGATGGCATTAGAGGATTCCAGTTCAACATGGCAGTGGGAGAAATGTAAAGAAAAACAAGCATTTGTTAATGCCGAATGTTTGCTTGCTGGCATTAGCAGTGGTAGTGTAGAAGTTACAGAGCTGCGTAATAGGAATGGCAGTGAAGTATTGAACTGAAGCCAACCCCACCACCACCCTGCAGAGAGTGACAGGCATTGGGGTGTGCCTTTGGGTTGTCAGGCATAACGGCCACGCCATTTCACCACACCCCACCCTGCAGACACTGACAAGTGTCACGTGTTCCTTGGGGTCTTGGCCTTTATGCACACCCCATTCCATTAAGAAAATACGGTGAGATGGTGCTGAGAGAGAGAATGGCGTGAACTTTGGGGTCAAGAGTCCAAGGCATACCTCAATGCCTCTCACTGGCTGCAGGGTATGGAATGATATGGCATTACAGGCAAGAATCCCAAGTCACACCTCGATGCCTGTCATTCTCACAGGGTTAGGCGTTATGGTTGGAAACCCTAATACCTCAGGCATTCATTGGTATTTTCACCCAAATGTTCAACATGTTTTTTGTGACCCCACCTCATGAACAGGGGAATATCAGTTTGTTAGCCAGCTGCTTATGCACAGCGACTATGGCATTTAGCACCACAGGTGCAAAAACATTTCAAACAGGATGTAAAAAATGACAGCTGTACTGTTCATGGGGAGGTGTAAAAAATGGCAATGTTGCAAATCTGCAGTAAAAATATTAAAAAAAATGGTGAAGTCACAAGCGTGCATAGAAACTGTGCAACGCACACCCCTAATATAATTAGGTTGGGGATTTTTTTACAGCAGATTGTCATCTTGGGCATTTTGGTGCCTCCGATCATGAACAGTGTCACTGTGATTTTCTTTAACTGTCCCGAACAATGATTTCCCACAGCGACCATGCATCTCTGCGCTGAAAGTGTGAAAACACACTTCGGCCATGTTGTGAAAAATGACAGCTGTACTGTAAATAAGGAAGTGTGGAAAAATGCCACTGGTGAAAATCTGGACTTAAAATATTACAAAGTCAGGAACTTCTGAGGGTGCATGGAAACTGCGAATGCTCACTCATAACCAGTCATTTTATGGACTTTTGTCACCAAATTTTCAACATAGCCATTTTAAGACCTCTGCTCATGAACAGTGTAACTGTGATTTTCTTAATCTGTCCCAAACATTGCTTTCGCACCAACAGCATCATTGTGCGCTACATGTGCGAAAACACATTTTGGGCAGCATATGAAAAATGGCAGCTGTACTGTTCATAAAGAAGTGTAATAAAATGGCAATGTTGAAAATCTGGAGCGAAAATATTAAATTCGCAAACTTATGAGTATGCATAGGAACTGCGCAATGCACGCTCGTAAAACAGTCATTGTTAGGTATTTTTTCACCAAATTTTCAACATAGCCATTTTAAGACCTCTGCTCATGAACAGTGTCACTGTGATTTTCTTACTGTGTCCCATACATTGATTTCGAACATCGACTGTGCCATTGTGCGCTACATGGGCGGAAACACATTTTGGGCAAGATGTGAAAAATGACAGCTGTACTGCTCATAAGGAGCTGTGGTAAAATGGCAATGTTGAAAATCTGGAGTGAAAATATTGAAAATTTGCAAACTTACGAGCGTGTGTAGGAACTGCGCAACGCACGCTCGTAAAACAGTCATTTTTAGGAATTTTTTCACCAAATTTTCAACATAGCCATTTTAAGACCTCTGCTCATGAACAGTGTCACTGTGATTTTCTTAATTTGTCCCATACATTGATTTTGCACACCGACTGTGCCATATTGCTGCATATAGCGAAAACACATTTTGGGTGAGATGTGAAAATGACAGCTATACTACTATAAGAAGGTGTGGTAAAATGGCAATGTTGAAAATCTGGAGGAAAATATTGAAAATTTATGAACTTACGAGCGGCGAGGAACTGCGCAATGCACGTCAGAAATAGCTTGAGTTTTTCCACCAATTTTTCAAAATAGGCTTTGAGAGCTCACCTTATGAACACTGGCAGTGTCGTTGCTAATCGGTCCAGAAAGGTGATTTCGCAGTGATTATGTAAATCACCCTTCGGCCCAAATAACGCCATGACAGTGACAGCATTCATGAGAAGGGGTCCCAAAACCCCATGTTGAAAATTTGGTGCAAAATTCCTAAAATGCTCTGAGATATACAACAAAGTTGAAAACCCTATCTATCCCATTATATAGCTTACTGGCATTTCCTCAGTTCGCAGTCAGCTTTGGAAAGAGCAGATGTGTTCCCGGTCCATCAAGATTGTTGCGCCGGACTCGGAGTTAAGTATGGGGTGGGGTGTGGGGAGGCAAGCGCAGTGGGCGGGTGCGGGTTGTGGAGGGGGCAGGGAGAAGCGCTTGTGGACCATTTTTAATTTACAGGTTTAAAAAAAAAAAAAAAGATGACGTGGATCGCTTTGCCACACTGGGGTGGGCTCCAGCATGGCAGAGGGACGGCTGGGGGTGTGGAGATGACGGGGATTGGTCACCCTGTCAGCCATGGTATTGTTGCCACGCTGGGTGGGCTCCCAGCCGTGGCACCTCGTGTCTCGGGAGGGGAGACAGTGAAGCCGACGGGGATTGGGCACTCCGCCGGGTTATACCATTGAGTTGCCCCAGCGTGGCATTTGGAAGGCTTGGGGCGGCGCCAGCCGATGGGGGATTGGGCACCCTGTCAAGCAATAGAGTGTGTGCGACAGGGGAGCACAGTATGGCATGCTTTCTGTGTGTGTGTGTGTGTGTGTGTGTGTAGGGGAGTTGCGTGATGAGCAGGCGATATCTTATCGCTGTTCACTGAAGCATAGCTCCCCCTTTCAACTGTATGCCATTGCATTTTGGAGCTTGTCATAGATAGCTCCAGCATGCATTGGTGGACAGGGGCCGCGCCTGCCAACACACTGACTGAATTGGAAGAGGGGGTGACACACCTCCGAAAACTCTGATGATGGCACTATGTTTCTTGCACATGCGTGCAAGCAAACATAATGAAGCAAATTACTGGGTGATAGTACAGTGAAAACAAGAAAGATTATCAGGTAAGTGCTCAACAGAGCACAGGGAACAAACTGTTGCAAAAGATCTAATTTTCTTTATGTTTCCTTGCACGTGCCCAAGAAACATCTTGTGGTAGAACAACATTTTGGAGGTGTGTCAGGGATGAGACCAATGCAGAGCAATGTATAGTGGGCTCATCCTGGACAGACCAATGAGCATGCAACCAGACTGTGACACTAGTCACAGTTTCACAGCTGGAAGCTGTTCTCTAGCTTAAAGAAATGAAGTGCTCCAATGAGAGCACTTCATTTCTTTCATTTGCATAGTGTGTTCCCCATCTGGCATCACAGTGAAGCCCTCCCACTCCCATGCTGTCTGTCCCACACCCTTTGTTCCCCACCCCAGTATCATAATTAGCCCTCCCGCTTCCTCCTTCTGCATGCTGTCCAACCCGTACCCTTCATTCCAGATCTCAGTATCATAATTAGCCTTCCCACTCCCTCCCTCTGAATGCTGTCTGTCCCACACCCTTTGTTCCCCACCCCAGTATCATAATTAGCCGTCCCACTTCCTCCTTCTGCATGCTGTCCGACACATACCCTTCATTCCCCATCCCAGTATCATAATTATCCCTTCCACTCCCTCCTTCTGCATACTGTCCACCCTGCACCCTTCATTCCCCATCCCAGTATCATATTTAGCCCTCCCACTCCCTCCCTCTCCATGCTGTCTACTACGCACCCTTAGTTCCCCATCCAGGTATCATAATTAGCCCTCCTGCTCCCTCCATCTGTGTTCTGTTCACCACACACCCTCCATTCCCTGTCCTAGTATCATAAGTTGCCCTCCCACTCCCACCCGTTGCATGCTGTCCACTCCGCACCCTCCATTTCCTGTCCCCGTGCCAACATCGGGATGCCCAATTCCCATGTCGGCATTTACTCCCCTGCAGTAGTGTGGCACACTGTGGAGTCCACCCCCAGTGTCCCAAATAAAACATTTTTGTTAACCTGTTAAAAAAAGAAAATGGTTCCCCAACATCTTTTTTTTTTGCCTGCAAAAAAGAAAACTGTCCTTTATTGACTCCCCCTTCCTCTACCCATCTCGACCCTCCCTGTGTTCACCCAATTCCCCGCACCCTCCCTTGCTCCATACATACCCTCCGAGGTTGGCGGCTGTGATCTTCTGTGGAATGGGACATGCACGGTAAGTGCCGTATAATGGCTGGCAATTGTGTTTTCAACTCATGTTGATATCTCTGCCATTTTTCAATATTTTTGCACCAACTGTTCAACATGTGGTTTTTGGGACTCCTCCTCATGAACACTGCGACTGTCATTTCATTACTCAGTCCCAAAAGGTGATTTCACAGTCACTGCACAGAATCACCTTTTGGGACCAAATAACTAAATGACATTGCTAGTTTTCATGAGGTGGGGTCCCAAGAAGCCCATGTTGAAAAGTTGGTGCAAAAACAGTTACACACGGTTGTAGACATTTTTCTATGCATGCCTGTTCAGTAATTTTTAATATTTTCACTCCAAATTCACAACATTGCTATTTTTTTACAGCCCCTCATGAACAGTACAGCTGTTATTCTTCACATCCTGCCAGAAATGTGTTTTTGCATCTATGGCACGGTTGCTGTGTGAAATCACCTTTTGAGACCAATGAACAAAATGACAGTGGCACTCTTCATGAGGTCGGATCCCAAAAAGTCTATGTTGAACATTTGGTGGAACAACTCCTAAAAATGGCCAAGTTACACACCGTTGTTCAAACCTTTCTACTCATGCATGTAACTGGCCATTTTCAGTATTTTCACTCCAAGTTTTTAATATAGCCATTTTATAACACCACCTCATGAACAGTACAGCTGTCATTTTCACATCCTGCCCAAGACGTGTTTTCGCACCTGTGGTGCAGAATACCATTTTCCCGTGGATTTAAAAATTTTCCTCTACAAGGTCCATGAGGTGGGATGATACGAAGACTACATTCAACATTTGGGGTCAAAATATGAAAAAATGACAAAGTTATGTCCATTTGTTGCAATTTCGATACACAGTAGACCCCTGCCACATAAACCATGCAAGGAAACATTTGGCATTGACAAATGCTTGTTATATCTAGTACTGCTGCTTTAAGTTTATCAGAGATCTAATTTTATGAACTGCAGCTAGTGGATAGCCTGCTCCAACAAGCTATTTATTTATTTAGTAATTAATCTATTTATTGTCTTGCCTATCTGATATTTTATATTTATTTTTTTTGGTTTCTCTGTTTTGCATGGTATCCTAGGCCTCAGAGAAAGGGTGCCTAAAACATTAATTGCCTTGCCTTACCTGCATTATCATGCTAGTTTGAGCCTCCCCTGGAGCAGGGTAGGACACCTCGTGGGAGGCTGGCCTCACCATTTGAAAAACACTGGACTAGTGGCCTACATTTTGCATAACACCCATCCTTCTCAACTCTGTGACCAACACATTCATTTCCCTTTTAAAACCAAAAACTCAGGAAGATAAAATACTGCATCACACTCACCCGCAAAAGCAAACCTCAGAGTCAGTTCTGGAGTTTTTGGTCTCATGGAGTCAAACTGAATCAAACTGTTACCCTCAAAGCCCCTTCAAGGTAACTGTAGCAGCTGAGACCTAACTCACTCTGAGATCGACACTACTAAAATGGAATTTGTGATTTGCTATTTAAAGCTAGAAAACCAATAGAAGATGTTGAGGAGAATGCCAGCTTCATAAGTGTTCCAGTGGTGTGCACAGAAATTAAAGAGCTTGTGTACTACCTAAAACTAATATTAGTTTTTAAAAGCAGTCAGTCATTGCCTATTATAACTGAGGTACTTTCTTGTTTCTCTTTGGTTAATTAGAAGATAGCATACCTGATGTTAGTAGGTGTGATATGGAACAGCCCTCTGCCTAGCAGCTGACATATTTCGCTCTGTTCCACCCATTACATCATCAGCCTTGTGACTTTATGGACTGTGACATCACTGGCACACAGGCATAGCCAATCAGTACCTGCCAGGTCAGCCACCTGTGATGTCATTGTCAATGAGGTCACAATGCTGATGATGATGTTGTGGGGGGACTAAAGATAGATAGATATGTCAGCAGTCAGGCTGAGAGCTATTCCACACATCCAACACAATATTATTAAATTAAAAAAAACTTTGTAGCAAGCAAAAGAAAAATGAAAAAAATACTTCAGAAATAAAGTTACAACTGACTACTTCTTAAAATGTGTATTATGTTCCTGTCCGTCTGTTTTGGTTCCTTTAGCTCTTTAATCCAGCATGCACATGGAGCTGTTGAGCCGGAGATTCCCATTTAAGAAATACAATGCTATGCAACTTTGGACTAGTAGTTGTAACTTGTATAAAACTGAGGTACAGAGGGAGGCAGTTGCATACCTGTAGCATTCATGGGCAACACAAAGCTATGCAAGGCACTAAGGAAGACTAAAAATCTGCAAAGAGACTTGGATACATTCTGTAGCTCGGTAGATACTGTATGTGACTATTGGAATACAATACTGGCCAATGCGTGGTGACACAGCTTGGAAAAAAGAACATAAAATGGACTTATATTGTCTAAGACTTTCCATAAGGGGAAACCGAGCAGAAAAAGGGTTTGGGAGGGATCATAGACTCCCCTTAAAGGGACACTGTCAACCTCCTTAGGTCTCAAAGTGTCCCTAGTTTAAAAAACGTATATTATGATTGCCAAAATTCTGTAAAGTTTGTTGATGTAGCTGGTAGTTTGATTCTGGCTCTTATTTTCTTTAAAATAGTAAAAAACAGACTACCCAACATACTGGTGTAATCACATTGAAACAGGTTTGTTTACATTCCTTGATCAACTCCAAATGCATCTTTCCTGGACTTGGGAACACCCACAAAACAGTCTAACCCCTCATGATGCAGTGGGAGTTCAGGAGGCTACTGCCTTATGAATGACTGCACTGTTTGGGTGTGTTTCTAATGCTCAGGAAGTATGCAGTAAGAACAGATCCAGGATTGTAAACAAAATAAAGTTGTTTACAAATACACATTGCCAAGCATTTCAGTTCTACTAAACAAGGAGACAGACAAAACAAATAGCAACATCAGTGAATTTTAAAGAGGGTAAGTAATTATAAAATGTGAGGTTTCAACTAGAAATAATATGATGAAAAACAGGTTGACAGTGTCCCTTTAAGCTCAGAACAGTAATTTGCAGTGCTTGAGAAAGCAAAAAGAAATGTTGGGCTATATCAAAACTGGAATCAGCAATAACGAAGGGGTAATAATGCTTTCACATCGGGACACATCTGGAAACAAGCATTCACTGCTCAGTATGCCTTTCCTGGTGAAACGTTTAAATAAATAAATAAACATCAGGAGTACTGCATGAAGTTCTGAGAACTGCAGTGCAAAAATTACTTACAGAATACTGGACAAAAAAGTTGATCAGAAGACTGGATGATTTAACCAATGGAAATAGTGGAAGGAGCTGTTCACTCTGCAATAAAGAAACATGAGAAATAATGTTCAAAGACAAGATGGATAGTAGAAGTTAGGCTGAATTAGCCTGTTTATATTCACTATACCTCAGGGGTCCAGAGCAAGGGGTTATTCATTACAGGGGAACTCTCACTTCCTAGTGGAAATACTAAGGGACTTAGTGGTCCCCATTAAGTAACGCACAATAAAAAATATTTTTTTTCAACTAGTTTCTTATTTGTAGTTTGATTTATTACCTGGTTGATCATGTGTTTATTCTACTGGTACTGATCACACTACCTTAGCATGATTGGTACAGTAGAATAAGAGAGATCAAGGGTGCTACTAAACTGTTATTCTTTCAGTAGAGGTGCCAGCACGTAGACATCCTTTGCAGCTTAGCCTGTCAGTCACACCATCAGAGAGCTGGCTGCTGGGGCACTGGGACAAACAGTACAATGGTCATGGCAGGCAATGGATCATAGGATCAAACAGATAATAAATCAAACTACAAATAAGTAAGTTCAAACACATACTTTTTTATTGTGAATTACTTAATAGGGAGGTCAGGGGAGCTAAGAATTCCCTTTTAAAGTGAAGGGGGACATTATTCAGAAACATTTTTTTCACTCAGAGAGTAATAATCGGGATTTAAAACAGGTTATCACAGTATGTACTGTGTGCAGGTAGCCTGTATTACTTCAAAATCAGACAGGATAAATTCCTAGAGGACAACAATATTTATGGTTACTAGTGTTAGGAAAATGGAGAGATAGGCTTTATGGGAGAGTGGTCTTACTTCAATTGTGAACCTATGCAGTGTAATCTTGTTTAGTGCCTTTCATAAACAGTAGATCATACCTCAAGACTCATTACTGAAGTGCGTAATATCAAGAGACCAGCAAGACATAATGGAGTAGTATGATGGAACTAAAATGTTATCTTGCATTATAATATGTTGTACTACATGTGAACCCTGTCCTCCAATCACAAGCCAGAGTTACAAACAGTTTATTCCATAGCCAACTCACAACTGTCCTTTTGTTCTCAATAAAAAGACTGCTGAGAACTCAAAACAGTCATTTTCCTGTCAATTAAATCATAGTAGTGACATCGTCATCGGTAGCACGTGAGGAGGGCACCTGAATTAAGCCACCATCCGAAATGGTGACGCAATGTGGGTGAAAGCCTGAATGGTGATGGGGGCTGGACGACCAGATGTGGTGGGGTGGGCGACTGCAGCTACAGGATGTTGCTATATATATATATATATATAGCGTGTGTGGGGAGCGAGCATGCGCAGTGTGGGCTGGGAGGATCTGGGGGTGGCGCGGCAGTTGGCTGCTGAGCTGTGCTGTGGCATTGGTGTTGGCCCTCGCTTGTGTGGTACCTCGGTTTGGGTCTGGGTCCGGCGCCACTGCATTTTTGTTGCGCCCCAGTCCGGTAACTTCTTTGTTTTTTGCTTTTGCCCCCTCGACATGCACCCCCTGAGTGGAGAATCTTTTAGTAGGGGAGTGTGGGGGCAAAGCCACCCACATGAGGGGTTGTGAGGGCACAGCTCCCCCACAGAAAGCAAAATATCTAAGTCCCCGGCACCATTCTTCAATGCGCTGAGGATGTCAGGGTGGCAGAATTGTTTTTGCCGCCCTGATGCCACGATAACGCGGATCGCAGTTCGGCGCTAGCCATTATCACATAGAACCTTCTCCTCCTACTGTACATTCTGATTGGGCTGTTATCACAGCAGGATCTATAAACAACTAACAGATTTTTTCAAACACATTATAGCGATAATATGCTAGTTGACTCACTTTCCTTGGCAATAATGTAATTGTTTAAGGAGGACTAAGTACTTGGTCTTCAGCCTTGTACTTTATTATCTCAACAATCACATTATTGCTGTGTATAATGAGCCAAGTAGCATGTTACCATTTAAATAACAATAAAATACTGTAGAACTAGAATTAATCACTATAATCGTGCTTAGCTTATGTTGCGCAATACTATGTTTACAGCGTTTCAGTATATAGCGTTACAGTGTTATTTTTTTTTTTTGCCAACATTCATAACAGCGAACTATCACAGTACAGTACCTTCCAAACTGCCACTATGGCCTTGCTTGCCACTGCTGTCAAATCATTTTGAAGGAGTGAAAATGAATAAAAGTAGTCATGCCAATCTGGTGTACCATGTGGTGTTGGTTGCATGGTTACCGAACTAGCAAGTGCTCAAACAACAAAACGGAAGCTGAAATCATTTTTTAATGCTTGTGAAACAAACTTTAAATTGTATAATGTGTTTCAAGTTTTGTCATGTACAACACTGCTTCGTAGGACTCTTACGTGAGTTGCTGTTATTTTTCGTTGCGAGCGTCTTTTTATGAACTAGCAACCAGCTTCTGGCTCAGGCTCCAACACAGGCTCTAACACAGGCAGTTGTCTCTCTTGTGTGTGTATTAGATCTGCCGGTATAGCTAATGGTTCATGTTTGCTAAGTTGTTCAGGCTCTGTCTCTAAAATTAATAAAAAAGAACACCAAATCAGCAATTGGTTATTGTAACAAGCAGATTACCAAAATGACCATAAAAAACATTACCTTCAAGGTGTGTGTTGTATCTTGGCTTGCCGAAACCCCTGAAAACACTCCTCAGTTCTTGATGACAACTTTGCAAAGCTGTTAACCAGCCATTTTGCATGTCTGCCTTTTAAAGATGCAAACTGCAGATTGACTGAAATCTCAGCACTGGTATTGCCACTTTTTAGTTGTTCAGAAATCTGCTGAGCATACCACTCAGTAAATTGAATCTTAAGCTCGTCCTTGAATAGCTTATTAATCAAAAATGTCCAGGGGCTGCAGCAGATCAGTGCATGAAGCTGGCACAAAAATAGGAATGATGTGGTGTTGCTCAAAGTTCTGAATCACATCTTGTGTTGTGTGACCTTTGAACAAATCAAGCACCAAGATGGAACGCTGTACGTCAGGGAGGTCCATACTTTATTTGACTCTGTTTATGTATGGTACAATGACTGTATTTGTATACTGGATTGTGGTGTTGGAGTTAGCCCAGTGGTTATCTGTGTGGGTAATACACCAGTTGGAAAGGCAAATAAATGGGGGATGACACTGATCAGACTTGCCTTGGTAAATGACCAGTGGTGGCAGGTAGTAGGCAGATAAAGAACAGCACAAAACAACTGTAACCTGTTGCTTGTCTCCGAGTCGAGAGACCTCAATCTGCTTTTTGTCTACTGCATCCATGGTCCATTGAGAAAAGGGTGTCAGATTCACCCCTGTTTCATCAAGATTTAACAGCAGCCTGGGGGGAACCAATTCCTGCATTGATGCTGTCCTTATGCACCGGAAAAACTGCTCCTTTAAGTAGGGGAAATCAACTGGTGTTTTCCATGCAGCTTTAGTCCCTGTCTTCTTACAGTACCCCATTCTGTTTAAAAAAAGCCAAGACCACTGCCTGGAGAATGCTAGTGTACCACCATTCTCTGTTAGCATGTGTGGGTGACTTGTTTTCACAATACCCGTTGCAATAGCTGCCAGAACTCACCCATTTACTACCGCACCCTCTGCCCTCAAATATCGGATAATGTTCTTTAATTCTGCCTCCACATCAGCCATCAGCAGTGGGGGACGACCTCTAGGTTTTATTGCCAATATTTTTGGCAGGTTGTTGGGGTCTGGAGTGTCTTTAAGTTTTAACAGGTAGTCCCATTTGAAAGTACATACTGTACTTTCATTTATTTTATTTTTGTATTTCCCCTCATAGAAGCGAACAGAGTTCATCACACTGTGTTGTCAGGCATATTCACCGATTTCAAACCTCACCTCTGGAGCATACACAGTATGGGCGATACGACGCTTCTTGCATGGAGGGGATGCAGTTCTCAGCTGTTCAGTTACATTTTCAGCCATAAGTCACGAGACACCGGCAGTGACAGAAAGAATTTCGGCATCTACTGTAGCTCGGCTGTTTGCAAAGCTGAGAAGTCCCGCTTTAAAGGCTTTTTGGGTGGTGTATTGAGCCATTTCAACAAAGACATCATGCACTGATACAAACTCACTCAGTAACACACACAGTAAGAAACTGACATACAGCGCAGCACTCTGCCACTATATTTAAATACTGTATGACAGCTGAAAAATGTAAGCCAGTGGCAGTGCCCGGTGGTTAATTGGCACATTAATGAAAGTGAAAGTGAACCCGCGATATGAAGTTTACGTGAAACTATATAGTTCTACAGTATGATATGGAGATTGTGTATGAGCAATCATACACAACAAGGATATTTTCAATTTAGAGATTTCCATGGTGACAGAAGACCTCAAGAGCACAGCTCGAGAGGTCTTGTTAGTACAGAAACATTGAGATTTAAAAATAGCCTTGTTGTGTATGATTGCTCATATGCAGTCTTTTATCGGGTATGGGCAATCATAAGTTCATGAATGAGTCCTTACTCTTTTGCTTTTTTTTTCCCATCTCCGCTCTCTTACAGGTCCAGCTCTCATTGCTGCAGCTGTTTCAAGAGTGGAGGTTTCTGATACGCACATGCACGATGACATTTCATTTTGTTGTGCTGCAGTACCTACATGTCTAGTGCAGCACAACAAATATAATGATGTAGCCACAGCAGCACAACAACGCTATTCTAGGTATGAATTTCTACCTGGAATTGTGTTATACCATACATTATAAGCAAATAGTATGGTAGGAGAATTGGATGGATCTATGACTTGTCATCGACAAAACGTTTGTTTAATGACCAGACAGCGAAACTGGTCTGTCAAACACTTTTTGCAGTCGGCATATGGTTTCTCACAAACCAATATGTTTTCTTCAGGGAACTTTGCCCCGCAGACCTCCCATGTGGGGTCTGTGCTCCCCACACCTCCTACTAAATATAATAAATTCCAAGTAGGAGCTGATTGGGGGGGTGCAAGACCCCTGAAAGACAGTGCTGGATTCCAGCGCTGACACTACAGTGACCGAGTGCTGTAGTCGCTGTAGTGTCAGTCGCTGTCAAAGTTTTGACATCAGGTGGGTATATGGAATTGGACAATTGGATCTGAGAGTTTGGATATGTACATCTTGGAAAAAAGGAGGATGATGCTTCTAAGGTTAGGATCCAAATCTGAAAGGAGAAGTATCATTCGCAGGACAATGTAATGTCTGGAAACCCATACAAAGCTCTTTCAAACTACTGTATATTCTGTGTTTACATGTATTTGCTAGTGCAGTGATATTCATGTGCAAATAAACCATAAATTAAAAAAAGACAGCTGCTATGTAATGTTGAGACAGTTAGTTATGTCATGGGGGAGAAGCTGTGCTTAAAGAACAGAAGCTCTATTTTCAAACAGCCCTCTAGATCAGTGCACATTGCGCCAATCCCTGACGGTATCCCATGAGGTGGGCGCATGGGGAAGGGTGCTGTCTGTAACCGTGAGTCATTCCCATGAAATCCCTCATGGCGATGGGAGGGGTAGGGTTACCTGATAGAGGTGGGTGAAATGAGGCAGAGACGTCGCTATATGCACGCACACAGGGGAAGCAAGCAGGATGAGTGTGGGCTGGGAGGGGCAGAGGAGCTGTAGGGGTGGCGCCATGTGGGTTGCCGAGCTGTGTTGTGGTGTTGGGGTTGGCCTGTGGTTGGGGTGGGTGAAGTACAGGGTTTGGGTCCGGGCGCTGGTGCAATTTTATTGCGCCCAGCCTGAACCTTTCATTTTACAAGTTTTCACCCCCAACATGCACCCCCCTGGAGTTAAGAAATTCTTTAGTAAGGGGTTGCGGGGTAAGCATTGAAATTTATGTCTCCGGTGCCATTGTTCTGTTAGCTGGGGTGTCAGAGAGCCGAAAATGTTTTCAGCACTCTGACTGCACTATAATGGTGATCTCCTTTAGGCTTTTTCCATCATCACATAGAACCATCCCTGCCTGTGGGAAACTCCAGGTGTGCCATAGTCCCTGCACCGGATTTTGGTACAACAGAGGTCCTGCACCAAAGTCCCCAGATTTGCCACAGGCAGAGTGGTGCATCAAACAGATGGCACATTTTGACAGAGGGTGCTCTCATCCCCCTTGCCTGGCACAAAGTCACCCCCTGTACCACAATGTTGGGGGGGACATCACATCCCACCTGGTATAGTTACAATGGTCTTGTGGGAATTGCCTTATTGGGCGGTGTGTGATACAGCATAATGTGGCAGGGTACAACTTGCAAACTCCCCGACAAGCAGAGACTGTCGCTGGCTGCACAGGATGTGGTGCAGTTGTGTGAAAGGGACATACCCACTGGCAGCTCGACATGCCCCTGATGCACAGCCCTCTGTGTGCCGGCATACTGGATCTACAGGTGCTATAGTCACAATGGCAGCTTGTTAGGGCATCCCTACAGGCAGGTGCCAGAAATAAGTCAGGTAGACAGAATGACAACCAAACTGCTAACACATATAAAGGAGTGGAGAAGCTCTGTCCCTGCAACCGTACCTTATCATGTTAGAACTGTGTCAGTGCCATATCGGGTAGGTGAGTGCATACTGTACAGCACCCACATATCTAAAGGTGGCAGTCCTGAACAGTCTAGTAGGGTGGCTGCATGGATCTTCCTGTAAGAGTAGGGGATCTGTGTCTGATACATATGCTGTAGGTTGGGGAGGGTAACTGACCTAGCATGGCATCCTTCTATTGTCCCCTAAATCAGGGGTCAGAATGGGGTGTCCTCTACACTAATAAAAGTCTAGTGGCCAAGACAGGGAAGGGATCTAAATAATATGTGTGTGTGTGTGTGTGTGTGTGTGTGTGTGTGTGTGTGTTCGTGTGTGTGTCTCCATAGTGGTTGTGTTCAAATGCAAACCACCTAAGCATATATGCAAACCTATGATCATATCACCCGTCATTTGCCCAACCCCCTTAAACTCCAACATACTTTTTGGTCCCCTCTTCCAACCCACAAGCCACAATTTGAATGGGGGCATAGTCCAATGTCCAGCTATGTAGCTCAGTTTTCATCTTCCCTAACCTACAGTATGTACCATAGCTCCAATTAAAGACTGAGTAAACCATGATTGGAAGTATGGGAGGGGAGCTGGGTGTGTCATTAATGATACTGGGCAAACTGTTCAGCCATCATTGGACTAGTGCCTCCCTGAAATCATGGATAGTAGTTAAAGATAAGCCCTCTTCCAAAAAAAGTATGTGGGGTCCCGAGGAGTCGAGCTAGGAAGAAAGGATTCCATTTCAAACAGTACAACAGGTGCTCCTCTAAAACCAGGTTTTTAGGGGTTTTATGTGGGAGATGGTGGGTCAGGCATGGGATCTGAGCCTAATTTTTTGTTCAGATTTGTGGCACCATAGAAGTCATGTACTTGGCAGCATGGGTAATCATATAATGCCACACAAACTTCAGGAAATTGCAGCACTGAGAAAAGTGGGATATGAAAAATGAGAAAAAATATATTGTACACCCTAGGGAAAAGCCCCTCCAATGGTGAGGCCCAATGTAGCCTAGGCAGGGAACACAAATGCTTGAAGGCGCAAAAACGATGGTGACCCAGGAAAATAGATATTCAGACCTTGTCTGGTGGGCAAAATGATTGCCCCCTGTTTGCCCGGAGTTTGAACCAGTGCACATTTTTCAAAGGGGGCTTTTGCACATGCTAACATGGTTCACACATGCAAAACAAAATAATGTATGCAGTGCGAAAAGTGAGGGATGGGGACAGGAATACCTGTACAAAGCAATATTCAGCATGGTAGTACTGCACAAAAGGAATAGCGTGGGCCACTTTGTGCAGCACTATTATCACGTACAAGACCCTGACTTACTCTGGGCAACCCTAGTGGACACTGCAGCCACTACCAAGTTGGAGGTTGGGGGAGAATGCTCACCCACTGGTGTCTAGTGGCACCCCCATCCACTGATCACTGTCCCTCATAAAGTAAAAAGTGTCCCGAGTGTCCAGTGGTTTCTCCATTCTCTGATCTCCATCCCTGTTAGAGGTGCCTAGTGATCCACCACCCTTTGATCCATGGCCCCATGCAAAATAGATTATGCCCTGGTAATCAGTGGTTCCCTGCTCTCTGATCTCCTGCCCCTTCAACACATCAAATATCCAAGGTGCCCAGTGGTTCCCACCAGTCTCTGATCCATGCCCCCCCTGAAAATAATGTTCTCTCTGGTGTCTAGTGGTCACTACACCCTCCATTACCTGTCCCAGTAATTACATAGCTAGTCCCTGGTGGCTAGTGTCACCCCCCCACCCCTTGATCCCCATCCCCAGTAATAGACAAGAATTCCCAAGTGTCCTGTGGTTCCCTCCACTCTCTGAACACCATCCTTGTATAGGACAGAACAGTCCTTCACATGCAGTGGTCCTCCCATCCACTAATCCCAGGCTGCTTAAAAAACTGTGAAGACCCTGCTATCCTGTAGCTCCCTCATCCACCAGTCACCATCCTGATATACAATACAATATTCCCTGGTATCCAGTAGCACCTCTTATCCTGTAACTTCCATCAGAGGGTGAGAGATACCACTAGTATCAGAGATTGCCATTTCATATGGTTGGTTGGTGATCAGAGGATGGGGCTTGCCACTGGACACCAGAGAAAATTGTATTCTGAATGGGGATGGTGATCAGTCAGTGGGAGGACTATGGGACACCAGGGGCTTCAGTGTTTTTAATTGAGCCCAGGACTGATGGAAGGGTGGAACACGGGGCACCAGGAACTATTCTGTCCTATACGGTGACAGTGATCAGAGGGTGGGGGGAGCCACTGAACACCAATGATACCTTTCTTATTACTGGGGCTGGCAATTGGAGAGGAGGATCACTGGACACCACTGATACTTTTTTATTACCAAAGCTAGTGATCATGTCAGGGGTGGGTAACATTGGCCACCACTGATACCTTTCTTATTACCAGGCTGGTGATCGAAGGATGTGGGAGATCACTGGACACTACTGATACCATTCTTATTAATGAGGCTGGTGATCAGAGGGCATTGGGGGAACCACTGGACACCAGGAAATTGTTGCTTTTTTCAGAACTGGCCAATCTGGGTGGTGGTGGAGCCAGTTGCAGAGGCACAAACCCACACAAATGTGCCCACTATGGGCATGCAACTGGCTCCTTAGCATCTCACATACTCAATGGCTCACTTGCATGGGGCTGTCTGAATATCGTGGTGGGAGCTACCGGCACTATGGGATCTGGTGGTGCTGCTCCCTGCACAGCCAGGATCCTTGTTGGGGCAGCACTACTCAACTTAGTGCTGTGCCAACATGCCCTATGTAAGCAATAAAACATGACAGGGCATATGTTAGATACTTTGACACATGGCTAGGAGGCGTAGTGAGACACGAGGCCACCATCTGAGTGCGTCCAACCACCTAGCCATGTGTTAAAGTGTCTAACACACCCTGGAGTGGCTTACTGTGCTTATGAAATGGGCATCTAAATTTTAGATGCATGTAAAAACTAAAATTATTAGGATTAAATAACAAAAAAGTAATTTTTTTGTTCTTATTTAAATAAAATAGTTCCTCCACCTGGATATGGTTTTTTTAGACTTGAACTTTGTCCTACTGTGACCCCCATAGTTGTATATATTTATTTTTGGTTGCCATGGCTTCCCTCAGGCAGAAGGACACACAGACACACACACATGAATTGTCATTATTTGTTGTTAATTTTTAACATGAGACAGAGAGGCTTTTTTGTTTTTTTGTTGCTGTTGTTGTTTTGGGATTGAATGGAAAGCCAGCATACCAAACGGCATGGCAGTACCTGTTATGGAGTACACAGAGCGGCATGGTGCAGAAGCAACTGTCTGCTGTGAGAACAGAGCACCTGTAGAAACAGAAATAAAGGAGGATGGTATTTTTATTTTTTTGTTGAAATAGTAGAGGCTTTTTTCAGGGGAGGCACTTGAGGAAAGCAAGCTTATGATGCGGCTTGGCTGCAAGTGTGTTGAACTAAACGGAGCGGTGCGGCAGCAATGCTTATGAGTCAGCTGAGTGACCAAGCAGGTGGGTCAGTTATGAGACAGGGATTGCGATCATGGCAGTTTTTTTTTTTAAATGATGCAGGTTGTGCATTTCATTTGAAGATGTGTGAAGTAAGTGATTGATGTTTTTTGAGTGGTTAGCTTCACAGTAAGGGTGGCATCACTTGTGGCACAAAACAAGATGGCGGCTATTTGATGTGTGAAAATTCTTTGTGGGTAGCATCACCCATATCAATGCCCAGCGGGCATTGCCTGGTCTTATTCTTGTGTGTTAGACACTTTAGCACACAGTCAGTGGCCAATGAGGAAGCTTGAATTTCGATGCCAATTTCATAAATTTAGTCAAATAGCGCTGGTGCAGCAGTTGATTAGCCTCTGTATGTGGCATCATCAGCCATTTCCCACACAAGCAGGAGTCAGAACAGGGACAGGACAACATGTTTTGTGTAGTCCTGTCAAAGTATATGATTGTCATGTGTGGAACATTTTGGAGGGAGGGGCAGCCCAGCAGTTGAGTAGCCTCTATCTGCAGTGTCACCAGCTGTTCCCCACACAAGCAGGAGTCAGGACAGGGACAAGAGAACCATATTTTATTTTGTGTAGTCCTGTCAAATAAAGGTGTTGTGTAATTGTCATGTGTAAATCATTTTGGAGGGAGGGAGCAGCCCAACAGCTGAGTAGCCTGTCTGCACAGTGTCACCAGCCATTTTCCACACAAGCAGGAGTCGGGCGGGAAAAGACCATATTTTTTTGTGTAGCCCTGTAAAATAAAGGTTTGTGTCATGTGTGAAATGTTTTGGAGGGAGGGGCAGCCCAGCAGTTGAGTAGCCTCTGTCTGCATTGTCACCAGCCATTTCTCACACAAGCAGGAGTCAGGACAGGGACAGGAAGACCACATCTGTTTTGTGTGTAGCCCTGTCAAATCAAGGGTTGCATCACATGTGAAACCTTTTTGGAAGGAGGGGGCAGCTCTTGGCAGTTGCATAGTAGCCCCAACTTCTAGTCTTGCTAGTTAACCAGTTGATATTCATACCTTGCCTTGAGACATGCACTGAGTACTCACCATCATTGTCACCTATTTCCCCAAGGTGACCGAGGAAGGTAGTACAGTATTATTAGGTACTGTGTTATTTCTTGGAAGGGAGCTGGTTTCATTAGTGATAAGCAAATTGCAACTGTTATTAAAATAATGATGGAAGGGAGGAGACCTGTAAAACAAGTTTCCATGAAGAAGACAGGAATTCAGAGGAAAAAAAAAGTCACAAAAAGTGTTTCCTTCTACTGCAGTAGGTCCATTCTCTTCTGTACCAATTGAAGCTTCCTCATGCTCCAAGTCCTTGTCTTCTGAGATCCCATCATGTTGGTCTGCTGCTGCAGGTGATACCCAGTTAACAAATACAAGTAAAAGGCAGCAAGAAAAGCTTGGGTGCTGAACCAACAACTAAGAAAAGTAGATTTGCCAAAGGTACAGTTATTAAAAAAATAAAGGCAATTGCAGGCACTACACATAGTGGAAAGGAAAGAATAAGCACACATGCATACGTTGTGCCACTTTCTCAGGAGTCTAACTTTTCTTATTCCTCAGAGTCAGACCATGTGGATAGCAGTGGTAGTGAGTACATTCCTGAAAGAGAAGCAGTGCACGATGGGGACTGTGATGATGACGGGTTAAAAGCAAAAGGAACTTGTGAGATGCCAGACCAGAAAACCTGGGGAAAGGTCATCAGAGGAAAGGTCATTAGTGGTCAGGGAAAAGGAAGCTATGCCTGACTTGCCTGTCTCCTTTGTTGTGGGTAGGCCTCACATCCAGTCATCCAGTGAGGACATTGAAGAAAATAATCAAAATATAGAAATTAACATAGACATGCCAGATGATGATTTAGAAGTTGCAATGCCTGGGACAAAAATGAAAACGGCATGCTCTCCTGTTTTGGAGTTTTTCTCACCTTGACCCAAAAAACAGTATGCATGCAATATGCTCTTTATGTAAGGCCTCTTTCAGCAGAAGAAGACAGGCAAGCAACCTTGGCACATCAACCTTAATAAGACTTACAGTGAATACATCCTCTTCAGTGGGCTTGGAATAAGTTATAAGGTGACTTGGCAGAGGATGTTACACAGGTTAACATCCTGACAAGGTGCTTGCTCTCAGCATGTATCTCTCCCTCAGCATTCTTACTTCCTTCCCTCTCCCCTTTTCTCTTCATCCATCCTCACTGGCTCTCCTACCACCTTGCAGGATTCTCAGCATCCTGAAAGGGCATTGCTCTCAGCTTGTGTCTCTCCCCTTCCCCCTCCACCCTCTTTGCTGGGTCCTTGTCTCCTTGCAGTGTTTACTGCATCCTGAAGAGATGTTGTCCTGGTCATGTCTCATCTCCCTCCCTCCCTGGGTCTCAACATCTGAAGGGGTGTCATTCTCAGATGTCTCTCTTCCCCCCTCCACCTTCTTTGCTGGGTCCTTATCCCTCTTCAGAGTTTACAGCATCCTCAAGGGATGTTGTTCTTGGCATGTGTGTCTCTCTCTCTCTTCCCCCTTGGCTATCAACATCTTGAAGGGGTGTTGTTCTTGGCATGTCTCTCTCCCCCCTCCCCCCACCAAATCTTTGCTAGGTCCCTGTTCCCTTGCAGGGTTAACTGCATCCTGAAGGGTGTAATTCTCAGATTGTCTCTAGTCCCTCCCAACCCTCCCCCTAACCCTCTCCCCTGCTATTCAGCTTTCTAATAGGCAACCTATGCACGTGGCCAACCCTCCTCCATCCTAGCACTTTCAGGTGTACCCCAACTGTTGTCTACACCTTACCATTCTTATCATTAATACTTGTGTTGCTTATGGTGTTGTTGTCCTGTATGGTATATCTATACGTGCTGTATGCTCAGCAACTGGTTGGGATTGTTTTTACCTTGTACTGTGGGATACACCTTAAGTACATTTGTATTTGTGTATACTTGCCTCTATTTTAGCCTGTATTGTAGGCTGTGCATTATTGTATATGGCCTGGATATGTTTTTTTACTTGCTCCACACTTTTTATGTAACCCCTCTCCCCAGGACACTTCTGGAAATGAGCTATTTAAAGCTCTTGTTGTCTTTTCTGGTGAAACCTTTCCAAATAAATAAATTAACACTGGTACTCACACTGATGGCATAGCTAAATGTTTCCATATACAATGTCATACCCCTCAGACACCAAGCAGGACTTTAAGGGCATCACCCTCTTTATCTGCTAGATCTTTACCAGAATCAGAAAGCTCCCCAATTGAACACCGAATCAGGTCTTCTCTATCTTCTCCTGTCTTTTCTAGTGTGCCAGTTGCATCTCAGAAACAGTTAACAATGCAGCAGTCTTTTGAATGGAGAACTAAATATGATCAAAACAATTTAGCTACTCAACAGTTAAATAAAACAGTATTTGCAATTATTGTGCTGGACATGCACCCATTTCCGATTGTAGACTCTGCTGGGTTTTGGGAAGTGATGAAACTTGCTGCCCCTCAATATTGACTGCCATCATGGATATACTGTGCTTCTCCAGAAAAGCTGTGCCAGCTCTTTATGGGGAACTGTGCCAGAAGGCAAAAAGTGCTTTGCCATCATCGGCTGTTGAAGAAGTACATATAACAACAGATATGTGGATGACTGGTCAAACAGTAGACTAGATAACTGTCACCACCCACTGTGTGTCATTTCCCTCTGGAACATCCTCTGGCACCACTATGGACCAACAAAATCCTCACAAACAGGCTGCTGTCTGTATTACAATGTTTGTGGGTTAGGACCACAGCCTGGGAAAAGCAGCACTATAGTCAGAAAATTGTTAAAGCAGTAGTAGTACTGGGGACTGGCATCTACTAAGAGGTATAAATCATAAAACAATTTACATAGCTCAAGAGAAGGTGGAACAGAGAACTTCAATATTTTCTTCAGTGCAAAATCAATTTTAATTTCCATAAAGTGCTGACACAGTGCTGATACAATTCATATCACTCACAAGCATACTTCTCAACCTTTTGTTACTGAAGTGAGGGACACAGACACTCAAAATGAGGGACACTGACCCTCATGAGGGATGCATCCTCAAACATGGAGTCACAAGCTCAGAACACTGTAGAAACCATTGTGTCTACTAGTACAACATTTTTGATTTTGCATAATTGATTTAGTTATTTCTTTATTTTTTATTTATTTAAAGATTTTCACCAGGAAAGACATACTGAGCTGGCAACAGCTTGCTTCCAGAGGTGTTCTGGGGGAGGGAGAAAGGAGGAGAATAGCAAATACTTCAAACGATAATGCAAAAGCTACAGTAATTGGTAAATATGCATAATAAATTACATTATGAATTTCAGCTTTAAAGTCTGAATTTACATCACATTCTCTGTGAGGGCGGCACCTTTTCCATGAGGGACTGAACAAATTTGAGTAGCAAAATAAGGGATGCACCTGGTAATCAAGGACAGTTGAGAGGTATGCTCACAAGCACAGCAGTGCACAAGCTCCATAGAATTCCATATAGTACCACATGAACACTGGCTGGCATTCAAACACTCAGACTGAGAACCCAACTCTCAGATTGATGTCACCTGATGTGTTTCATGCAATGAGAGCTTTTTCAAAGGCTCAGAATGCTAGACCTGCTTCTCGCTGTTGTCACTCCATGTGGCAAGAGCAGTACCCTCTCAGGATATATATTTTAGTCTTTCCAACAAGCAGTCTCTTTTAGTTAGGGAAATATGCTTCCTAGCATCTAATATTTAAAAAGAATGGAGATTTCAGTCATTTTTCCTTGAGTGGAAGTTAGATCAAGGACTAGCTATCTCAGCTGCACCACCCCCAAACTGCAGGCACAGAACATAAAAGCAGAAGCATAATTTTATCAGTTTCTGTGTCTGAGAAAGGGAGCACCTTTTTACTTCTGTGGGCAGATCCTACAGTTGTTTTGCAATCTATTGCTTAAAATGGCCAGTCGGGGCATCTTCCACCATGATCAGCCACTATGGAATAACAGCCATACTATTTTGGCTGTTACTTCTGCATTACAGGACAAGAACTGCGCATGCATGCCTAGCGCACATGTGCAACTCCATGGGCACCACCATATTGTGAATGGCATAATGCCATTCACCACAACTACACATGTGCAAATGCCATGCATGTACAGTTGCATCATTGACGCCATCTTGGAGATGGCATTCAGCAGCATTTGTTCATCAGAGCTTTGCAAGCTTGCCACAGTCGTATTTACTCTGGCTAGAGTTTGTTTCTTTTACTAACTCGTGCTGGTCTCTAAAATAATTGTAATGCAGTCAGTTTGTGGGTTAGGACCACAGCCTGGAAAAAGCAGTGCCAGAATCAAAAAATCATTACAGTAGTAATACTTGGGACTGGTACCTGCTAAAAGGTATAAATTATAAAACAACTTACATTGTTCCAAAGAAGATGGAATGGAGAACTTTAATATTTCCTTCAGTGCAAAATCAATTTTGTTTCCATAAAGTGTTGACAAAATACCAATTCAATTCATATCACTTACAAGCACAGCAGTGCACAAGATCCATAGAAGTCCATATAGTCTCACATGAATGCTGTCTGGCATCCAAACACTCAGATTGAGAACCCCACTGTCAGACTGATGTCACCTGATATATTTTACACAATGAGAGCTTTTCATAGGCGGTCACTCTAAGAATTTAAGTATAAAAGAGGGACATGGATCGTATGATGTTAGCCTTTGAAAAAGCTCTCATTGGGGGAAAATGTCAGGTGACATCAGTCTGAGAGTGGGGTTCTTAATCTGAGTGTTTGAGTGCCAGCCAGCATTGCTGTGGGAATATATGGACTTCTATGGATCTCAAGTGCTGCCATGCTTGTGAATGATATGAATTGAATCAGCACTGTGTCAACACTTTATGGACATGAAATAGATTTTTCAGTGAAGAAAATATTGAAGTTCTCCATTCCACCTTCTTTGGAGTTATGAAAGTTGTTTTGTGACTTTTACCATTCAGCAAGTACCGGTCCCCAGTACTACTGCATTGCCCTCTGTACTGCAAGCTTTGACGAAGAAAATCACACTGTCATGAATAGCTTATAGGAGCTAAATAAACAGGTCTCAGAATGGCTTTTCCCTAATGGCCTTTCCCCAGGATCTGTGGTTGCAGACTGTGGAGCTAACATTGTGAAAGCATTAAAGGATGGTGGGATTCTGCATTTACCATGTTTTGCACATAACTCAGTCTAGTGGTATAGGACTTCCTCAAGTGAAGACAGGAATGTGCAGAGTATTCTGGGTACTGTGCATAAGATGTCTGGTCACTTTAGGCACTCTGTAAATCCTTGTAAAATTTTGGGGGAACTGCAAAAACTGAATAACTTATGAATTCACCAGCTAAAGCAAGAAGTTGACAATTGGTGGAACTCCACCTTTTACATGTTACAGATGCTCCAAGAACAACGTAAAGTAGTGAACCAGTACACCATGGACTATACAGTAGGGAAAGGGGTTGTGACACTCTCTTCTGGGCAGTGCAATCTTATATCATATTTATGTCAGTTTCTACAGCTCTTTGAGGAATTCACATGTGAAGAAAGTGCCAACTGCACAACCATAAATCAAGTCATTCCATTGTTACATCTTCGCTTGCAGAGACTGGAAAGATTCCAAGAAACATTTGAAGAGCAAGGTGCAAGCACATGTGTCACTGTTGCTTAAAAGCTGTCTTTGTAATTGGAAATGGACCACAGGATTGCCATGATTTTGGAAACTGAACATTATGTGATAGCAACAATGTAGGATCCATGTTTCAAAACTACTTTGCTAGGTATTCTCCAGTCTGGTATTATAGATCTCAAACATTATAACCAACTGCTCATTATTAAAGTTGCTCTAAAAATGATAACATAAACTCCAACTAGAAGTGCTGCAGTTGCTGATCAAGAAAATAGGCATGTTTCCTTTCAAGCAACAGATCCCAGTGAAGACAGAAGAATAAGAAAAGTCTTGCACAATGAGTCAGAACTCAGGAGCAATTTGTATGGTGCCTCCATGGACAACATTTGGGCAGGACTGGGTGACACAGAGAAGGACAATGCTGTTGCATGCAGTATGGTGGATGACTTCATAAAGGATCCTAGAAAGATATATGTGTGAGATGACTCACTTCAGTATTGGCATGAAAAAGGTGCAGTCTGACCAGCAATAAAAAAGTGGCCCTGTATTATTTAAGTTTGTGACAGGATGACCCCTGTCATAGTGGACATCCATTGGATAAACTGAAACCTCTTCCCCAAACAGTTTGTATGTGTTGTATAATGTCCAAAATGCTGGTTGGATGGTTATAAATTAAGTGCTAAAGTGTTTATAAAACTTTCTGTGCATATTAACCTAAAAACAAAACTATGAGTATATTTACAAAATGAGAGGGCTGTCTTAATATAAGAATAACAAAAACTTGTGTCTGCTTTCTCTAGGTGTTAGCAGCTTCCTTGTAAGATATATTTTACAGCAGACAGCATTAAGTAATATGACCATGCAGGAGGGTTTAGGACAGCACAAAATGTTCAGACCTCAGCTCTGACCTTTCCAATGTTGTAAACAAGTTCTTCTGAGCTCCAGATGGCTGCCAAATAACTGTTCTCTATGGAGCAACAGTTGCCCCAGTGACTAGTTTTATGTTAAGTCTGCTGTTCATCAAAAGGCAGTGAAATTGTTTCCGCTTTTAGTGAGCTTATAAAAAGCCCTACCTCAGTGCTGAGAGAGGACAGATAAGGTGATCAGTTGTATACTGACTGAGGAAGGTGGAAGACCTCCTGGTAGTGTGTGCTTTCACGCTATTTGATTCATGCTAGGCTGAAGAAAAGCCTTAGAAACTGTTGAAGCTAAACAGTTGTCTGACTTACCATTTTGCTTTTTGTATATTTTATTTGATAAACATAAAATGACAAATGCACTTGTGCATCTTTTTATGTACCTGACTTATGGTCTGCCTAAAACTGTGTTATCCTATACCCACATCCTGTGACATATGATGTCAGAAGAGGGATCTGACTGGACATCCAAGGAAACAGGGGGAGTCCAGTCAGTTGGTGGCA
Organism: Neoceratodus forsteri; assembly: GCA_016271365.2. Classification (NCBI taxonomy): domain Eukaryota; kingdom Metazoa; phylum Chordata; order Ceratodontiformes; family Ceratodontidae; genus Neoceratodus; species Neoceratodus forsteri. Next base: position 14,061,731 of record CM057454.1, read on the forward strand.
GGCCTAGTACTGAGGATACATGGCAGAGGTGCATGGCACCAGATGAGATGAGGACAGTGCCAGATGGAGCCGGTGACCTGGGCGAGGTACCTGGATGGGACGAAACAGACTCAATGGCCAAATGGAGACTCTGATATGGATTTTTCACTGAATGAGTGGGAGATGGCTGGAGGATGATTGATGCCTAAGAGAGGTGGAGCGCAGATGCCAGTAGCTACTCGAGATGTCCCACTTGGAGAATGTTGAAGAAGAATTGGTGGAGCAGGATCCATGGGTTCTGGAGGAGGAGGAGGAGGAGGAGGACCCCTGGGGAACATTTCTGACCAACATTTTTGAGATCCTGTTTTTGCCCATTTTTCCCTGCTGCTATTTGGTGAAGGATGGTGAACGAGAAGAAGAGAACCCAGGTAAGACTTTGACTGGCAATGTATTACTAGGGTAGAAGACTTCAATCAACATGGAAGGAGCTATTTTGGCTGAAGGGACTTTTGTATTGTATGTTTTAAACCTCCTCCTATGAAAAATGATTGTTCTCCTGATGTTGACTGGGGAAAGTTGCAGGTGGGGGATCCTGAAGTAACCCAGTTAAGGGAGTATGTAAAAATCATGGATGAGTGACAGGTAAATGGTGGCATGGGGGACAGAGTTTTGGTGGCATGAACTTAGGAAGGAAGTTCTATATCATGTGAGGCCCAAACCCTGGATGAAGCAAGTGAATGCCCAGGTAGTGGTGCTCATGGCATATAGGAAAAAGGTGATGGAGGCTGCACACTCCAGTCACTCAGTGCTGAGCCATGGGAAGGTACTGGCTAGACTCACCCCATATTTCTATTGGCCTGGCATGTATAGGCAGGTAGCAGCATTCTATAATACCTGTTGTAAGGGCAGGCAGATAGTGACCCCCTGTTAATGATGTTTGAGGAGTAACCCAGAGGGTGAAGGGCAAGAGAAGGCACCATTTGAGGAGGGGAGACTCCCACATTAAACAGGAGAGACTAGGTGGTAGCCAACAGCACTAGCAGTGTATAAGATATGATACATAAACCCAGAGGTTAGGGACAGGCTGTTAGGGATACAGTATGGTATGTTATAGCATACCTTTAAATGTCTAAGTGGGGACGGAGCAGGGTAGTTCTCCCCCCCCCAAAAGACAGTTCTACTGGGTGCTGGATGGTCCAGCTGTTCAAAAGTTCAAATGTATCTGGTCAGTAAATGGCATAAAATTGCCATTAGTAGTTCATTCTCCTAAATGTATGTGATGATATTGTAGTCTACGGATGGAGAGACTAATTTCAGAATAATTTATGATGTCTCAGGGTATTTGTCTTGTTATGATTAGGATACTTTACAAATATTTTTTTTGAAAGGCACCCTGAGGCTGAGCTTCCAGTGAGAGTGAGCTGAAGCTCCACACCTTTCCAGTCTGTTAGTTGAGATTTGGACAACCATAGGATGGTTGTCATCTCATGTGAGGGGATGTGTGACATGGTGATTCCTGTCATAGTGGACACCCCTGGGGTAAACTGAAACCCCTTCCCCAAGCAGTTTATATGTTTTGTGTAATGTCTAACATGCTGGTTTTCTGGTTATAAATTAAGTGATGAAGTGCTTATAAAACTTTCTTTGCATAGTAACCTAAAAACAAAACTAAGAGTACAGTTACAAAATGAGAGGGCTGTCTTAATATAAGAATAACAAAACCTTGTGCCTGTTTTTTTTAGGTGTTAGCAGCCCCCTTCTAAGATATATTATAAAGCAGACAGCATGAGGTAATATGACTCTGCAGGAGAGTTTAGAACAGCACAGCATGTTCTGACCTTGGCTCTGACCTTTCCAATTGTGTAAACAATTTCTTCTCTGCTCCAGGTGGCTGACAAATAACTGCTCTTTATGGAGCAAAAGTGGCCCCTAGCGGCTAGTTAAATGTTATGTCTGCTGTTAATCAAAAGGCAGTGGAACATTTTTCCAGCTTTTAGTGAACTTATTAAAAGCTCTACCTCTGTGCTGAGTGAGGATAGAAAGGGTGGTCAGTTGTATACTGACTGAGGAAGGAGGAAGACCTCTTGGTAGTGTGTCCTTTCACACTGTGTGATTCATGCTAGGCTGAAGAAAAGCCTTAGAAACTATTGAAGCTATGGAGTTGTCTGAATTACCATTTTGCTTTCTGTATATTTTACTTGATAAAAATAAAATGACAAACACACTTATGCTTTTTTCTACGCACCTGACTTGTGATCTGCCTAAAATTGTGTTATCCTGTACCCACATCCTCTGACAAAGTTGTCTAGCAACAAATGTGTATTCAGAAAGAATATTTGGCACTGCTGGCTAAGTTGCTACTACTAGGAAAAAAAATCTCCTTCCAGAAAATGTTGAAATTCTAACTTTTATTAAATTAAACTATAGTGCATTTGCAGGATACTCAGGCGCACTTCCAAAACACTGCTTGGACTGTACTGATACTAAGACTAGTGGCAGTGATGCTGAAGAATAATAGTAGTGCTACTGGCCCTGTACTGGGAGAAAGGGAATGTTGCATCAGCTATTCTCTCATGTCATTCATATCCTGTCTCATGCCAATCACCATTTTGTTTCTTCCACTGAACTGCAATCTAGCAAGACTACAAAACCTAGGGTCTACTCTCTGACTATATGGAACATATGACAGAATTTCACACTCACACATTTTGTCTTCAATATTTTATTTGGAAGGTTAACTTAAATTTGTAAATGACTGTATTGATTTCTGGTAGATGCATATACGGACATATGAAATTTGCCAGCAGATAAAGGCCTAGAGGTCTATCAAGTCTGCTCGAATGTGCAGCTAGCACCTCTTATTCTGCAGCTGCCCCTCCCTTCCACCCTTCCCCTTCATTAACCCTCCCCCTTGTCCTGTCCCATCCTCGTTTGATGCAGTTCACTGTTCTACTGCATACCACTTCAGCAGGTAAGGCATTCCACCCAGCCACCACCCTCTCTGTAAAAAAGTGTCTCCTCATCTCCCTCCTGAACCTTCCTCGCTCCAGTCTCATATCATGACCTGGTGGCCCTCCCTTCCCTTACTTTGAACAGCCCCTCTGTACCTATCTTGTTTATTCCTTTCATGTATTTAAAGGTTTCAATCATGTCACCCCGTCTCTCCTCTCCTCCAGTGAGTACATGTTCAACTCCTTCAACCTCCTCTTGTATGGATAAGTCCCCAGCCCTTGATCATCTTGCCTGCGCTGCACCCTCCAGTAACTTAATGTCCCTCTTCAGATACGGACGTCAGTACTGCACACAGTACTCCAGGTGTGGTCTAACTAATGACCTATACAATGGCAGAATCACCTCTCCCTCCTCGAGGATATACCTTGCAATACAACCCAGCATTTTGTTGGCCTTTGCAGCTGCCTTCCTACATTGTGCTGAGTTGTTCATTGACCCTGTAATGAGCACACCCAGACCCTTCTCCTCCTCTGTCTGGGCTAGCTGCACTCCCCCTAGCTGGTAACTCCTCCTTTGGTTCTTCATCCCAAAATGCAGCACCTTGCACTTTTTGGCATTAAAGCCCAGCTGCCAGGTGTCTGAACAGGTTCCAAGCTTTGCCAGATCATCCTGCAACCCCTGCCATCCCCCTAGGTCATCCACCACCGCGCCTACCTTGGTATCATCAGCAAACAGACTGATCTTGCTCTTGATGTCCCATGATATGTCTGCAATGAATATCCCAAACAACACTGGTCCCAACACTGAGCCCTGTGGAACACTGCTCGTCACTGCCCTTGGGTATGAGAGCTCCCCACCCACCACCACCCTCTGTTGCCTTCCCTGCAGCCAGTTTCCTACCCATCTCACCAGCTTTGCACCCACCCCTGTGCCTACTAACTTCCTTCCCAGCCTTCCATGTGGCACTGAGTTGAATGCCTTACTGAAGTCAAGATACAAGACATCCACTGCATTGCCCCAGTCCAGTTGCCTAGTTACCCAGTCATAGAACTCAACCAGGTTGGTTTGGCAGGATCTGCCACATATGAAGCCATGCTGTCTGCTGTCCTGTAGTCCCTTGGCCTCTAGGAGGGCCACCAGCCTCTTCTTCAGGATAGTCTCTATTAGCTTACCCATGATGGATGTGAGGCACACTGGTCTGTATTTTCCTGGTTCATCCTTCCAGTTATGTACCCTCTGCACAAAGTCTCTGTCTTGGATAACATTTAACCCCATTCTGAGTTCTGACTGATCTGTTGCTATGAATCGATAGTCATCTGAGAAAGAAAAAAAATTACAAACACTGCATAAAAGTGGATATTCTCTTTCACAAATCACAATGTTACCTTAGTCTGACTACATAATTACCTTTAGTTTTCATGGCATTATACTTTAAGAAAAAAAAAATATATACTGTGCATGTGCATCCTACTTGAGTAAAAAACATTGTTGAAACTGTAGGGACCCATCGCTAGCAACATAAACAACAAAGTCAGTTTATTAAAAAAAGCTACTTCCAAAGGGCCAGTCATTATACTCTGTGGCCCAAATATTCAAACTGTGCCACAAAGTAGCGCAATAGCAGGAGCAGGCACAAGTGCAGTGTGCCTATATGCAATATGCGCGATATTCAAACACAGCTCAGGCCAAGATGCACTTGTGCAACACAACTGAATACCATGCCAACCGGCCCATGGTGCAACCAGGGACGCGCAGTGGAGCAGGCCTTATGTGCAGTAGCACAACCAGGGATGCACAGTGGAGCAGGGTAGCAGTGCATCAGCACAACCAGGGATGCGCAGGGACAGGATGCAGGGGTGCACCACCCATGGAAGACATGGGCATAGGAGCACACAACAGGCCAGACAGCACCCTCCCACACCCCATGAACCACACAACCTGAGGTGATCTGGAAGATCCACCAGCCCATGGACACCAGCAACAATTCCACAGCTGGAGCATGGTGCCCCAGCACACCCTGAGGCAAGCTGTGACCAGAATACAAGGAGGTCCAGCCACCCAGTGCTACACCATCCCACCAATGCAGATTACACCCTGCACAGTGATCCCCAGACACCCTGCCAAGGAGCAGCACACAACAGTGCATGTCACCCTATGCATGCCACCACCCCCACTGTGACAATGCAACCCTGTGCACCATGGAATCATGCAAGACAGCCCCACCTTGAGCACACTGCAGTGGGAGGCAGCAGCCACTGACACAACTGCAGACACAATGCCACCCTGAATGTCCCCCCGAGGCACAGCCGAGAGATTGACCCTGCATCGGCACCCGAGATACCCCGCATGTGACAGGACCTTCCCCAGACCCCACCACCAGCAGTATAGCACCCTGCACACCCACTCAAGCACACACCCTGTCCCAGCACTTGCCCCTTTAGCCAGCACAGATGCCCACAGTGGTGCACGGAAGCATGCACCACACAGGATGCAACACAGGGCACGGACAAATACCTGCCCCTACCCAAGGGCACCCAAACACAGGGACACAATAGAGGGGCAGCAAATATGCTGGCATGCGGCCACAGCAGTTGTGTACCCACTGTCAGCACCCCTCCATGGCACAGGTGTACCAGCCACCCTGCACATGCATGATGAATCCGTCTGCCACCAGCATGCGGCTGGAGCACAAGTGACAGACAGTGGAGCACATTCCCTGCAACAGACACAAGCGACAGCATGGAGAGGGGACAACAACAGCAGAGGCCACAGTGCCACCTGAGGCAGACATGCACCGTACTGGTGACAGGAGGCCTTCCGGCATTCCCAGGGTACAGGGGGTGGCCAGCATGGACAGCCACCACTGACATGCCAGCAGACCGTGCATAGCACAGACATGCAAGAATGTCAGATGCACAGGCCATGGACAGTCTGACAGGGGTGCCATGGACACAGTGGATGCACCATGGACCACTACACACAGGTGTCCAGTGCACAGAGAACAACATACATACCACAGACAGTGACCAAGTGCCCCACCCACACCATAGGTGGGTCCCTGCCGGACAGACACACACGCCCATGCCTGCACCACCCCCAATGCCATGCACACCACTGCAGCCAAGCACCTGTAGCCCATTGCAAATCAGAGACCATCACAGTTATCATAACAAAATGTATGTATTAAACAATATAAACAATCAAACATATTTACAAAAATATACAAGGGTGGGGGGAAAGGGCCACAAACCAGGTGGGGGTGGGCATGGGGCAGGGGTTAACAAATGGGAGAGGAAAGGGGCGTAGGGTGGGTCCCGGGGGTAAGTCAAATAGAGGGCATGGAGGGCCTATTCCCTTCCCTGCTCTCCACTTCTGTGCCACCTCCGTCTACTGCAGTGCTGGACCCCATCCCGTTCCATCCTCTCCAGTATTGCAAGAGATGCTCTTGCAAGCTGCAGAAGCTCCTGCACTCCTCACTCAATGGCCATCCAGCATTGTCCACCTAGGACAAGGGCGCAGAGTCAATATGTGTGACTGTCCAGACCCCTGCAGCCCACCCATTATGCATGGCATACAGCCATGGGCCACACCCCTGTGATGGTGTGTGACCACCCACAGTGACCGCGTCCACAAGACCTGCCTACCCAGGCACCCTCAGCCATGCAGACTGCTGCACACACCCACCGCCCATGTCCCGCACAGCACCACCGTGGTCATACAGTGACATGGCTACGTGGTGCGAAGGCAGCAGCACAGCCATGTACCCAGTGCATGCACGGACCACCAGTGATGCCCACCCACACATGCAGTGCCACAGGACAGTGCTGAGTCTACCGTGTGGCATGGCAGTGGGACCAAGTGCTGGTGGCCATGCCCCACCACCAATCCCTGCAACACAGCATGCACAGTTGTGATGGGAAAAAAGGCACTCACCTGCATCCATACCAGCAGGGTGCTGCTGTCCCATGGCCTCTCCACCATGTCCCTGCTGTGGCACACCAGCCCTCTCCTGCTCAGCTCTGGCTTCCCTTTGTCTATGTCACTCCTCCAGGCCTAGGGTGCAAACATGGAGAGGGAAACATCAGTACAAACCAGTAGTAAAGCCCCCCCACTGGTGTGTGCGTTCTCACACAGCCCAGACATGCCGCAACCCAACCACCACACTACCGCCCACACTGGATGGCCCCCACCTCCATGTGGGGTGGACACATGCACAACGGGATACCCGGTGAAACAGACACTACCAGTGTATGGATGGAGCACCTACCTGGCCGTGGCATGGTGCCTTGCCTGGTGCATGCCTGCAGATGCCCCAGTCTATCTGGATCCCTCCTCCAGAGGTCCTCATACCGGTGGCGACATTGTTTGGTGGTACAGGCAATTCCTGTGGCCTCCTCCATGCCCTCTGCTACCTCCTCCCACATTGTGTTGTGTGTCCTATTTAGTGGGTCCTGTCCAAACAGGGTCCCAGCATGGGGCTCCACAATAGTCACAAGTTTGGCCAGCTCAACCACACTCCGCTGTTGGGCTATCCTGTGTGCCATCTCTCATGCAGTCCAGATAACAAAATGGAGCTTTGTGGTGCGCGTCCCCCACATGCAGATGCTGCGTGGTACAGCGCTGTTACTCCCCATCATGCTGTCACCGAACAGCACGATAGGGGTGCGCCCATGTGGACGCATGGCACCTAGGGGGCAAAGGTTGACCGCAGGGTCAAGGGTCTGTCACACAAGGACTGCCTCAGTGCTATTGGGACTCCCTGTGTGTAGCGCAGTAAGGTGCCTGTGTGTGATGCCCTGCAGTGGTCTACCATGCTGTGGCTCCATGGTGCTTACAGCACACCAGGGCATGAGTGCCATATGCGAGAACAGCACACTAGCACCACTGGCACAATGGTGGCCATGCCCTGCACTGCCTCCAGTGCACACCATGTCATCAGTGCAGCAGGCGTCAGCATCAGCACCCCAGGCATGTGCCGTTCAGTGCCTACTGTGCATGTCACAGAGCTGCGCCATTGCCTGAGCATGCTCAACAACATTGTGCAAAGCACAACAGCGTGATATTCAGCTAGCATATGCAAATCAGCTCATCAGCAATTTCATGGCACAACCACTGCATTAGCATCCACTTAAAGTTGCATCTCGACTCATTTGCACGCATTGCGCTATATGAATGTGACATGGGGCTGCAGAGGACATAGTTTCGTATTGCAGTGTATTATGGTGGGTTGCATGCTGTTTGGATGTGTGGACTGTGGAGTGTGAGGGATACATGGCACTGCACATTCAAAGGTAACACTTGTCATTCCCACATGCTCTATTATGACTGAACAAGAGGATGAGAAGGAACAGAGATGGGGAGAAGGAGGTGGCCCAACTTCACCTGGGCTGAATCAGATGCCCTGTTCAGGGCCTATCTCAACAGGGAACCACTGCTCAGTGGACAGTGTGGAACGCCACAGGCCCATGCTGCAGCATGGGGTGAGGTTGCGCATGCAGTGAACCAGCACGACAGCCACCAGCACTCCATGCAGGAGTGTAAAAAGAAGGTCAGCATGGACAGGAGAAGGATAAAGGACAAGGTGGCTGCCATCAGGGCAGCTCGTGCTGCCACCAGTGGTGGACAGCTGGATGTGCCACGCCTGATACCACAGGAGGAACGGGTCGCCAGCAGCATGTGGCATTGTGCCAAAGAGGGCATTGCTGGTGGTAGCTTCCAGATGGATGGCAGCCCATCGCTGCATAATAGGTCCTGTGCTGTCACTGTGTGGGTGGTGGGGGGAATGCCACAGGGTAGGATGTTGACAATAATGCTACTGTGTTCCCTTACAGCTCCTGAGTGTCCACATGGGTCAGCGGTGGGGGATGTGTCCACTGAGGGTGATGTCCTGGACACGGAGGAATGTCCATCCACCTCCACAGGTGTCCGAGGGACAGGACCACTGCATACCTGCCTGTCTATCTGGACTGAAGATGGTGGTGCGGGTGTGGATGAGGCCCTGCCTGTGTCCCAGCATGACAGCTCCTATGGACTCCAGCATGCTGGGACATGGATGGACTGGTGCCAGATCTGGCACCAATGATGATGGATCACTCATCCCAGACAGTGATACATGTGGGACACAGGATTGTCCCACAGCAGGAAACAAAATGGGCGTAGCCATGAGTGGTGCTGCCGTGGAGGCCTGCGTGACATCACAGTCCCAGCCTGTGCCTGTATGCCCCAGTGGGGCAGCACTGGTGTGTATGTCCAGGCTGGTGAGGCTGTTGCAGCTGCTGTGATGGTGCCAGTGAACCCTGGCAATCGGCGGACGGGGGGCAGTGCCAGCATTCGGCCAATGGTGATGGGGGACAGTGTTGGGGTCAGAAGCAGTGCACCATGTGTGGACATGCCCCGGCATGGCTCTGGTGTGCAGTGCTCATCGTCAAGGGGTGCCACCCAACAGGGCCAGGAACACCATGAGGGACAGCATGCCGAACCGGCGGATGATCTCTTTGTTGAGCACAGCCACCTACTCCAGGCTTCAGTAGATCAGCATTTGTGGCTTGTGACTGTGGTGGATGCACTCAGTGCAGTTCTGTGCCAGGAAGAGGAGTGTCGCAGCAGAGATCACTGTCTACTTCTGGCAGAGATGGTCCGGCAGCGGGAGGATGTGACAGCTACCACTGACAGGCAGACACATGCATTCACGGCTGTCATGGCCACATTGGGCACCCAGTTACGTGCCCATGCACCACAGACACTGCACAGTGTCATGTCCACCCCCCCCATTCTTGGCGCCATGCGACACCTTCTATGTCGACACCGGGTTTAGCTGTGGGCATACTGAGCATGCCTGGCGTGGGCATGTTCGGTGAGATGCAGACCCCTGCATGAACACAGTCACGTTCACACAGTGTCACCCCTTGGGAACCATCGGTGCCACCCTATGAGGCCAATGGTCAACCTGGCACAGCTGTCAGGTCTTGGTGGGGCCACCCACACATCCGTGGTGGCCATGGCACTGTGCCACATGACTGACCTGTCTCCCATCATGGCCACTGTCTGCTGCTGCTCTGTGTGCAGTGTGGTGTGTATCATGTGATGCATGGGTGGGGTACCCAGCCCTGCACACACACGGTCCCTGTGCACACCCTCCCAGCAGCTGGCCACTGTGGTATGTGCATGATGATGTCTGTGTTGCGCTGTCCACCAGTGTGCAATGGTGCCCAGCATCTGAGGCACACACAGTGATGGCCACTGGGCATGGTCATGTGTGGACCTGTGTGGGGGTAGGGGTTGCATTTGGGGTTGGCATGCCATCTACCCCTTGTGCATGTCTTGTGGTGTGTGTGTGTATGTGTGCACGTGTCATGTTTGACCCTGCCCATCCCTGACGGCATGTGCGGTTCCATGCTCAGACCCATTCCCTTGCCGCCATCCACCCCTGGAGTTTGTACATGCCTGTCTTTGGGCTGTGCCCTTGCATTTTGTGGTTGCACATGGCCCCATGACCTACCTGTGTTGGTCAAAGTGCTCCTCTGTGGTGGTGTCCCAGTGCAGCTGTGACATCCGGATCAGTCAGGGGTCCCTTCATCCTGGGGATGGCTGCCTATCACCATCTGGACCAGCATCCTCCTCGTCCTCACCACTGTCCCCCTCTTTGACCTCTACAGCTATCCTACAGTCATTGGCCATGTTGTGCAGGATGCAACAGGCCAGACATAGCCCACAGGCCTTCGAGGGGCTGTATTGTTGGGCATCGCCAGATGTATCCAGGCACCGGAAACATGCCTTCAGCATCCCGAACACCCACTCAATGACATTATGTGTTGTGGCATGTTCCCTCATTGTACCGTAGCTGCAATGGGGTCCTGGAGTGCTGGTATGGTGTGAGCAGCCAGGGACGGAGTGGATAGCCACTGTCACCTGTGTGGAGATGGTGGACATTAGTATGGTGGTTTGCGTCACTTTGCCATGGGCTGTCAAGGCTGGTACCCATGGCATCTCTGACTAATGTCATCCTGCGGATATGCCTACTCACCCACTAGGTGGCCAGTGGGGATGTCTCCACTCTCAAACCTGTGGTACAGTGTGGACTGGTGCCAGATGAAGGCATCATGTGCTCCCCCAGGGTGCATGGCACAGACATTGGTTATGTGCCCCCTGGCATCACACACCATCTGGCAGTTGATGCTGGCATACCGCTTCTGGTTTATGTAAGACATGCCGTCTGGGCCAGGTGGTGTGTGTGGGTGGCCACATGGGTGCAGTCAATAGCCCTGAGCACGGCAGGCATACGTGCTACCCTGTGGAACTCTTGTATGTGTGCTGTGTGCTCCACTTGTGTGCTGGGGAAATAGATTTATTCTGCAGCATGTGACAGCAGTGCACTAAGGAATTGTGTGAGTAGGCATGATGCAGCTGACTGGGTTATGCCTGTTGTGTCCCCTGTTGGTCTCTGGAAGGTGCCCATGGTGAGCAGGCACATGACAGCTGTCACCTTTGTCTCCGTCATGTGGGTGACTGCATCTCATCATTGCACGGCTCACAGAGCTGCCTCAGGATCACCCAGTTCAGGTGGTACCGGCCCACAATCTCTGTGTCAGAGTGGTGTTCGAAGGTGGTGTGGGCTCGGTAACGCCTGTTTGGGGTGTACTGCCAATGGGCCCTTCCTCAGCCGTGCCACCCTGCTGCCTGCCTTCTCACGCCCCTCATTACCACCTCCATCTGGAAGGTGGCACTGGCCATATCCCTGTCTGGTGTTCCCCCCCCGGCAGCTGTTATCACATTCCCCCCCCCGTCTGTTTATGATGCTCCCCCTGCACCGGGTACACCTCCGGCCTTTGGCTGTCCTGCCTACTGCCACTGCCCTCAGTCCACTGTGGCACTTCCTAATCACTCCTGCACAGTGGCACAGGCTCCCCACTCCTTTACTGTTCCTGGTTGATTCCAGGTGTGCTCTGTCCTGCTCCTGCCCAGTCCTGCTCACTGCTACCCTCTGCCTTGTTCCTGTCACCTCACTCCCACCTCTGGCTTCCTGTCGATTCTTGTACCTCTCTCTGTTCCTTTTATTTTGATCATTTCTGTCGCAACTTCCTGCTAGCTTCCCTGGCTATGCATGGCTTATGCTGTTGAATATTGCACTGCACATGTTATTCATGGTTCCTCCCTCACGGTTGCTCATGCATTCACTACTATTGCAGTCTTGCACATTGCAACTTAGCGTGCAGCTGCTCTCCCACTGAATATCACACAATGACGCATTTGCATTCTGGCGCTGGTACATCTCTGTTGCGAATGGCGCATCTCTTTTGAATATCTGGGCCTGTGTGTACATGCTCTTTCACAATGCTATCTTAGTTTGCCTACATAATTATCAGTTAATTTTCTTTCCATGACATTGTACTACATAAAAAATTAAAACATTTATAAAATTTAAAAACAAATTGTAGTGTGCATGCACATCCTAATTAAGTAAACAAAATAAATTTGAAACTTTGGGAGCCAGTTCCTGGCAACTCAAACATCCAAGTCAACTTATAAAACAGAAAAAAGTTCAAAAGGTTGGGTGGGAGGGTCCAATATATTCTGCATGTGCATGCTGCTACCTTTTGGAAAAAATATCTAAACTCAGACCATTTCCTGTCATTTAATGTGTCCTCCTGTTCTGTTACCCTCCTTCAGACAGCAAACCACTTTTGCTAGCAGTGCACACCTTGCTTAACAGACTAAATAAGGTAGCCAGGGGTTAATATGTGTGTGCGCGTACATGCATGTGTCTGTGTGTGTGTGTTATTCTCTTATAACCAGGTAAGGCCCACTAGGTACAGGTGCCTGTTTTCAGGGGTGACCTGGGAGCACTGGAGTGGTTAATTAGTGACTTCCTCAGAGTCACACAGTGTGCAAGTTGAGGCTATGGTAAACCAAACCCAGGTCTGCTGAACCAAGCTCAGTCACAGCTTGTTACTCTAACCTTTTTTTTTTTTTTTTTTTGGTCTGACCGCCCCAATCTTCCAGTCGGAGGTCAGTCAAGTGCCGTGCCTGCCACTCCCCCATGTTCATTATGCTAACCTCTAGGCTATACTGCTACATTCAGCTGTTTCATTGCCTCAGCTTAAGTCCCTGTGTTCAAAGCTTTTTGTCTCCTGTCATTTATTGCTATGAATTTATTTTAGATTGTAAGCAAATGAAACTATGCTTATTGCCTTATTCAAATTTAGCACTGGCTCAAAATACCTTACAAGATACATTATTTTCTTGTGAACTTACTAACAGCTGACCCTTGCTAGCTGCCATGCTATGAAATTATTTTTCTACCAAATTTAACCTGCTTTCCTTTATATTCTCCTTTAAAATGAAGGACTAGACCACATTTTATGTTGAATGAATATTGGCCATGAATTCAAAACAAAACCAGAACCAAAACTAGAGGTGATCTGGCAAAACCAAAACCAAAATCTCCTCGGTTTTACACACCTCTATTTTCAATGCATGTGATATTTTTCTATAATTCAGATTTTTCTTGGAAAGAAAAAAAGAGGATCAGCTGAAAAAGTATGCAGCTGGACAAGAGAATAACTTCCTCTATACTAAGGGAGGGATTGTGTTTCCAGAACTTAATTATGTCTTGCTACCAAAGGGTTAAAATGTTCAACATTGTGTTTTCTTTTCAGGCACCAAGTCTGATGTTAACACATAATAATAATAATAACTTTATTTGTATAGTGCCTTGCAAGATGTCAAGGCACTTTAACAGTAAAAAGATAAAACAGAATACAATAAAACACAATTAAATACAAATAACAATAAAATTCATAGCTTCAGTAAAATCAGACAGAATAGGCCTGGTGCCATAAGTAGTTTTTTAAGGCCTGTTTGAATCCTCCCCTGGTCATGCACTTCCAAAGCCGACATGGTAGAGAATTCCAAAGAGCTGGGGCTATATACATAAATGCATGGGCCCCCGATGAGTTTAAGGATGCCCTTGGAATCTCTAGCAATCCCTCATCAGCTGAGCGGAGCAATTGCCCGGGGCAGTAAGGAACCAGAAGCTCTTTCAGGTAGTCCGGGCCCAGTCCTTGTAGGGCTTTATAAGTCAAAAGTCTGACATTAAAGGTGATCTGCCACTGAATCGGCAGCCAGTGCAGTTCGCACAGCACTGGGGAGATATGACAAGACCAGGGAGTTCCCATCAATAGCCAGGCTATAGTGTTCTGCACCCCAGGTAGCTCTAGATAGAGGGAATTGCAATAATCAAGGCGCAAGGTCACAAAGACATGGACCAACATAGGAAGATCACCAGACAGAACTAGGTGCTTGACCCTGGAGATGTTCCTCAGATAATAAAAAGAGGACTTGATGACTGCTGACACCTGAGATTGCACTGTCAGCCCATTTTCAAGAATCACCCCCAGGTCCTGCACCCATTCAGATGCAAGAAACTTGGATCCCCCAGGAAAAGTCTCATAGGCAAACCCTCTCCCGACCCCTCTATCCATGACTTGGGTCCATGACCATCACCTCAGTCTTTTCTGAGTTCAACTTCAGCTAGCTGGAATTCATCCAGTCCTGGATTTCAGTGAGGCAGTTATTAAATACAGAGAGTGCTCTATCCTGATCGGTTGCAAAAGATAGGTAGAGATGGGTTTCATCAGCATAGCAGCGAAACCTCAGCCCGTACTGTTTTACAATGTTTCCGAGGGGCAGAATGTACACCACGAAGAACATGGGGGACCCCACATGACAGAGAGACTGGGTCGGAGGAATAAATCCACAACACCACTGTCTGAGTTCTGACATCCCTAGTTTGTACTTTTGTGAGTTGTAGAATGCCCTAGCTGTTTAGAATGGGAGATAAAAACTTAAAGAAGGGGCCCAACCAAGAAGCAAACTGCTGTCAATCATGCCAGATTCTTCTGTCCTTGCCTGCAGTTACTATAAGCAACTTATTTTTCTGGGTAAAATCAGAGATGTGGTGGTCTTTTGTAAGGCCACACCTTTGGAGTATGGTTGGCAGTAAGTCCTCAACTTTTAATCTCCACTGGGGTGACCAGCTGAAAGAAGGAAGACTGAATATTTATGGTTTATCCAGTCTGAGGTGTCAACTGTGACTGATCTTCAGGGGCTTGCCAGGCTCAAGGAGTGGCAATGGACCTTGAGACTGGGAGTGGCACAGGTCCTCGAGGGTTTGATCTCAAGTGGTTTATGAAACATCTGCCATGAGAGCTGCCAGTAAGCTTTGCAAGGCTGAAGAGGTAGATGTGCACTGAAATTGTAGCTGTTAATTTAATTGGGGTTTCCTGAGTTTAGCCCCATGTAGGAGTAAACCTTAATCTTGTGGGGAGTCTTCAATAAGTGATTGACTCAGGGTGCTCAGGCTTGAGGTACCATTCTATTTGTAGAAACAGAAACATAGAAGTTGTCATAAGATAAGAACCGCTAGGCCCATCCAGTCTGCCCGTAGCCCTACACTAGTTTGTAGCCTATGACCCAACCTGGTCAATGGCTTTTCACCCTTCCTACCCACCTCTAAGGCCCCCTTATGTCTGTCACAGGCATGTTCCACTGTGCTTGCTCCCACCACCTCCTGTGGCAGACTATTCCATGTGTCCACCACCTTTCTGAAGAAAAACTTCCTCACATTTCCCCTCAACCTGCCACCTTCCAATTTCATATCATGCCCCCATGTTCCTGTATTTCTCCTATACTGGAAGATGTCTTCCCACTGCACCTTATTTATACCCTTAAAGTACTATCATGTCCCTCTGATCCCTCCTCTCCTCCAGCAACTACACATTGAGGTCTTTCAATCTCTCATATGTTTTCCGGTGTAAGCCCTGTACCATCTTAGTTGCCCTTCTCTGGAATGCCTCCACCCTATCAACGTCCTTGAGAAAGTGCAGCCTCCAGAACTGCACACAGTACTCTATGTGAGGCCTCACCAGAATTTTATACAATAGCATCACTACCTCCCATTTTCTGCTAGTGATACTTCTGCCTATGCACACCAGCATGCACTGGCCCTCCCTGCAGTTTTTGTACTCTACTTAGACACCTTTAGGTCATCTGAAATGATAACCCCCAGGTTCCTTTCTTCCATGGTGATTGACAGCAACTCCCCCCCATTTTGTAGCTCTCCCCAGGGTTCCCTCATCCCAGATTAATTACATTGAACTGAACCGGAGTTGCCACACTTCCGACCATTTTCCAAGCTTTCCCAGGTCCCTCCTCTTTCTCTTCACCCCATCTGCAGTATCTACCCTGTTGCAGATCTAGGTGTCATCTGCAAACAGGTAGACCTTTCCGTCCAGCCCTGCTGCAATGTCACTAATGAAGCCATAAACAGGACTGGCCCATGGACCAATCCCTGAGGTACTCCACTGGTCACCCCCTTCTCCCTGGATTGGATCCCATTTACCACCACCCTCTGCTTCCTGTTCGTTAACCAGTTCCTAACCCAGTTTACCACCTTGTGCCATATGCCCATACTACCAATCTTGTTAATGAGCCTCTTGTGTGGGATGGTGTTGAAAGCTTTGTTGAAATTGAGATAGGCTATGTCCATGACCCCCTCTTTGTCACCCAGTCAAACAAATGTATCAGATTTGTCTGACACAACCTCCCTGCCATGAATCCATGCTGCCCTGGATTTCTGGGCATTGATGAATTCCAAATGTGCCACTATTCTTTCTTTCTTTAAGCAGTGCATCCATGATCTTACCCACTACTGATCTGAGTCTGACCAGCCTATAGTTTCCTGCCTCCTCCCTACTCCCACTCTTGTGCAGAGGGACCAGATGCACCCTCCTCCAGTCCTCTGGAACCACTCCTGTCTTGAGTGACTCATTGAACAAGACTGCCAGAAGCATAGCTAGCTCTCTTCACAGCTGTCTTAATATCATTAGGCGTATGCTGTCTAGCCCCCATTGTTTATCCACCTTCAGTTTTGTGAGCTTCTCCAGGACTCTATCCACTGTGAATGGACTTGTATTTACCTCTCCACCCCCCTTGATGCCTGTTACCCAGCTTTGGTCCCTGACCCTCCCCCTCTTCAGTGAATAATGAACAGAAGTATTTCCACAGTATTTCTGCCTTTTCTATGTCCTCCTCCTTATACTCCTCTGTATTCACTTGAAGCCTTGCAATCATCTCTGGCTTTCCGACTTTCTCTGATGTACCTATATAATGTCTTGTCCCCTTTTTTCACCATCTGTACTAATCTCTCCTCAGTCTGCACCTTTGTTCTGCTTACTGGCTTCCTCACTTTCATTAGATTCTTAGGTAGACCTCACTGTCTTCCTCCCTTTGAGTCACTTTATATCTCCTGAAGCTCACCCTTTTGGCCCTTACCTTGTCTGCCACCTCTCTTGAGAACCATATATTTCCTCCTTCACTTTCCTTTGTTACCATCTTGATGCATTCGTTCGTCACCTGGATCCCTTCAGGTGTTTCCACTGCTCCTCATCTTCTCCTCCTAGTTCCCACCAAGCCAGGGCCTCTTTTATACATTTCCACATTTTTGCAAAATCCACCCTCCTAAAATCTATGACCTTTGTCTGGGTGTCAATAGACTGTTTCTCTGTCCCTATGTTAAACCTCACTATGTGGTGGTTGTTGCATCCTAGTTGACCTTCCACCTGGACATCTGTGATTCTGTCCCTGTTGGTCAATACAAGGGCCAACATCACCCTGTTTCTGGTGGAATCAGCCTCTAGCTGTCCGAGGCCTGCCCCCTTTAGGGAATCCAGGATGTCTTGGCTCCTGGTTGAAGCAGCTACTGGGATGACCCAGTCCACATCTGGAATATTGAGGTCACCCAGCAGTAATATCTCTTCTTTTGCTGCCATCTCGTGAATCTCATCCCTAGCTCCCTATCCACCTCCTCCCCTGTGCTAGAGGCCTGCAGATCACCCATGTATGGATCATTGTGCCATTTCCTGGTCAAGGGTGACCCATAATGCCTCAGCCTCCCCCTGTCTTCCCGGAACCTCTGTTGTGTTTATATCCTCCCTGACATACATGGCCACCACAACCCCTTTTTTACTCCCCCTATCCCTCCTAAATATGGCATACCCAACTACCATTCATGATTAACGGTGTACCAAGTCTGTTATAGCTGCCATGTCCAGGTCTGTCTCTACTAACAATGCATCCAAGTCTGGGATTTTATTCCCCAGACTGCATGCATTTGTCAACATGGCCTTCCATGTTCTGCTGCCTATCTGTACTCTACCCATGCCTTTGGTCCACTGCTTCTTTCCCTTCCCCCAAATTTCCTCCTTATGCTGCCTTCATCTGCCTTTCCCTCTATGTCTGATTTAGGTGTTGTTGTCTGCATCTTGCCTTCCTGCTCTGTATTTCTGGCTTCTCTACCTTGTGGGGGTGGGCTGCTACAGTCTTCCTGCTCCTGTTGGCCCCCCCTTGGCTAGTTTAAATGCCAGGCAAGGAAGCAATTAAATCATTCATTTAGGACTTCTTTCCCCTTCCTGGACAGATGCAGCCTATTCCTCGAGTACAGGGCCACATTGTTCCAACTGTGTCCCTATTCCCCAATGAAGCCATACCCCTTCTCACTGCACCAGCTCCTCAACCATGAGTTGAAGCTTCTGATATGGAGATTCCCCTCTCCCCCCCATGCTGTGGACTGGTAGCACCTCTGAAAATATCAAAGAGCTCGTAGCCTTTCACAGCTGCCCTCCCAACTCTCTGAAAATCTCCTGCTCCTGTTCCACATTTGCACTGTCCTTGGATAGGTCATTCATTCCCAAGTGAAAAATGACCTCCAAACCCCCTGTCTTTGCCACTGCCTTCACGAGCCTCTGAATCTGCTCCACCTCCCTCCCTCTGAGCTGTGCTGAGACACTTAACCTCCCTTTACTCCCTGCTGTCCTTGCCCAGATCCATTCCCCTGACAATCAAGTTCCTCATCAGGAGTAACTTCTTCTTTCCCTGGTGTCCTCTTTTCCCTCCACTGGGTCTCCCTTCTGGACGATCCTAACCTCCTGCCTAGTCACAGCCTCAGGTTCCCTTGCAGGGCTCTTCCACTCCTCCAAGACAGTGTAGTAGTTCTTAAGCTTGTCTGGATGGGGGATGTGCCTCCACCCCCTTCCTGAACCTCTCTGAACCCACCATAGTCCATCCTGCCTTCTAGCTGGGCAGCCACTGTGGCAGTGGCTGGTGACATGGTGGCCTCTGAGTGGGGATGAAGGTCTCCAATACTTCTGGCAGTTCAGCCCGGAGACTGGCCACCTCCATCCTCAGCCCTGAGAAGTGCCTACATATGGGGCAGTACTGCAGTACCCAGACTGTCCTCCTGAAGACTACTGCTCTGCACCCAGTGCACTATACCACTCTCTGCATTTTCTCCTATTGCTGCTGCCATTGTTAGGCTCCCAGTTTTTTGTTTTTCTTCCCCTTTACTTCTTTCTTGTTACTATATACTCCCCTCCTTTGCTCTCTGATGCTATGCTGGATTGCAACTTTAAGCCCGTTTGTTTCTAGGCATTTTGAAAAAACCCTATGCTCTTCTGCTCTGCTGGAAGCAGGAAGTTGTAATTGGTGTTGTGTGTCCTCCACTTACAAAGGTGGTCTATTCCAGGGTGGCTGGGATGGGGGAGGGAGGGTTGGACCCAACCCATGCTGCGCTGTAACAGAAAAACAATCAGCCGTTTCTGTGAGACCTAGGAGAACACAGAATAGCTGTTAATACACACATTTCCCCTTCTTACCAAAACAGCAACTCTGCAACAAATAATACATTCCTGTAAATAAAAAGGAACATTAATGTTCAAGACCTACAGTGTATCCCTGTGTGGCTTCACTCTCTTGCTGTGGTCCAGGATCATTATTCCCCTGCAAACAGAAGCATGACAGCAGTGTGCAGTGATTCTGGCCATGGGAGTTGCCTTCCAGATCCTCAGCTGCTCATCTATCCATCCAATCACTGCAAAAAATAAAAACAATAAAATGAGCAAAACTCTAAGTTCAGTTGAGTCCTCTGACCTCCTTCCCTCACCTCCAGTCAACAAAGACTGAAGAAAATAGACTGCACAATGGACTATTTAAGTCCATTGTTCAGATCTGAATCTGGTGCCTTTTTCTACACTGATTCCTATTAGCTGCATAAATACATAGATACATAGATACTGTCAGGAGATAAGAGCCAATGGCTCACCCAGTCTGCCCATTTGAACTCGTAAGATCACTTAAAGGTTTTTATAAAAGTCTGTTGCCCCTTTCCGCTGACCTCCAGGATTCTTTTATGACTATCCCATGCATTCTTAAATCCTGTGATTGTTTCAGACCCCACCACTTCCTCAGCCAGTGTGTTCCACTTTTCCACCACCCTTTCTGTGAAGAAATTCTTCCTCACATTTCCTCTGAATCGCCCTCCCTGCAACTTCATTCCATGCCCTCTAGTCCTGGATCATCTTTTTCACTGGAAAATAGTGTTTACTTGCACCCTGTTCCTCCCCATAAGGTACCTGTAGGTCTCTATCATATCCCCTCTCTCTCCCTTCTCTTCCAGGGAGTACATGTTCAACTTCTTCAGCCTGTCCTCATAGGACTTGTGATGCAATCTCTGTACCATCTTTGTTGCCCTCCTCTGAACCTTCTCCACCCTGTCTATGTCCTACGTTGGTAAGGTCTCCAAAACTGGGCACTGTACTCCAGGTGGAGCCTCACTAGTGTCTTGTATGGTGGAATTATGACCTCCCTTTTCCTGCTGGTAATGCCCCTGCCTATTCATCCCAGCATCCTATTTGCTTTACCTGCTGCCTTGTCACACTGTTTCCCTACCTTGAGGTCATCAGAGATGATAATCCCAAGGTCCCTTTCCTGCTTGGTGTGTGCTATATCCTCACCCTCGAACTGATATGTTGTTTCATGGTTTTTGTGCCCCATTTGCATTATTTTGCACTTTTTTGCATTTAATGTTAACTGCCAAACCCCTGACCATTCTTCAAGCTTCTACATGTCTCTCCTCATTCTGTCTACACTATCTGGCTTGTCCACTCTGTTACAGAGCTTTGTGTCATCAGTGAACAGGGAAATTCTGCCTTCTAGGTCCTGCACAATGTCACCGATGAAGATGTTGAATAGGACTGTTCCAAGCACTGATTCCTGTGGCACCCCACTGGTCACTCTTCCCTCTGTGGAGTGACAGCCATTTACCACCACCCTCTGTGTCCTGCTACCCAGCAATTACCCACCCACGGCATTACTGTCCTGCCCACTCCCATATTTCCCAGTTTGTTTAGCAGCCTTCTGTGCAGCACAGTGTCAAAGGCCTTGCTGAAGTCCAGATAGGCCACATCCACTGCCCTCCCTGAACCACCTCCCTTGTCACCCAGTCAAATAATTCAATGAAGATGGTCTGGTATGACCTCCACTCAGTGAAACCATGCTGCCTTGGGTACTGTAGTCCATTGGCAACCAGATGTTCCACCAATCTCTACTTCAGTAGTGCTTCCATGATCTTCCCTACTACTGAGGTGAGGCTGTCTGGTCTGTAGTTCCCCACTTCCTCTATATTCTCACTTTTGTATAAGGGGACTACATCTGCTGTCTTCCAGTCTTTGAGTACCTCCCCTGTTTCAGTATAGGGTGACACTGGTCATCGCAATTAAGTGACCCATTAAAGGGCGACTCAGAGGGCATGTCAGAGTGGCAACCTGGGAGCTACAGTAACCAGATGGGGTGGGTTGGTGACCTAGTGCAGGAAGCTGCTCATAGATGCATGCGAGGGAGGGAGGATGGGATGAGCACCACACCGCCACAGGTATGTGTGGGGTGGTGGGATGGGTTTAAGAGGAAGAGAGGGATTTGATGGGTGGTGCTGTGATAGGCTGCCAAGCTGGCCCTGTGGTGTAGTGGGTTGGCTCATGGCTTTGCTGTATAGGGTGTTGGGTTCAGGTTCGGGCTCAGGTTAATTTTTGTTGTGCCCAGCCCAAATTTAATTTCTTTACATTTTGGCCCCCTCCAACATGTACCTCACTGGAGTTGAGAATCCTTAGGTAGGGGGGTGGGGTGCAGGAGGCACAGCCCCTGCATAAACATCAAAAAATACAAATCCCCGGTGCCGTTTTGTTGTGCGCCAGGGAGTCACAGCACCAAAATTGATTTTCAGTGCGCTGACTTTTCAGTAACGGAGATCGCCCTTTGGCAGTCGCCGTTATCACATAGAACCTCCTCTTTCCAGTGATTGGCTAAACAGGCTTGCCAGAGGTTCAGCCACCACCTCTCTTAGTTCCTTTAGGACCCTGGGGTGCACTCCATCTTTTTTTTTTAGTTGTTTAACCAGGTATAGCACACTAAGCTGAAAGCTTTTTTACAGGAGCGACCTGGGAGCACAAGGAGGTTAAGTGACATGCTCAGGGTCACACAGTATACACGTGGAAGCTGTGGGATCTGGCCCCATTACTTTATCAACTCTTATTCCTTCCAGTTCCTTTTAGGACCCTTTCCCATGTAAAGGAACTTGTGTCCATTTCTGTGCCATTCCCACTCCTTGTACTCCCTTCAGGCCCGTTATCCTCCCCTTCCTCAGTAAAGACTGAGCAGAAATATCAGTTCAGTATGTCAGCTTTGCTGTTGTCATCCTCCACGCTGCCCCCATCCTCCCCCTTCAGTCTCACTATCCTCCTTTCACCCTTCTTTTTTCACTTATGTACCTGTAAAAGGTTTTGTCCCCTCTAATCACTGATTTTGCTATGCGTGCTTCTCTCTGAGCTTTGGCTTCCCTTATTGACCTCCCTGCCTCCCTTTTGTTCTCCTGGTACTTATCCCTATCCTCTTCTGCCTCTGTTTTTTTGTATTGCCTGAATGTGATCTTTTTGTCTTTCACTTTCTCTGCTACTTCCTTGAAAAACCATAATGGCCTCCTCTTCATTTTCCCGTTGCTAACCTGCTTAACACATAATTGTGTTGCTCTTGTAATCCCTGTTTTAAATATTGCCCCCACTCTTCCTGCATCCCTGATTCCCTCCCCATTCCTATTACTGCCTCTTTCAAGCATGTCCCCATTTTCCCAAAATCTACCCTCCTAAAATCCAAGATACTTGTTTTTGTGCTGTTTGGTTCTGCGCCTTCTGTGATTTCAAACCACAGTGACCAGTGGTCACTGTTCCCCAGGTGCTTCCCCACTGTTACCCCTATCACACTGTCCCTGTTTGTTAGCACGAGGTCCTGTATTGCCATCTGCTGAGTTGGTTCCATGACCAGTTGCTTAAGGAAGGCTCCTTGAAGGAAGTCCAGGATAAATCTGCTCCTAGGTGATGCTGCTGCTGGGAGGCACCAGTCCATGTCTGGAATATTGAACTCTGACCAGCTCGACCTCTCCCTCATCCACCATCATTTGGATGGCTAGCATTAACTCTCTATCTGTCTCTTCCTCCTGGGCTGGTAGTCTATAGACCACCCCTGTGTAGATGACTGACCCCTTTTCCATTCCAGCTTAACCCACAGTATCCTCCCCCATTTTGTTCCTCTTGGATCTCTGTGGCCATTATGCCATCTTTCACATAAAGTGCTACTCCTCTTTCTTTTCTGCCTGCCCTGTCTCTTCTGAATATGCTGTAGCTAGGTATGGCCATCTGCTAGTTGTGGTTATCATTGCACCAGGTCTCTGTCATGGCCACAATGTCCAGGTCCAACTGTGCCATGGCAGCCTCCAGATCCTCCCATCTTGCTGCTAAGGCTCCTGGCATTGGCACACATGGCTTTCCATGATGTGACCTCCCTGATCTGTTTTATTGTTCTACTCCAGTCCCTTCCCTGATTGTCCTTTATCCCTGGTTCTCCCTGCTGTCTGCCCTTCCATTGTATTTTGTCTTTTTTCTGCCTATCTACCCCTTGTGTGCCTATCTCCATCTTTTACACACTGCTTTGTAGTAATAGCTTCTCCTCCTGTTCTCTGTTCTGCTGTTCCCTGTTCTCCATCCTACCAGCTTAGCAGTCATGTTAATCCCCAAGCTACGCTGTAATAGAAAAACAATCAGCCATTTCTGTGAGACCTAGGAGAACACAAAGAATGGCTGTTAATACACACATTCCCACTTCTTACCAAACAGCAACTCTGCCACAAATAAAACATTCCTGTAAGTAAATAGCAAAACTAATGTTCAAGATCTACAGTACATCCCTGTGTGGCTTCATCTCTTCTCTTGTCATGGTCCAGGATCAGTATTCCCCAGCAAACAGAGACCCGGCAGCAGCGTACAGTGGTTCTGGCTGTAGAACTCACCTTTCATGTTCCTTGACTGCTTTTCTATTCATCTTATCACTCCAAAAATAAAAACCAATAAAATGGGCAAAACTGTAAGTACAGCTAAGTCCTCCAACCTCCTTCTCTCACCTCCAGTCAGCAAAGACTTGTGGTGTCCAATAAGGGGTTCCACAGAAAGAGAAAGGAGCTAGGCGCAAGTGTCGATAGAGAACACGATATAGGTGGCCCTGGGGGTCTGATCCAAAGCCTTGTGGTCTAATTTGACAACACCAAAGTGTTAACATTAAATGTGCACCTCATCAGGGAACGGTGCAAATATCAAATTATACCATGGACATAAGTGAACAGCCAATGAAATGGTCAGACTGGCAGTTTACCACCAGTGTAAATCCTCTGATAATCACTGGCTGATGATGAACAATGCTGCAGATCCAAATCATCTGCAGCATAGGAATAAATACAAGAAAAATAAAAAAAATATCAAAGCAACCTTTTTAAAAGTTGTATTTTATTACAGTAAAAAATGAACCTTGGTATAATCACAATAAGCCACTCAGAGGATGTGGGTTATTGGGGGATTTACCACAGCTGGTGAGGCTTTACCCACTTGGCTATGCCTCATGTGCAAACCACTCCAGCCATGGTAAATCCCCTGATAACCTACACCCCCCTCATGGCTTATTGCTTAAATAACCCACGGCTGAGAAATGGCATTTATAAAAAACACACTTAAACACATTTAAACTTTATTTTCCACATGGGTCCATTGTATAATCGCAATAAGGCACTCCAGGGTGTGGGTTATTGGGCGATTTACCCACCTCTTGTGTGGTTAAGTCACTTGGCTGTGCCTCGTGACACACCACACAAGGCGTAGGTAAATACCCCAATAACCCACACCCTGTCATGCCGTTTTGCTTAAAGAACCCTGAGTGTGTAACTGGAGTGGGAATTCCAGAGCATCAGAGGTAGCTACTCCAACTGCAATCTGTTAAGACATTTAGATGCTCATGTGAGGTGTTCTCATTTAAGACTACGAGTGTGGAGGACATTGAGCACTGAAGACATTAGGTACTGTTGTTCATTGATTTTCTTTTCTTGTTGCTGAGGCTCAGATTTATAAAAAAATATTTTTCTACATTTGAGTTCCATGGAGGTGAAATCCAGTAGTCCTGTTGCATCCTAGCCAGGAACAGAATAAAGGCACAGACTCAATGGAAGTAATAATGTGTGGATTTTAGACTTTGTGGAGTGTGTGTAGGCAGATGGATGGCCATGTTCACAGTGCTCAATTTGATGTCCCCCCCCCAATGCAGAACATTCCCTATGCCAGGGCAATTCTCAGTATGAGTGATTGGATGTAAACAGTCAGATCCTGTCAGTCATAGAAGTGCATGATATGCCGTTACAGGGGTTCCTTCCGAGAGCACAGGACACTTAGAATACAGAGTGGGTAAAGGGGTTCGGATTTGTATTCCCCAGTAACATCTGCCTCTTGGACTTTAGCTTTGTGGGAGCCAGCAAAGTGTAAAAGGGGTAGTCTGGGACCTATCATCACTGCAGACCCCCAGTGGGAATGGGATACCTCTAATCCCAGGGTTAAAAGCTGTGTCACAGTTACATATCTGATGTCAAATGAGGTGTTTGTATAAAGAGTTTTCTTGCAGCTTCACTCAGGATTGCATTCTTCATAATTAACTAAAGATGTAACATATCTAGTAAAGTTCAGTGAACATATACAGTGCACTGTCTACTTCCTCCTGACTTTTATTCAGTGGTGTGCCTGCATGTGTGTGTGTGTGTGTGTGTGCCTGATTTGTTTGTGTGTGTGTGTGTGTGTGCCTGCTTTGTGTGTGTGTGTGTGTGTGTGTGTGTGCCTGATTTGTTTGTGTGCTGCCCCAGACCCAGATAATCATGAATGCTGATGGTAAGCATGCTACCTTGGAGCCATGCCAGCTGCAAACACCTAGCAGGAGAGTAGGATTTATATAAAAGGTGCAATGTGTTACTAAAAGAAATGTCTATTTGTATTAAAAAATAAATTAAATCTATAGCTTCTCTCTGCAATATTTTGGATCCTAAGCTCACTAATTTATTTGCATATACAAAGCAATTATTATAAAAATGAAAATGGTTTAGTAGCACATGAAAACACAGTTCATAAAATAGCCCATTGTCTATTTAATAGCTGTAAACACCTGCTCTTAAAGCAAAGCTATTCCTCCTGTGACATCACATCCAGTCTCAGCAGTTGCCTTGTTTTAAATGATGACTGATTAAAATATGAATATCTCTGGACTGATAAGACCCAAAGATACCTCATTTAAAAGAGCCTACCACATGCTTTCAGATTTTCAGAGGACCTGCAAAGCTCATGCCTTAAAAAGTAGGTATGAATTAACAAGACGGCATGGCCTTCAGATCCAGGAAGGGAGTACAAGGGAGATCAGAGAAAATACTTTTATACACAGATCTTGGGGAGGGGGGTGAATGGACTACCAGAAGCTATGGCATGTGCAAGGCTTTACAGGAGTTTCAGAGGGGTTTAGACTAGCATAAGAAGGTGATTAAATTATATTTGGCATTACTACTGAGACATAGGATACAGTCTCAGTAGGCGTATGTGCCAGCTTCCATCTGATAGTGTTATGTTTTTGTATTCTTATAATACTGTGTGCAAGAACTAGAAGACAAAAACAATGGTCTATTCATCTATTACAACGGTTTGCCCATGCACCACAATTTATGTGAACAGCTCAATTAACCTTTAAGAATCGTGCCCCTGGAGTTCAAGTCTCTCTTTTTCTCACTCTGTCTCCCACTCCTTTCCCTTGAATAGGTCATGCTGGAATATACGAAGCAGCAACCCCAACCATCCACAAGTTCAGACTAAAAAAACGTCTGACATTCTGTAAAAAAGAGCAGTTCAAGGGAAATGCAGCACATCATAAGCCCAATAAAACTGAATACCTTGGTCTGCTAAAAGAAAATCTATTATTTAAGAGTAAAGGTTTACTAGGCTCTCCTTGTGAATACTTTTACAATCCAGAGGCAGGCATACTAAGCATTCTTGCATGTTATGTATGTATGTATGTTGTATGTACAGATGTATGTATTGTAGTTACTGCCATTTGTACCTTTCTCGGTTACCAAATTTTAAATATATAAATAAATCTGTCTGTCTGTCTATCCATCCATCTATCTATCTATCTATCTATCTATCTATCTATCTATCTATCTATCTATCTATCTATCTATCTATCTATCTTTCCCTCCTATCTACTCTATCTATCCAGCCTTCATTTAACTACTGTAGATCTATTTTGCAAGGGGGCTGAGTATTTTAGTGGGTGTGGAATTACTGTAAATTAGTTTATGTTTGCACAGCATAATATCAGTCTCTGATTATGGGGGGGGGTCTGACAGACTGTAAGTCTCTTTGTTCTGACCTTAATATGTTACAAGGGAGTCCAAACCTACAGGTAGCAAGACATACAATAATGCAGTATGTTTCAGATACATATATTCCACAATAAAAATACAGTTATTATTCTGTTTCACAATGATTTAAAACAATTACCTGTCTGTATCTGTCCAGCTGCTTGCTTGTCTTACCTGTCTGCCTGTGTGTCTATTTGTATATCGACCAGAAGTCCTACTGAGATTAAGATATTTTTCACAAGGGAAACCTGGCTTAAAGGCAGCTAGAAATACAAGAAGAAAATTATTTTCAAGTGTGAGCATTTCACAATTAGTGTACAGCTTCTGCATTATAACTTAAAACTATTTTATACAAATGTTGGTCTCAGTGTTGTAAGTAATAATTTAAAACTTATTTCCTGTAAACTCCCTCTGGGCAACTAGTGCAGAGAGTTTTACATGCTTTTGGAAACCGTTCTAAGGTCAAGTTGAAGAGTTAAAGGGATGGTCCCCTCAGCCTGTTATGATGTTTATCTGTGTAGTTTGTAGGCATGAACAATGATTGCCTCTATTGCACTCTCCTAATTTCATCATGACTTAAATGCAAATAAAGTCATTAAATTTGGTGTGAAAACCAGCTAGTCTCCATTGCAAAGGACATGACCCAACTCATGTATTCTGGAATTTTATGATGTTTAAGAGCTGAAGTCTACAGTAGTTATATTGTATCAGTCAGTGCTGTTGCTGTCCTCTGCATCCCTGTGTTCTTCTTGTCTTATGCTGGCCATGAGACTTCAAGGTATAGTACGTTCACTGCTGCTTTCTGTAGTTTGAAGTGTATCTAAGTTAGAAAAAACATGCTTTTAGAAAATACAGGGACTTTGCAAGACATGTAACAGAACTGACTGAAAATATAACTCCTGCTGGCTTGTGGAGATAATGAATCACCAACTCCCATGATGCTTTGCATGAGTGGGGTCATTCCCATTGCAATGAAGTCAAACAAGTTTTATACTAGGGAAGAACAGAGTGAAGCAATTTCATTTATATTTAAATTAGGATGAAATTAGGGGGCTACAAGAGAGGGCATCAATGTTCAGGCCTACAAACTGCACAGGTTTACAGCAGAAAAGGTTGAGATACTGTCCCTTTAAGATGTCTTTTAACCAGTTTTTGTTTGACCTTATTTACTACTAAATGTTCAGTTGCATGGGATCTGTCATTATATAAATTATATGGATTGTTTATGATGACTGGGCAGTGGGCACCTGGACTACTGTGTGCATTTCAGTTGTATGCTACTGTATGCAAAATGTTGTTCCTATGTTGCCACCTTACATCTTAGAATCATATCACAAGAGCTAAGGAAGCAATATGAAATGTGCAACAGTCATCCAAAAGCAAATATGAAAAAACACAAAAACAAACCCTTAGCAATGGCATAATTGATTGACACACTTTAATGATGAATTTCACAAAATGTGTTACTTCCACTGGAAGATGAGTTGACTATTGTGGTTTCTGTCACCAGCATTTCTCCATCATAGATTTGTGAAGGATGATTTGCCATGAAATATTCATCCTGTGCAGATAAGGCTGCTACATGCAGTCACGTTTATGGCTGTCAGTTTCCAAGGCAGCCGAACATGGGAAGCAATCTCTCCATTTTTATCAACCTCTTTTCAGACCTTTCCAAAACCTGCTGTGACTCATGAGCAAGACAACTGGTTCAGGTGCAATGGTTTCGTATTACTGCTGAAACGTGGTTATTATCTCTGTTTCTTTAGTAAGTCAGTAATGAACATCCACCAACATCTACGGGAATGCTTTTCTAAATCTTTGTATCAGCTGCAAGTTTATGGTTTGTTGCAAGTTGTTATCACAGAAATTTCAAAATGGGCTCAGTTATGGTGACAGTTTAGTGTGACATGTTAGGGCTAAAAACATGATTAGAGGGTTAGATGTGATAAACTACTGTATGAGTCAAGACTGGCATTGCCATTTTAGGTATGATAACAGTGAAGAAGATTTTATTTATATATATTTTTATTACTGTGTTCCTGTAGCCTACTTCAGCAAAGTAAGAGTTAAATCCTTGTTAAGGAAGAGCCATTCGGTATAGGCTATCCTATGCAAAGTAAAATAATGTCCTTGAATAAGTAAACAAGGGCCCACAAAATGAAATTGGCTGCTAAGATCTCAACCAGAGTTACTATGGCCATAAGAGGTATAAATTAGGGATGGGCCAAGCCCTCTTGTCAAACCATGTCACTGTGAACTCATGCAGCTGGGTATGAAGCTGCCCCAGCCAAACTCTGTCTGTTAACTCAGACAAAACCATATTTTTTAATTTGTGTCCCACTATGCATGCCTGTTCATGTGTCAGTATCATGAACATACTTAGGAAGGTAGGGGACATCTGAGCAGTATATGGTCCAGTTTGTGTTTTGCACATGTGTGACCACCCTGTAAAAGGCTACCTAGTAGCTGTTTAATGCCATTGCATATTGAGTAAAGGATGGGGAGGAAACTCTGTAGTGGGAGGGAATTGGAGTATTGTGATGATTTTCAAGCAAGCTTGCCTCAGTCTGGACCTGTGGGTTAGGGAGGGTGGGATTACAGAACACTAAGCAAATATGTTATGGACACTGATTATTTAATATTGACTACACTTTTTCAGTAAATACATTTATCTCCCTGTTCCCCCCCTCCAGGTTGCACCTGGAAACAAACCTTAGTGCAGTGGACCTTTCCTAGTTACCAGTTTTCAATAAATAAATTCAGAAACCCAAACTGTGTTGAAACAAGTAACTTTTACCGTGGTGACGAAGATGCCCCTCTTTTTAATCCAAAGTGAATGGCTGGTTGGCCTCATCAAGTCTTCTGCTTGGGTGTAGTTATTTTTATACATTCCCCCAGGGCTTTTCTCTATTCCTTAAGCATAATTGCAATAACCCCAGTTGCAAACTGACACCTGGTAGTTACTTATGGTTTTGCTGTCTCTCAGATACCTCCAGTTTTCTGATAGATAAACAGGCAATATGCTGGATGAGCTTGCTCCTAACAGGTGGGCAAGCTCCTCTGGTCTCTCTCACTTTCTCCTCTGTTTTCCCTCAGTTGAGGTGTTTAACAGCTGTTGCAGGGGGTCCAGAGAACCCTGTAGTGGGCAGTGGCCTCTGTCAGTTGGTTGCTTCTTGGAGGGGTTTGATCCCCTGTGGAGAAAAGTCACTGATCAGCCAGGAAAAACTCCAGCTCCACTTCTTGTCTCAGTTTGGATGAAAACTGCTTTCTTCAGTTCAGATCAGATGCATAAGCTATGTAGTGGCCTACCAGGACAGCAGCTCTTGGTGTCCAGTGTATCTCTGTTTCACAGCCTTCTCCATCTCATAGACATATGGACTGACCTTTTATCCTTGGGTTTAGCCTGTTTAACACTTGCCAAAACTGTACATCTCATCAGCCAGGCTTATCCTGGACTGACAGGGCTTTTGAATGCCAGTCTGGTTGTACAGAGCTTGTTTGCAGTTTCTTGTGTAAATCCAGCTTCCTATTGGCTGAAATTCAAAGGCTGAATAGTTGCTCACCCCTGACCTCTTCCCAGCAGTCCTTGCATGGTCAGAAGGTGGAAGAGTTACATAGCCACCACTATGTTTGTTATTATTAATGTACTCATTTTTGGGCAGCCTTGGCAGCTCTGTTTGATGCCCTAGGAGGCTGGTCAGTCCATGTTCTGGCCCCACTGCCTGTCTTGTGGCTAAGACAGTGTACATATAGATCAGCAGTTTACCCACTGATGAGTCAGTGTTGTTTGTGAGAGAAGCAGCCTTGGAGTTGCTATTCCTAATGCTGGATATACGTGTGCCTTGATGATCCTGTCCCTTATCTTGCTGCCTGTCCTGGGTTTGGGATACCCATCCACTTGACACCCTTTGGCTGTCCTCCACTTTAATCCTTGATCCACCACCTCCCTTTTAGTCCAGGACCCTCTCGTTTCATGTGCATGACCTGATTTCTTAAAGAAAGCTCCAGCTCCTTTAAATGCATGCTGTGCATGCATGGTCATCATGGTGGCTCTTCTTCATTCTCTTCCTTCTTTGGCAGCACTGCCTTCTCCAGGGTTGGGGAAACATGTCTGCTTTGTCTGATGGTGCTCTGTTACTTGTCCTGTTCCTAACCCTCATGCTAGTTCTGGAGCCAGGATACAGGACCACATACATACCTCCAGCTACAAAAAAGATGGAGTTATGGCTCAACTCCTGCCTGGAGCTCCTGAATGAAGTTGGTGGTGCCCTGAGGGTACCCCAGTGTAGCTGTCCAGGTCATTGGGGGACTGAAGGATGAAGATGACAGTTTGGTCTGGCTGGGAGAAGGAGGCTGCAAGGGCCCATGAGCCCACAAGCTAAGTCCCCAATTCTGGAGGGAATTACATATACTGAATGGAATTAGATGACCAGTAGGAAGCCACAGAGATTGGTACTGGACCCATTACTTTTCAATTTATGTATCACTGAAATTCAAAATAGCATCATGAGTTGGATGGCAAAGTTCATGGATGATTCTAAGATTGGAAGAGTGGTAGGCACCGACAAGCAAGTAAATAGACTCCAGCTGATTCTGACAAATTTGCTGAACAGGATACTACCAGTGAGATGGAATTTATTGTACAGAAATATACGGTGCTGAACTTTCAGAATAAAAATAGAAAAGAAAATTATACCCTGTGACAGAAAGGGAAATTATACCCTTTGTAATATACCACCAAGAATGTCTGAAACTGAGATAAACCTTGAAATAATGTTTTCTAATAATGTTTATGCAGGATAACCTGCATAACAATGGTTAACTCATTGTACCCTGGATGACAATTTTGTATCAGGTAAAGCAATGGGTGATTCAGATTTCAAAAGGAGCTAGTGGGTACAATGAGTTGCAAATGTATCTGCATTATAGGCAGTATTATAAGAATTTTTTTTTATAGTGAGGAGAGGGAAGTGATGATGCTACTGTATAGATCCTTGGCTACCCATACTTTGAATACTGCATGCCGGTTTGGTCCCTGTACTTGATAGGTGATATTGATAGGTTAGAGGTGGTGTAGCGCAGATCCACAGAATTCATCAGGAGACTGTAAGTTTGGAATTATCAGGATAGATTAGTTGAATTAGGATTTTATCACTTGAGAGAAGATGACTAAAGGGAGCCATAATACTCCACACCTATAACGCATTCCAATTGTTTAACCAGAAATAGCACACTAAGCTGAAAGCTTGTTTACAGGTGCAACCTGGGAGCACAGGGAAGTTAAGTGACTTGCTCAGGGTCACACAGTATGCAAGTGGGGCTGTGGGATTCAAACCCAGGTCTCCAGATTTGCAGCTCAGAGCCTCAAACCACTGTGCTATACTGCCTCCCAAAAGTCCAGTCTTAATGCTAAGTTTTAGAATGTCTTCTTGGGCTATATTAGGACACGACACAAGGAGTCATGCTTTCCAACTTATGGGGGAATACATAAAGAGTGACCCGAAGCTAAATTTGTTTACACAAAGGGTGGAATCTATGTGGAACAGTTTGTTGAGAGAGGTGGTTCAAAGCAATTCAATTGTCACCTTTGAAATAGTGCTTGACACGTACATGGTGACTTTGGGTATCAGAAAGTACAACCACTGACAGGCAACTAGTGGACTAGATAAGCTTAATAGATCCCTTCCACTAGAAAGTGTTATGTTCTTATTCCAAAACTACAAGCAGTAACAGAGCAAAGCCAACCAGGAGGATTTTCTTAAAAAAAGCTGAGACAGTCTGGAATAATGGTAAGAAAAGATAAAGCAGAGATGGAGCTGAGAACATTGAAAGAGAGGGATCTGTAGGTTTTGGGGTGAAAGAAAACCTTTATTAGGTACATTGGGTAAAAAGGAGACATAAGGGAGGTTTCATGAGATTAATGAAGGAAGAGATGTTGGCGGAGTACATTTGAATATTGGCTGATATACTGAATGATTACTTTTGTTCAGTGTTCACCATGGGGGGACACTAACAGAGTGCAGAGTAGAGGCCAAGGAGAGGGCAGAAGACGAATGTCAGTACCAGTTTCAAAATAAAGGGTGCTCAATAGCCTTAAAGTCCTAAAGGTGGGCAAAGCACCTGGTCTTGATGGGTTGCATCCAAACTGCTGATACTGGCAGCCCCGTTGATAAATCTCTTGAATTGCTCCTTGGAGATGGAGTGGTCCCAGCAGACTGCAGGGTAATTAATGTAGTACTGCTTCACAAAAGTGGGGAGTGGGATGACCCAGGAAATTATAGACTCATCAATCTTTTTTTTGCAATTCAATATTCTTTATTAATTATCCAAGAACTATTACATATGAAAAACACAACAGTGACACTAACAAACTATAGGACAAATACAACAAATACAGATTCAGTAATATTAGAACACAACAACAATGAGAAGTCTAACATCGACTGTAGGCAAGCTGCTGGAAACCATCTTTAAAGAAGAAACAGTGGAATTCTTGGACTCCAATGGTTTGCAGGATAGGAGGAAGCGTTGGTTTGTATCAGGTGCTAAATTAACCTAATCACCTTCTTTGTTTGAGTCACAAAGGCGATGAACAGGGCAAAGTATTCAATATTTAGTACCTCAGTTTCAGTAAGGCCTTTCATTCTGCTCCACCCACAAGGCTAATTCAAAAGCTGGGCAGCCTGGTGATTGAGACAAACTGATGTGTTTGACAGTGAACTATTTTTGGGCAGGATGCAGAGGGTGGTTGTCAATGGTGTGGAATCAGAGCCCAGGGGAGTCATGCACAAGTTACTAGAAAGAATGGTTTCTGGATAGGTGCTTTGTAATATTTTCATTTGTAATATTGGAGATGTAATCCAAAATACTTTGTGTCTCTTTGCAGATGACACTAAGATCTGTGGTAGAAAGGACAATGAGGAGGGAGTAAGAGAAACGGAAAGAAATCTGGTAAAAATAGAAAATGTGATCAATATTATAACAACTAAAGTGCAGTGCAAAAAAAAAAGGCAAAGGGATGCCCATTAATTGAAAGAATGCTAATACAGACAGTTGGATGGAGCAGTAAGTGTGACACAGACGAGTGAGGAGAGAGATCAGGGGTCATCATTACTGACAGCCTCAAGTCCAATTCTTAGTGCAACTAAATTTATGAGAGAGAAAGAGAGAGAGCAAACAGGATGCTGGGATGTGTAGGAGGGGAATTTGATATTTGGAGAAAGGAGGTGATACTGCCTGTGTACAGATCCTTGGCAAGGCTGCTTCTGGGGTACTGCATGCAGATCTGGAGTCAACACCTCAAGAAGGACAGGGACTGAATAGAGATCTTACAAAACATGGGAGACTAGGAGGGAATGGAGGAATATGACTGAGACATACAAGTTCTTGGAAGGAATTAACAGAGTGGATTGTAAGGCTCTATTTACATGAAACGGGGCACAATGACTAGAGAGTGTAGGAGGAGACTGGTGGGGGGACTGCCAAAAGAGGTGGTTTACGCCAAGACTATGATGTGGTTTAGACTTGGGCTGGGCAGATATAACTGAAGAGTGGAACTCAAAGGCAGAAGAGGGAAAATGATACCTTGGGGACAGGGTAACAGTAGTCTCTAAAATCAGCTAGGTGTTAGGCTGAACATGGAGCTAGGCAGGGAGATGGGCATACCAAATGAATCAATTGGTCTTTACTAACACAATTCATATTTCCATGTTTCAGTGATTACATAGTGAGCCATTGGCCAAGGGAGACCATAGCAACTTTTTAAAACACTTTATGTTCATAACTGTTTTTAAAACAAAAGACTTACAAAGAGAATGATCCACAATAGCATGCCTTGTAGTCAAACACAGTTTGAGATTTTATAAGCTGCAGCTTTTGGTCCACAGTATTCTTTATGGAGTAACATGAGGGAAAAATAACCTTTTTTTTAATATTGCTCACACAAGAAGGTGATTGGTTACATAAATCTTTGTAAAAGAACAATAAGAGCATGAAAGATTCTCTGAGAAGATAACAGCAGTCAATCAAAGATTGTATCACACTGTGATACACTGATGGTAGAAACTGAAGTAATAGTCTGGCAGCTTTGTTGTACAGACAATCACTTTTTTTTTAAAACATAGAAGATGCAGTATCAGAATACTAACGTTAGAATAACTGAACTATGGGAAAATTACATTTCTAATGTTAACATTACTGTACTGCATATTGAGAAGTACAGTATACCAGAACTCTTGTGTACTGTACTTGTTATTGTGTGTTATTCTGAAAATGTACTAACATTTTTAAAACTACATTAAATAGCATCTTGCTTAATTTCTTTAAGGTCTGTTTGAGTAGGCATTTGTGGAAGGACAAGGGGCCCTAATGGAGTTTGTTTTCCTCATGTACAGGTACTCACCTTGCAGTCAGAGAACAGGAGGAATCATTACTGTTTCTCCTGGCTGGAATGATTTCTAAGGGTATTAACCTGCAGGAATATGATTAAAAGAATGTAAAGTCTGCAGACATGGGTCGGATTTTTAAAAGGTGGATGCAGGACTAGCGTCCATATTCCTGAAGTGTGCTGCATCTACTCAGATGCATCCAAATGAAGGCATCATATTAATAGACATCTGGATGCATTTGTGACAGTTCCCACAGTTTTTGGCAATTTCTACTGTAACTGCAAGACTTGCATCCATTTTTTGGATGCTACTGCGGAATTCTGTCTTTGTAGTTAGACCAACTTTTTGTGGTCTAACATTTTGGGTGGAACTCTGCACTCATGTCTAAGTAACAGATGCAAGTGTATGAAAATCACACCCATAATCTGAGCTATGATCTGAATTAACCTAGTTACATAACTGTTCATTGATATTCTTGGTTAAGTATAATTAATTTCTGCAACACATAGGGCAGATGACACTCTTATGGTGCTCAGAGCACCGGCATTATGGTGCCGGGCAATCAGGGTGCCAAATGCGGGATATGCCTCCCCCCTCCATGAGGTCCAACCCCCCCAGAGTAGTAATCCTTCAGTAGGGGGGTTGGGAGAACAACCCCCCACAAGGAGGGTGTGTGTGGGTGGTGCAGCCTCCTCAAAAGGCGATCAGCGACATTGCTGATTGGTGCTCTGATTTCCCAGTGTTGGAACACTGGTGCATTCCAATGGTGAAACCCAGATGACATACAATAATTTAAGAAGGGCATTTAGAGGTGTGAACCAATAAAACATGACTCTTTGTTATCTAAGCTTTCATTCCCTTTTCAGCACACATCCTTGCCTTCCTCATGATGGGGCAACTGCACAGCCCCAAAATCTACTAACCTGCCAGCAGTTTATGGTGATAAGCTCCATGGTGTATGCCCCAAGCATAATCTGGACATCATTCAGATGACCACAGAGTGTTTTTCTCCTTTTTTTCCAGTCTTTCTCTACCCATCTCCCACTTGATGGTGAGGCAGTGCCCCGGAGGTGGCCTAGGACACTGTGTGAGTCCATTATAGAAAGAGTAAAATTCTTCCGGGAGTTTGACATTTCCATTTGCCTTTGTGGGGCAGTTGGTAGCACAACAGAACAGTATTCTGTGCAGTCTGGGTTCAAATCCAAGCTAAATGCCCGGTAGCACCAAAAACAGCAGACAGAAAATAGTAGCAATTTTCAAATGTCCCATATTATTTTTATTTGTAAAGTGTTTATATTTTCCTATGTACCCATTATATGCTATTGTACATAGTACTGAGTATGATGTGAAAAGCAGTGCTTTACCTCAAAGGAGACAAATGTATCTAGTAGGTGTGGGTGAATACCTTATTTTGAATATTCAGCCGATTATTCTTATTCAGGGCCCCAAATATTTGAAAATTCAGTATTTGGCTTCCTTATTCATGTACTTTTATGGGGAGTAAAAAAATCCCTCCCACCCTACTCCCCAGCCCAGTCAAATTAAAAAACACCCCTCCTCCCCCCCACCCTCTACAATGAGCCCACTCTCACCCTCCTCCCCACCTTGCACCCCCAATTTCATGATCAATAAAATCTCCTGATGGGTAACCAGCACAACCCACTTGCCTCCTCGGCCAGCCACCATCTCTCTTGCCATTAGTTGAGATAAATAGATTATCCCCTGCACCCAGTCAGCAGCAGCCAAGTCCCACCCTCCTCTACCCGCCACCCACATTTCATAAAATTAGTAGTAAGTCATCTCCCTCAGGCACAAGAAGGCAGCCAACACAGCCTGCACTTTCACACACTGCGCTCTCTTCTGAATGGCCTAACCATGCTTACTATATAGTAAAAACAGCTGAACACATGGTCATTGCCTTTACTATGCAAGCTAGTGTGGCAGCACCATTCATAAGAAGGCAGCCAGCTGTGGAGGAGGGCAGTAGTATTGGCTGCCTCTCATGCCACTTACTATTCCTGTCTACAGTACCATGCGCCAAGCATCTTCACGTGCTTGGCATTTGCGCTTTGTTAGCTACTATTTTAACCATTTATGTCTACAGTACTGTTTATCTTTCTGTTTCGCTTTGCATCACCATGCCCATTACCATTTGCGCTTGCAGGCACTGGGGCCCCGCCTCCTGCCGCCATATTACATTCACTATTTCTCATTATCCTTCTCAAAAGAAGGAAATTAGAGGCAAAAACTCCATTCAATGCATTAGTTAGGGTTGTTCCACAGTGACAAAAGTGAGGAAATTGTGTTAGGGGTTGAAAGTCCCTGACCCCCAGCTCATTGAACCAACGGCATTGGGGTGCGACAGTTAAAGAGTCCCAACTCACCCCATTATCCTATGCCTCTGCTTCTTCACATCTGATGGGGTGAGAGTTAGGCCGGCACTCCAACGCACACCCCAATGCCGTTAGTGTGGGCGGGGGTCCAAGGGGGCTTTCAAGCTCACACTGAATTTCCTCACTTTTGTCATTGTGGAACAACCCTAACTAATGC
Organism: Neoceratodus forsteri; assembly: GCA_016271365.2. Taxonomy (NCBI): domain Eukaryota; kingdom Metazoa; phylum Chordata; order Ceratodontiformes; family Ceratodontidae; genus Neoceratodus; species Neoceratodus forsteri. The sequence continues at coordinate 14,100,248 of CM057454.1, forward strand.
ATTAAACAGAGTTTTTTTCTTTTAAAAAAATATATATATATATATGTGTGTGTGTGTGTGTGTGTGTATATATATATATATATATATATATATATTAATTGCAAAAACTCTGTTAATGCATCAGTTAGTGTTAATAGTACAGCAACAAAGTTTTGAAATGTGCTGTTAGGGTTCAAAACCCTAACTCCACATTCCCCCCACGCACACACTCACACACATGCAAGCAGGGGAAGGGCCAAGGCAACACAACCAGAGACAACCAGCATCAGGTAACAAAGTAATGTACAACTCTATAAATGTACTGCAAGTCACATCCATCATCATGGGTCGCCAACTGTATGAGGTCTGCCACAATCATAGTGCCTTGGGGTAGACACGCATCCTGGGCAACCATGGGTGATGCCCCCCTTTTTTATGCATTTTTGTGTTACAAACAGCAATATCAAGATTTAAGCAGATGCCTATAGTTCAATAGTGAAGAAGTAATGAAACACACAGTGTGTTATCCACAGATAGTTTCTTGGAACTGAGAGTTAGTATAAGTCTACCAATAGTCATTGGATGTTACCATTTATTTTTCTGATCGTCTCAGTCCTAATAACAAATGGTAGTAATAATAAAAGTAATTATTTGTAGTATGGTTTACAAGTAACATGTGAAAGCAACAGTTGTAACATATAATGCTAACAATAACATGCTGCTAATGAGTATTTCCATGTAATGCAGCAGTATAACAACATGTGATGGTGCTAGTGTCATACCTGAGCAGTATCTTACAAGTACTACGTGTCATCTGTATCTGTCCTGCTACCACATGCCCCAGTGGTAGCAGTAATACCTGCAGCAACCCAACTGTTGAATAGTGACACATAAAAGTCTATATTATGAAAATGTGCACAGACTAAGTCTCATTGTATGAAGAAGATATGCCAGCCATAACGTGTCATCATACTGTGCTGGCAGTATAGAGTCGATCATTCCTCTCAACCTCTTGCCTCATGAATCAGGGACAAGGCTTAAATAAATCATGGACAAAGACACAAAATGAGGGACACATCCAAAAAATTGGTACTATTCACTCAAAAAGCTGATAGAATTAAAGGATTTGTGTTAAGATGCATTTTCTGAAGAAGAACAAGTCTGTAACTTTAATGTTTGACTTCATTTTGTGCTTTTAATCCCCACTGTTCTGTCACAAAAGCACAAACTGTATGAGGGACAGAGGAACATTTTGAGGCAAAATCAGGGACATCCCCAAAAATCAAGGACAGTTGAGAGGTATGGATTCGATGGTACTATATTTGGTTTTTCATTACATAGCGTTATGTAAAATCAGTACAGTGTTATGATTATTGTGGTTGCAGATGTGATGGAGTGGTATAGTATTTTACAATCTTGCATGTGTCTTGCAAGTGTGTGTGTGTGTGTGGGTGATGCGGAGTTAGGGTTCTGAATCCTAACAGCACATTTCCAAACATTTGTAGCTATACTATTAACCCTAACTGATGCATTAAAGGAGTTTTTTGTAATGAATTTCCCTTCTTTTTGAGAAAGGGTAATGTAAGTGGTATGTGTTAGTGGCAGCACAGGTCCTCCGGGCCCTGCGCTTTCACTTATACATAACTACAGAGTCATACAGCAGCCCTATAGGGCAAGGAAGCCTTGTAACACTAACTTGCTGATATCTCAGCAACTGTAGCAGCTAGGAAAAAAATTCCAGTCCTGGTATAATCATGACAGTGAGTACTTTGTGTGATATAAACATACCAAATCCATATCTTGCATTGTTTATGAGATACGGGCACTGAAATGCACTGAAAAGGCACCCTTGGAACCCTTAGAACATGTTTTGCCAATATCTCTGTAACCGTAGCAAGTAAGAAAAAATTCCACTGCAGGTGTCATCTATTGTTTTCAAACTTGTTTCTACAGCTCAGTTCACTTAAAGGTGAACTGAGCTGTCAGAAGTGAAAGCTCTGTTTCTCACTTAGTTTTTGAAACATGTGTGCTGAAAGGGGTAACAGATGCTGCCATGTTATCCTATAGGACATTTCTCAACTTTGGAATGCTGAACTTTTTCCCCTTCTAATGGTTTGGCACCAAACTATGAAAAGGCACATCTGTGTGACCTGGGCTTGCCACCCTACAAATTGCAGCCCTAAAGACCCAAATGTTTTGTTGCAGGAGGATGGCAAAGATTTGCAGTTTTTTTTAAATATTTTTGTGAATCACAAAAGTTTGCAATATGCAGCATGAAACCTTCACATTTGTAGAAGTATTTTGGCCATTTCTTTCATGATTTGTGAAGTATTTTTTCCCTGATGTTTAAGATAGAATTTTTTGGGGGGTTTACCCCCCAAAAAAGATAGAGCTGGCATTCTCAGTACCCAACTAGGTAAACCCAATAGTCAGTGTTTACCTAGAAGGTCCCAAATTTAAACACCAGGGCCCAGATATTCAAACTGCACCAGGCTGTGGTGCAAAGCTTGGGTGCAGCTCAACTTGGCTGCACGGGGTGTGGACTGGGCGATATTAAACAGAGCTGCGCCATGGCTCAGCAGCATTGAATATTGCACCCTGGCCACCCCCAGTGTGCATGGTGCTGTGGCACTGCGCCAGCACAAGTGGCCAGAGTGGAGCATGGGGATGCGCTAGCTCAAGTTCCATTGCGCCATGCACAGCAACCACAATATTCAAAAGTTGACATGAAAATGGGGTCATAATATATGCAAGGTGCACATGGGGCCATTTACATGTCATTATTGCCCATTTGCGTGCAGGTGCGATGATCCCCGATGACTTGTGCCTGGTACCCTGCCAGGCAGCAGCCGTCAGGGACCGACGCCCCCTGCAACCCAATCACGGGCATTTGTAGTAAAGAAAAAAAAACTACTTTGTGCTATATCCCTGGTGGTCCAGTGGACTGCTATCTGCCCGATCGCGGGGATCTGTATAAAGAACAGACTTTGTCCTATATCCCTGGTGGTCCGGGGGGGGGCCCCGCCAGGTGCAGCCGGAACTCAGGTGGCCAACCATAAGTGGCAGCTGCCGTGTTGTGCCCTGCAATGCAGCAGCTCACCTGTGGGTGGCCATCAGCTGTTCCTTTTTTTTTTTGGCATAACTGTGTGCTGGTGCAGGTAGGGGTTGTGCATGCATGGCTCTGCACATCTTGGGCTGAATATTGGGCTGTGCATAGTATGCATGGGCACGCCACCCCTACCTGTGCCTGCATACATTACTGCTGTGCTCCGGTGCACTGGGATTTGTGTCACGCACTTTTCCCTTTTGAATATCGTGCCTGGACGCATGTTGCACCATGTGCAACCCTTTGGAATATCTGGGCCCAGGCATTTTTCTCTCGAACTAAATGAAAACAAGATGGCTGAAGCATGAAAGTAAAAGGGCTATTTGCAAAAGTAAAAGTACGTTTGCGCAACTTTCATGATACGCAAATATTTTCCCCCTTTGACTATAATGGGAAATTAGTTTTTTGAATAACTTTTGAACGGTTTAATATTTTTACACTAAATCTTTGAAAGGCACATTGGTGACCTAGATTACATCTTCCCTGAAGATTGTGGACCAAACAGACAAATCTTAGGGGCTGTGGGCGCGAGCAAAGAAACGCATAGAAAGTCAGTTTTTTACCTTACGTCTCTGTAGCTCTTGCAACTGTACACAACCATAACGCAACTTACCAGATCCAGAGATTTATAGAACCAAAACACACACATGCCAAATTTCAGGCAAATCCGTCTTACAGTGGCAAAGTTATTAAGGTGAAAACTTTCAGGTTTAACATTAAAGTGCTTACTCAACCTTAACTACACTGGTGCTACCGCACCAGTATAACACATATCTATCTATCTATCTATCTATCTATCTATCTATCTATCTATCTATCTATCTATCTATCTATCTATCTATCTATCTACCTGTTTGTCTGTCTATCTATCTATATATCTATCTGCATGTCTGTCTGTCTGTCTGTCGATCTGTCTGTACTTCCGTCTGTCTATCTATCTAGATACATTGCAAAAAAAGTCATTAATGCATCAGTTAGGGTGAATACTATTGTGACAAATAGAGAGAAATGAGGCATTATGGTTTCCAACCATAACACCCCATTCCACTCTACAGAGACTTACAGACATTGGGGTGTGCCTTGGGGTCATCGCCCCTAACGCTCACCCCATTCTTCTATACTTTGCCAATCTCAGCCTATTTACTTATGGAATAGGGTGAGCATTAAGGCTGAAGACCCCAAGGCAGGCCCCCACACCTATTAGTGTCTGCAGGGTGGGGGTGGTGTCGGAATGGTGTGAGCATTACAGATGATGACCCCAAGGCACACCCCCATGTCTGTCAAACTCTGCAGAGTGGGGGTGGGGCATTAGGGATGGAAACCCTAATACCTCATTTCCCTCCTTTTGTCGGTATAGTACTCACCTTAACTGATGCATTAATGAAGATTTTTGTAATAAATTTCCTTACTTTTTGAGATAGTATGATAGTAAGTTTATTTTACTGTGGGAGTGCAGGGTCCTTCAAAACCCTGTGCTCCCATCTCTCCACAGATGAGCATATGTATGTAGCTGTGGAAGAATCTTTAAGGGTGAGAGTGCAGGGTCCTTTGGATACTGCACTCCCATAGTATCTGAAGCACCAGTACAGTGGCCCACAGACCTTGCACTACAATGTCTTTAGAGGTGACAGCACAGTGTCTGTCAGACTCTCCACTCCCATAGTATCACAAGCACCAGCACAGTACCCCACAGACCCTGTGCTACAATATCTTTAGGGGTGGGAGCACAGAGTCCTTTGGACCTTGGGGTCACATCCCTCCTTAGATGCATATATATACTGTATCTAGCACTGGAAACACAGGGGCCACATGCATAAAGTTACAAGCAGGCATAGTGAAATTGCAACAAATAGTCATAACTCCAGATATTCAGCATAATCTTCTTATCACCTCACCTCATATACCGAGTATAGACAATTTTCAAATGCCCACCAAAACATAATTCTATGCAACTGCAATGCCATTCTATGCCACAGGTGTGAAACCAAATTTTGGCCAGGATTTAAAAAATTACAGCAGTGGCATACATGATGTGGGGTACTAAGATGACTATGTTTAAAATATGTGGTGAAAATATTAAAAATTTCCAACATTACGATTGTGTGTAACTAGATTGCAAGGAATGGCCATAACAGAGCCATTTTCTGAAATGTTGACCCCAAATTTTCAACATGGTCTTTTTGGGACACCGCCTCATGAACAGTGGACTGTCATTTCATTGCTATGCCCCAAAAGTTGATTTCATGTAGCGACCAAGCTGTTTTGTGCCACAGGTGTGAAAACACATTTCAAGCAGAATGTGAAAAATGACAGCTGTACTGTTGATGTAGTGGTGTGAAAATATGACTATGCTGAAAACTTGGAGAGAAAATATTAAAAATTACCAAAGTTACATGCGTGCATAGCAAAATTTCAATGACCATGTGTAGCTTGGATGTTTTGGGGTATTTTTGCAACAAATTTTCAACATGGGCTTTTGGGGACCCCACCTCATTTTGTTACTCAGTCCTGAAAGGTGATTTGGTGCAGTGACTGCAAAATCACCTTTCAGGACTGAGTAATGGAATGACAGTGCCAGTGTTCATGAGGTGGGGTCCAAAAAAGCCCATGTTGAAAATTTGGTACAAAAATAGCAAAATATAGCCAAGATATCAACAAACTTCAAAACGACATTGACAGCCATTATACAGTGCTTACCTTGATTCTTCAGTTTGTGGTTTAGGTTTGAAAAATGCAGACGTGTCCCGGTCCACAGAAGGTGACAGCTGAAGATCTCCAGTGGTACTGTAAGTATAGGGCAAGGGGTGGGGCACGGGTTGCTCAGCGGGTGGGTTGGGATGGGGAGCGGGTGGGGGAGATGATTAGATCGTTTTCTTTTTTAGAAAGATGCTGGGGACCATTTGTCCCCAGAGGTATGGGGGGTTGTTGCAGTGCTGACAAGGGGATTGGGCACCCCACTGTCAGCAAATATAAAGAAAAACATGTTTTGGGACACTGGTCGTGGACTCTCCAGTGTCCCACAGTGGGGAGTGTTACAGTGCTGACAGGGGATTGGGCACCCCACTGTCGGCAAATATAAAAAAAAGTTTCAGGATACTGAAAGTGGGCTCCCCAGTGTCACACACTGGCAGTGGAAGAGGAGTGGGGGTTGTAGTGCTGACAGAGTGATTGGGCACCCCGATGTCAGAAAAACAGTGCTGCAGTTTTTAACAATTAATATTTTGGGACACTGGGAGTGGACTTCCCAGTGTCTCACACTGCTGGGGGCTATATGACTGGGGGATGCCACTTGACACCAGGGAAATTGGTTGGATCAGGGTGACTCTGCAGCCGGCAGCACAAGTTCCAGCTGCGGCTGTAAAAGTCAAGAAAATGCCTCTGTTCTCATACAGAGAATGCGACACAAGAGGTACTCTCACAACCCTGTGCACCCATGATTTTGGGTGCCAATAAAAGGTGTTTCTGGACACAATATAAAAAAGAAAACATCAGAATGTAGCTAAATGGATCTCGTTTAGCTAAGTTCTGATGTTTCATTTTTGTATCACATAAATGTTTATGTTGTCTTTATTTTCCGTAGCTTTTGTTAAGAGAAAAGAAAATGGCGGACAAAACAGAGCACTGCAAATGAACAGCAAGCTTTATATGTGCAAAAGAAATCTCTGTATGTATCACACAAAAAGTGTTGCAAGGGACATCTAACTTTTTCCCATAGGAAAAAATCGGGGAAAAAACAAAATTAAATAACTTTTGAACAGATTAATATTTTTGCACCAAACCTTCAAAAGGCACATCTGTGGGCCAAAGGCTTTCAAGCAAAAAAATGTCACACCATTATATACAACTGTTTCCAAGATACAGTAGGACAAAGAAATGAGAAAAGGTTGGTAATTTTAGGAATTTATAAAGTTCAATAACTTTTAAACTGTTCAACAGATTCACAAGACATTAAGCACGTCAACAGATCTACACCTGATGCTTATTCCTGCCACATTTCATACAAAATCCATTGAATGGTTCAAAAGTTATTAAGGTTAAAAAATTCAGTTTTAACATTAAACTGCCCTCTCACCCTAGCTACACTGATGGTACCACACCATTGTAATATACAGTGTGTATGTATACCTACATACACTAACAGGTGTTAAGGGTCTGCCTTGGGCTCATTGGCTCTAACGCTTAGCCATCTCCACCCCCATCCTACAGACACTGACAGGTGTTGGCGGTGTCCCTTGAGATCATCTGCCCTAATGCTCAGCCCACTTCATGAGTAAATAAGCTGGGATGGGCACAGTATAGGAGAATGGGGTGAGCATTAGGGCTGATGACCCAAAGGGACACCCCAACACCTGTCAGGGTCTGCAGGATGGGGTGGGGGTGGGTGAGCATGAGAACAAACAAGCCCAAGGCAGACCCCCGATGCCTGTTAGTACATGCAGGTTGTGGGTGGTGGTGGGGGCGTTAGGGTTGGAAACCCTAATGCCACACTTCCCTACTTTTGTGGCTGTAGTTACAACCCTAACTGATGCATTAATGACGTTTTTTGCAATGCATTTCCTTAATTTTTTGTGAAAGCATCATGGTTTCTCATGCAGCATCACAGTATCCCATGACCGCTGAGCTACAACGTCTTTACAGGCACTCCCACAGCATCTCAGACGCCAGCACAGTGCCCCCCAAAGCCTGTGTTGACAGAATACATTTAGAAAATGTTGCCAGTGGCATATGTCTCAGTGCAGTCTTTTCCCCAAGAGGATTAAGTTAAGCATCTGGTGAACATGGAAAACAACACAACAGAGTGAAGGGATTCCAAACACCTGACACACAAAAAGGATTGCATCTGAATCTTAATAACTTTGAAACTGTTCAACAGATTTTCATGAAATATGGCATGCATACTGTCCATGTGTAGGTCTCTTGATGTGCCAAATATTGTGCAAATCCATTTTGTGGTTTCTGAGATACAGAGTGTTGAAAAAACAGAAAAAGGTTGTGTTTTTTTGCCATTTCTTTGCCAACCTGGATCTCAGAAACAGCTTTAGGTAGTGTTCTGAAATGTTCAGGGTAGAAAGCCTTTGCTTCACAGATGCGCGTTTTGAAGGTTTGGTGAAAAAATATTAATCTCTTAAACTTGTATTTTCCCACACAAATTTTCCCATAGGAAATAATGGAAAATTAAAAGTTTTATAACTTTTGAACAGATTAATATTTTTTCACCAAACCTTCAAAAGGCACATTTGTGAGGAAAAGGCTTTCTACCCTGAAAACTTTTGATTCCTACCTGAAGATATTTCTGGGATTCAGGTTGAAAAAGAAATGACAAAAAGCATGGATTTTTCTGTTTTTTTCATTACTATGTATCTCACAAATCACACAGTGGCTTTGCTTGACATTTGGGAGGTCTAAAGACCTCCTCCTAGCCATTATGCATGCCAAATTTCAGGCACATCTATTGAATGGTCCCAAAGTTATTATGGTTCAACAATTTGGGTTTAACATAGAAGTTAGATTTTACCCTAACTATACTGGTGCTTCCGAGCCAGTATAATTTATCTATATATATAAATATATATATATATATATATATATATATATATATAAATATATAAATATATATATACATACACTACACCCTTGTGAATAAAAATGTAATTATTAGTGCAAAGGGATCCATATGAAACCCCAACATGTAAAATCCCAACATTTGGAATCCCGACACCGGATTCCAGTCAAACATGCAATCCCGTCAACTGATTGCCCGACATCCAAAATCCCGATAAATGCATCAAATCTTAAATACATGCAATAGCATACAATGTTAAGTTCACAGACTAAGAGTGAACAGTCAGGAAGCACAAAAATACTGTACTGCACCTATTCTCTGTACAGAACTCAGATTTACTTCCTGTTCTCTGTAAGCATGGTAACTGCATGTGGTACCGAGTAGAGCAGGTGCATTTAGTTAATATCATTATAATTTAATTTTGCATTATAAAATAGTAGATGAGAATCCATTAATCTGATTGGTTATTTATAGTGCAATATGGGATAATATTCAACTATAAATAATAGACCCAGTTAAAAAAAAAGCCTCACAACAGAGTAGAGGGGCTCAAAGAGCCATATGTGTTGCATTCTTATTAGAACTCTGCAAAAGTTTAATGTCACCATTTTTTTCCATTTTGTTGATACCCACAGATCGTTTCCATGCTCCTTACAGTAACACATTCCTTCAGAGTCAGCAAATCCTATTAAAAGGTTATGAACAGTTCAGTTTCATATTTAAATACAGTGCAGACCATAAGTTCAAGAAAACATACCCTCCCAAGCCATCGCCATTCAGCACTACATATGGAATTACACATGCAGCTGCAAAGCAGAGGTAATTTCGAAAAATTGCATACCACAGATGGAAGCCTGATGCTGGACACACTTCACTTCACCTCCTATCTGCAGCTCTGGTCTCCGACTCCATGAAAAAAATGCTTCCACGTAAAACAAGTAAACCTACCCTCTGAGCTCCTCATGCCATTACCATTGAATGCTATATATGGAATCACACAGGCATCAGGCAAAGTAGCGGTAGTTTTGAAAAATTACATAACGCAGATGGAAGCCTGCTGCAGGATATACTTCACTGCCACCTCTTAGCTGCATCTCTGGACTCTGACGCCATCAAAGAAAATGCTTCCAAGCCAGCCCAGTGGTTCAAAGGGCTGAGGCAGCGACACCTTACTTCCTGCCACACTGGTGACTCGTGTACACAGTGTGAGCAGGGCATCGAGGGACAGCCAGGGTGGGAGGCGATCAAGCATCCAGAGGATAGCTCTCCTCTCCTAAGGAAGGTGGGGAACAGAGTCTGGCAACTGACTGACACCTAGCAGAGGCTAGGTGTTGGCATGCCTGGCCCTGTATAATGGGGGCACAGGGGCAGAGCAGCTGGCGGGCATGCTGCATGTGGATACGCACGTGGCATGCCCACCTCTGGCATTGCATGCTCAGCCTCTGTAGAAAATTTAAATGGTAGCACCGGTTGAGTGGCTTGACATCCATCCGTCTAGAGTCCACCACCTCTGAGGGCATCACCGAAGCTGGATATGGTCCTAGTCGGAGGTAGGGGGCTCCCCGCTACCACACCATGAGGGGCAAGCCATGAGGGTGAATGGTGATGGCCTGATGTGGAGGATGGTTATGGATGTGGGATGGACAGCTGCCAGAGGAAGGGGGTGCCTTGCTAGGAAGAGCCAACCCAGGGCTGGAGGGGAAAAATGAAAAAGAAAAAAAATGCTTCCATGTGAAATATCTGTTTTAAAATTCAGACACCCATAGTTGCTACTCAAATTAAACAAAACATAGGAACATAGTAACATAGAATTTGATGGCAGATAAGGACCGCTTGGCCCACCTATTCTGCCCATTTCCCTACCTAATGGAAGAGCTGCAGATCCTAGTTAACCAATAGCCTACTTCCTCCTACCCTCCCCCACTAGAATTGCCTTATGTCTGTCACATGCATTCTTGAATTCCCCCACTGTTTTTGACTCTATGACCTCCTCAGGAAGGCCATTCCATGCATCCACAACCCTCTATGTGAAGAAATACTTCCTCACATTACCTCTGAACTGTCCCACCATCTTCAAATTGAACCCCCCTTGTTCTTGCACATCTCTTTTTCTGAAAGATGTTACCTTCTTGGACTTTGTTGATTCCCTTGAGGTATTTGAAAGTTTCAATCATGTCCCCTCTCTCTCTCCTTTCCTCAACGCTATACATCTTAAGCTCCTTTAGTCTTTCTTCATATGTCTTCTGGTGCAGACCCTGCACCATTTTGGTTGCCCTCCTCTGAACAGCCTCCACCCTGTCTATGTCTTTGTGGAGATGGGGTCTCCAGAACTATACACAGTACTACAGATGTGGTCTTACCAACTGCCTGTACAGAAGGCCAACAACTTCCTGTTTTCTACTGGTAATGCCTCTCCCTATGCATCCCAGTATCCCTCCAACCCTCCTTCCTGTCTTCTCACATTGCTGGCCCACCTTTAGGTCATCTGATATGACTACCCCCAGGTCCCTTTCCATTTTTGTTGTCAGTATCTCATCCCCCATTGTGTACTCTTCCCCTGGGTTTTTGTTTCCCAGGTGCATTACTTTGCACTTCTTTGCATTGAATCTAAGCTGCCATACATTTGACCATTCCTCCAACCTTGCCAAGTCCCTTAACATCCTTCCACCCCAATTTGTGTATCAACCCTGTTGCAGAGCTTTGTGTCATCTGCAAAGAGACATACTTTTCCCTTCCAGTCCCTCTGCGATGTCACTTATAAAGACATTAAAAAGGACAGGCCCCAGTACTGAACCCTGCAGTACCCCACTAGTAACTCCCCTTTCTTCACAGTGGACTCCCTTTACTATTACTCACTGTGTCCTGTTGTCTAGCCAGTGTTTTACCCAGGCTACCACCCTGGGACCCACTCCCAGGCTGGCTAATCTATTTATTAATCTTTTGTGCGGGACTGTGTCAAATGCCTTGTGAAAGTCTAGGTAGGCAATGTCCACAACCCCTCCCTGGTCTACTACTTTGGTCACCCAGTCAAAGAAATCAATTGGATTTGCCTGACATGACCTTCCTGCTGTGAATCCATGCTGCCTTGGGTCCTCTGCCCCACTGAACTCTAGGTACTCAACAATTCTTTCCTTCAGAAGTAGTTTCATAATTTTCCCTACCACTGAGGTCAAACTGACAGGCCTGTAGTTTCCTGCCTCTGTCTTGCTCCCACTTTTGTGAAGGAGAATCACATCCACCCTCCTCCAGTCCTCAGGTACCACACCATCCTCACATGATTTATTAAAAAGGGTAGTCAGTGGTGTTACTAGTTCTTCTGTTAGTTCTTTTAGAATTCTGGGGTGAATCCTATCAGGCTCCATTGCTTTATCCACCTTCAGTTTTAAGAGTTCTTTCAGAACCCTTTCTTCTGTGAAAGGACTAATATCAACCCCCTATCCAGAGTGCTTCTATTAACTGGATTAGGTATCTCCCTCTGCTTTTCCATTGTGAATACTGAGCAGAAGTATTTGTTCAGTATCCCTGCTTTTTCACTGTCGCTCTCTGCCCAACCGCCTTCCTCTTTATTCAGCGTCAGTATCCCTGCCTTAGTCTTTCTTTGCTCCCTAATGTACCTATAAAATGTTTTATCCATCTTCTTAACCGAGTTGGCTATCTTTTCCTCAGTTTGGGCCTTTGCTATTCTGACTGCCTTCCATACTTCCTTCTGCTTTAACTGGTACAGATCTCTGTCCTGCTCCTTCTGTGTTTCCTTATACTTCCTGAATGCTATCATTTTCTCCCTTACCTTCCCGCCACTTCTTTTGAGAACCATAGTGTTTTTTTCTTTCATTTTGATTTGTTTATTTGCTTCACACAAAGGCTTGTTGCCTCTGTGATGGCAGTTCTGATGTTTCCCCATTGTTGCTCCACCCCTCCTTCTAGCCTGTTTGCTAGTGCTTTTCTGAGGCACTCTCCCAATTTGACAAAATCAGCCCTCCTGAAGTCCAGTACCTTCACTTTTGTGTGACTTGACTCTATAGCTAATTTTATCATGAACCACATTGTTTGGTGGTCACTTTTTCCCAGATGGCTACCCACTTCAAGATCAGAGATCCTCTCTCCATTTCCATTTGAGAGTACCAGGTCTAAGATTGCTCCCACCTTAGTGGTTTCCAAAACTAGCTGTTTGAGGCATGCCCACTGCAGGGCATCGAGAATGGCCCTGCTCTTGAATGTAGCTGAGCAAAGGTGCTCCAGTTAACATCTGTCATATTCAGGTCTCCCATCAGCAATATCTCCCCTTTCTCTGCCATCCCAAGGATACCTTCTGTCATTTCCTTGTCCATTTCTTCCCCCGAGACGGGGGTCTGTATACCACCCCTATGCGGATTGTGGAGCGTGGAGCCATTTCCAGTCTCCAGGGTGGCCCACAGTGCCTTCTCTCCTCCCTGTTTACCCTTTAGTTCTGTTGCTTTTATTCCTTCCCTTACATAAAGAGCTACTCTTCCTCCTCCTCTTCTTTCCACCCTGTTCATCCTATAGATTGTGTACCCTGGTATGTTGACATCCCAGTCATGTTTCTCTGTGTACCATGTTTCTGTGACTGCCACGATATTGAGGCATTCCTCTTCCATCAAGTCCACCATTTCAGGTAGCTTTTTATCTAGACTATGGGCATTGGCACTTATTACCCTCCATTTTTTTTATGGCTTTATTTCTTTTTGCCCCATCTCTGTCCTTACTGCCTTTGTCTTTTTCTCCATTTACCTCTGCCATTCTCTCTCCGCATAGTAAGTCACTGCTCTGCATCCATCATTAAGCAAATTAATTGTTGCTTGCAAATATGTGTAGATAGGGTTAGTGAGCATTAGCACAGACAGCATATGTAGTTCTAGTAGTGCCAATATTAAATGCAAAAGCATGATACAGGCAGCATATAAACAATAAGATTTGGGGAAAAATAAATGTGCAGATTCAGTTTGGTAAATGAAAAGTTACACACAATATCATCTCTACAAATGAAATCCAGCAATATCAAATAGTTATGTTTGTGTCTTAACATGTCTCCAGTCCAGTACTTTACCTGTTCAAACCCATTCCCAACTTGTGGGACTATTTTTCATTCACTGTTTAAATATAACTTAATTTCTTCACTATATAAACTGTTGTCTTATTGAATTTCTTTACTTAGGCTATTTTATAAGTGCAATAAGACACTCCAGGGTGTGTATTACAGTGTGATAACTGCAGTCCAAGGGGCGACCGGCACTCATCTTTTGGCTTCGTGCCTAACTGCACCCCAAGAGTGCAGTTATCACAGCGTAATGCACACCCCGTCATGTCTTATTGCCTTCATAGCATACAGTTCTTAGATAAATGCGCTGTCCAACCCCTCCACACCAACCCTGCTAGAATGCTAAACCCTGTACTGCCTACCTTAGTGATGGTACATCTTGTTCTTGTACATCTTCCGTTCAGTTAAATAAATTCCACAGGAAAAAAACAAACTTGAATATACTTTTGTTTTATTAACATGTTGTTAAAATCTAGTGAAGCCCACCAAAAAGAATAATATTTACAAAACTTTTATTTTGTTAAAGTCCAATAGCCAATAAAAAAAAATTAAATCCAAAAGCAGTAAAGCACTGTAGCACTTCAATGGTTACAGGCTCATGTTGTGCGCTGTTCCCCAAATGTACTCAATTGCTTATCTTTTTGACCTGTCACTCACAATACAGTCATCTTTCTCTATAATGAACCCTAGTACAACGAATGTGTGGGTATAACAAACACCCATCATGGGTCCCGATATATTCAGGCAGTCAAATTGGAATTGATTGTGCATAGTGTAATTCCAATTTTCAGCTTGGTAAATTGAAAAAATTGTAGTTAATTTGCTGCTTTTAATGGTACTTTACAGCTACCTTCACCTGTATACCTGTTACAGAGAATCAATACAGTCATATAGTGTGTGTTACATAGTGAGCATTTTTTTCATCTCCAGTGTTTCTCAATATAACGAATTTCCTACTATAATGAATGATAACCCTGGCTCCCAAATCATTTGTTATATCGAGGGATGACTGTATTTTCTATTTTCTCCTCCCTCAAGGCATAACACTTATTCATAGATGATTTTGGAGGTCCTCTATTGATTTTTTTCTATGGTAGTCTCAGTAACCAGCTGCTCCTTTTTCAGATCTTCCACAAATCAGTAAATGCCCACATGAGCACTCCCAATCAATGTGCTTAATTGCTCGTGTAATGCCTCCACAATATTCTGTGTGTGTGGGATGCTACTTCCCATCTGATCATGCACAGACCAAAACCGAGGTGCAAATAGTGGGGGGCGTTGGATGGTTGAGTTATTCTGCATGCATCTCCGTATTCGCCCCTGTACATAATTTTCTTCAAATCACTCCAGCAAACCACTACTAGATGGTGGCATATCAATTTTTATTTCAAGGAAAACTTATAGTATGTCATCAGGTGGCAACCAAATGGTGCATCTTTAGGCTGAAATCTGAATCTGTCCCATATACTGTTGCCAGACCAACATTTTGAATTTTTCTCCAGATAATTTGGCCAAAATGGAACAGAAAACCCTTATTTGCTATGTTTGGGAACTCTTGCTTACAGGCATTAACAGCTGCTTGTTTGAAATCAGTTCTTATGAAATTCGGACATAGATTTAAACTATATTCATCTGCTATGTCTTACAAGTCTTGAAATAGCCTTAGGTAGCATTCCTGAGACTTTGCAGACACCAGTGCATATACGAATGGTACAATCCGTGATGTGTCATCAGTGCCAACAGGTGCATGTATCGAGTACAGCTGACAGAACAATGTTAGAACAGTTTTAAAAGTTCCAGCCATTATCCAGTACTCTGTACTATGAAGCTTCTCAATATTTAGTTTCATGCTGAATATTAAAATCTTTTCTTCTCCACATGTGGACTCCCTTGCAAGGAAATAGTCAATTTATATGCTTTAAATCCTCTGGGATTGTTAGTTCTGCCAGAGGCCTTGCCTCTGGGGGCACGTTCTGTCACTGTGCTCATTTCACCACCTGTTGAAGTGTTTGTTTGCTAGGCATGTCATGCCGCACCTCTGTTGACACACTAGTATTTTCTGCCAGAAGTAGTTGTGTGAGTGTATCGTGTACTCAGTGCCCACTCCTTTAATTATTCCAAGGCTGTTGCAATAGGAGCAGAAGCAGCATCCAGTTATTGATTGTGGTCAGTATGGTTTCTCAGGTGTTGCTGACTGCCAGCTTTTATTTTTGTGGCTCTACCATGACAATTACTGGATCTGACAGAACCAATAATAAAGGTCCCTTCTGTTGCATTCCTTTACATAGGGGTAACTGCCAATGCATATTTTGTCTCTTCTTTTCTGTAAAGGCACTATTACACAAATCTCAGCCATGGCCAATCACAGTGATGTGTCAGCTGATCAGTGCCTACAATGGGTTAGCTTTGGGTATTTTTTGTAGAGTGATGAATCCAGGATAACAGGCATCACTGATATGATTAATTACAGCTGCATAAGGAGTGGCTTTCATTGCTTTGTTTATCGCCAGCAAGTAAGTTAATATTTGAATAAATACATGACAGGTCAGACTAAATGCATAACTTCAAGCTCTGTTTGTGTCCAATCTATATCCAATCAGACTAACAATGATGATTATTTTATATATTAAGGCACATGAGGCATGTAAGGTGCCTTTGGTATTTCATTACATGAGATTAAGTCCTTATCGGTAATTGGATAGTCGGGATTTTAATGTTGGGCTTTTGTGTGATGGGATTAGTTATGTCAGAATTCTGTACCTAACCTGGTGGAAAGTCAGGCTGCACATTAGAGAAAGAGTAAGGTGCTTCTGGGAATCTCAGTTTTCCTGTTGCCCTAGCAGTACAGCTGGTAGTGCAACCAAATGGTATTCCAGCTGACCTGGCTTCAAATCCCAGTGAAGGCATTTATTTATTTCTCAGTTCTGTTTGTCTGTTTTTCATATATATACATGCACACCACACCTTGTGAAAAAAGGACATCACAATACCATGCCTTAACTGGGTGATAGTCTCTCTTTTATACAATTAATTTCATAGCTCAAACATTTTTATTCCATATGTGAGTGGCCTGTCAGATGCTTAGGCAGCAACAATCATTTTAACAATTGAGTGCCATCTTATATGAATGTTATAGCTAAACAGATTCAACATGTAGGGAACCTTGTCCCACTTTTGGAGATGAAATTAGTATCCAGTCTGATTTACATGGTAATAAATCCATATTGTTACTATACTATCAGGATTCTTTATTCTGCAGGGTGAGAGAGAGGGAACATAATACATTACACAAAACAAGAGAGTGGTCATTATCTTAAAGAATGTTTACCAGTGTTTCACAAAATAATGCTAGTTCTTACATACTGTATACTGAAGAAATCATACATTGGCACTGTGTATTTTAGTTCACAGATAATGTACAGAGTTTATGCATAGTTAAACTCTCATGAAATCTGGCTCTGCAAACACATGATAAGGCTACCACTGCATAAATAAGTTGGCACCACTAGAAAAATAAAGCACTGCCAAAATAATAACTGAAAACCTTCAGATGCCTAACAAGCATATTAGAATGGATACAGAGTTACTTAAGGTTATGGAGCAGACCAACTGAGCAGAAAAAAATTTATGTAATCAAAGTTGCATTTTAAAATTCAGTCCTCATTATCATGACCTAAAAACTGCCCCATAGGTCCCTTAGCATTCTGTACACTTTGTGGGCCCCAAGTTACCCTACTTTTAATATGAATCGTCCATATAGCATAGTGTTGAAGACCCTTCTAAAGTCCAGATACTGTAGAGTACTTTGACCACATCCACTGCCAAGGCTCTATACAACTCGCTAGTAGCCTTTTCAAAAAGATTGATCAGGTTGTTTGACTTTATCAAACTTTTGTGAAATCATGTGCTGTGCTAGGGATGGAACTGGTCATTCTTCTTCAAATGCTGAACCACTGCATCTTTTATGATCGATTCTAACACTTTGCTGAGCCCAGAGGTAAAGCTCACATGTGTGTCATTAACTGATCCTAACCTCAATCCCATTATAAATAACAATGAGTTAGTGCTGGGTAAAATGGACTTGTGCATGTCTGTAAAGTGTTTTCAGCAAAAATGGAAATTTTCATAAAAAATTGCTAATGTTTGTGAAAACAAGGGCAAAAAAGGGAACACAAAGTGTGGCAAAATTGACTTTTTCTATGTGAAAACAATTATTTGGCCCAATAAAAGGGCAATGTTACACAGAAAAGGAAATATTGTTTGGATTCATCCCTTGAGCTGCAGAAAGTGTACCCAGCATTCTTTGCCAGGAATCTTTACAGAGACAAAGAGCAATGACATAGTGAGCAGGGTCTGTCTTTGCCTTTCAGAAATTAACAAAATGGTATATTAAAAGTCATATTACCATTATACAAAGTATGTACCAGATCACACCTGGATTACCCTTGTCAGCTTTGAACACTTTACCTTAGTTTGGGTCTGGGGTACATGTTTCCTGCGCTAAAAAACTTTTGAATACTTTCTCCAAGAAACTTATCACTACTGTAATATCATTTTCTCCATAAAGAAACATTTGATCTCTGTGGACAAAATAATCCAGATGCAAAATGATTTCCTGTAGTGCACAGCCCCTAACAACCTTTTTTTTTATTAAGCACTGCATCCAACAGCTTAACTCCACTCTCTTTCAATTCCTCAGAGACACCAAATCTTCCAGACTCCAGTCTTTCTCCCATCAAATCAGCAACTAACATTTATTTGTTTATTGGATTTTGTTAACCGAGTAGGATCAATGAGACATGGATCCCTTTTTCAGGACAGACCTGGAGTAGTTACATACTGTACAGAGATTAGACATAGCAACAAGGTTCTGCAGATGGCATCAAACATCATAAGAAATGAAGACCAGCAATAATAATAATAATGGTAGAAACAAGTGACAGCATCTCATATAAATGAAACACAGCAAAAGTACCAGTGGTAGCAACAGGGTCATATTCTCTGTGGCTGAGAAACATAAATATAATATAAACAGTCAATTTACATAGCTTGGCTCAGTGGCCGGGAATTAGACAAAGCTCACAGACTACATTGGATGACTTGGTAGATCATTTGGATATGAGGACTTACAGTAGAATCATTGGAGGCAAGTACAGCTGTTTTTGAAGGGGGACATCCTTTGAGCGGTCTTTTGAAGGGTAAGAGTGATATACAGTTCTGGATAGGGAGAGGGAGCTCATTCCAAAGCCTGAAGGCTTTGTGGAAGAAAGTTCATTGACCTCATGTCGTCAGGGTCTTAAGGACCTCTGGAGGTGGGAGGAAGGATAAGTGGAGGTGCCTCCTTTGAGGCTTACAGACCAAGACATCTCCAAGATTAGAGAAGTAGCCATTTAGGATCTTGTAGGCCAGGCATAAGGTAGGATAGTTAAGTCTGTCTTCCGGGGGGGACCAATTAAGGGAGGCATGGACATTACACTGGTGTTCTGTATTGCAGGTGCCCAGAGTGAATCTACTGATTCTGTGGTATAGCAACTTCAGCTTGTTGAGTTCGGTGCCTTTTAGAGGGGAGCATATAGGGGCCCCATGGAGGAGTGTTGTGAGCAAAACACTGGTAGTTACAGACATTCGGACTTTGGTGGTGAGATAGGCCCAGAGCCTATAGAATATACCCAGCTTCTGTGTGAGGACCTTGGTTACTCATTCAGTATGAAATTTGAAGGACAGGTCCTGATCTAGCCAAACAACAATGTACTTTATAGCATACTTGATCTCTAACTTGGTATCCTGTGCAGCTGTGATCTACAGGAGCTCCCTATGGTAACAGCCACATTTCCTTATCCCAAGTAGCATGGCCTTGTTTTTTTTTTCACTGAGGACAAGACAGTTTGAGGTGAACCATGCTTGCACTTCTCTAAAGTCCTTCTTGAGTGCAGAATTAATGACATTGGGGTTGGAGCCAGTTTTGTAAAGCTCTGTCTGCATAGAGAAGCACTTTGGCTCCACCATAGTTGGAACAGAGTTTGTTGCTGACTAATGAAAAGAGAATGGATTCCAGGATACAGCCCTGTGATACACTATCTGTGATCCCACATAGAGAGGACAGACAGGTTCCCCACTTGACCGAGTCTGGCTTGAGAGTAGCTCTTGTACCAGCAACAGGAGAGTTTGTCAAGGCCCAAGTTCATTAGTTTGAGCAGGAGGAGTTCATGATCTACTAGGTCAAAGGTCTTGGTTAGATCTATGAATACTGCCCCTACATGTTTTCCATCATCAGTACCCTGATGGACATCTGATGAGAGGCACATCAGTGCTGTATCAGTGCCATAGTGTTTGCAAAAGACGTATTGGATGTCAGCGAGAAGATAATGTTATGCAGTATGGGCTAGGAGCTGATGATAAACTAGTCTGTCTTGTACTTTCACCAGGGTATAAAGTATGGAGACTGGGTCATAATTCTCTACTGATTCACTGTCTCCTCCTTTGTGGATTAGAACGATGTGTGCTACCTTCTATTTTTGGGGCACCACCCCTTGAAGCAGGGACAGACTTAATAACTTGGTCAAGATGTATGCCAGAACAGGGGTATCAATTTTTAAAAGCTGAGGTTCAAAATTGCCATTTCCAACAGAGTTGTCCATTTTAATTTTTAGTAATTGTTTCAGGACCTCTTTTTTGGCAAGTAGTAGGAAGTGAAAGTTTGGGTGAGTGATTGGGAGAGAGAATCCCGAGGTGGGAGCAGGAGTGGACCTTATATGCATAAAAGTCCATGAAGAATTTTTTATTGAATGCTTCTGCAATCTGCCCAGGGTCATTGAGTGTATCAGCATTATATTGGATTTCATAGGTTAGTGCTCCAGTTTGCCCTTTAGGGAGACAGTTTACCTGAGCCCTGTAGTCACACACAACCTAACAACTTGGTATTCTGCATTCCTCCAGATCTACCCCTGACACAAGATGTGATCTCTCCTCAGCATGACTCTCTCTTTTGTGCCCATACCTAGACATCTCAACACACCTCAGGTTCAAATTGATCTACAACACTTTTATTGCAAAGTATGCCTTCTGGCTCATTTTTCTAATGAGACTTCTCTTCCTACAGAAGATGATGATGATGACAATATTACCAAAACAATTGGCATCAATCCATGATGCATTGGGTGGACTCCACCTCTAGGACAGTTTGCTGCTGTAGGTTAGTTTGTGAACCAAAGTATGAAAGACATTCCTAATTTCAATTTTCATTACAGGTGCTATCACTCTAACCTGACAACCTCTGAACTTGCGTCGCTCAGATCTCTGCAACACAGGAATGACATTACTATTAAACCAGCTGATAAGGGGGGGCTCTGCTGTAGTCTCACAGAGAGAGCTATACATCACTGAAGCTACAGAGCACCTCTCTGAGATCAATATTTACTCTTCTCTTCCACAGTACTGAACTGACAACTATCAGACAGAAGTTATCATCACCATTACCTCTGCTATTGAAAACAAAGAACTTCCTGCCTCTGCCAACACCTGCAAGCATCCAGGCTCTATCTCCTTCCCAAAATCCACAAAACAGGTCACTGTGGATGCCCTAGTGTGTCTGTCTGCTCCTTCCCCACATCTGACATTCCACATCCCAACATTTCTGTACAGCCTCATGAGACCACTTATTGAATCTCTGCCTCCTACAATAAAGATAATAGAGCCCACCAACCAGAACAGCAGTAGCACTACCATCTGCAGTGCTGATGACATGTGTTTGGGAATGAGCACAGAGTGTCAGAGGGCTGGCTGCAGGAAGGTAGGATGAGTATCCCATGGACAACTCTTCTCCTCTGGGGGGAGGCTTGTGACATCCCAGCATGCTAGTGACACCCAATGGAGACTGATTGTACATCGTCTGGGACCACCAGAGTAGTGGGCAGAGATGAAGGCAGATGTCTGTGAGAAGGGTGCAGGAGCTCTCAAGACCCCTGCTGATTTCTTTGCATCTTTATGTCTCCTGGGGGAACCTAAGGGAAAAACTATTAGGCTGGCAGCTCAGTGAAGCTCCTGGACCTCCAAGCAAATGACAGCTCAGCTGTAAGCCTCAGCTTGAGCCTTAGTTGGATCTCAGTCTCTCCTCTTAGGGAGACCCACCACAGAGGGTAAGCTGTGGGCCTTCCAGTCTGGGCAGCTTGGGGTGATGCCGGGTGGCAGGTCCACGCACTAATAAAGGGAGTACCACCCCACTATAGCCTCAGAGGCATAAACAGAATTGGAAAAAAAAACATTAAAGATACTAACCATGCTCTCCAAGTATTTGACAGGTTCAGATTCAGTGGCTGCCATCAGTTCATCTTTACCATGGTTATCAAATCTCTTTAACCAGTAATCATCTAAAGTGATGACCTGACAGCTCTGCACCATTTTTGGAATAAGTGGGGAATCCAGCAGCCAACCACGTACACATTAACCTGACTGGTGAAACTTGTTCTTAAACTTAATGCTTTTTCTTTTAATAAAAGTTTTTGGTAACACTTAAGTGTCATTAACTACACTGTAACTACTGTATAACTACACTGTAACTGCACTGTAACTACTGTGTAGTTACAAGTAAGTAGTATGTAGTTGTTAACTAGTTTCACATTTGCGTGTTGTATAGTTACACAATTTGGATGAAGTACTAGTTATACATGCAACTATTACTGTCTCCCTTTCAGCACAAATCAATTGATCCTGACAAGCATAACTGCATATTTAATAACTCTTGCAAAGTATAACAGAAAATCCGTTGTGCAACTACCACTTTAGCTCTTCTGTCATTATGTAATTTGTTCTT
Organism: Neoceratodus forsteri; assembly: GCA_016271365.2. NCBI lineage: Eukaryota > Metazoa > Chordata > Ceratodontiformes > Ceratodontidae > Neoceratodus > Neoceratodus forsteri. The sequence goes on from CM057454.1 coordinate 14,122,761, forward strand.
ACAAGGGCAACTACACATGTAATAGCTACTGAAAACTGTAACAGCAAATCTAATGTGTAATACTATGTTACTAATTTTGGCATTATTACATTTGTTCTTACAAGTCTAACTACATATGGATGCAGGTCCTACAGTATGCACTGTTTCAACAATCTATGCCTATCTGACATTTATTTAAAAGGAAATCACACAGAAAAAACTTAAAATTGTAATCAGAATGGTAACTAAAATATGACTACAAGAAAATTCAGTCTGCTACACTTAAATGTACCAATTGACAACTCTTTAGATGATGTTCCATGACTGTATTCCAGTTTTTCATGAAGTTACAGGATAATAAATATGAAGTCTAATATTGTGAATTGATATATAACTGTACACAAAAATATTTCATTTGCATAAGAACTAATTGGCATTCTAACAATATTGTGGCTAAGAAATAATGGCATTATTTTCACAGTTAATGCCTAGGTAACATGTATTTGCAAGGGTGTACACTTAGGCCTGAATATTCAAAAGGGTTGCGCAAGGCACGACAGGGATATGCCATGTGCAACCCACCAATGAGCTCCGGTGTGATATTCAATGGGGCAAGTTGCATAACTCCCGATGTGCCGGAGTGCAACGATAATAATTGGGCGCTACTGTGGGCGGCGTATGTGGAACATCCCAATATTTAGCCCGGGATGTGCAGCGCATATGCTGGCACAACCCTGCCTTGCACCACTGGGGGGGGGGTGCAAAGGTGTGCCTGGGAAAACCAGGAAAAAGTCCAGGCCACCCACAGGTGAGCTGCCATATTGAAAATTGCAATACAGCAGCCACCAGCTGTGGATGGCCACCTGCCCACCCAGAACACTGACCACAAGCCCCCTGCCCTGGGAGCATTTTTCCCCTCCTCCCCATCACCTGATCATGGGCAACTGCAATATTAAACTCCCTGGTGGTCCAGGGAAATGCCATCCAGCGCTCGATCATGAACATAAGTAGAAAGAAGCCCTGGTGGCCCGGGGAAAGCCCTCCAGTGCCCAATCATAGACATAAGTAAAAAAAATCCCTGGTAGTCCATGGGAAATCCCTCCAGAGTCCAATCACAGGCATAAGTAAAGACAAGCCCTGGTAGTCCAGTGGATGTCCCCAATCGCCCGATCGTGGGCATATGTAAACTCAAATTACCTGGTGGTCCAGTGGTACCCCCCTCCCCACCTGCCCACTGAAGTCCACTACCACCCAGCACCCCTCCCTGTCATTGGCGGGCAGCAGCACCCCACCCACATGCCACCCAGCCACCCACTGGATGAAAGTGTACAGTAAGCTCTGTATGCCCACTGGACTACTGAGCGGACCAATGGGCATGCAGACCGTACTGTACTACACAGGCCCGATATGTGAATGAACACTGGACCACCAGGGAATTGGGCATACCTTATGCCCATGATAGGGCATACAGGAGCCGGGGAACCACCATGGGACCACAGGGCATCGGTCCCAGATGGCTGCAGCCTGGCAGGGCACCAGGTGCAAGTCACTGGGAATCAGTGCACCATATGCAAATGGGGCCATAATGACATGCAAATGGCCCCATTTGCACCTTGCATGCATAATGGCCTCATTTGCATGCCCAGTGCTGAATATCATGGTTGATGCACCTAGCACAACTGCACTTGCACTGGCGCATCCCCCTGCTCCCATTCTGCCACTTGCACTGATGCAGTGCCACTGCACCATGTGCAGTGTGTGCGCCACCAGTGCCATAGTCAACTGTGCTGTGCCATGGTGTTGCACCGTTGAATATGGCCTGGTCCATGCCCAGGTGCAGCCCAGTTGTGCTGTGCCTGGGCTTGTGCCCCTGTCCGGACAGTATGAATATCCAGCCCTTAGTGTACATTTACCAAATGTCAATACTGTAGCTGTAATGTAAGTTCTCATTCAAAAACCAGTCCCTCATGAACTAACTTACTGCTTACTTAACATGCAATCTAATATTGGACCCTGTTCACACATGTGACAGGAAATGTGTCAAATGTGCATACTCGGGCCTAGTAATCTGCAGCAGCCATCCAATCAGATGGATTGCCCACCAGCAGACAGTATTCTGCACTCTGTGTGGAGTGGGAGATTATGGGATATGGCTGGTCCTCCCAGTACTGCTCTACAGAAAGGGGACATACTGGTCTGCCCATGTTCACCACCATGCCCCCAGTCCTCATTGTATAGTCAAAGGTCCAGGGTAGCTTGGTGTGAAGGATGATGCCATGGCCTCCACCCCATTCAGTTAGTGGGACGGGCATGTAAAGGTTAAGGATGGGTCCCTATCTGTGTATCCAGCACCAATCACCACCACTCCACACAGCAGAATGGAGATAAACCATGGTATGTAACTATGCCCCATTCCAAGCCTCCTGCCTGGGTAGCAGCAGGATAGGGGTGTGGGTACAGAAGAGGTGTGGTTCAATGCCATAGAAGCAGCCCTCTGACTATATGTAGTTACCCTTGTAAGAAACAAATTAATAATGACAAAATTAGTAACATAGTAGTTACACAATAGATTTGTTTCTGCAATTTGCAATAACAATTACATGTGTAAATGCCCTTGTAAGAACAAATTACATAATGCCAGAAGAGACACAGTGATAGTTGCACAACAGATTTTCTGTTACACTTTGCAACAGCTATTAAATGTGTTGTTACTCTTATCACTATTTTCAATTCAATTCAGTTTTTATTGATCAGTCATGATGGGTAAACACCATGATTATTACAAGAAACACGTACAAATATCTCTGTTAAAATCAGCTTTATAATCCATAAAGTGCAGTGTGCAATGTGAAACATACAATAAAACAGATATTAACAGAAAAGAATAATCTAATTCAATGTTCAGCAGATTATATTTCTGTATTCCAAGCCCATTATTTCATAACTTATTCATACATCTATAAGCTTTTTTCTTGTTCTTAATTACTGATGCAAAGGAGTTAGCAGTGACCACTGCCTCTTCATAAGTTCTAGGATGTAGTATTATAAAAACAACATCATAGTTCATATCAACATAAATAGACAATATCTAAGCAAGATATTGATTTCTAGGTGTAATGTACAGTGGACAATTAATGACTATATGCCTTAGGTCCTCTTGGAATCCCTTTTTCAGGGGCAGACATGTTTATCCTGAGCTTGTATGTTATTAGAGACATTGGGCCCAATTCCAAGACTGGGTACGCCGGTGTAAGCTGAGATACGCCAAACCCCTTGGCGTATCTCATGACTTACACCAAGCGGTAAGCCAGCCCAGATTCCAAGAGGTGCTGTGTGCCATGTCGGCTGCGGACTATGACAACCATGGGATACACCACCCAATATGCTGCAGTCCACAGCAACATGATGCAAGGGCAGGTTACAGCAGCAACTGTGCCGTTTTCTAAGAGGGTGACTGCCATAACCTGCTAGCGTGATTCTAGGAGCTGCACTGTCTCAGCTAAATTAGAGCAGCCCAGAGCTTCTCTAAGGGGCATCTGATGTTGCCATTGATTTTATACCTGCTCTATAGCACCGTGGTGATGGTAATGATGTGCCCCCATGCCCCCACAAGCATACCCCTGCCCCCCCACCACCCCAATGTCAGGGACCTCTGGGGTTCTAATCTCTGGTGTGCTACCCCAGACTCCTGTGCCACCTGTCCAGTACCCCATGCCCCCTGGTGTGTCCCGTGGTGTTCCGGGGTGGGGGACTTCAGGGGGGCTGCCAGTAGTGGGCCGCAACTAGTGACATGTGGGGCTTCTAAGTCATGCTTGTGGTGGTAACCTTTGCATGGCATAACCTGCATCTCACCAGTGCCGGGACCCTGCCACTCTTGGAATGTGGCTCAGGGTCTCTGACATAGTGGTGAATGTCCCAACTCGCATACGCTGGTGAGTTGCGACATTCGACTTGGAATCAGCCCCATATTTATTAAAATAAATATACTTAGCCGTAATTAATTTGAATCTTGCTCAGGTTATGTTTTTTTCTCTGTTCTTGAAAAATAGCAGTAAACAAATATTCCTCTAGGAAATTACCTATTTTATTTTGATTATACCACAATGCACATTTTTGGTTCTTTATAATTGTCATGTCGCATTCTTGTGCATAGGAAATACATTTTTTTAATTAAGTCTTTGTATTGTGGAGCTACTATATAGTGATATTTCTTTCTACATCCTTTCATAAATGTTGCAGGTTGAATTTAGCTAATATATTTTGTAGGTGCGAAAGCCAATTTAACTTAATCCCACTGGTATCACATTTCATGTTTTCCTCTAAGCACATTTTTGAAAGTTTATTATCCTCAATATTAATTATTTTTATCCAGTAGCTATCGATTTGTATCTTACCCAAATCTGCCTGAACCACTGCATTTGATGTTGAATTTGGGACCCTTAATAGAGCTTTGTTGTACAGTATGTGCTGCTTGTAATGGGCTAGTTTGACAATGCTCATTCCGTCCATTACAAGCGGTGTCTACTACATCAATATAGCTTCTACCATGATGTCTCTCTGATGCAGGGACACACTTGAGACACATTCAGTTGCACAGCACACACAAATACAGTGATGTGACTACAGCTCCTTTAGTGAAGAATTGCCTGACAAACCTGTTTATTTAATTGAACAAAACAGAATAACAAAAATAAAGAAATAAAAAATAAATAAAGAAAATGTTGTGCACTATACTGCACCATGTCCTTATTGCTGACTTGACCTCATGTAGTCCATAAATCATGCAATTATGTATTTAGTCCAAGCAGACTCTGTTAGCACAAGTTGCTCCCAAAGAGGAATAATGTCATCTTTCTGTTCCACTGCATGATGGAGTGTCAAGAGCACTTGTCGTACATCCACGGGAGTACCTGGAACCTCTGTGTATGGTTCATCTGGTTGGTCCTCTTCCTCCAGTACTAAAGCAGTACAGCAGCACAGCAAGGGTCTGCTGAAAACACTAGAGTTAGTGGGGAATTTAAGTACTGAACATTGTTTTGACTTGTTTCAGTTGCTGAAACTGGTTCACTGTGCATTAGAAGCAGCTGCTGAAAAAATGCTACTCTCTCAGGATGTGTGAATAATCATTCAGGATTTGTGAAGAATGTGAGAAGCATGCAGTTGATGAGCATTATGGCAGTCACTAAATGTGGAATTACAGGTCTGCCTAATCTATGTATTTTATTACTGCCCAATATAACAAATGATTTTTGGTATTGCAGATTTTCTGTTACAAACGGACGTCTGCTACATCTGTGTCTGTTAAATTTGGCACATGCTGTAATATGTTAGAGGACTTTCCAGTATTTTACTTTTTTCAGATCCCCACACTTCTGCTTCATAAAGTAGAACTGGATTTATTATAGCATCTCCAGCTTTAAGAGCTGGTGCTATGGTATTCTCTCAGTATTGTTTATTAAATTTCAACAATGCTTTGGCTATTATTTTGGCTTTAGAGTTTTGTTCTTTCAGATGTTTTGTCCAGTGACATTTGATGTCATTTTTATTCCTAAATATATATGTTCATTTATAACTTCCATTAGTTGGTTATCTATATAAATTTTAGCTGTATGATTCCTATTGGAATTTGTCCCCATCTCCATTACCTTAGTTTTGTTTAAATTTATTTTCAATTCCCAGTTGTTTACATTTTTGACAAAAAGTATCAATTTTTCTTTGTAAGTCCAACCTAGACAAAGAAAAAAGAATACTGTCATCAGCATAGGTCAGCGAATGAATTACTTGCTTATTTATAAATGGAGCATCTAGAGTATGCTCTTCCTCATATTCTAGCAGGGAGTTATTATAGATGTGCCAAAATGCATCCCTGTTTAACCCCTCTACTAGAGGGGGAAAACTCAGTCAAATCTCCATTATTATTGTATTTAACTTTTGTATGCGTATCTGTATACAATAAATAAATAGGAAGCAGAAGTGAATAATGGATATTCTTTTTCAGGATAATGTCCCAAGGAATATTTCAAATAATGGAGTTGAAGGCATGAGAAACATCTACATATAAAAATATATTATTTAATCTTTCATATATGTATGTACTTTTCAATTAAAAGCACTAAGCGAAATATATTATAATTTCTGGAAACATTTTCTCTAAAGCCTGCTTGGAATGGTGATATGATTGTCATAGCTTTTATCCACCGGGTAAGCTTGTCTAAGATAATTCTAGAGGATATTTTAGAGGGAATCTCCAACAGACTAATAGGTCTGAAATTGTTTGGATCATATACAGAACCCTTTTTGTAAATAAGCACTATTATATTATTAGTCCAATCTTTAGGTATATATTCATGGAGCAGACATAGCTTAAAGAAATATGTAAGTATAGGAATTCAAACATTTTTATACTTTTTATAGATTTCAGGAGGAATGAGATCATGACCTTGGGCTTTATTATGTTGTAGTTTAACACTCTTTATTTCAATAACTTGCTTGGATAAAACCAATGGTTCATATATACCAGCCAGTATATTTTTAGTAGTTGGGAGAGTTACTTCCAATGATTTCTTACTATTAAAAATGTCCCTAAAATGTTTAACCTACTCTTCTTCAGGTACATGCTTTGGAAGAGATGGTTGATAGGAGTTACAGCCTTTTGCTACCAATTTCTCAAATCTACTATTATCATTTGCCTGGGTTACCTTAATCATGTCATTCCATTGATTATTTTGTGCCTCTATTCTCTTTAATTGTAAGAATTTAGTATATGATTTTCTAGCTTTATTAAGGTTAGAAAAGTGTATTCTAGCTGGATGTTTTTTGTCCATCTTATTAGTTTATTAAGTTCCTTTTAGCTTGACAGCAAGAGTTATCAAACCATGAGTTATTTTTATGAAGTTATTTATATTCTGTTCTTTATATATTAAATGAATTATATTAGTATTTAATTGACATAGCCAATGTTCAAATACTTTACATCTGGATGTACTAAATTAGTATCAATTTCCATACAAAATTTTTCTTCCCACTGATCAAAAACCTTATCAATTTTGCAATTCTTTTTCATTTCTGAGTAATGGCGAACTTTTTTGCCAGATATGGTCAGATTTAATAGTAGATTACCAAAGTCTGTTGGGCTATTATCCCCCTCATTTAAGGCTACAGTAAGTTCCAAGGAGGCATGGTCACTTTCAGCTCAAGTTGTGATAGTTAATTTCCTGAAAGACTTGTAATTTTTAGAACTATATAAAATGTAATCAATTAAACTGCGTCCATTATGAGAGGAGAAAAAAGTTACAGTTCCAGATAAATCACCAGGTAATCTTCCATTAAGTATTACTAAATCATTTTCCTCAATCAGTCTCTATAATTCAGCTCCATTATTATATTTACATCTATCCATACTATCTCTTACTTTACATTCACTTTAGTCCATTTGCATTTCTAGGATATTCAAGTTATCATAATTGGCTATGCAAGAATTAGTCTCCTGCAGTGATGATAATTCCTTGGGGGTATTTTTTAAAAGAATCATCAATATCTCTACATATGTTCATCCACATTTTTTTAAATCAGAATTTACATTAGATGGAGGAATATAAACATTAATAAGGTTATACAAATGTTTACCCCATTCTAGGAATATGATTACACAATTTGGGTCTATTTTAAATATTTCAATTACTGCAATATTTTTTCCAGTTTTAATACAGGTAGCTAAGCCACCATGAGTCTATCAAATCTTTTAGTTTTAGCTGCAGGAGCATGGAATGCCAGAAAGCCATTTATGTTTACTGGTTCTTTAACCCAGGTTTCCTGTAATGGAATGACACTGAATTTATTTATAAACTGTACCCATTCATTATATGCTATTTTTCCAGATATACCAGCAAATGTTCCATGAAAGTAAGTTTGCATCAACCTTAGACATATAATTAGTATCAATTAAACTTCAGCATTGAGTAGTATTTCTTTCTAGTCTTTCATTCTGATTGTCTTGCCTATTGCTGCTGTATCTTTTTTCAAATAATACATGTCTGTTAACAAAAGTCCTGCCTTATCCAATTTTTCTGCTCCTTCTAGTAATCATTTAGCTAATTGTTTAGAAGTACGTGTTAAATTAATTTGAGTTCCCATCCCTGTAGGGAATACTCTCTCAACATTCTGTATACAATAATCCTCAATTTCAATTTCCATAACACTTGCTAACAAAGCTGAGACAAACAACTTCAACATAACATTATTTTCCACATATTGTTCATTGATTCCAAATAGTGATAAAGTATAGGCATCATTTGTTTTTTCTATCCCTCCTATTCTATCTTGAAAAAAGTACAATTTTAGCTGTATAAGTATTGTAGAAAAGATTTCATAAGAAATCTCTCCCAACAAATGCTTCTCTGTTATGTTTTTACCTTGGACTGTTTACCAGGTTACAGGGGGTTGCACATCAATACTTCAGATATGCAGCCTTTGTTGTTTAGAGCATACTTTTTTTGCCAATTCCATGTTAGCTATCCCAACATATACCTGGGCTTCTCCATCTTGGACAGCTCTACATACTAGGATTATGTCATCTGCATTTGTTTTGACCCCTAATTCTATGTTGAAGAGGTGTCCAATCAGCACTTTTAAAGTTTCCCAGGTTTCATAGCTTTTTTGATATATTCCTTTTATTCTTACTGTTACTTCTTTTCCAGCTAATTACCATTTGAACTGTGCCTTATCATGGGCCATAATCCCAATGAATTTTTCATTGCTCCCTTCCAGATGTTTTTGCACAGTCTTGATTTTATTTTTCTCTGAGTCAGTTTCAGTCACAATATGTTTGTTTTCAATGGGTTTAATATTTTTTTTATTTTCTAGCACAATTTGAGGCTCTAAGGGGGAGGTACCATAACGAAGAGTCAGTTCTTGCTTCTTTTCTTCTTTTTTTATATATACATTTTGTTTGGCTCTTTTTTTCTTCCTTTTGTTATGGTTTTTATTCTTTCTCCTGCCCTTTGTTTTTTTAATTGTTTTGCATATTTAAACTTGCTTTTGATGTATTTGGGATAAGCACTGAAGAGAAAGATAATTCCTGTCTACCTAACTGATGGTCTAGGTCATTCATTATACTCTCTAATTTTTCTAGATGGTTCAGTATCAGATTAGTGAATCCATGGAATTTACAGTTGATATTATTCAACACCTCATGCAAAACTATGGTTGCCATTACTGGGTACGCTAGAGCCTTTATTGAATATTTTGACAATGTATCAGGATATTGTGCTAGAAATTCAGGTGCCAGATATATTTGTTCAACTTCATTGTCCAGATTATGAAATACAGTATTTTGTGACACAGACAGTAAAGAAACATTCTTAATAGATTTTCCAGATGTGACTAGAATAATGGAGTTCCCTGACAAATCCAGTGGGCTGAATGGCTCCATTCCTGTAACTTCTCTATTTAAGTTTTCTTTGTTACCTTGGTTACCTTCATCCTGCTTGTTTAACATGTGGCTGACTTCATTTTTGTCTATTTTTACTTTTTCTGTTTTTCTGTGTTTGTTATATTTATTTGTTTTGCATTTCCTATCTTAATAGATTATTTCTTGTGGAAAAAGCAGGCATTACTTTACGAGAAGTTTGAAGACTAGGGCAGTTTGCTAACAAATTCTTTACCTTTTCCCCCCTCCTTTTTGTTAATATCTTCATTCACTGAAATGTTGGAGGTTCCTATCTCTTTAAAGCTTTTATTTTTACTTTCCACTTATGTTTATTTCTTGCATGATAGACTCATTGTAATTCTTTCCCCCATCCTTCTTGCTCTTACTATTCTTCTTTCCAGAGTTCTGGATTACTTCATCATTCCTTGCTTGTGTTACCTGTATTTCAGAGCTTCCTAGTTTGTCATTATTTTTTTTTCTGTGGGAATTTTTGTTTTAGTATCCATTTCATAAAATACTTTTTTTTTTTAATTGGGTGGAAGTAGTGATTTCTAAACTTCCCTTAAACACACATCCCTTCTTAGGTTTCCCTACCTTCTGTGGTAAAGACACTGTTTTACCACTTCTAGTGTTAGTCTAACTTCCTAAAGGTACAAACAGCTTAAACTAAATATAGAATAACAATATTAACCAAAAAAAAGGAATAAAGAGAAAAAAGGAAACAAGTCCAGTTTCCAGTCACTCTATATCTTCCTTAATTCTTTTTCTTTGGAAAGTGTTTCTTCTCGTCTTTTCACCTTTCCTTGTTCTTTCACTTCTCTTTGATTTTTCATGAAATCTTTTAATATGACCTGTATCTTATAGGATGAGTCTTGTATAATATTGTATTGTCAAGGTCAATCAGACCAAACATGATGTACCAGGTGCGAATGGAAACCAAGTTAAAAAAAATTATCAATTTGATGCAGTCACCAGGTCAGCAACCAATTCTGAGCTGAGTGAGCAAGGTTCTTGAAAATTCCAGCCATTCTTAGATGCCGCACATTGAGGAATGCACCTGCTAGAAGTCTCACTTCTCTTGCTTCTCCCACAGATTATCCAAACAGGCAAAAAAATAAATTTCAAGGGACAGCAAAGGAGGAGGTAAAACTGAAATGGCAGAGAGATCCCCTCCCTCCAAATCCCTGGTATGTTTGTTTTTTTATTATGCTTAACAGGTAGGCACACTGGACATGAAATCATTTTACAGGTGTGACCCGACAAATTTAGACAAATAGGACATATGAATATACATAGAATAAAGCAATTACAATAACTAACATAGAAAAAAGTAAAATGAGTTCAAATCAGTCATGACACTGACATTCCGATAAAGCCACAAAATACTGAAACAACATTCTAGAAAAAAAGTTCAATCAATCAATCAAGTTTGTTTTATACTGGAAAAAGTGCGAGCAAACATGCCCATTTTCACAGTCATCCAGGTTACAGAGTATCACAACATATACAGCAAAAAAAAAACACAAGAGCAAACATGCCCATTTTCACAGTCATCCAGGTTACAGAGTACCACAATATATGCAACAAAAGAAAAATACAAGAGCAGAAATAACCGCATTTACAAAAAATCTAAATAAAAATTAGGACAGTCATAAATATTGGTGAAGATGAGGGAGGTGGACAGTGGGAGGGGGAGGGGGAGGGAAGGATGAGACAGTAAATAAAAAGCTAGGGAGAGGCTGGGGGGTGTGGATGGAGAAAAAGGAGTTGACATGAGGGATGCCCTAAGGGAGAGGAGCTGAATCTTACAACTGCTATATAAACTTACCACAGGGAGCACTTACAAGAGTAACTCTCCAGGAGCAAATTTTTTTTGTGGAGGCAAAGAATAAGGGGATAGAGCCACAGGACTGGGAGCTAGGACATAGGTTGTTATAATGTTTCATACCCTGATAGCAAATGGAGTTTTGCACATGTGTGGTATGTGCTGTCCCTGTTGCAATGCTTAGGGGCAGATTTGGGAAAAAGGTCCAGAACACTTGATGGCAATAATTTAAGATTAACCTTGTGTAGAAAAAGAAGTGTTTTAAGTTGAAACCGTCCTTCCAGGGGTAGCCACGAGAGAGAAGGGTAGAGAGAACAGTGATGGGTGGACCAGGGGAGGCCAGTGATGAAACACGCAATGTTGTTGTAAGAGGTTCACAGTTTGGAGAAAAGAACAGATGGGGGAGTAGACTGTGGAGCCATATTCAAGAAGTAGAAGGAGCAAGGAGCAGGCAAGGTGAGATCTCAAGGCTGAAAGAAGGAATTTTCTGATCCAGAATAGCAGTCCTAACCTCATGTTTATTTTCTTGATAAGATTAGTAATGTGTACTTGGAAAGTGAGGTGTGGGTCAAGAACCAAGCCCAGATATTTAAAATCTTCGACTTTATCAATACTGTTCCCATGAAGGTCAGAGAGGGTGAGGTTTAATTCTACATTTTTTCTGGGGCATGCAAAGAGCATGTACTTAGTTTTGTTAGACTTAAGAACTAGGTTTCTGTGAAGGGACCAAGAGTGGAGCCTTAGGAAATCAGTTTGCAGGTTAGAGAACATGGTGTTGGGGTTTTTATCACTGCAGTATAGAGCTGCCTCATCTGCATAGAGAACTATCTTGTTGTTTTGACAGATTTTTGGGACATTATTAATAAAGAGAGAAAGAAAAGCAGGGGCCTAAAATAGAATCCTGCAGGAAGGCACAATTAATTTGGCAGACATTTGAGAGTACCCCTTGTATGGTTGTCCTGTGAAATCTATTTCAGAGGTAGCTGTACACCAAGTAAACTATATCCCAGGATATATGAAGGCAGGAGAGAGAGTCTAGGTGGAGTCTGTGGTCCACCAAATTGAAAGCTTTGGTCAGACCAACGAATACTGACCCCGAGTATTGACCATTGTTGCTTGCTTTAGTAATATCACTGGTGAATCTGACTACAGCCATTTCCATGCTGTAGCCAGCTCTGAAGCTGTGCCGTGCTTCAGTGAGCAGATTATGTTCTTGAAAAAAAGGAGGTTAGTTGTGAATGAACAAACTTCTCTATGATCTTGGAAAGAGGTGCCAGAAGTGAGATAGGGTGATAGATCCCTACATTACTCTTGGACTCCGATTTGTATAGGGGTTTGATTGTAGCTGTTTTCCAGATGCTGGGGAAGGTGCTAGAACAAAGAGAGCAGTTGAGGATGTTTGTCAGGGGTTTGGCCAGTGACAAAATACAGAGCTTCAGAATGCTATAATCAATGCCATCATCACCGAAGCAGGGTTTAGGGTTGTTGCTTCTGATGAGGTGGATGGTATCCGATAGATTTATAGTGCAGAAATAGAATTTATGATAGTTTTTGGGCTCACTGCAGGGATGGTTATCAGCAGGTGGGGGAGTTGAGAGACTGGGGTATTGGGTGGAGGGTTTGAACTTATTGAAGTCACCAAAGAAAGAATTAAACATGCTGGCCACTTCACTGGGGTCATTTGTGAGCCTATCCCCTTGAAGCAGGGTAATGGGTTCCAAAGTCTTTGTTTTTCCTAGCAGAGAGTTTAATGTCCCCTTGAGCATTCTGGGATTGTTAGATTTGCCAAGTTGTTCATTATGGAAATGGTCAATTTTAGCCTTTCTAATGGAAGATTTGCACTTTATTCTTAGTTCTCTATAAGTAACAAGGAGGGAAAAATGTTTGGTTTTGTTGTAGCATGACCAAGCTTTGTCCTGGGCTCTCATGAGTTTAATGATGTCTGAAGAGGCCCAATCATTTATGTGTCCTCTGACCTTGATTTTCTTTAAGGGGCAAGTTTGTCACAGGTACCAAGGAAGATGTTTCTGAAAGTGGTGTAAATAGTGTCAAGGTCATATGGATCATTTGTAAATGCTCAGTCAACATGATAGACGGCCCTTGTTAGCCTTTCAATGATGTCATCAGTCAGACACCCGGAAGAGATGAAATTAGGAGACAGTTTGGGGGATTTGGAAGACTAGAGGTAGGTGATGGTGCAGTGGTTGTTGAGGCAATCAGGCACAGTGCCTACCTGAGAGACATGGGCTGGGTTTGTGACAGCAATCCAGTCAATCATGGATTGTGTACTGGTCTTGTAGTTTGTCCTCATGAGGGTGGAGATTACTTGATGGAGGTCAAGGCCCGAGATGCATGCCTTACCTGCGTCAGATTTACTTGAGGCCCAGTTAAGGTTAAAATCCCTGAGAAGTATCCATTTCCTGTTTGGGGGAGGGAGTTGTTTAGGTTAAAAGAGACACAAGGTCCATGAAAGGGGTGCCGGGGGGGAAGGTAAGTAGTGGTGAGGGAAAGCATTTTGCTCTTACCTAGGAGAAGGTTGATGGAGGGAACTTCACATTTTTCAAAAGCCACTTCTGAGGGGTACTGAGTAAAGGAGAATCTTTTTGAGTCATAAAACATGCATCCGCCTCTCCTTTTGTTTCCTGGTCTGTTCTTATGGACAGCAGTGTAGCCAGGGAGGTCAATCTCCCTGGTAGAAATTGAGTCAGTGAGCCATGTTTCGCAGTGTGCAATGATGTCAAAATTATTATCTGTGGCCCAAGCCTGAAATGCATAGAACTTGGTGTGAGGCTCTGTATATTATGGTCCATGATATCAATACCATTTTGTGGCAGGCATGGTTGAGGGAGGGGAGGGTGGCTAGACTTGGGGTGGATGCCACCAGTCATCAGTAGGAGGATGATTAGGATTCTGGCTAATATAGGAATAGGTGGCTGAGATTTGCACAGCTGGGCGCCCACCCATTTAGTCCAAGAGACTGTATAAAGTTTGAGTGGTATAAAGGGGTAGGCAAAGTAGAAAGGGGAGAGATGAAGATGCATAGGAACAACAAGCAAGGAAAGGAGTGAGTGAGGAGGCGAGGGGACATGTGGGTGAGCGGGGGAGGTAGACTGACCAAGACAGAGTGGGGAGGATGGGTGTGGAAAGGGGCTTAGGTGCATGTTTGAAGAAACTTGAGAGTGCAGCAAAGTGCAGGAGAAGGAGGAAGAGAAGGATGGGAAGCATGCTTGTAAGTAAAGATTTAGGGAACAATGCTCGAGGATGGCCACTAGTGGAATGGGAGGGCAAGGACAGAAAAGGGATAAGGGATGAAAAAAAGCAGGAAATCAGAGACTGTATCATTGGTATGGAGGTAGTGTGTTTTCCTATGGTGTTAAGGGTCAAAGGTTTGAGTCCAAGGGCCTGCCAGATGGTGTAAGAAAGGTATTCCCAGCAGGAGCAGGGGTGAGAGAGAGAGAGAGACACTGGGTATTGGGTGTGTGACAGTGTATACAGAAGAAGGTTGGGGAGAGGAGGGGCTGGTTGATAGGAGAAAAAGGAGGGTAGTGACTGACCCCTAGTGGTCTGAAAAAAATAACCTGCAAATGGGAAGCAGGAAGCAACTAAGTCAAGAGGGGGACTGAAAATGGAGACGGACAATGATGGGGAACATGATAAACTAGGAAGTAACTAAGTAGAGAGGGGAACTGAAAATGAAGATGAATGGGGTGGGGAACAGGATAAGGGAACAGAAATGCAGGAAGCAGATGACTTTAGTAAGTGGTACAGGGGACGAGTGTCTGTCTTTGGAGCAAAGAGGTCAGAGGTTCAGGACCCATCTAAGGCAAAGTTATTAAGGTGTGTTACAAGGCAGTCAGGAGTGGTAAAAAGGACTTGGGGGTGGGTAACCTGAGCAGAAGAGTAAAAGGAGGAAGTACTGACCCCTAGTGGTCAGTGTGCATAAACTGCAGATGAGAGAATGTCTGACAGGAAGCCACGTGATCAGTGAGGGTCTATAAATCAGGGGTGGAGTGGTGTTGATGGGTAAACTCTGCTAACAGTGTCCAGCTCTGTTGATCTTACATTCCTAATATCAATAGGGACCACATTCCAATTATTTGGAGCAGCATAGGCAAATGTCTGCAGCCCAAGATGTCCTCATGAAAGAAAGTTTAAATACAGTATTATCAGACCTGGCTCTGGAATAATAATGAGATTGATACTGTTGAAAATATTTTAAAAAACTTTGAGGGGCATCTCCATGCATCAGCCTATGTGCAAATTTCACTAACAAAAATTTATAATTTAGCTGGCTGGGTAACAATCCCATCTCATGCAAAATCACATAATGATGTGTACGCCTATCGGCTGAAAGTGCAAACTTGCCAATTGTTTGCAACAAAACAGATTTCTTTAGTGCAGAACTTGTGGAAGCATTATCTGTAATTATGGTAGCATAATTCACTATAGGATATAAGCATGATTTAGCAATTGCAAGTCTTGTCTCACTAATCAAAAATGACCGTAATCTATATAACAATGCAATTTTGGAATGAACTTTAGAATGAATCTTAGAAGTTATTTTAGCCAAATGCAAATCAAAAGTCAAAATAGGGTCTAATGTAACCCCCAGATATTAAAAACTCATTACATTCTTATATATTGTCCCATCAGAGGCCAAGATTTGAAGAGAAGAGCCCGTGTTCCTTAGCTTTAGTGCAGTCCCAAATACCATAGTTTTAGTTTTTGTTTTTGCTTTGTTCAACACCAATTTATTTTATGCTAACCATTGGTGTATTCCAGACATCTCATTTGTTAATTTAAGATTTAACTCACTTACTGTTGACCCATACAGATAAATTACTGCATCACCTGCATAAAAAGTAAATTTAGCAGTATGCAATACTGAGGAAATTTTATCAAAAAACAAAGAAAATAATATTGGTCCAAGTATGGAGCCCTGTGGGACTCCACACTTGACCAAAGCTTTATCAGTGACAGTTCCTCTAAATTTTACCATTTGGCATCTGTTATGGAGATATTATGAAAACCAACACAGAGCAGACTCACCTATGCCCAAAGATTCCAATCTAGCAATCAATAACTCCTGGTTAACCAAATTGAATGCCCTGATCAAGTTCACGAACGTGGCCCCGTCTACAGCTATCCTTAAGGAGCAATGTGCTGTGTACAGCTTTAATGATTTTTTGAGGTATAACAATTTAAGCTTTAACTGTAATTTTAACTTTTATTCAGGACGCTGTCTTACAAGGCTCTCAAGCTGTTTCAGGAAAAAGAAAGTACCAGATACGCACTTCCTGACAGGGTAGAAAATCGTTAAGAATCATCATTTCCTAAGAAGTACCTAAAATAACAAGGGTTTCGGCAATACTTAATAAAAGTTTAGTGAATGCACATCCACAAACCCACCCACAAGGAAGCTTACTAATACCAAATATAAGGAATTACTTGCATGGGAGATGTATTAGATTTACATAAAATTAAATATATATAAATACCTTCATCCTTGGCCTCTTTAATACTCTGTTCCACAGCGCCAATAGCAATGACAGCCCACATAAAATAGGGCAGGTTACCCAAAACTGCAGACTTGCACAGTTGCAGAAATAACAATCATTCTAAAATAACATTTACTCTCTGGCAATTAGAGAATAGAGTTGTTTCAGTCTTCAGTGTTTAGCATTAATGTCACACCAAGGAGATTTTACTGCTTTTATCTCTTAAAATAATTAAAAGTAACTGAGCATAAAAGCTAATCTTGCAGTCTCCGAATTAAAATACAAGAAGGTGAAGTGCTCTGTGCTGCTTTTATATCTACTATCCATAATAGCAGCAAGAGTAAAAAGAGAATCTGTTTATTCCTAAGAAAGGAGACAAGGCATACTAACTAAAGTCCCCTATGTTTGAGTTAAATACCTTCTCATCAAATAAGAATCTCAAAGCAATGGGTGGTTTAAATTTCCATGTGTCAAAAAAGAAAGGCCACTCTGGACTCTCAATCAGCATTCAATTAGTACTCTCCATACAAGAATTCCCAACTATTTGAATTGGTCAGAAGTTCAGTTAGTTAATCAATCAGGCTCATGACCTAAACCTAATTGCATAATCTCTGTCTCGACTGGGCAAGAGGAATTTGCATGCTTTTTATGCGGCAATGCTACATACTGTGGTTACTACTTAGTACTTGGTGAGGTTTTCTTAATCACATAGGGGAAAAAAGGGGGCTATGATCCAGATAAATCTCATTTTCTATTCAACCAATTCAATTTACTAATATGTGTATCTACCTCTTACTTATTACTAGAGGGAGTATTACCTCTTAATGCTAAAATTAATAGTCTCCCTTAAAGGAGCAGAGGAAGAAATCTTTTCTATGCTATATCATCACAATAAAAAATTAAGATCCACGAGGCCAAACAGTCTTCTGAATCCTGACAGTCCTTATTAAAAAAATGCCTATCGTATATGTATTATGTGCATCTAACGTTTCCTACTACTGTATAAAAATAGGGGAGCATTAAAATTCATAGATTCATCAGTTCATGAATTAATACTGTGCTTGTATCTAAGATAAAAAAAACAACTGTTCTTTCCTATATCTAAAAAAATTTAAAACCTCATAAAAAATATAGAATGTAAAAAAAAGACATATGCTGAGGATCTGAATTTAGTGTTCAGAATTTACAGTCATAAAAAAAACTAGATTAGAGGTCTGACTTTGGACATAAGCATAAAAAGCATAATTTTGGTTCTAAACTACTTTAGGCACTGAAAGTTTCACAAAGTGACCTTCCTTCTGCAGGGCTGCCCCCACTTCTCCTCTTTAGAATGGGCTTTGGATTACTCCAATTCCAAGTGCTAAAGGGGGAAGTAAGTACAAGGGAAACAGTTCAGCATAAAAACTGCAGCTCAAGTAAGTCCATAAAGAGCAACTGAGTATATAGTTGGTTTGTACAGACACAGTCTCAGTTCTCAATTCAGGCAATGGTGGAATACCTGTTATAAGAATGGGTAAGCCTCTCAGTGCTCCTGCTTCTTCTGATGATCACAGTTCTCAGCTCAGCTCTGCATCCCAGAACAGTGTGCAGCTGTGCAATCTGCTCTATAATCTTCCCGCGTTATGCTTGTTAGAATGAATTGATTTGTGCTGAAAGGGACACAGTAGTAGTTGCATGCGTAACTATTACTTCATGCAAATTGTATAAGTACACAACACGCAAATGTGAAAGTAGTTAAAAACTACATAGTAGTTACATGTAACTGCACAGAAGTTACGGTGCAGTTACAGTGCAGTTACATCATGCAAATTGTGTGTAAGTACACAATACGCAAATATGAAACTAGTTAACAACTACATAGTAGTTACATGTAATTGCACAGTAGTTACAGTGCAGTTACAATTTAGTTATACAGTAGTTACAGTGTAGTTAATTACACTTAAAATAAAGTTTTACCCATTTTTTTTCAACAGGTCCATGGATTTGCTATGGGTACCAGGATGGGTCCCAGCCTTGCTAATACATTTGTTGTTTGGACTGAGGAACACTTCTTTCTCTCCTTCAATGGGGCTGTGCCTGACCTCTACAAATGCTACATACAATAGTTGATTGTGTGGGGTCACCTTCAGCTCCAAGAAAATCCTCCAAGCCATCTTCATTTACCACAGCCCATCCTTTCCTTCAGTACACTGTTGAAGTATCTTCCTCCACACTGCTTTTTTTAGATATCACATTGTCAGTGCAGAACATTGGTCTGAAGACATTGGTTTATCACAAACCCACTTACCCACACAGCGTTCTCCTCCACAGCTCCTTTCATCCCAAACATGTTAAGAATAGTCTGTCATATTCACAGTTTCTTAAGCTTCACATGTTCTGCAGAGAAGATAATGATTTTGCTGAGCAGGCTGAAATAATGCACAGTTTTTTTTATTAACAAGGCATGCACACAAAGCACAGTGGACAGAGCATTGTCACAGGTCAGTAATATGCCCCATAACCATGACCCTCTCAAGAGTGTTACTCTCACACCACAACAATGATGCATTCCACTGGTTCTTCCCTTCTATTCTAATACCCCTTGTCTTCACAGGATCATTACTAGGAACTTCCCTATTCTGTAAACTGACCCTAATATCAAAACTTCCTTTACAGAAACATCAATTGCCTCCTATGACAGACCACCGAACCTGCAGAATCTCCTGGTATAGAAGCAACCTACGTACCCCTAACAATTCCTCCCTACCAGGTACCAAAGCTTGTAGCAGTACTTGCTGTTATATTGTACCTGCAAATTCATTTCTAGTGCCACAGAAATTCATGGTCCCACAGGTATTTTACACATCACCAAGAAGTTGCCATGCACTTACAGCAACGTGATATATTGTGTTCTTTGCAGGATGTGTGCAGCTATTTACATCAGAGAAACTGTTAGATGCCTGGCTGACCAATTTTGGGAACATTACAGGGCAGTCAGGAAGGGACACACTGATAAACACATTGTATCCAATTTTACCTTCAAGGACCATAATTGCAATGATCTTTCTGTTTGTGTCCTTCAGCAGGTTTTCTAGGATGCTGACCAAAGAACAAGCACATAAACCAAGCTGATCATCTGCCTAGGCTCACAGCAAACCTCTGGTTTAGATAACAGACTTATTTCTACTAACATCTTTCAGCCACCTTATGGTTTACCAGTGGGGTCTGTTCTTTTTTATCCCTACCCCCTCAAATATTTGCTTGCATTTGTGCATGGTGCATTTGCATGTGTGTGTGTGTGTGTGTGTGTGTGTGTGTATGTGTGTGTGTGTGTGCATCTATTTTCATATTTTACAGAATGTCTCTGTCTCCTTCCCCCACATTTGTCAACTTTCAGCCTTCTCACAAGGCCCCCATACCTCTCAACTGTCCCATTTGTTTTTAGGATTTTCTAAATTTAGACCCCCTGTCCCAAAGTCCCAACTAGCTTGCTTCTTTTCTGAATTTTTAGAATGCCAGTGTAAGCCTAATAGACCTTTTTGACCCTTAGGCTACTGACAGAATTAGAAAGTACAGGAATTCCGGACTGATATATCAGTCAACAGCACAGCAAGGGTTAAACTTGCCCAAGCAGAAAAAAGCAGGTTGTGCTGAGACATCACTCCCCCAGCAATCAACAGGCCCATCTGTTTCTGTAAGGAGAGACAGACAGATAGACAGACATGCACACACATACACACACACACACACACACACACACACACACACACACCAGACATTGCATTCCATACAGTATATTTCTCTTCAGTTAAGTCTGGAAATTAATAACACTGGATCCTTAAAAGCCTGGAAATTAACTTCACACTGGATCTTAAAAAAATGTCTCTAGCAGCGCCTGTATTCCACTTTAGTTTCAAGTAAGTAAATGAAGAGAAATAACAGAAACATGCAAAACATTTGCCTGGGTTTTTTATTGTGCCATTTGGTAGTATGCAACTGAATTTGACATTTAAAAAGCATAAACTAAAGGTACTTTATATATGTTGTAGTGTACTACATCATGTGATGTGCATATCATGCAATGGTGCAGCGCCACTCTGAATAAAATATGGTGTCCCTGATTGTGGCCATTTGTCCCAGATTTTTTTTGGGGGGGTGAGTGTCCCTGATTTTGGTCCTAATAGGTTGAGAGGTATGCTAGGCCCTGTTAATTGCTTAATGCTTTATATGGCTCTTTGTTGGGCTGTTACTGAGCAAACAAGTTGACACTACCTGTCATTCTCCAATGCAGGAGATAGGGTGGATGAAAAGAAAGAGCCAAGGACATTTAAGAAGATAGGAAGGCAAGGTGAGACATATTTATTTGGCATCTCTTAGTGCAATTGATATTTTAATTAAATACTGGCATTGCATGCACTGTAGAATATTTATGTAGTGCTTTGCTTATACTGCATCCCCAAGTACATTAAAAGCAATTTATTAACATGCGCTAGTCAAGCGGAGATGCCACATTTTATTTTTAGTAGGGGTTTGCTTATGCTTAGGGCAGTATGACGCATCTAATGGCCATTGGTAAGTTATTTAATATTTTGATCATGATTTTTATTGTACTTTTTTGTGTTTTAGTAATCTTTGTGCAAGGGTACTTAGTTCACTTCACTTCCAATAATTCTTATGCTGACAGTCATTGAATATCAAAAGATTATGGGCAGGATTCACAAAAGGGATGTGCCCTGCACATCTGAGATGTGCCGTTGCATCCCCAACTTGCACACTAGCATGATTCTGTAAGGGGCCCGATGTGCCGCACACCACCTAAAATGTTATGTGGTGCATCTGGAGGGGCTGTGCAAGGGGCGTGCACATGCATATTGTGCACAGCCCCATTCAGAGTCCAACTTGGAGGTGCATACCCGGAGGAAGTCCGGAGATGCGCTTCCAAAAGATAAGTCAACAACAAGTAGACATATGTTTGTGTCCACCCACAAGCAGGCTGCCATACTGCAGACAGCAGCACAGCAGACTACCTACTCTGGCAGTCCAGGTCCACCCCACTCCCTGCCTGTAGCCCCAAACATGACAAGGATGCCCCTGTAAACTTCTTGGTGGTATAGTGGTACTCCCTTTCCTGCCCAGAACCCCGATAGCATAATAATTCATCGTGACAAGCCCTGGTGGCTTAGTGGTATCCCCCCAACCAGAACCCTGATAGAGTAATACATTCACCGTAACAAGCCCTGGTGGCTTAGTGGTAGTCCACTCCCTGCCCAACCTGATTGCATAGTGAAATGATCCACCAAAATAACCCTGGTGGTCCAGTGGACCCCTTCCCATCCCTGAACACTGTTCATACAATAATCCAACATTGAAATACCCTGGTAGTCTAGTGGTGCCCCCCTCCCCAGTCTTGATTGTAACATAGAAATAAATCTCACTTTTCCTTGGTAGTCCAGAGGACCCCCCACCCACTCAGGTATCCTCACCCCATACCGCTCCCCCTGGCCCAGCGTAGGTGGAAGGCCAGTGGGCAGCTCAACCCACCCGCACACCACCACAGCTGCCCACCAACTGTGATGTCCATGAAAACAGTGTACTGGACAACTGTAACCACATTAGTAGACCTTGTCAACCAATGTGCCTGCAGCGTGTACTGTATGCTGTCATTCACAAGTCTGTGAATGACACATTCACATAGTTGTGAATGACAGCATACAGTACATGCTGCAAGCCCATTGGTTGACAAGGTCTACCAATGTGCTTACAGTTGTACAATATGCTGTCATTCATGGACAGCACAGTGGATGGGTAACTGTGGTGGTGTGTGGGTGGATTGAGCTGTCCGTTGGCTTTCCACCCATGCTGGGCCAGGGGGGAGAGGGGTGGGGGTGCCTGAGTGGGTGGAGGGGTCCACTGGACTACCAATGAAAAGTGGGATTTATTTCTATATTATGATGGGGCTGGCAAGGGGGCACCACTAGACTACCAGGGTATTTTGATGTTGGATTATTGTACAGATGGGGTTTGGGGACAGGAGGGGGTCCACTGGACCACCAGGGATATTTCAGCAGATCATTTCACTATGCAATCAGGCCAGGGCAGGGAGGGGTACAACTAAGCCACCAGGGCTTGTTATGGTGAATGTATTACTCTATCGGGGTTCTGGGTGTGGGGTACCACTAAGCCACCAGGGATTGTTATGGTGAATTTGTTACTCTATCAGGGTTCTAGGTAGGGGAGGGAGGTACCACTAAGCCACCAGGGCTCATTACAGTGATTATATTACTCTATCAGGGTTCTGGGTGGGGAGGGTAGCACTATACCACCAGGGCTTGTTATGGGACATTTATTACACTATCGGAGTTCTGGACAGGGTGGGGGGGCATCAGTCTACCAGGGTTGTTGAGTATGTGGCTGTACAGCTGCACTTGCAGTGCACCCCTGCAATACTCATTCAAATGGAGCCATAATAATATGCAAATGGCCCTATTGCACCTTGCATGCCTAATGGTTCCATTTACATGTTTATGGCTCTGAATGGCAACTTTGGGTGCAGCACATCTGGAGTTGCACTGCCCCATTGGATTCCCAGCCCAACCATGGAGTTGTGGCAGCACATCCCTGGCTGGGTGCAAATGTGGTATTCACGGAGGAGATTCACCAGGAGCATCCCCTCGTGCATCTTCTGTGAATACCACAGTTTGTGCTCAGCACACATCATTTGTGCCAGGGCATCTGAGATGCGCTGAGCGCAAATGCTTTGTGAATGCTGCCCGATTTATTCTAGACTGACATGTATACACAGGGTACCACAAATGCCCAATGTTTCACATGTAAAGTACATGCAGTTTGTCAAAGTACCTGCCCCCATCTCAAGCCAACATTTAAATATCATAACTGATCATACTGTAGGTGTAATCACTATTCCAACTTGTTACAAATATAGATTCTTTACCATAATGAGGTTTCATGTTATATAGTATGCTGTTGTGTACAACATTTTTTTTAAGCTTACTGGTTTTATTAGCAGTTATGTGAATATGAACTTGACTGCATGTGTTATATATTATGTAGTAATAGTATAAAGTTGTGATGAATTTGTGTGAAAAATGAAACATTTAATAAAAATGTATGTTGAAAAAAATGTATACTAACAACAAATTCCGAATATATCAATGGAAACACATGAAAAAAAGTGAAAATACTGTTTAAACCTATTCAGATTTGTTTGGATTATGCAGAAACAATTTAAATAGCAATGGAATGATGTATGATATGAACCTTGGTCTGAATCAGTCTGACTGTGTTACATAGAATATAAATTTCCTGTCCAATAACCCCAAATCTTCTGCTGCTTTTGAAGATACTACAGTACAAAGATACTTTTGATGATATTTATCATCTCTGGGGTAATTAATTGTGTTGCTTGTAGACATCATGAGGAAAATAAAAGAAGGCCAAGGAGACATAAATGCTGGAGAAGGCATTAGTTATGAGCTATAAAATAGAACTAATGATTTGGGGTAGAAGCAAAAGACTTTTTTCTTCTGAAACTGTTATGCAGGAACTTGAAACAGCTTTACAACTGCAATGTCTAATATAAATCTTGTGTCTGATTACACATTGATTCATAATTCTGAGCATTATTATGAAAAGAAACAAGTAGGAAAGGAAGAGTTGCACAGGGATTGCAGTGTGGGGTGTAGGGTCTTTTTATAAAAGGGCCAATGACAGAGGTGACATTCAGGGAACACTGAGGGGAGACTGACAATTAAAATGAATAGCATTAAAAACATGTTCACAGTCAGCTGTGATTTATTTTGCAACACACTGACCTCAGAAAACTCTACAGTTCACTTCATTTTCTAACACTGTGCATAATACCACTAGGCTATTTCCATACAATTATTATTGTTTGTTATTGAGGATCATAAAATAACTTCCATATTGACATCCAGATGCATGACTGGCATTCCCCCTGGCTTCTTCATTTAGTCTTACACATTGTGCTTTTGCTTAAGATGACACATCTTTATAAACTATGTAAAGCCTCAAATATGGTAGTTTTTTTAAATACGGTCAATGCATCTATTCCATCAGCTCATATGCTCAACCTCCCTATTCTTGCGATGTTTATAACCAATTCATTAACTCAGGGCCAAGATGTTTACTATGGTTTGTTATTTAGAAGTAAACCTATTGTCTCTGGAAATTTCATAAAATGTAATGGTTAAAGGCACCCTTTCATTATAGCTTTCATAAGGTTTTTAGGCACTTATTCTGTCCTAATGAGCATTGTTTAGTCCATTGACTGCCAAACTGGGCTAAATATCTATAATTACTATCATAAATATTTATGGAAAGCCACAGCAGATGAGGTTTCATTTTGATTTTCTGCAAGTAAGCAGCACAAGTTCCCTCATATACAACATTAAGCACCCCCTTTAAATGACTCTTTTTTATGATGCTACATGCAAAATCAATAAGCCTCAAGAGATTGTCAGACATCTGTTAGACTGGAAATTATATCTCAGTGCTCCCCCCAGCAAATAAAAAAAAACTGAACTTAGATATAATAACTTTAAATAAAGCTACAAAATCTACAACACAATGAATTCATGCCTTGGAACTAGGACATCAAATGTTTACACCCCACAAGAGTCAAACACTCACTGTATGACCTTGAGCAAGTCAGTTAACATCCCTGTTGTCCAGCCTACTCT
This sequence comes from Neoceratodus forsteri, assembly GCA_016271365.2. Classification (NCBI taxonomy): domain Eukaryota; kingdom Metazoa; phylum Chordata; order Ceratodontiformes; family Ceratodontidae; genus Neoceratodus; species Neoceratodus forsteri. Next base: position 14,148,189 of record CM057454.1, read on the forward strand.
GTGGCAGAAATGGGTAGAAGCAGGGAAATGAGACATTGTATTTCAGCTGGCTATAATGGACGTATTGTTAAATAGAACAATACAAAAAACAAGGATCATATTCAAAGTGGCATGCCTACATAAATGTGTTTGTGTTGCCACATATTTGGATGCACAGTAATACACATTGACTGTTTTTCCTCAAAAGTAAATACACAAAAAGTCAGTGGAACAGCTGCTTTCTCAGCTTTTTGCACACTTAATTCAATGTATTATCCATCACAGTGTAACATACAGATTGCTTAAATTAGCTCAGTCATATACTGTAGTAGCATGGTTCAGTGAAAGACTACTTCAAGCACCCCTAAAATTACTTGAGTCAATTGTTTATGATTGTTTAAAACTTAGGCCTAGATATTCTAAACAGGAAGTTGTTGGCCCTCTGTACAGACAGTTGGTAAGATCACATCTGGAGTACTGTGTACAGTTCTGGAGACCCCATCTCTGCAAAGACATAGACAGGGTGAAGGCTGTCCAAAGGAAGGCAACCAAAATGATGCAGGGTCTGCATCAGAAGACATATGAAGAAAGACTAAAGGAACTAAAGATATATAGCCCAGAGGAAAGGAGGGAGAGGGGGGACATGATATAAACTTTCAAATACCTCAAGGGAATCAACAAAGTCCAAGAGGGTAGCATCTTTCAGAGAAAGAGATGTGCAACAACAAGGGAGCACAATTTGAAGATAATGGGGGGATGGCTCAGAGGTAATGTGTGAAGTATCTCTTCACAGAGAGGGTTGTGGATACATGAAACAGCCTTCCTGAGGAGGTTGTAGAGTCAAAAACAGTGGGGGAATTCAAGAATGAGTGGGACAGACATAAGGCAATTCCAGTGGGGGGGTAGGAGGAAGTAGGCTGTTGGTTAACTAGGATCTGCAGCTTATCCATTAGGTAGTGAAATGGGCAGACTAGGTGGGCCAAGCGGTCCTTATCTGCTGTCAAATTCTATGTTTCTATGTTTCTATGTAGATGCAGTGCACATCCTGAGATGCACCAGAACAAACCAGAAGATGAGCCACAATGCAATATTGAAAGAACAGGGCTATGCAGTGCAAAGCTGGATGCCCCTGAGCACAAATATGATGTATGTGGTGCATGTGCATGGGGCATTCCCATGAATGAGCTGTGCAACCTCATATCCAGCAAAGATGAGCTGTGAATCAGTGGTGCAACGTGCAGATGCACTGCGCAAAGATAGACATATAAAAAGCATGCCTATTTGCAGTCCACCCACAGGCAGATAGCAGCATAGCAGCCATGGATGGGACAGTTTTCCTGATGACAGCAGTTATGAGGGGAGTGAGGAGATGGGAAGAACAATAGCGTGGATGTGGAAGGGTCTGTAGGTGGTATGCCTAGCAGAGATGGTACTGCGCCTGTATCACATTCGATCACCTGTGTGACATAGAGATCGTGGGCTGGTACAGACTCAAGAGGGCACTGCTGAGACGGCTCTGTGAGTTGCTCTATGATGACCTGCAGATATCAACACACAGGAGTCACGCCATGATGGTGGAGACAAAGATGACAGCAGCAATGTGCCTGCTGGCCACAGGCACCTTCTGAATGCCAGTGAGTGACACCACTGGCATCATACAGTCTGCCACATCCCAGCTCCTCACCCAATTCCTTATTGCTCTGCTGCAGCATGCTTCGGAGTACATAAAATTCCCAAGCACACAGGCAGAGCAGACAGAAACCATGCAGCACTTCCACAGGGTGGCATGCATACCAGGCATGCTAGGGGCCACAGACTGCACCCATGTAGCAATACACACACCACCTAGCCCAGAGGGACTGACATACATCAACAGAAAGGGCTACCACTCCAAAAACTGCCAGGTGGTGTGCAATGCCAAGGGGTGCATTACCAATGTGTGTGCAATGCACCCTGGAAGTGCACATGATGCTAACATCTGGCATCAGTTGGCCGTGTACTACCTGTTTGAGAGTGGAGGTATACTCAGCAGCCACCTAGTGGGTGAGTGGGGCATGACAATGAGCCCATATAACACACAGTGGCACACAATACAGTGTGCATAACCACTGTGTGAGAAACAGACAGGTCCCACCATGCGAAACAGGCAAGCAGCACCATAGGCCACATGTGTCCACTGCACTGTGAACCACATGTGGCAGGTGTGTGCTGGGCAGGGGGGGCATGTCCGGGGACACACACAGCAACAACATGTGTACAGGCATGCAGTGGCACAGGGAACGGGCCCACCACAGGTGCCACAGTGCTACAGAGAATCACACCTGGACAGGACTGTGGCTGTCACCAGCAGGGGCAGGGCACATGAACAGCAGTGCCTGGCTGTGGGAGGCCATGGCATGCCAGGCACATGCCCTGCATGCAACACACATGCAGTGCACACACTGACGTGATGATGAGTGCATGGCCAGTGTGCCATTGGGTGGGAGAGTCAGGGTGGGGGCCACACAGAGCAATGGAAGACATGCAGTAACACAGGGCTGTAGTAAACCTGTAAATGGCAGATGTACACATAATGCTTTCTCCCTTCCACAGGTGACTGTGCATAACCCCTATGGACATGGGTGCTCACCCAATATGCCAGTCCATGTCCATGCTGGAGAACTGGTACAATTAGGCACATGCAACGACATGCAATATCATTGAGTGTGTGTTCGGCATCCTCAAAATGAGATTCAGATGCCTGGAAAGGTCTGGTGATGCCCTTCAGTACAGCCCAGAGAAGGCCTGTGACATATTCCTGGCCTGTTGCACGCTACACAACATGGCCATAGACTGTGGAATCCATGTCCAGGCTGAGTCGGGTGACAGCTCTGGGATGAGAGGCCACAGGCAGGGGGTGGTCTGGAATACCATGACTGTAGGGACCCACGGCTGGTCACCAGGGTGAGGCGGCACAGACAGAGAGACACAATTGTGGAGGGGCACTTTGGAGACTGCAGGTGGGTAACAGAGTGGGCTAATGTATGGTTGTGCAACATTGTATGGGAATGGGGTGATAACATGAAAGGCTGGCAGATGTGGCATGACTGACAGGTCCACAGTGGTGGAGGTACACACACATGCAGGTACAGCCACTGCTGAACAGTCATGTCCAGGCCTACATGTGGCACTGCAGTGTATGGCATGGATCAGTGGACAATGCCCGCACACATGCACAGTGGACACACAAGGCTGCACTCATCACTCCCATACCAGACAACACAGCAACAGTGCCACACCACAAGCCTGAAATACCACACAGAGAGCATGGACATGCAGGCCACAGGCCCATGCTTGTGACCCACACTGGGACCTGGGAACAGACAGCAGGGTGTGTGGGCAAACAACAGCTAGATAATGACTGTGCCATGATAACTGCACACAGATGGGATCATTGTGACCTACCATGGCTGCCATGGACATGTGGGCAGCCATTCCCATGATGTGTGCCCCCCTCTGGGGTGACAACCACATCAGCAGGGTACCCAACCATACTTGTAGGGGTAGACCCATGAGACCATGACTGTGTGCTCATGGGTGCCTCTTTGCCAAAGTCCAGATGGGACCCAGGAGTGTTGGGGATACCTGAGACAGGGGATGGCATCAGAAGCAATGGGGCCATGCTACGCCATGAGGTTGGAGTGCTGGTGTCACTATGCAGCATGCGGTGAGCACTCCTGTGTCCATGGGGTGCGAGGCTGGCACAGCCCACCTCGATGGCTTGTGCTATCCTCTCAAAGCCTGCAATCAAGCCCTCTCACAGTTGAAGAATCTCACCAACAATGTCCACCCGGAGTTGGCATATCTCACCAAGCAACCGGGAGCAGTACCCAGAGGAATGGTCATCCATGATGCCCACCTGCACGTGCAGGCCCTGATATGCCTCCCTAAATGCACCCTGATGCTCCACTGAGGCCCACAGGAGCTGGGTGTGCTCATCCAACCCATCAGCAGGGGACCTGTCCTGTGGAAAGCACTAATGGCTGGTGAGTGTACCAGCCTGCAGTGCAACATCCGCAGCCTGTGGACACTGCGCAGCTGGCCACTGTTCAGGTGGTGACTGTGCCTGAGTAGGCACAGTGGGTCCCTGTACAGTTGCATCTTCTGCATGGGCAGCATATTGCTGCTGCATAATGCCCTGCTGCTCCAGGGTGATGGCCCCTGTCTGCACAGCCACATCCCGGACCTGGCCACCAACAACCATGGTAGGTGAGCTAGTCATTGGGCCATCCCGTCTGGAGCCTTGCATGGGTGCAGGGTGCCCCACCTTGTCCATTGCAATCTGTGTGGCCACCTGCACCATGGCAGTGGCACCTCTGGGTGTTGCCACCTCAAGCTGTGTGGCATCCTCATCATCATCATCCTCTGTTGCTGATGCCAGCACTGTGAGGTCATCAGACAACTCAGTGTCAGTCAGGGTGTTCAGACCCACAAATCTCAGCAGGTCATGGAACAGGCAATTCCTGCCCACACCAGCCTCATTCCCAGCTGATGTTGATGGCCTTGGTTCCTCCTCAACCTCCTTCACCACCGGTCCCTCCACCTGCATGCCATGCCCTGCAGCTCCCCTGAGGTGTGATGGCACTGTAAGGCAGACAGGTAAGCATGGTCGGGGCAGCATTTCCATGGATGTACATTGACAGGTGTACATGAGGCCATGTGGCATGAAGCACAGTTGTGCAGATAATGCCACACATGGTATGTACAGACACTGTGACCTGTGTCACACACACCACCGTGTGATGTGTGCACTGCATGACAAAGGGTCATGCACGCATGTTCTGTGACATGGCTGACTGCCAGGCCATGGCTATGTATAGGCACACACCCCTCCAAGCAAGGGGCACATCTGCCTGTGTGCGGGCACACCAGCAACAGTGACAGTCCATAATGGAGCATTGCACCATCATGTGTTGCTGACGTTCATGAATGTAAGACTAGGACACAGTGGATAGTGACCACTACTGGACACCTCACCTCAGCAGGCAGTTGTCCCCGGTATCACAACCAGTTACGGCAGCACACAAGGGCTGCATGGGGGACACTGCATGGCCATGAGATGATGGGGGGGGACATGCAAAGTTGGATGCACTGCATAGTGGCATGGTGAGAATGTGTGCATCCATGTGTGTCATACCCTGCACACCCAGGATAACAGCACATAGCCAGACAGTGAATGTGAAACATGCATACTCACAGTGCTGTTCAGGGCCTCCGTATGTTTGGATGCCACCTCCAGTGATACCCTCCACAGATGCCCAGGACAGTGTGGATGTGAGCACCTCCTCCTGTTCAGTTAGTGTTGGTACGGTGCATGGCCCACCCCCTGTGGCTTGCAGGGATGCCCGCATGGTGGGCCAGGTGCTCCCTGGTCCTGGTCTTCTCACTATTCATGCACTTAATGCATTCCTGAGTGGGGCGGTTGTACACCCCATGGGCATTCACAGCCTGTGCCACCACATCCCATCCTTGTGTCCTCTCCTGTCACATTCCTGTCTTCCCTGACAGGAGGTCCTCTGTCTGGACATAGGCCTCAACAAGGACCCCCAGATCATCATCCGTGAAGTTCGGACATCTCCTCCATCTCACCTCCTCCTTCGCTGTCATACTAGTGCCTGTGGGGTGGAAGTGTGACAGCTGTTAGCATGGTACACGATAATACTGTACTGCTCCAAAGCATGAAGTCCTCCTGGTCACAGACACATAAATAGATGCTAATGTGTGGACTTACACTACGATTTGGCAATTTGCATATCCTGGATGAATATGGCTCAATTGTACCCAGCCCATCTCAATTTGCTCCACGCAATTAATTGGGCCCGATTCTTCTACATTGCACATCTCCATGCATGTGCAGTTCTCTGGCACATACCGGCCATGGATAGCAGCACAGCCAGCCATTACCTGGCAACACACATTAAGTAGTTGTAAAAGATTGTCAATACGTAGACATTAATTGTATGCAGTGCACATGTCATGCACAGCGGTGCATGTGCTGTGATGTTGCATGACACATGTGCATGTTGATGCATGATTCTGTTAGCTGATGTGTGGCATTTTGAGCCCTTCCCAATATGACTGGCATTCCCATCATGCATGCGCATGTGTGCAGTGACATGACTCCATGCTCCTGCCCAGGACTGTGGGAATGCACATGTGTGCTGATGCACAATGGATTACTTAGCATGCATTGGCATTGTGCATCCATGTGCTGTACAGGCCGTCATATGCATGCCTATCGCACATCGTCTGCAAGCAGACCATATGTCATGCAGTGCTACATGCTGGAAGTGTCACTGTCTGTTTGCACATTGTGTAAACAATGGCACATGCAGGGGTAGCTGGGTCATGGTCACTTAATTGGAGTGACACCGAGCTGGCCAACCTTGTGGCATTGGTGCAGCATGTGGAGGGCTATCTGTTTGGTGCTGAGGCCTTGCAGGAGGCTAAGTCCCATGCCTGGGCCAATGTGGCAGATAGGCTTGTGAGGAGGATGGGGGTGCCTCACACTGGGGAAGTGCAGGCACCACTATGGGGACCTGTGGAGGAGGGACCCTGAGTGGCTGAGGGTACTGCAGCAGTGTATCTACAGGGGTGATGTGCCATGACCAGGTATGTACACTGTTTGCTCACCCTGCCATAGTCGGCATGCTGTGCCTGTACTTGAGGGGTGGTGCTGCTGTATCCTGTGGGCGCTGTGGGGTTGGGGGAGGTTTGTGTGTATTGTTGCTGAGGTGGGGGCTGTGGGGTGGTGACAGCATGTTGCTCATGTCTCCCTTCCATTGTGTTCCTCTTGCAGGCTGGGAAGAGTGCCAGAAGTGGCGGACAGGGGCCACGAGTGCAGTAGGTTCAGGGGGCTGCAGGCAGTGGGATCTGGACTGCGCATGGTGCCATCTCAACCTGCAGAAGGTAGGTGTGCTATTCTGTTCTTGTACTGTTCTGTTTATGGTGGGGGGTGTGGGTGGTGAGGGATTCATATGTCCACCACGACCACATGGCCACTAGCCATGTATGCCCCATTTGTGCCAGTCAGCATACTGAGGCCATTGTCCTGGCACCATGCAGTGGTCCTGCTGTGCACCATGCCCATGTGTGTGCGATACATTGTCTGTGTCCCATCAGGACTGTGGGTGCCCATCGTGGCATACTTGTGGTCCACTTGGCCTCCAGACATGGTGCACATACTATTGGCCATATATGGTGTGCATGGCATGGCATCATGTCCCATGGCAACATCCATTGCATGCACCTGCTGCCATTACATTGCACTGTCCCACAGTCTGGTCACTGTGTGGCACGGTTGTGGGGCAGTTCGCAGGTATAGTGTTTGAGTGGTGCATTTTTGGGTCTGTGCCTGTGTCCCATCAATGTCCTGCATGTTTATCATACCTGGGGAGGGGACAAGCCTGTGTATATTGTGGCACTGAGTGTATGTCCTTTGTTTCACTACAGAGGTCAGCCTGCTGAGGGTGGTGCCCATGGTACGGGCCAGGGTGGAGGCAGAAGACGGTACCCAGTCTGAGGCTCACCGGAGATGTTAACTGAAATACATCACAGGTAGAGGCAATATTCAGGTGGCTGGGAGCAATTCTGCATGCCATATGGGAGCAGACAGTGGTGCTCAGAGGGTTGAGCCAAATAAACTGCCCCCCAATGGGGACAAGGAACTGTAAATACTTCTGTGGCCATTGGACTGGCATTGCCCAGACTTCATTTTGCAGACCCTTATATCAATCTCCTCCCCTGTTACATCACCTGCAGTTCTTTTCCCCACCTGCACACCCTGTACCCTTATCATCCCCCCCATTTTGAGTGTTTTGGTTGCTGTTTTTGGTATTGTTATTTATTTGTGTTACCTTTTTATCTGTGTGTTGTATTAAAGCACTTTATAATGGACATTCTCTGTGTCTGTGGTTGGCCTGTGCTGTGGTAGATGTCTGCTGTCCTGTTGCTTACACTGCTCACTGTCCCTTGGCCTGCATGGCTTGCCTGTTCATGTCCTGTAACACATGTCCTCCCTGCCTGCCCACACAGGCCAATGCCATGTTTGCCATGGTTATCTCTGTGGTGGCTCTGTGCTGACACCCCCTGTTGCCCACAGTGGCATATTCGGTGTGTCTGACCCCCACTGCTGTGCATACTATGGTGTTTGCACAGTGCATCATGCTGCACTGCTTCCCACATCATGTGTCCCTGGACATGTGCACCCTATGTGGCCTATGCACATCTGGCACATCTGGCTACCTGGCATGGTTATGCCAGTGCCTGAGTTGGCTGTGCTGTCCATTGCCATCCCCACTGTTCTGTCCTGTCATCCATGTCCTTGTCAATGCCATGCCATCAGTATGTGCTGGGCACAGTGCATGCCTCTGTGTGTGTTGCCATGTCCTGTGCCCCTGCTGATCTGCACAGGGCCAATCCTGATCCAGTGCAATGCCACTCTGTTCAGCGGTAGTTGGTCTGGCTCATCCTGTGATGCATCAGCTGAATATGGCAGTTTTTTGGTGCGGTGCATCTGGGTTGCCCTTCACAGGCACTTGCGCTGTGTGCCTGGGGACCTTTGAATATCTAGCCCTCAATGTTTATAAAAAGTTTAACTATAAGTACAGTATTATACAATGCGACAACAACAGCATTCTACTTGTGTGCTATTTTCCTGTTATATTGCTACAGTACACTAGCTCATAGACAATGGCTATCATTTGCAGAACCAAGGTTCTACAGTATCTAAAATAAGTAAGCAATAACACATGACAGTGCATGCAGTTATTGGGTAATGTTTACTTGCCCCCAGGCTTCATGAGTTGGAAGTATGAGTAGAGATGCTGCAAAGTTACAAAATTTGCCTTTGTGAATAACAATACAAAATGTCCACTTTGCCATTTTGCCACTGTGCATTGAGTTTTCCTTTGGAAATTGCCCTTTTTTGAGGCAAAGTCTGGCAATGTTACGGCAACGTTGAAATTTCACTTCAATTTTGCTGTAATTTCACCTGAAAATGTGCCACTTTGCCTGCCAAAATCTTCAGAAAGTTGGCATTTCACACTTCATAAATTTGGCAAACTTTGTGAGTTATTTCACGGAGCAAGGTTTGCCAACTTCACACATCTCTAGGCATGAGGCCTTTCAACCATGGTGGGGGAGTGCAGTAATTACCCAATAACTGCAGCCCTGAAGTGTGTTATGGTGTTTATAAATGGCACCAAAATAATAATAATAAAAAAACACAAAACCAAATAAATCTTTAAATTAAGAATAAATAAATCTTCATCATTGGTGTCACAACCTGTCCACATGCAGGACACAGTCTGCAACAAATACCAGTTTCCTCAACCCTCAATACCTGTAAGCGACACACAGTAGATGGCCTCCATTCAGAAGTTATTCTCTTACCTGGGGACTTTCTTGGTATGAATCCCACCAGAGCCACTGTCCAAACAGTTTACTTCTAGAATATGGCAACTGCAACTTTCTTCTCTTTCCAGAGTGGGTTGTGGATTTGTCAAATACCAACAGTTAACTATTCCCCAAAAAGATTCAGCCACAGGGGCATGGAACATATAAAAGTAATATTTACTACTTTACAATATTTACTCAATTTACAAGATATCACAGTACACGAAGACTATGGGAATTGCAACGTTACTACAAAATTAAAAAGAAATGGCTTGCATGCATCAGAAGAAACACATAGATAAACCTTCCTATAGCTCCTTAACTCAAGCAAAATTGTACGATTTTTACCACACAGGACCTTAGTGAGCTATGGCAGACTTCACCTCTTAGATGTTGATCAGTATGAAGTCTCAACGCAGACTGACCTGCTAGGGTCTGGCAGGATTTCAAAAGCTTTCAGCTGCCAGCCCCCCATGCTGCATCATCAAGTATGTTATTCTGACATTGTGGATTAAACACTGTTTTGTTTACTGTGGGACCACCTCTCTGGAAAGCTGGCCTAAACCAGAATGTTGGATTTTGTGGACTTGTGGCCTCAGAAACTCTCTCATTGTTCTGATCCATGTCTACCCCAGCAAGTGGTGGCTGCATGGCCAGGAGCGTTTCCTGCCAAGAAAGACCATGGGCTATTTGAAGTTCCATAGTTAACTGACTAGGGGGTTCTGTCATTACAGGACAAAGGGACTGCAATTATCTACCAGGTGCAGCTGGTCTGCACCTGGCAACAATTTTATTCTCATTTCCCCAGCAGTTATCTGTCCCTTTAGCAGATAGAGTTAGAATAAATAAAAAAAGTACAAAAATGTAATAGCAAGATGTCACAACTAAAAAAATTGGTTCTTTCACCAAACAGCTAGGTTTTCCTAATCAAAGAAGTGAAATCATCTGGCAAGTATGTTACTCATATGTTAGTTGAGTTTTTTTTCCCCAGCTGTCACAGTAACTGAAAATTCAGAAGCAGTGTAGTTTCAAGGCTTGCTAGGCACTTCCCAGACCTGTGTAGTTATTGGTCAATTGCCGCACAGGTGTGGACAGCTATTTACCAATCAGATCACTGGAGTTTTTTGATAGTTTTGTAATTTTAATTAAAAATGATGCTGGACTCAAAAGTTGAACTCCAGAATGATTCATTTTTTACTGAAACAGTGGCTTTATGACATGCATTCATAACATTTACGTTCATTTTTTTTATTTCTGAACAAAATTAATCTTCTTTCCTTGACAGTCTAATAGATATGCAGGCTGGTTGTATCCCTTTTGTGTGACTGCTACTATTTCCTGTCCTTGGTTCTAAATTACAAAAGACTAAAGTACTGAGTTATAGCTACAGGAAAATGAAGATTGTACCCTTCTAGGAACTGGGATCCTTAACACACAATTCTAATTGATTGTACAGTTGGGAGTAAATGCATCTGGGAAACAATGAATGAGTGTGCACTGGTGCTGCATGACTATTTTTTCTCAAATACTCTCTGAATATTAGTGCTTAGTATCCCCACATATTTCATATTCATTATTCAGACAGTCATAAGTGAAAAAAGTATTTAAAAAAAACTCTAGTGGTAGAGCCAGCAGATAAGCTCTAAGAAGGGGATGTTCAGAGCGCCATGAGGCGATCTTCAAGTTCTGCCAAAAAGCCTAAACAGCCCTAATTAAGATAAGCTATACAGTAGCTTGGGTGATAGATATCTCTCTCTCTCTGTCTAAGCTGAACAAGTAGATATAACATTTGGCATTTGAACATCTTATTTACCCACAATGGTCTGTCTGAAGAAAGCAGTGCGAAGAGGTGAGGGAGCCTGGCCTAAAGAGGGCAAGCAGCAGCAGGCATCTACATAGAAATATTCCAGCCCCTTAACCTCACACTCAGAACACAACCAGCCATCTAATGCTGCTTTTCTCAATGCAGTTCAAGGGTAGCCCATGATGATAGCGATTATAAATGAGTGACCGTAGAAACAGTGACTCATTTATAGCACTATCATCGTCAGCTACCCTGCAAGGGTAGCGATGGGTTAATGAGGAAAGCAACCAGAAGGGGAGGGATAGGGAGGTGCAGGGGATAGATAGGAGCGAGGGTTTAGGTTGACAGGAGAGCCTGCAGCAACTAAGCCAACCCTGTGGTGTGGTGGTGAGAGTGGCTGGCTACAGTGCAGCAGGCACTGGGTTTGGGACCTGCAGGGGGCAATTGTTTTGCCGCTGTTTGTGGCTGTTGTTTTTTTTTTTTTTTCTGCTGGGGTGTTTTACCCACTCCTCGACATGCACCTGCTCTGGAGTTAAGAATCATTAGTTAGGGGGTGCAGTGGGGACCACCCCCCACAAAAACACTTTCAGTTGCCGGAAGTCGGGTAGCTTAGAAATGTATATTGCCGAAATGCATTTCGGTGATATATATTCGCTATGATAGGGATCGCTGTTTTTCGATCACTGTCAAAACATGGAACCCAATTCAAGTCATGGACAAGCAAGCGAAGGATTTTACCACCATATCTCAAGTAACTGACTCCAGAATGGTTGTAGTGAGGGCAGACACAAAAACAGCAGCAGGAGTGGCACAGCAGGACATGGCAATTCCCACTGGGATGGTTAAAGAGAGTATGCTTCTTCATTGATGCCTTGAGCATCTCAAAAATGGGGTCAGGTCCATGAATACATGCATTCTCAGTCTTCCAGAAGGCTCAGAAAGGGACGCTTGCACAAATTATTTTGTTACTTGGATTCTTGATGTCTTGCAAATGAAGCATCCAAGCCCAATTCAGAGGGCATACTGCATTATGCCCCTGGACCCCAGTAATGGTCATGCTGAGGAAGGTCAATACCATGAACTATTCAAGTAACTCTTAGTTCCCTCTCTTAGTGGGACATGACCCTGTGCCAAGCCAAAAAAGAAAAGCCCTCTCCAATGACAATCTGAAAATATCAATATCTTTTTGGACTTAGGTTTTGCCACACAGTGCAGGAAGGCATTTGATGGTGTACGGGCAAAACTTCGACAAGTGTGCATTCATCATCTCATACCAGCCAGCCTGAAAATCATACATGGGAGCAACTTATATCAGTTTTTAGATCCCTCAGAGGCCAGCACACTCCTGCAAAAACTAGAACAGGAGTTTACCACACAGCAAGAAGATAATGAGGGGGAAGACGAAGTGGAGGAATGAGACAGGAGGACAAATAGAAATCTATGTTCTCAGAGTTGACTCACGTAGAAGGTAACATTACAACTGTTTCGGACATTAATAACATTAAACTTGCTCCAGGGGCATTTCCAGGGTTAATGCAGTTATACATAATGTTGTATTTGTTTTTATAACTTAAATGTAATGCCTCTATATGTGCAAGGTGATGCTATATGATGCATTTCGGAACCTACCACCTCCTTAATGTTCTAATCAGGGCAGAATTTTCTGCACTTGTTCACTGTTCAGATAGTTCTATCTGTGCTGTTCATGTATCGCCATTGCACCCACAGATTACTGGACTCAAATAATTCATAGCCTTTTGTGACAAATCAGACTCTGGTAGATATTATAAATGCATAATTAAAAAAAAGCTTTTTTAGCACCTCACCATGCATCCTTGACTGGCCCTCATGCACCATTCACCAGCCTCTCTTTCGGATCACCTAGGTGCACCCCATCATCTCTCCCCTTGCCGTTGATCACGGCCCCATAGTGCAGCTCCCCAGGGAACCCCACATATCCCTTCATCAGATGGGTCCCACCTTCCATGGAGAAAGCGCCAGTAGGTGCATTCAATTGATCTGGGTGCTGCTGGGGTCAGTTTGGGCTATCCAGGACAGCGGGGACTGGTGGGCATCATCTGGTCAATCAGGGGTAATTTTTCCCTGGTTTTCTTTGGGAGCATGAAGTGCCACATGACATCAAGGCATAAGCTGACGTCCATCACGCTCCTTCCAGCAGCAATGCCCGCTGTGCTGCCATGTCCCCAGCTTCCACCAGGGGCCAGAAAACACTGGGCCACATACCTCCCTCCCTCCCTGTCTCCCAGGAGAAGGTGAGCAGTCATGGGATGCTCATGCCATCTCCCCCCAGCCGGGTGTCCGACAGCCAGGTCCATTCCCAAACCCGGGTGACTGGCACCACAGGCAGGTATCCAACTGCTGCACCATCGGGCCAGCCACAAATGCATGATTTTTATTAGTCATTATGACAACATAAAAACATAGACTTTGATGGCGATAAGGACCACTTAGCCCACTCAGCCTGCCCATTTTTCTACCTATTGGATAAGCTGCAGATCCTAGTTTTATCAACAACCTACTTCCTCCTGACTTCTGAACTACACTTTGAATCCTCTGTATCCTGTAGCATACCAGACTGGGATTGCACAGCTACATGCTAGAGAGACTGTGAAGGAGCACTCAAGCAGGAGCATTGAAATGCTAACCTTTGTTCTGTAACAGGTATGCCACTGTTGCCTGTGTAATACCCAGAGAACTGCCCAAGTTTTCAGAGCTGTTGGTGATACAGAACATAGAGGGTCGGAGGTAGCGACCTATATTTTGGTGACTTTCCAGAAGCACTTGTGCTGCTGAAAATACATAGATGCCTTGTTGTTTCTGTTGCCCCCCCCCAGTGCTAGGAGTCTTGGTGGAGAGCCCACAACAGAGGAGGATATCCTCATAGCAGCCCTGCAGAGGGCTGGGACCCCTGAGATTAAAGTTCTGTGTTGGACAAAATACACTGTTGGTGGAGAGATCAGGATCTGAACCTGGAAAAGGGAAGAAAAACAATATCTTTTCTGTCTCTCCTGGGATCTTTCCAGCCCCAAACCTTGTGATACACAGAACTGAGAGAGGGATGAGCCTTGATTTTCTGATCATATTTAATTTTTATTCTGAAATTTGGTAGGTACTTTGTTCATATATCTCATAGTGCCTGGTTCAATAATCTTTTATATTACATTATATTATTCTGTACCAAAACTTTTACCTCAAAACAGCCTCCTCATAATAAAGATAAAAATCTACCTAAGTAAAGTAAATTGTAGTAATTGAAGCAAATTGTTTTTGTGAAGCTTGCGGGTAGCATGCACAAATAAGGATAATTACATTTATTGGTGAATTGTTAAAGTATATGGTAGTTACCTTTATCCAAAAGAATTAAAAAAAAAACTTCTAATTAGGTAGCACCTCAGGAGCATTCCAGGAGATGGAGCGTGCTGGTTTAGCAGATTTTGAAATTATTCCACCTGAAGCTTATTTAGATTGGGGGTACTGCATCATTAATTGATATGGCCAAGGTATAATTGCTCTCACAATGGTCAGGCAACACACTGTGCATACTCAGCGTTCTCTTGAACTGAGCACTGTTTGATCAGGGAGCAAGACCGCTATAGTTAAAACAAACAAGCAGTGTCTAGACTTTCTAACTTGCTTTATCAAAGACTGAATTTACTGCATTTACTAAAGCATTGTGCAAGTTTAGTGGTGGCTTTTGGGTACGAATATATGAATGACTAGTACCTTGTGAATCTGTGCTCCTCTCTCTGAAATTTAAAAACTGGCCTGACTTCAACTCCTGGTTGCTAACTGGAGGTTTATTGGAGGCTTCTCGGAGGTTTTTTGGAGGTGTATGGAGAACATTTTTTGTGCTTATAAGCTCCAAGTGAGTACACGTTGCATTGATATTGAAATTTGTGAACTGTATTAGTTCAGTTGTATTAATTCAGCTTTTATATTATTTGCAGTGCTACTGGCTTTAGTTGTTATTTTGCTAGTCCTCTGTATTTGGTTCTACATTTTAGAATTATATTATTTCATGAGTTAGTGTTGGTGAACCAGATAAAAGTAATATAGAACAGCAGAGTATAACTTTGAATAGAATCTTAGATTGGTCCCTTTACTGGCTTGTTGTATATCTTTGTATGTCAGTGGCTGTGTCTTTAGCTACCATAATGGATAAACATTACAGGACATCACTTTGTAGATTTACCATAGGCATAATTGGTAACTGGAGACCTGAAGGATTTGCTTTCCAGAAGTGATGGGCTGGACTTGAGCACCCTCAAGAGATTAATGGTGAATATTCTGACCTAATTCACGAACCAAAGGATACTGATAGAGATGGATTGAAATGGTCCAAAATGGATGCCTATGGTAATCAAATTACATCGTTCTGTAAATGCTTCAAGATTTCTCTGCTAAAATCGTCAGAGACTAACATAGAGCGATTTGTGTTGAAATCATACTTACTGCTCTGAACTATTGCTTGCTGCATATTGCTGATTTCTGATTTTAATAATATATCATGTTGTTTGTTATATTTATCCAGATCAGCTTATAAGAGATTTTTCAATCTCTTTTGGCCCCATATAATTGTGCAACATTTTTTATGCCATTGAGATACAGTGACGTGGTGATATTTTTTTCTCTGATCATATATTGCACTTTGGAATGTATTGCACATTATATTTTTTGAATACTGCATAGAATTTGCACTTTTGCAGACACGCATGCACAAACGTATATACACGTGTTGGCGTGTGTATGCATGGGTGTGTCTGTGCGTATATGTGTTAATCTGTCACATTGATTGTATATTAATAGCTCATATTTATTACTTCAATATAGTGGTGAGTGCTAGGGCCAGATATTCAAAACTCTGCGCTGAGCAAAAACCTTTTCCGCAGGTTTAGTGTGGGATTAACATGGGTCTGCTATATTCAAAAGGCCAAACAGTGTGGGAAAACTGCATTAGCGCCGGGCAAAATTATAATGTATGCAAGGGGCAAACTGACATGAATACAGGCACAATGCTATATTCAGTGACTAGCACCATGAAAAGTGGTTTTGCATGACTTAGCATGACACTTAATGTGGTGCACATTACCACCCAGGAAAAGCTAGACTTAACCCTAGGCAATCAGCTTTGCATGCCACTTTGGCTTTGCGCAGTGTTTGCATGGCTTTTTCATGGCTTTTGAGTGACCCTAACAAATAAATATGACACATAGACAAAGCCAAGCATAGAGGAAACATGCTGATGACTGATGGCGTCCCAATGATGCCATCATCTGCCACCAGTCCCAGCCATGCCAGGCAGTAAGTGGTGACTCTGCTGCCAGTGGACAGCATGGCAGTGTGGCCATACAGCACACACCCATGGACCACTCTTCTGTGGACCCCAACACATGCCAGCACATACATGCAGCACTGTGGGCATGGAGGATGTTGAGGGGAGAGTGTATGGGTGGTCAGGCTGTGCCACAGACCAGGTGTGGCCACAAGGCTGGGACACATCATGCAGTGCACACGGGACAGTATTGGGAATACCCCAACACCGGTGTGCCTTTCTGATAATATATGCGCCCCAGCCACAAACCACACAGCTGTACAACTGCCACAGCACACAAAGCCAGACATGTATCTGTCATTGTAAGCATCCCATGCCAGAGGTGCAGCATCTATGGGTCACACAACAGCGTAACAGTAATGTCCACTGTCAATAAACACCTGCAGGTTGGGCCTCTCACTGTGTATAGTGCAGTCATCATTACTGCCCTACACACCATAGACATTGCTGTGTCCATGCACTCCTGGCCCTCTTGCTACTGTAGTGCCTGCTGTGCACTGTAGCATAACCTACAGTGTGACAGTTGCATGCAGCACCACTGCCATCTGTGCCTATGCTGTGTTGTCCCAGTACAGCTGCAAGCAGCAGAGCTTGTGAAAGTACAGTGTTCAAAACTGTATAATATTCCCCAAACTGTTTGCTTAGTGGTAACACATTTGCGCGAGTTTAGCGCATTGCTAAACAGTTAACCCAGTGCAAACTGCATGCAAATCAGGGCATAATAAGATGCTAATCTGAATGTTTGCCCAGAGACTACCTAAGTAGGCTCATTTGCATGTCACTACTGAATATGACAAAGTTTAGAGCCGGGCATACGTGTTTGCACTGGGCTAACGGTTTAGCCCTGTGTTAAACCTGCACAAACATGTTAGCGCTGCGCAAACAGTTTGGGGGATATTTTACAGTTTTGCACACTGTACTTTCACATACACTGCTGCCTGCAGCTGTACTGGGTCCATGCATTTGCTGGCACACACATTGGCCACATAATTCACCTCTACCTCCACCTCTAAGGTTCACATCGCTGTGCACTGTGTTGCTGTTGTGGTTTGCACTTTCTGGTTGCCATATTTAGAACCGTCTTATTCCAGGGATAAGTTTGCCCTGCACTCCCAGCCAAGTTTGCCTGGCCTCATTCCCATGCTATATTCAGAAGCTGTTTGCCCTGGGCTATTCTTTTTGAATATGGATTGTTTTGTGCTCTGGGTTAAGTTTGCCTGCCAGGCAGTGCTAATTTAGACCCAGGGCAAAGTTTTGAATATCTGGCCCCTAGTGAGCTAATATGGTCTTAACCAGAAGTGGTAAAGGAAACTCCCCCTTTGGAATTATTTTATTGGATGATACAATGCAAACATTGGTAATACCAGAAATTCAGGATCATTAAATGGAAAAAAGAACCAAGAATTTAGGGCAAATTCAGAGAAAAAATAGAAAAAAAAAGTAAAAATAGCAAAAAGTATTTAAAACCCATTGCTACTTCCCTGAAACTGTCTTTCTGCAAATATCAGAAGGAACTAAAAGAAAATAGACAATTAAAAATGGTGGATCTATGGGCAGGACTTAAAAAAGATCTAAAACGCCTTTCCACTCCTAACTACTCTTTGATTCATAGTTTAGAACAGGGAAGTAAGACAGAAATTGTTATTGACTTAACAAATTATGAGGCTGATTTAGTTAAATCTCAGGAGCTCCCTGAAGAAATCTTCTATGATTACTATGAATGGGAAACATTTACCCAAATGGAGAGTGGAGAAGATGTCTTAAATTATTCTGAGGTGGTCTTCTCTCCAGACCCTTTTTTGATCATTTGTATTTGGATAGATTCCCTACCCTTGGACTAACTAAAAGCCAGAATCTACAGGCTAACTCTAAAATAATGGAGAAAATGTGCCTTCTCTCCACTCTCCAATTTTTAATCAAACTAATGGAGAAAATACAGAACTGCAAGACATAATCCAAGAAATTAGTATAATGATCAAGGGCCTGAAAAGAATGGATACAGCACACAGAGAAGCCCTGGTAGAGGGCCTCAATACAAATAATAATAAATTTGAACAAATGAGTTCAGCAAAAAATTCAAATGAGGGCACAATTATTTATGTCAGGGAACTTTTTAGAAATAAAGGTGATTTTACAGCAAGTACTTCCATTTCGAAACTAATGCTTGAAATAATCAAAAACAGGTATTACGCAGATATGGTAATTCTTGAAAATATAGCAGTTTTGAAGGATGAACTCAGTAATTTAAGAACAGACGTCTTTCATAACTGTGTGCTCTTAGAAAAATTAAATGAGGACAAACAACCCCTACAATCAGATCTAAATAAGAGAAAATTAACTTCAGAAGAAAAAAAGAATAGAGGGATCCAGGTGAAGCTCCCCTCACCATTTGACAAAAGTAAAATCTGCACATGTTACATGCAGAATCCGGGGACAGTTAAGTTAGGGTAACTAACGGATAGAAACATAAATGAAAAGGTCAGGAAAATGAAATAAACTGAAGTACAGATGGAAACCAAGGTAAAGAAGCTAGGGAAGCTACTAAATACATTATGTCACTTCAAACTGTTAGGGATAGTAGTCACAAAAAGGAGAATATGAAAGAAAGTCAGAGGGATTCTTGTCCGGACCCTAGAAACATAATTACACTTTTTTACAATGAAATAACAAGTGGAGACATTCAGGTAGAGGATATGAGGGAGGCTGAGACCACTGGCAACCCACCTATAAACAATATTTATGAGCCTAAATGTAGTCTAAATATTACTCAAAGCCCCCAAAAAGTAGAACACCTGGTTGAGGTCAATAAACAAAATGTTTAATGCCGTATTAGTAAGAACAAATCCAGAACAAATAGTTTGATACCTTTTATTGGATAAATGAGGATGTTACAAATAGAACAAAGAGCTTCTTTTTTCAGACCAACAAGTCATTCTTCAGAAGCTTAATAAGAGTTATTTAGAAAATCCCACATTATTAACACTTAGAACATGCAGAAAAAAACAGAAATCATTTTCATTGGTTTAAAACAGGCCTTCAGAAATAATTAAAGTGCCATTGGAGAGCTTGAATATTTAAAGAGTGATTTCAGCTGAACTAAACTTAAAGGTCAAAGGCTGTTTAAAGATAACAGCAGGCAGAGAGGTACCATGTATCAGTCTAATGAATAAAAAAAAAAAAGAACCTTAAGATTCTCTGCTCAGCAAATTACATGTCAGGTGAAGGAAACCTCCCTAAGATACACATTTCACAGGTAAGGCCACAGTACATCACTCTGCTTATGATTGAACCGTTCATAATGAGATGACCCTTGAGAAACAACTACAAGCTAAAATGTAACATATAACCAAGTAAAAACATAATGCAAAATGATGAGCACCAAAATTACAGCATCAGAAAATATCTTTACATGGCATATAGAATGATGAAAATGATGTATACCCAAGGTGAATAAGTATATCTCACTGACGAAAGTACAACCAGCTGGAGATATTTCCCAACATACTCTCAACAAACTATTACGTTATGACCTTGTTGCAACATGATTTTATATATGATACTGTCAGTTGTCAGTGTAAGTGCCAGATAAAAAGAGTGCTAATCAGGGAACCCCAAGAAACTGAGACTATGCACCCTGATATGTACAGATTTCAAGAAAATGTGAGTGTATAACCAAAATAATATATATATAGATACAGTCTAAGGAATCCAAACCTAAATTCTTAGGAATTACCCCCCACCTCCCCCGGGGAAAGTAACTACTTAAAATGAAGTATAGGTACATGAATCCTAGTACAACATCCTAATAAATACAGAGTGTAAAAACATTATGATATACAGTATACTCAAATTACAGAACTAGCATAACAAAGCAAATATTCACTCTAATATGAGTCCAAAGTCCTAACCACAATGGCAACATAATGTCATGTAACTGATCATAAGTTTACCTCAATATCCCCACAATATTCACGTCCACTATACCCACATAACCACCCATCTCAAATACCCATATTAAAAATTCAATGTACCACACTTCTATCCTCACAACACACACATAAACATGTTCACAAACCCATGCACATAGACATACCCACACGCCCATGCACACATTCACACAATACTAATGTGAAAGGCCAACCTATAGATAACCAGTTAAGAGGGATTGTATAAGAGTCAAAGTCCCAAGGCTAACTGAAAACCTAAAACATGTATGTCCATCCTTTGAAGTAAAGGTCCATGTAAGTTTACATGTAATGTGTCATAAATCCAAAATCAATGTTCAAGCCATCTTGCACGTAATAAGAAGTAACATAAGTCTGATCTCACAAGCACGTCTTCGTTGTGTACTGTTGAAATGTCCTTTCAAGACCATCACAGACATATCTGAGATTGGTTATCCTGAGAGAAGTGTTGTGCACTGGTTTGTCAGTTGTCTTCCTATTAATATCATACTTGTGTGAATTTATTCTTTTGCAGAGCTGCCGTTTCATCTCCCCCACATACCCTGTACGAGGACATTTCTTGCATTGAATAAGATAAACAACATTGCTTTACGTACATGTATAATTACCCAATATCCTGAATTGTCTGTTTTGTGAGGTAATCACACAGTCTGAGGTGGAAATGTTCTCACAAGTTTTACATCTACGTTTATTATAGGGCTGTGTGCCATGTGATATCATATCACTCTGTTCAGGTTGAAGTTTACTCCTAATTATCTGGTTGGCGAAACTGGGTGGTTGTTTAAAAGATAGTAGTGGCAGTTCTTGAAAAATACAACTAAGGATTTCATCCTCACTGATTATGGGCTGTAGATCCTTAATAATCTTACGTGGAAGTTCAAGGTCAGGATGATACGTGACTACTAAGGGTATTCTGTTAGTAGTGGTCCTTTCATTATATTGCAGTAGGTGTTCTCTTGGTACTTGTGTAGCACGTTCCACTGCTCTGTCAATTTCTCTGGGAGAGTGTCCCTGCTCAGTAAAGGTGTTTTTCAATATAACTAAATGTTTATCTCTGTCTTCTTCATTTGAACAGAGACGGTGGTACCGAAGTGCTTGACTATAGATGACAGACTTCTGAGTGTGATTCAGGTGATTACTTTTCTTGTGTAAGTATCTCTGTCAGTCAGTTGGTTTCCTGTAAATACAAGTATGTAGGGTTCCATCCTTGATGGTGAAAGTGGTATCCAGAAAATTGACACTGGTAGCAGAATATTCCAGGGAAAGCTTAATGGTTGGATGGAGAATATTAAGTCCCTGATAAAAATCCTTAAGTGTGTCAGTGCCTTCTGTCCAAATTATAAACAAATCATCAATGTAACAGAAGTAAGCAAGTGGTTTGTGTGTACAGTGCCTTAAAAAGTCCTCCTCCAAATTGGCCATAAAGAGATTAGCATACTGTGGAGCCATCCTGGTACCCATTGCTGTTCCCATAGTTTGAACATAATGTTTCCCATTAAAGCTGAAGTTGTTATGTGTCTGAATGAATTTAACAAGTTCCCCCACAATGTCAGGATCGATGTTGTGGTCCAATCCTCTCTCATACATTTATTTAAGGCAGGCTGGAATGCCATCTGTATGAGGTATATTAGTGTAGAGGGATGTTGCATCCATCATGGCTAAAAAGGTATCAGGTGGTAAGTCCTTAAAACTAGAAAGTTTATGCAGGAAGTGAGTAGTGTCCTGAATGAAACTGTCCCTTTGTATAACCAGCAGTTTTTAAAATAGCTTCTACAAAACCTGATATCCCCTCTGTCAGGGTTCCATTACCAGAGACTATGGGTCTTCCTGGGTTCCCAGGTTTATGTATTTTAGGTAGCATGTAGAATGTCCCAGGTTTGGGATCATCAGGGATGAGGGCAATTATTCTGTTTCGGACATGGTCTGGAAATAATTTAACCAATCCCTGTAGTTCTCTTTTATAGTTTGTTGTAAGATCACTTTCCAGTTCTCTATAGTAGGTATGGTCACTTAACTGTCTGTTGGCTTCTTTAATGTAATTGTCTAGGTTCAGTATCACCACTGCAGAACCTTTGTCAGCCTTTTTTATAACAACATTGTGGTTTGATTTTAGTGTTTGCATCGCCCTGCGTTCCAGTGGAGAGAGATTGTAGTGGACTTGTTTCTTCATTTTAAGAATCTCACCAGTCACTCTCTGGTGAAAGCAATGGATATAATTGTCCAATTTCTTACTATGGCCACTAGGGGGAGTAAAATCAGATTTTTTTTTCTTGTCCATTAAATTGTTACTGTTTAGAATTTCTTCATTGCCTGTGATTTCTTCTCTTCCATAAAAATATTCTTAAAGTTACAATCTGCGGACGTATTCCTCCATTTCACCACAAAACTGTATTCTGTCTAGTGGTTTATGCTAGTTCTGTAATTTGAGTATATATTGTAATGTTTTTACACTCTGTACTTATTAGGATGGTGTATTAGGATTCATGTACATATACTTTATTTTAAGTAGTTACTTTCCTCTGGGGGGGTGATTCCCAAGAATTTTGGTTTGGATTCCTTAGACTGTTTCTATATATGTATTATTTTGATTATACAATCACATTTTCTTGAAATCTGTACATATCAGGCTGCATAGTCTCAGTTTTTTGGGGGTCCCTGACTAGCACCCTTTTTATCTGACACTTACACTGACAATTGATAGCATCATGTATAACATCTTGTTACAACAAGGTCTTAACATAATAGTTTGTTGAGAGTATGTTGGGAATATATCTCCAGCTGGTTGTACTTTCATCAGTGAGATACACTTACTCACCTTGGGTATACGTCATTTTCATCATTCTATATACCATGTAAAGATAATTTCTGATGCTGTAATTTTGGTGCTCATCATTTTGTACTATTTTTTTACTTGGTTATATGTTACATTTTAGCTTGCAGTTGTTTCTCGAGGGTCATCTCATTATGAACAGTTCTATTCTGAGCAG
The DNA here is from genome assembly GCA_016271365.2 of Neoceratodus forsteri. Taxonomy (NCBI): domain Eukaryota; kingdom Metazoa; phylum Chordata; order Ceratodontiformes; family Ceratodontidae; genus Neoceratodus; species Neoceratodus forsteri. The sequence continues at coordinate 14,171,712 of CM057454.1, forward strand.
AGTGATGTACTGTGGCCTCACTTGTGAAATGTGTGTCTTAGGGAGGTTTCCTTCACCTGACATGTAATTTACTAAGCAGAGAATCTTAAGGTTCTTTTTGCATTATTTTTCCATTAGACTGATACATGGTACCTCTCTGCCTGCTGTTATCTTTAAACAACCTTTGACCTTTAAGTTTAATTCAGCTGAAATCACTCTTTAGATATTCAAGCTCTCCATAGTCACTTTAATTATTTCTGAAGGCCTGTTTTAAATCAGTGAAAATGATTTCTGCTTTTTTCTGCATGTTCTAAGTCTTAATAATATGAGATTTTCTTAATAACTCTCATTAAGCTTCTGAAGAAGGACTTGTTGGTCTGAAAGCTAAAGTTTTTTTGTTCTTTTTGTAACATCTTTGTTGGTCCAGTAAAAGGTATCAAACCATTTGTTCTGGTTGAGGTAAAGGGAGTGCATATGTTAGAGAATGAAACTGAAGAGAAGCTTTCTGAATGAATGTTACTCTTTTTCCAAATTAACAAAGACAAAAAGGAGATTTTTTCATGAGACCTGCTTATTTGGACTACCAAGAAACCGTGCTTTTCTATTGCCAATCTGAGGATACTGCCAAACACATATTATATAAGTGGCCATTGCTGAAAATAAAAGGAATAGAAATTAGTCACCCCAAGCTGATTCCCAAAAATACATATTTGGGAGACAGCAAGGTCATCGTTGAGACTAAGCTTCCTTTTTCTCTTAAGCAAAACCAAAGTAAGGAGAATGAGAATCAGGAAGATGAAATAGCAAAATCATGAAGGCTATAAATGAACATGAACAAAGACAAAGCAAGGGCTGGCTAAGCAGAACTATCACAGTTTTTGGGTGAGAAACGACTAAACAAGATACAGTCAGAAGTATAAGAGATGAACTTCTCTCTTTCTTTACAAGATCCTCTGGACTTAAAATAACAAGAAATATGGAGGATTGTATTAAAACCCACAGGGAGTTGTTAATTGGCATTACCTTTAAAAGCCCAGTAGTGGCCAGTTCCCTGCTCTCTATGGCAGGTAATCTGGATAATCTTGGAATACACATTGTACATCCCCAGGACCTAGGAGAAAACAAGCCAAGTTACAAAAGAGTAGAAGGGGGTTTAATTGGATCAGTCCTGAGGAAGACATTCCCCTTATAGATCTTGAGATATTGGCTGATACAAATAACTTTGCACCTCTTATAAATTTGGATTTAGAATGACATACTGAGCATTCTATACCAAAAAAGAACAAAGTGATTCAGCTCAATAGACTCACAGTTCTCTCTTGGAGTATTGAGGGACTCAACCTAAAATTGGCCCATCAAGAGATTATGGGATTCCTGGAGACCTTTGATATAATAGGTCTCCAGGAAACCTGGTGCACAGATATTACTACCCCCAGAATATCTGGATATACAGTCTATGTGTTCCCCACCACTAGAGATGGGAAACAGGGTAGATTCAAGGTTGGTCTATCCATATATATTAGAACTAACCTGAACTTGAGAGTCTTAGAACATCTACCCAAAGCTGATAATGAAATTATTTTGACATTCATGGATGGGTCACAAAAAATCACTTTGTGCAACATTTATTTCCCTCCCAGAATCAAGACCTTGGGTACTAATGACCCTTATTTTTCCGAAGCAGGCACTAGATAAATTAGCTGAAACACCCCTATATTTATCCTGGGAAACTTTAATGTAAGGCTTGCTTCCAAGATATCAGAAGAGACATATTCCAATTGTGTCTTCTTCTTACCCACTATAAATCCTGCAGTGGCATCCAGAAATGAAACACTGGACCTAAAGACCAATCCTAGAGAGAGGGAACTGCTTGCATGTCTTGAAAAAAGGAGCTTTTGTATATTAAATGGGAGAACTGACAGCAATAGACCTGAAAAATTAACATTTATTGGTGCCTTTGGTGCCTCCACCATGGACCTGATTTGGGCCAACTTGGAGGCTGTTAAATTGGTTCAGAAATTAGAAATAGGTGATCGCACAGAATTCTCTCATCTTCCAATAATATTAATCCTTGATAATATCTATTCTAGCCTATCACAAACTGAGATACATTTGGGGGAGGAGCTAGAAATCATTAATGAAAGAAAGATCAAATGGGGCCCCATTTATCAAGCACAGCTCAAGGAAATTCTGTACTCAGGAGAAGCATATAGTATTCATAATCAAATTCTTGATAAAATCCAAGTTCCCCAAATTTTCAATAGTCAGGATAATATATGTAAAATCTTGAGAACATTTTGTAAAACCAGCAACACAGTAAATATTAGACAATGCACTTTTTTGAAATCATGATTTAACCAAAAATGCCAAAATGCTAAAGCTCTTTTGGCAAGACTCTTAGATAATATAGATGGAAAAGGAAGAAAAATCAACTGGATCATATGTTATTGAAAAAAGAAAGAGGAAAATACAAAAAAGTCTTGGAGGATGAAAGGAATAAATACTCCCATCGCTAATGGGAAAAATTAGGACAAGCGGCCCTTAATAGGTATGGGAGACTCTTTTGGAAACTAGTAGCACAGGGATATAATAAATATCAAATAAGGGTAGAGTCACACATTACTCCACAAATGTGGATTTCTTATTTTTCTAATCTATTCTACTACTTGGAGGAAGAAGAATAGATTACAAAATTAATTATATGAATGGGGTCATTTACCCAAGGCCTATTATATTCACAGAGGATGGAATCTATATTGGCCTTTACTACTTGAAGTCTAATAAAGCTCCAAGCCCAGAAATAATTATTGGTGATGTGTTTAAACCAATTCAGGACTGGTGGATCCCATTTCTTGCTAAGATATTCAATGTGTTCTTACAAAACCTAGAATTTCCCTCAAGCTGGTTGGGCAGTGTTACACTGTAGTTTCTATTATATTTGCTGTCTTTTCAGTCTCATGCTCTTCGCAATGCTGACTGACCCGCTAATAATTAGGTGAATGCATAATAAATCGAGCAAAATCAACGACCAATAAAAAAAAGTTTCATTAACATCATACATCGTAAAAATATCCAAGACATGACAGCAAATCACACCAAAAAATACTATGAGCAAAAGAAACTACTGATTTAGGAAAACAAATGTTCATGCTTAATGAGCTGCTCCAAGCTGCTCTTCATATTGCTATTTCAGCATTTGGCATTTACTCAAAACATTACTCTGTGTTGAATGGCTCTGCAACAACATTAAAATAAACATTACTGTAGTATCAGCAGCAAAAGATCTTAATAGCACGTAACAACATGCTGCTGCTAACAGTGTTAAAACTCACCGATCAGCATGTCCAGACACCGCTCATGTGCCCCGTATATTCCAGACTCCACGAATCCACAAATAGAGGGTGGTGGGTTGCAGGCTGTGAGTTTGCTTGCTACTGCAGAAGCAGTATCAGAGTCCAGTCCTGTGCTAAGCAGCTGATTGCATGACACATCAGCCATGTCGAGAGGGTATTCCCTCTTTGTTCCTTTCTTTACCCACCGTAGAATCAAAATACTGTAATTACAAAAGGAATTTGGCAATGGAGCATAATCAACAACGGAGACAAGGGCAGGCCAAGGCTATGTTGGTTTTGTAATAACCAGCTTTCAATTTTTGACCAATTACAATACGCTGTAAATTACTTTTAATTGCTGTGTAAGCTGCTGTAAAGCTGATGCCAATGTACTGATACAGCACATCACTACTATGTGTAGTCACTGTAAGCAACTTGCAACATACTTATAATCAGTAGCGGGTAGCAGAAGCACATAATTAAAAGACCACAGAAAAGTTTTGCATGGACTCATAGCTAACATTTCAGGATGCTAACATTTTCGGGACTACAGTATTTCCCATCTACAAAAAAGGAAAACCCTAATGACTCAAAAATGTATAGGCCCATCAGTCTAAATGATGTGTCCCACAAAATCTTCTCCAAGATGATTCTAGGTAGACTACTGGACTGGGTTGAGGAGCACTCTGTCCTTAATGAGGCACAGAATGGCTTCAGAAGAAATAAATCAACTGTACAATACTGTTACGTGCTATAACACATAGTCTGAAAGCACACTAAGATATGGAAAGGTAGACTAGATTTTGCTTTGTTGATTTCTCTGCAGCTTTTGTTAGCATCAGCAGGAAGATCTTCTGGTCCACACTTGAGGACTTGAACTTGGAGAGGACATTTTTGGACACCTTAATCAGAATACATGAACGTACTTGGGTGAGAATACAGTATAATCAATATGAGTATGTCATAGATATATTTAAAACTAATGTAGGGGTCAGGCAGGGATGTATTTTGGCCCCTACTCTCTTCAACATTTATATTAATATTATTTTACAACAAATTACAGATCCCAATTTCCATGCACCAAAAGTCAATGAACATAGAATAGATAGTTTGGCCTATGCAGAAGATTTGGTGCAGCTTTCCACCTCTGCATTGGGTCTCAAAAGGAAAACAGGCCTCTCTGAGACACTACGCAGACAAATGAAACTGAAGATTAATCAAAGTAAAATGAATATAGTGATTTTCGGAAATAAAACTAGGAGTACACCAAGGTTTAAGATTGATGAAAATACTATCAAGTTAGTAAAAAACACATGGAAAAAACACATGAAATTGATACAGAATAAAATGTCCTCGACAGTCAATGCTCTTAAAATATTTAATGCCAAAATGCATAAATCCTCAGTTAGGGGGATCTTGAGAGTCATCATTGCTAAACTTATAGCCAGAATAAGTTATGCAACAGAAGTTTGGGGCTTTACTAATATTAGCACCATAGAAATAATACTTAATAAACTGTATAGATACAACTTGATGCTATCCCAGGGAACTCGTAATTGCATCCTTAAACTAGAACTGGAACAACAATCACTATCTTCATTAATTAAAGAAAGACAAATCATGTTGCTACTTAAAACCTTTTTACTCCCGGAACACTGGTATCCTAGAATGTGCCTGGAGAAAGGAATTAGGCTAGCGACAATGGGATACGTACATCCATTCATTCAGCTAATTAAAAAAAATATTAATGCCATCTGGCTTGGGCCACTTGTTGCACACCATTTACATTAGACCATGGGAGGAAATTAGCTATGATGTCAAAATGAAGCTTATGGACTTGGCTATTAGCCACCTATTTACTCAGCTATCTTCATTAAAGCTACTTGATTATTACAAACAATTCAAGACCACTGGGGACTTGAACCCTATCTCACATATTTGACTTGTCCCAAATTGAGAAGAACTTATACTAGATTTAGAACAGAAATTTACAATGCTTGGTTTATCCAGCACAGGCAAAACTGAAACAGTGCCATCTCTCCCTTTTGTAAATGTGGGGCAAAGTCAATTGATGATTTAAAGCATGTTGTCTTACTGTATCCTCTTTATGAGATTAACAGAATAAAGTGAATGGGTGGATTGCTAGGAGGTCTCAGCCTCCCTCCTGAAAAGATAATCGAGTATCTCTTCACTACACAAGAGAAATATACACTAGAAATGGTGGCAACATTTCTGTTAACTACAGTTTTATAAGATAAAGATAGAATTAATCTATTTTATATGAATATATAGAATTGCACTTGGGAAATCTCCCATCTTTCTAATTGAATCTTAGTCTTTGTCTTTTAGAACATAATAAGAAATGAAACCTTTTACTGGAACTCCAAACTGTATAGCTAAAACCAAATAATAATAATAATAATAATTTTATTTATAAGGCACCTTTCAATTACCAAGGCACTGTACATAAATAACAAATCAAAACAGTAAAACATCATTAAAAAATACAATTAAATCAAGACAATCATAACAATCAGTGTTCTAAAAATGCAGTTTCCATAAAAAAGTCTTCAAACCAAAATGTATTTAAATGTGTCAGAGAGTGTTTTTATTATGAATGTTTTTAGTTTATCTTATTTTGTAGTATATTGTAATGGCTTTTGCTGATCAATAAACATGTACTTGAACTTGAACTACTTCCTCCTACCTCCCACTAGATTTGCCTTATGTCTGTCCCATGCGTTCTTAAATTCCCTCATTGTTTTTGACCCTACAACTCATGGGAGGATGGGGTGGTACCTGAGGACTGAAGGAGGGTTAGATGTGATTCCCTTTCACAAAAGTGGGAGCAAGGCAGAAGCAGGAAACTACAGACCTGTAAGTTTGACCTCAGTGGTGGGGAAAATGATGGAATCACTTCTGAAAGAAAGAATTGTTGAGTACCTAGAGGCCAGCGGGGCACAAGACCAAAATCAGCATGGATTTACAGCAAGAAGACCATGTCAGATGAATCTAATAGATTTCTTTGACTGGGTGACCAAAGTAATAGACCAGGGAGGGGCTGTGGATATGGCTTACCTAGACTTTAGTAAGGCATTTGACACAGTCCTGCACAAAAGATTGATAATCAAGTTAGCCAGCCTGGGAGTGGGTTCCAGGGTGGTAGCCTGGGTAGCAAACTGGCTGCAAAACAGGACACAGAAGGTAATAGTGAATGGAACACATTCCGAAGAAAGTGGGGTCACTAGTGGAGTACCTCAGGGCTCAGTACTAGGTCCAGTCCTCTTTAACATCTTTATAGGTGACATTGCAGAGGGTCTGGAGGGAAAGGTATGCCTCTTTGCAGATGACACAAAGATCTGTAACAGAGTTGATACACAAGGGGGTAGAAAGGATGAGAAGGGACTTGGCAAGGTTGGAGGAATGGTCAGACATATGGCAACTTAGATTCAATGCAAAGAAGTGCAAAGTAATGCACCTGGGAAACAAAAACCCAGGAGAAGAGTACACAATAGCAGGGGAGGTACTAAAAACAACAAAAATGGAAAGGGACCTGGGGGTAGTCATATCAGATGATCTAAAGGTAGGTAAGCAATGTGAGAAGTCAGTAAGGAGAGCCAGGGGGATACTGGGATGCATAGGAAGGGGCATCACAAGTAGAAAAAGGGAAGTGGTTATCCCTCTGTACAGACAGTTGGTGAGACCCCATCTGGAGTACTGTGTGCAGTTTTGGAGACCTCATCTATGCAAGGACATAGACAGGATTTTCAGCAGTCCAGAGGAGGGCAACTAAAATGGTGCAGGGTCTGCATCAGAAACCATATGAAGAGGGACTGAGAGAGCTTAATATGTATACCCTTGATAAAAGGAGGGACGGGGGACATGATAGAAATGTTCAAGTACCTCAAGGGAATCAACAAAGTCCAGGAGGGTAGCATCTTTCAGAAAAAGAGATGTGTAAGAACAAGGCTGCACAATTTAAAGATGGGGGGATGGTTCAGGGGTAATGTGAGGAAATTTTTTTTCACAAAGAGAGTGGTGGGTGCATGGAACCGCCTTCCTGGAGAGGCTGTGGGGTCTAAAACAGTGGAGGAATTCAAACATGCATGGGACAGACATAAGGCAATTATAGTGGGGGGTGGCAAGAAGTAGGCTGTTGGTTAACTAAAATCTGCAGCTTATCCAGTAGGTTGGGAAATGGGCAGACTGGGTGGGCCGAGTGGTCCTTATCTGCTGTCAAAGTCTGTGTTTCTATGTAATCTCTTTAGAAAGGCTGTTTCATGCGTCCGCCACCCTCTCCATGAAAAAATACTTCCTCACATTGCCCCTGAGTCATCCCCCCTCTATCTTCAAATTGTGCCCCCTTGTTCTTGCACTTATCAGTGCCAGTGGCTCAGCAGGTTGCACACTCGCCTCTGAGACTGGAAGATCAGAAGGCTACGGGTTCTATCCCCACTCCAGACACTTGGGTTAAGTCCTAATACTGACACTGCAGTGTAGCATGAGGGGGGTGCTGCTCTCCTGTGGTGCTCTCTTTCAGATGAGACATTAAACCGAGGTCCCATCTGCCTGTTCTGGTGGTAGTTCAGGTGGATGTTAAAGATCCCATGGCACTGCTCGAAAAGCGTAGGGGGATTTTATTGAAAAACCAAATAAACATTATATCAGGTAAATGAAATACAAAGGCCACAAATGGACAACATAAGTCAAACATAGGAAAATATCTTCTGCAAAACACATAACACATAATAACAGAAAATAGTATAATCCTACAGCCCCATCATCCCTGAAAGTGGCTCATGAAACCCACTACCCTTCTTATTTTCTAACTCCTTACTTCTATCCGGCTCCTTGTTGAGCCTTATGCCTAATATATATCTCTACCCACTTCTTCCTCCATAAAAAAAATATTTCCCAGGTTCTTCCATAAGTGTATCACTTTCTCTGAAGGGTATCTTTGCTTATCATTTTCTTTTACATTTAGGATAGCTGCTTCTGTCTGTGCAATTAGTACTGCAGCTGTGGTATGGATTTGCTGTAAAAATATTGACACCTACTCTGCCCTAGGTAGTATTTTATAATTGCAAATATAACATGTTGCGTACTAATATGAAAGGTTTTCCATATTCCTGTGTAATCCCCACATATTAAAGTATTATAGTTTATTCTAACTACAAATGGCCAGTGCCACCTAACCACTAAATCTGTCCAGAACTGCCTGCTATCAGGGCAAAAAAAGAAAAGAGTGTTGTAGTGTCTCTTATACATTTACACAGGATTGTTTCAGACACATCCTTTCCTGTAGTGTTTTATGCTTAAGATTTCCCTTCACTTCTAATTTACCTTGACAACAGAGCCAAGTAACATCCCAAACTGGTTGTGGTACTCTATTATCTGTTAAAGTTGCTAAGGACTGAAGCATTTTGGTAGGGACGCATTCTGGAAATACCAAAGTTACCTTCTGTATTTGAAAGACTACACGATTATAGAATTGCTTTCTTCCAAGAGTTAAAATTCTTCTTTTATCTATTTTCAACTGTCCAACCTTATGTAATGAAGATATGGCATATTCTGGTATTTTATACTGATTTAATAACTTAGGCGGGTACTGATCCCATTTCTCCATAGAAACCTGCAGTGCTTGTGCTATCCACATCTGCCAAGAAAACTACTGAGGGTTCTTGCAGCACCTGAAAGTATTAAAAATAAAAAGGTGTGGAAAAATGCCACAGGACTTATCATATTTAACCCCCATCCTTATACGGTAAATATGTGAAGTCCCTTTTTACCATGTTTAATTGAATCCCCCAAAGCATTTGGAAGAAATTTTTTTTTATTTTAGCTTTTGTTGACTGGGTAAGTGCACTAGACAAATCCTGCCTATTTTCAGGCACGACCCGGGGGAGGGGGATACAGATGAATGACAATTGACCTTGAACCTGATTAAGCTGTTGGTGGTATTTTTAGTGAATTCTGGTATCCAGCTGTATTGGTGGGGTGTATACATAGCTCAAGCGTGTGAATGGGGCAATAAAAACTTTTTAATGATAATGAGTCTTTTTTTGTTCCCTAATTTCCAATGTTTCCATACCCTAGCCTTAGATTTACATATATCTATTTCCCCCAATTCAGAACTACCATATCTTCTTTGCCAAACCAAATCCCTATTATTTTTTGGGAGAATCATCTATCCTGATCCCTGAAATATCTCCACCCATCTCCCATGTGTCATCTATTGGAATGGCAACACTTTTATCTCTATTTATCTCAGCCCCTGATAGTCAAGAAAATGATTGAAATACCTGTAGTGCTTTGGTCCCTGACATTCTATTTTGAACTAGAAGACATACATCATCTGCATAAGCTATTATTTCTTCAGCTATAACTCCTGGGTATGGAGCCAATCCTATGATTTGGCTATCCCACTTGATTTACCTGATGATGGGATCCAAAGCAAATGTGCAAAGGAGCAGGCTGAGGTGACAGCTCTGACACACCCATTTCCATAAGAAAAGGATTTCCCCAAATGTTCCATTTACTAATGGTATGAAACATGCACACTCGTAAAGAGTTTTTTATCTATCCTACCATTTTCTGAGGTACACCATATACAGTTAAAAACTGAAATAAGTAATGATGCTCTGCTGTATCAAAGGCTTTAGTCTGATCTAAGGCCAGTATGTATCCTGACATGTCTTTTGATTTACTATGCTCAAACAGTTCTCTCAAAAGATACAAATTATGTTGGATACTTCTGCATGGAATGGCACATGTCTGTACCAAATCTATTAGGATATGAGAAAATTGCTGCAACCTATTACATAGCACTTTAGCCAAAATGTTATAATCGATATTCAATAAACTTATAGGTCTCCAGTTCCTAAGACTATGCTTGTCCCCTTTTTTATAGATATGATTAATAAATGTTGTCCCTAAATCTGGTGTTGCCTCCTACTTTTCTCCAAGATATAATTACAGATTCTAACATCACACTTAATTCTTCAGCAAACTTTTTATAGAAATCATTTGTTAACCTATCCAACCCAGGAGATATCCCTGCCTTTAGACCTTTAATTACTTCATAAATTTCAACTTGTGAAATAGGCTTCTCTATATTTAGCTGCTCCCCCCCTCCTAATTGTGGTCTAGGAGATGTAAAATGTTGAGATAGTCCTCCCCCATTATTGATACTGGTGGTAAACTCAGTGGCTAATGAATCCTCTACTGTTAACAACATACCTAAATCAAAGCTTACTAGCTTGCCATCTGGCTTATACAAATCTCTTATGATAGTATTGTCTAACCTCTGTTTGCACACCATAAATGGATCTGAGGCTGGTTGCTTAATTGTCCCATACCTCAATGTTCTAAGGTTTTTACTCTGTCATTTTGATGCTTAGACATTAACTTTATGATTTCTGTTATCTGTGCCATATATAGTGCACGGTCTTTTGGTGGAAGTGACATTAATTCATATAACTGGTTCCTGTATCCTAGATATTTGATATATTCTGCATTAGACTGTTCTGTCCCAATAGAGATAAACAGCTGTTTTAAATCCTTCTTAGTGTCTGACCACCATTCCCATAAGTCCTCATATGTGAAACATAGAAACATAGACTTTGATAGCAGATAAGGACCGCTTGGCCCACCAAGTCTGCCCATTTCCCTACCTATTGGATAAGCTGCAGATCCTAGTTAACCAACAGCCTATTTCTTCCTATCCCCCCCACAAGAATTGCCTTGTATGGATGCTATGGTTTCTAACATATTTTTTTTTCACACTTCTTCCTGCTCTAATGCCAAAGCATTCAATCTCCACCATTTAAGTTGTGACAGAACTCTAGGTGGCAATGTTGCCAAGCTAAACAATCCCTGAATGATATGATGACCTGAGAATTCTATGGGTTTAATAGACATTTTAATTGGCTTATAATGTTGAGATGTAAAAAAACAGTCAATTCTAGTTGCATAAGTGTGTCTGTGATAGGTTGCTCCCATATCTTTTTTTAAATATCTATAAGCATCTATTAGACTGGCTCCAGTTACTATATTCTTTAAAGCATGTGAGTCGCAATAAACATTCTTGACCATATCCTCTGAGAATTTGATGTCTAAACTACAATTAACCCCCCTTCCCCATATTATGTGCATTCTGGTGTATAAATATGGTTTAACTTCCTCAATCACTTCTATCCTAGTAACCTTTGTCTATGGGGCGTATGTATAGATAAACCTAAAGAAGAATTCCCTATAGGTACAATCCAAAATGAAAGCCCTCCCTGGTAAAATGTCAATTGCCCTAGTTATCAAGAAGGCAGTACCTTTAAAAAGTATCCCTAGTCCATCTGCCGTGTCAGTGACAAAAGTCTAAAAAGAGGGGCCCCATACCCTGCTTCTCCTTAATTGCTCTACTTCAAAAAGAGAACTCAATCTGGTCTCCTGTAAAGAGGCCACATCATTGTTCAACTGTTTCAAGAAAGCTAAGATTGATATTCATTTTCTATAGTTCTTCATAGAAACATAGAAGTTGATGGCAGATAAGGACCACAAGGCCCATCCAATCTGCCCATTTTTTTCTACCTTATGAATGTGCCATAGGCCTGTACTCTGTCAATGGCCTATCTATTCAAACTCATCTGTATTGTTCCGTTATGCCTATCCCATGCCTGTTTGAAGCTCTGCACTGTATTCATATCCACCACATCCTGAGGTAGGCCATTCCATGCATCCACCACCCTTTCTGTGAAAAAGAACTTCCTCACATTACTCCTTAACTGGCCTCCCTATAATATCATGCTGTGTCCTCTTGCCTGCTATTTTTCTTATATTGAAACATGTTAGACTCTTTCACCTTGTTAATGCCCTTAAGATGTTTGAATGTCTTGATCATATCACCTGTCTCCCTCCTTTGTTCTAGGGTATACATATTGAGCTCTATTAATCTGTCCTCATTTGTTTTCTGATGCAGTCCCTGCACCATTTTGGTTGCCCTTCTCTGGACTGCCTCCATTTTGTTAATGTCCTTGTGCAGGTGTGGCCTCCAGTACTGCACACAGTACTCCAGATAGGACCTAACCAGTACTTTGTAAACTGGGATTATTACCTCCCTCTTACAACTTGTTATACCCCTACTAATAAACCCCAACATCCCCCTAGCCTTACTTACTGCTTTAGTAGTCTGCTTGGATGATTTCAGGTTATCTGTGATGATGATGATGATGCCCAAGTCTCTTTCTTTCCTTGTGACTGCCAGCAACTCCCCTCCCAGCCTATAGGTGGCTTCAGGGTTTCTCTTCCCTATGTGCATGATCTTGCACTTCTTTGCGTTAAACCACAGTTGCCACTCTTCTGACCATTTTGCCAGTTTATCCAGATCTCTTCTGATTCTGCCCACCCCATCTGGATCATCTACTCTGTTGTAGATCTTGGTGTCATCTGCAAACAGACAAACCTTACCCTCCAGTCCATCTACAATGTCGCTGATGAAGATATCGAAGAGGACCGGCCCCAGGACTGATCCCTGAGGAACCCCTCTTGGGACTTGCATCTCATCTGACTGAATACAATTTACCACCATTCTCTGTTTTCTGCCCACCAACCAGTTTGTCACTCAGTTGACCAACCTCTGACCCACCCTGAGCCTAACCAGATTATTAATCAATTTTCTATGTGGAACAGTATTGAATGCTTTGCTGAAGTCAAAGTAGGCAAAATCAACTGCAACCCCTTGGTCCACACTCTGGTTACCCAGTCAAAGAAATCTATGAGATTAGTTTGATAGGACCTTCCTGTTGTAAACCCATACTGTCTTGTATCCTGTGCTCCTATGGATTCCAGGTGTTGCACTATCCATTCCTTAAGGAGTGCCTCCATAATCTTGCCCACTACTGAGATAAGACTGACTGGTCTGTCGTTCCCTGCCTCCTCCCTGCTAACATTCTTGTGATGCAAGATCACATGAGCCCTTTTCCAGTCTTCTAGGACCTCTCCTCTGCTCAAAGACTCACTAAACAGTTCTGCTAGTGGCTCTGCTAGTTCCACCCCTAGCTCATTTGTACCCTGGGATGTATGCCATCAGGTCCCATTGCCTTGTCCACCCTGAGCTTAGTGAGCTGTTGTAGAACCCTTTATTTTGTGAAGGGACTAGTGCACACCTCTCTCCCCCCGTGTCCATGGTGCTGAGCTGTGGGCCCTGCCCTACCTTCTCCTCAGTAAATACTGAGCAGAAGTATCTATTTAGGATAGATGCTTTTCCTTGGTCCTCCTCCACAGACTCCCCCTTACCCCCTTTGATCTTAGCAATACCCACTCTGGACTTTCTCCTTTCACTAATATAACTATAGAAAGTCTTGTCCCCTTCTTTTACTGTTCATGCTAGTGTTTCCTCAGTTTGGGCCTTTGTCTGCCTTACTGCCATCCCTGCTTCCCTTAGGAAAGTTTGGTATACCTCCCTATCTTCATTCCACTGCGTTCCCTTATATTTCCTGAATGTCAGCCTTTTGGCTCTGACCTTTTCTGCTACTGTTTTGGAGAACCAAAGTAGTTTTCTCCTCCTTTTGCTCTTGCTTTTCTCTCTAACACAATGGGATGTTGCTTCAAGTATTGCATCCCTAATGCTTGCCCACTTTGTCTGTACCCTCCCTACCTGTATTTCTTCTTGCCAGGGTTATCTTAACGCTGTTGGCCATCTTATCAAAGTCAGCTCCTCTGAAGTCCCATAATTTTACGTTGGAATGGGATGATTTAGTTCTAGTGGCCAGTGTTTCAGACTACAAACATTCAAGAAAGCTAGATTTAGGGTGGCCATCACTTTTTAGTTAAAGAATAGTGTTAGTTCTCCTCATGCTGTGCAGTTTTATTCTTTCTTTTCTTGCCTTTTTTCTTTTCTGTCCTCTCTATTATTCGCTTATCCTCATTTTCTAGCTCAGAAGTTATTTCAGATCTGAGAGAGACCTCTGATTCTAAATCAGAGTCTCTCCCTTCATTCTGTAGTGGAGTGTAAGTATTCTGAGTTGGCAAAATAAAGTCTGGTAAAGTGTGTCTTGCTGCTGCCCTAGTAATCCTCTGTCTCTGAAGAGATGTTTTCCCCACTGGAGGGGGCATCTTCTGCTTTTTATCCCCAGCTTCACCTAACTCTCTGTCTAAACTCTCATCTCTCTGCATGTCCCCTTTTTGTGTTTCCTTAGCCTCAGTTTATATACTTTCCTTCTCATGAGCAACTGGGGCAGAGAGGTGGGTAGGGGTGGGCTCCTCTCTTCTTGTGTCCTTCCTGAACCTCTGTGAGATGCTGCCTGTCATCTCTGAAGTTTTCCATGGGTTCATTCTCAGCGCAGACTGAGGGGGTGTGGCAAACTTTTTGGGCCCTTACATTTATCATGGGCCAGTTGTACTAAGTCATCCTGGTCCCATCCTTCATTTCTACTTTGCCTAGCCCATGGGCATTGATGAAAAGTATGGCATTTTTCATCACATAGATTACTTTGGAATATATTTTCACGAAAGTTGCTTGGATGCCTATACCCCCTGCATAAGGAGCACTTTGTCCTATGACATGTGTTACTTAAGTGTGCTCTTGCTCCACATTTGTAGCATGCTTATGGTTGTCCTCCATAGAAACATACCTCTTTATCCTTCACCAGAAAGAAACTGTTTGGTAGGTGAACAACCTCAGAATTTACTTGAAACAGTTTAAGTTTAAACCTCCACCCTCCTGTCCATTGTTCTTCCATGTCAATTATTGCTTCGGGAGCCCTAAAATGTTGCACCTTTTCTGCAACCAATGGTAAATATCACTTACATTAACCCCCTCATTGTGAAAAAATAATAGTTACCATCTTAATCATTGGTTTGGTAAGGGGTATAGCAAAAAAAGAGGTCCAAAGGGGAGTCTGTTTAAGATTATTGTATTTCCACCAAAACCTCTGCAAACCTGCATTTGTTTTAAAGCTAATATCAAACGTGTCTTCTCCAGACACATGTATAAGGGCATATAGATCAGCAGGTGTAAATTGTATTGTTGCCTTCAAAAGATGTCTGGCTACATGCTATCCATCTGAATGCTCTGGAAGGCCTCCCCTATACCTAAGTCTGACCACATTTTTCCTGGGGACTTGTTCAAGCTTATTTTTAAACAAGTCAGACAGTGTTGGTCCCCTAGAGTGTCTATTTGAACCTTCCGTATTTACATTCTCACCCCAGCATTCTCCAGACTTTCGATATGTTAGCAGTAATTTCTGTATTTTCAGACAACCCTTCCATATTTTCAAACATATCCCCTGCATTATCAGCATTACTTCTGACCCTATTTGTCCCAATCTCTTTAAGGAAACTTCCGAGATGTGTCTTGTTCACATTTTGGGCTTTTCTGAAAGCAAGCCCCTCAGCTGACGTACTTGGTTTCTCCATTGAGTGGCCTTGTTTCTTCATATCGGGATTACAGCTGTTTTTATATATACTGCAGAAGATGCAGCCCTTGCATTTATGGTTCCAGTTACCTTTATGCTGGAGTTCTGGTCTTGTATATTTGTTGCAGGCCTGATCGGTGAATTTTCCTCATTCCTTTTTTATCCCATGTGAAGTCTGACACCCATTGTCCTTCAGGGGTTTGCATCCATCCTGCATTCCTCAAAACAGTGGTGGCTGACCAGTTTCCATCACCAGGTTCACTGCACTGTGTTAATCCGAAATGCCGCCTGAGCTGCTGTGTTACTGACACAGCATCCTGCTGCCTGGATATATCCACGTCATCTCCCAGAAGCTGCACGACCTTTACTGCTTTCTTGGTTGCCTGTTGTTCCTCTCCTGAGGTGGGGCTCTCTTTACTAGTGTCCAGCATGAAGATCTCCGCAGTTCCTGCAACAGGACTAACCTCTTGTCACTACAGCTGTCCTCACTCAGTAATTTCAGGTACAGTCTCAAAAACTCTCCATAATGTAGTACTGTGGGGCACATTTGCCTGTTCACATTGTTGTATGATCGCATTTTGTTCGTCCACTTGACATTTACCCATTGAGTGAGAGGACGCCACCACAGCCTCTACTTCTATCACATCCAACACTGGTTCCTCCATCTTGGGAGACAGAGATTCCCCCTACTGTTGAGTAGGGACATTTTTTTTATTTAATAATACATTACATCTGATCTTAGAAATCAGCAAAATCAAACAAAGAACAATTAACCACATTCACTTATAAATGATGAAAGACATAAAAAAAAATTCTCATAAAAATTCACAAATATCAAAAGAAAATAACACCATACAAACTAAAGAGGTTCTGAAACATCAAAAAAACAACCCATTAGCCAGCCCGTCAGTGCAGCAGTTGGATTTCCGTATGCGACGCCAGCGACCCAGGTTCGGGAACGGACCTGGGGGCACTGGAGGGCCGTGGAGATGGATAGAGTGTCCATGGACTGCTCTCCTTCTCTGGGGAGGGTCGGGAAAGTGCCCGGGCATTGGTGACCCCCTGGCGGAGGCGGGAGGTCAGCAAGCTGCCAGTGCTGGCACGTTCAGGAGGCGGGGCAGACGCTGGGCGTCATTGCATGACCCCGCCTCCCCAGAAAAACAGAAAAAGAAGACAGCTGCCTGCCGCCTTCCAAGAAGCCCGCCACGGCTTCAATTAGCTCCTCAGGCCAGCCCTCCGACCTATCCCGATGCCTGCGGCATGCAAGGGGGGAGTGCCGCAGCCCCGCCGTGGGAGGCAAGCCACGGGGTCTCGGAGGGCTCGTGGCCGATTTGAGGAAGTGGAAGCTCGTGGTCCGTGACTGGGCAGATAGTACCAGACGGCAGGCAGCTCTGGAGGAAAATAAAGAATTTAAAAAAAAAAAAACTCATTTATTCTAGCCAATGGATATATTTCTAGAATGTGGAGAATTTTACCCCTATCAAATTGTTTATTCTCATTCTGCTTCACTTTACTAATTGCCGCTTCAATTTGTTTTAAAAGTACTATATTTGGAATGGTCACATGTTGAAGAGAAAACTGGCATTTAGCCTGCCACATATAGTATTTAATGCAGGTGAAAATCACATTTAAAGTGCTTGGATGATACTGTTTATAAAAACCTGAATAGTCTCCTAGTAGCAGGCATTCATATTGTATATGTTTTGCTGGACCCCACTGCCATTTAATGGTGAAATCTGCCCAAAATTATTAGAGTAATGGGGCCTTCAATCTCTATTACTACCGCCTGTGAAAGTTTTGGAACCGGACCTGTCACCAGAGCCTCTCATACTGTTTGAGATATAAAATCAGTGCCTAATGTATTTGGAACAGTACTATGTAATATTTCAAGCATTTCAACTTCTGTTAATTTCAGGGTACCAGTATTTTCATAAAATCCCTCCATTATTTTATGTTTCAATTTATACTTGCATGCTGAAAAAGGGTCAGAAAAAGGCTGATTTAAAGTGCCATATATAAATTCAGCATTCAAAGATTTAGCCCGTCATACTGATATTCCCTCATCTTTTGTTTTATTTTATCAATCTGACAAGCAATTCTACTATCAGAAACATTCGGTAGAGGCAAGAGTGTATAATATTAATCTCTATATTCTAAATATGTTAAATACTCTGTTGTATTTTTTTGTTTACCATATTTAATAAGGCACTGTTTTATATCAGCCTTTGTATCGAACCACCAAGTACTCCAGTCATCATACATGTCAGCTACTGATTTCTGGTACTGAAATAAACATGAGTCTCTCCTTTATCTCCTGCTGTTCCAATAACAATACATTCAATTTCCATCTCCTTGTAACAGCAGGAAATCTAGGAGGGGCATTTTTCACATTCATATCACACTGTAGTATGCAATGATTTGAAAATTCACTATATTTCAGCTGAAACCTGTTGATCTGAAGGCAGTGAGAAACAAAAAAATTATCAATTCTGGTTGAAAATGCACTTCTTCTATATGTAGCCCCCGCATCATTGTGACTAATCCTATAGGCATTCTGCAACCTTGCTGTTGTAACAATATCCCTCAGGGCATGGGAGTCACAATATATCTTCTTCTGAACATTATCTCTTATTCTAACATCTAAACTGCAGTTCATATCCCCCCAAATCACCATCCTGTCTGTAAAAAGGTATGGCTTAATTTTACTGAAAAGTTTCATTCTTAAACTTTTACTTTGAGGTGCATACATATTAATCAATCTCAAATGAAAAACCCTTATAGTTGCAATCTAACATCAGTGCTCTTCCTGGTGTTATATCCATCAGTTTTTGTAGTTTGTGTACCTGCACCTGTGGATACCTAAATAATATTCCTATCCCATCTGCAGCGTCTGTGCCAAAGGTCCAATAGGATGGCCCCCAAGGCCAATTCCTTTATGCCTGTGTAATATCCTGTAGTGAATTGAACCTCGTTTCTTGCAAAAAGAGGATATCCATCACAAGTGTGTTAAAACATGCCAAAAGTGCTATCTTTTTTTTATAATTTTTAATGCTACAAGCATTTAGAGACTCTAGCTTCAGGGTAGCCATTATTTAGCTAGTTAAATGTGTTTTTTATCCTTCTTCCTTTTCCTTCTTTGCAGGAGGACACATCTGATTCTGACTATCCATCTAGATCTTGGAGAATCTGAAAAGGATTTGGAGTAATCACTGGGCCTGCAGGGCCTTTCAGTTTACTGATAGATTTTGTAACCCTTTTAGGAGGTATGCTACACTCTAAAGGAGGAGGAGGCATTACTGTATCTTCTTGACCTGCCCTGGAGGTACTAGGAATGTTCTCCTGCCCCGGACCTTTCGATATCTATTCTAAATCTGGGGAGGTGGGTACCTCAGGGTGAGCATGAGCTTGTTCTTCCCTAGGTCTAGTTTCTGAGGAAGAAGCTGCTGGCTGAGGATTACCTCTGCTAGTCTGTTCTGGCCTAGAAGGCTTACACCTCTCCTGAGCCTCTTTAATTAGAGGTTCTTGATTCATTCCTCCCTGCCTATTTTGCCCTGCTAAAGGACACTGATGATATGCATGGCCTTTTTCTTCACACAGGTTACATTTAAAATAATTTGTACAGACTGAGCTATCATGGTCGTAATCACCACAGAGTGCACATCATCCTCTGTCACAAGTACTACTGAGGTGCCTTCTACCCCCACACTTGTAGCAGGCCTTCAGCTGCCCAGGATAGAAAACCACCCCTCTGTCCTTACCCAGGAAGAAGCTATTAAGAATGTGCATGACATTGTTTCCAATCAGGTTTAATTTAACCTTAAACCTCCAGCTCCCCCTCCAAATCCCTTCTGCATCTATTATTACCTCTGGGGGTCCTAGGACCTGACATTTTTTTTCTAGCCAAACCTGAATGTCACCAATATTAACCCCCTCATTTCGGAATATAACATTAATAGTTTTACACAAAGGTTTAGTAATGGGTATAGCCCAAAAGGGAGTCCATAAACGCAAACTTTTAAAGGCTTCGTACTTCCTCCAAAAAGTGTCCGATCTTACAAATGTTTTAAAGCTTATATCAAAAGTGTCCTTACCCCTTACATTTATAAGGGCATATATGTCTGACGCTTGAAAAGTCATTGATTCTTTTAGCAGTTTCCTTGCCATGTATTGCCTACCTGGGTGCTCCTGCAGGCCACCCCTATATCTCAGGCATACCGCATTCCTTCTTGGGGCTTGCTCCACTCTGTTATTCTTAAATAAATCTGAAAAAGTTGGACCAGCCCATCTTCTTTCATGGTTTTGGGAGGGGGGAGTGCTGATCTGGTTTTCCTGGTTATCATTTGTATCGTTCCTCCCCTCCAGGAGTTGACTTCTCTTTCCTAGCATGATTGGACAAAGAATGCAATGAAGTGTTCTGAGAAAGGGGTAAATCTTTTTGTGGTCACTCAGTTTGCTGACCGCTAGTAAAGTTAGTCATAGGAATTTCAGAATCGGGTGGTAAAACTCCCACAGTACAGTGCTCACCTTGTGAAAAATCAGTCCAAGTGGGATCCAGCATCCAGTTCCCATTCTCAGGTTGTATCCAGCCAGCTTGTCTCAAAGAGTCGTCCTTTGACAAGTCTATAGTTGAAAAAGGAGTGTCCTGTTCTTTCAAATGAAAAGACTTCCGCATTCTTTCTGTGGTGGTTTCTCCAACATCAGCCCAACTCAGCTGTGAGACGGGCCATGGCCTGTCAGCCTTCTGACTCACTGCTGTCAGATTCTGATCCAGTTCACCACAGACTTCAACCTGCTTATTCGTATTCTCCCATTCAGCACCTCATGCTGTTTTCTCTATATTTTCTTTCACAATCAGTGCATTATTTCATTCCTGGGGTCGTA
Organism: Neoceratodus forsteri; assembly: GCA_016271365.2. Classification (NCBI taxonomy): domain Eukaryota; kingdom Metazoa; phylum Chordata; order Ceratodontiformes; family Ceratodontidae; genus Neoceratodus; species Neoceratodus forsteri. The sequence continues at coordinate 14,192,311 of CM057454.1, forward strand.
CCTGAAGCTCTGCAGGCTCACTTGGCTCTGACATCTTTGTTGCCTGATTAACACCAGGCATATTCTTCAGAAAGGTATGTAGACCTCACTCTATTGCAGGCTCCTCAACCTCATCCCCTTCATTTATTGCAGTCAAAGTCAGGGACTGAAGCTCCAACTGAGGCAAAGACACATCCTCCTCACTTGCCAGCCTGATACAGACTGCTGTCCAACAGGTGGAACAGCAGATCCCACTACAGATCAGTAGTGGAATTCCCCCATTGTCTGGCCAAATTTTCCCCATTCACTAAAAATATCACCAACAGATTAAAATCTGGCTAAATTTCAGTTGCCATCCATCTGTATCCCCCTCGCCCCGGGATAAGGCTGAAAATAGGCAAACAATTGTTTAGTCCTCCTTCCCGGTCAACAGAAACTAAATAAAATAAATAAATAAATCTCTTTTTCTGAAAGATGCTTCCCTCTTGGACTTTGTTGATTCCCTTAGGTGCTTGAAAGTTTCTATCATGCCCCCCCCACTTTCCTCGAGGGTATACATATTACGCTCTTTTAGTCTCTCTCTCTTTCTATGGCTTCTAGTGCAGACCCTGCACCATTTTAGTTCCCCTCCTCTGGACTGCCTCCATCCTATCTATGTCTTTGCAGAGATGGGGTCTTCAGAACTGCATGCAGTACTCCAGATGGGATCTTACCAACTGTCTGTACAGAGAGATAACAACTTCCTGTTTTCTACTGGTGATGACTCTTCCTATGCATCCCAATATCACCCTAGCTGTCCTTACTGCCTTCTCACATTGCTTGCCTACCTTTAGGTCATCTGACATGACTACCCACAGGTCCCTTTCCATTTTTATTGTTGTTAATACCTTCCCCCCATTGTGTACTCTTCCCTTGGGTTTTTGTTTCCCACGTGCATTACTTTGCACTTCTTTGCATTGACTCTAAGCTGCCATACTTTTGACCATTCCTTAAACCTTGCCAAGTCCCTTCTCATCCTTTCCACCCCCCCTTGTGTATCAACCATGTTGCAGATCTTTGTGTTGTCTGCAAAGAGGCATACTTTTCCTTCCAGTCCCTCCACCCGGGGGGGGGGGGCTCCTTTAGGGCTCTTGAAAGAGTATTCACAGAACTGGATGTGAATTCTCAAATTCACGGTCCCCCGAGGATTTGAGCCTAGCCCAGGGTGCTGCAAGAAGGCCCATCTCAGTGCAGTGAAGTGGCAGAAGCATTGATGAGGAGTCAGGATCTCTGACTGGTAGCCAAGGCCCAATCTGTATGTGCCTTATAGGTCAGTAATCTGACCTCAAATGCAATACACCTCTTTATCAGCAGCCACTTGTGCAGTTCCCACAGGACCAGGGTCATATGGCATGGTCTCAAAAGGCCAGTCAGCAGCTTGCCACTGCATTCTGCACCAGCTGCAGGCAATGTAGGATACCGCCATTGTGTCGTCGAGGCACAGGTCAGGGAGCGTAGGAAGACCAACAGCAGTTGTAAAATTTACAGGTAACATTTTATTATTACCAATAACAGTAAAATAAAAAAATTAAAATTGTTCAGTATAACTATTTACAAAGGCAGTACAAACAGAGAAAACAAAGTCTTTCATCTGAGGATACTTTTTTAATTCCAAATCACAGTCTCAGTCTCTCAGTCTCTCTCTCACTCTAGCAAATGCATTGCTGCTCTTATTTCTGTAACCTGAGCTCATTAAGAGACCAGAACTTTATAAGTTTCTTTCCTTGCAGGTGTAACAAAACAGAACATGACGTCCCAGAACTGGCCTCTTGTTGACAACTCTGCAAAAGAGTTTGTGCTGCATGTCAAGGTTAACCCCATTAATTCTAAATATCTTTTTGCAATCATTTAAACAGTATAACTATAAACAGTTACAAACTAAGGGATCCCAGTATCACTGAGTTTCCCCACAAAAATTCACATATATATTTTATAAATGCAAATACACAAGTGGAAAGAAAAGACAGAAACAGCAAGTGAAGGCAGAGAGATAGCAAGAGGTGGAGAATCATGAGATTGTTTGAGTGATCAGTTCCTAGGTCTCAAGAGAACATCTGGTTGGCCAACTAGACAGACAAGAGACATAAAAGGAGAAGACAGAACAGATTCTTGAATTTAACTCTTTCTGTGTAACAAATGGGAGAGGGTCTTACATAGAAACATAGAAAGTGATGGCAGAAGGGGGCCGCAAGGTCCACGTAGCCTGCTCAAGAACCTACCTGATGCTAGTCCCCCTCCCCCCCTTTGCCTTTCCTTATGCTACCTTTATGTCTATCCCATGTCTTCTTAAACTCACTTACCATTTTGGCCCCAACCACCTCCTTGGTTAGGCTATTCCATTGATCCACCACCATCTCTGTAAAAAAGAACTTCTTTGTATAACTCCTTAACCTCCCTCCCTTCCTTCAGCCTTATGTAATGCCCTCTCATTTTCCCAATCTCTTTCAACTGGAAAAGCTCCTGAATGTTAACCTTATTTATACCCCTCATATATTTAAAAGTGTCTAGCATGTCATCCCCTCCCTCCTCTGTTCCAGCAGTACATGTTGAATTCCCTCAGCACGTCCGGGTATGCTATATGGTGCAGTCCCAGAATAATTTGTGTGGCCCTCTTCTGCACCATCTCAATTCTGTCTATGTCCCTTTTGAGGTGCAGTCTCCAGTACTGTATGCACTACTCCAAGTGGGGGCACACTAGCACCCTGTAGAGTGATGAAATCACCTCCCTCTTGTGACTTATGATTCTCTTCCCGATGCAGCCCAGCATGCCACTTGCCTTTAGTGCTGCCTTTTAACACTGTTTACCCACTTTGAAGTCTTCTTATATAATGACCCCTAAGTCCCTCTCTTGGCTGATGGAGGCCAGCTTCTCTCCTCCCAGGCAGTAATCCTCTTTGGGATTGTTTCTGCCTAAGTGCATGACTTTGCACTTTTGGCATTGAATTTCAGCTGCCATGCTTCTGACCACTCCTCCAGTTTCTTCAAGTCTGAAGTCATACTCCTCACACCCTCAGGGGAGTCCACGCTGCTGCAAATCTTGGTGTAATCAGCAAATAGACACACTTTACCTTCTATCCCATTTGAATGTCTGATATGAACACATTGAAGATTAGGGGACCCAGTACCGAATCCTGTGGTACTCAGCTGGTCACCTCCCTGTCAGCTGAAAATGCCCTATTTACCTGAACCCTCTGTAGTCTTCCTCTCAGCCAACTACTCACTCACTCAACCACCTTCCTGTCCACCCTCATGTGGTCCAGCTTCCTTTCCAGCCTTCTGTGTGGAACAGAGTCAAAGGCTTTGCTAATGTCCAAATAGACATCTACCAGCGCTCCCTGATCTACTATCCTTGTAACCCAGTCAAAGAAGTCAACCAGATTAGTTTGGAAAGACCTACCTGCCATGAACCCATGCTATTTTGGGTCTTGCTGCCCACTAGATTCCAGATACATTATGATTCTCTGTTTGAGTAGTGTCTCCATCAACTTCCCTACCACCACCACCGATGTGAGGCTTACTGGACAGTAATTGCCAGCTTCCTCCCTGCTCCCTGATTTGTGGAGCAGGAGCACTGTTGCCCTTTTCCAGTCTTCTGGTATGGTCCCACTCACTGGTGATTTCATGAATTGTTCTGCTAGGGGTGCTGCTAATACACTCCCCAGCTCCCTGAGAACTCTAGGGTGAATCCCATCTGGTCTCATGGCCTTGTCCACCTTTAGTTTATTTAAAGTGTCCAGGACTTGAGCCTCTGTGAATGGGCTTGTGTCAACCCCCAGTCCCTGGGTGTAGCTGCTATGCAGGCTTGGCCCATCTCCTGCACTCTTTTTGGTGAAAACAGAACAGAAGTACTGGTTTAAGACTTCTGCTTTCTCACAACCTTTTTCTACCAGTTTCTTTCCAATATCTGCTAATCTAACTATCCCCCTTGGTTTTCCTATTCTCCCATATGTACCTAAAGAAGGCTTTATCACCCTCCTTTAACCCCTGCACAATCCTCAGTTCAGTCAGGGCTTTAGCCTTCCTTACTGCCTTACCAGCTTCCCTCTGCACTACCATATAGAATTCCTTATCTTCATCTTTCATCGACACCCTAAGCTTTGTGTACACCTTCTTTTTCTCCCTTACTATTGCAGCCACCTCCCTGGTGAACCAGAGGGAGTTTCCTTTTCTTATTAGCCTCGCTCACCCTTCTGATGCACTGTTCAGTTACCTCTGTGCTAGCTCCTTTGGGGTACTCCCACATTTTGTCTACTCCTTTCTCTAGCCTGCATCTAAGATTCTCTGCAAGACTATCTCTCATTTTCCAAATGTATGCTTTTCTGGAATCTAAAACCCTGATCTTGGAGTGACTAATGTCTTCACTAATGTTTACTTTAAATCCCACCATGCAGTGGTCACTATTTCCTAAGTGGCACCCCACCTCTACCGCCTTTACCCTGTCATTATTAGTTAAAACCAAGTCCAGGACAGCTTCACCTCTGGTCGGAGTTTCCTCAAGCTGCCTCAGCCCTGCATCCTGCAAGGCCATTACCAAGTCCCCTCCTCTTGATGAAGATGCTGTACAAGATTTCCAGTTTATGTCTGGTAAAATAAAATCCCTATTATTATTGTCTCGCCCTTGTCTGCCATTTTGTGGAATATCTCCATCATTTCCTTGTCCCCAATATCCCCTTGCAACAGGGGCCTGTAGATGACTCCTATACTAATGGCTGTCCCTGATCCTGTCTCAGCTGTTACCCATATTGCTTCTGACTCATCCAGGATCCCCTGAATCTCTGTAGCCTTGGTTTCCTCCCAGATATATATTGCTACCCCACCCTCTTTCCTACCCTTCCTGTACCATCTGTAGAGGTGGTAGCCCAGGATAACCATGTCCCAACCATGGTTATCTGTAAAGCAAGTTTCCATCACAGCCAGTAAGTCAAGTTCAGCTTCAGCCATGATGACCTTGAGGTCAGGAATTTTGTTCACCAGGCTTCTGTCATTTGTTGCCATTATCCTCCATGTTCTACCCCCACTCTTCACACAGGTGGGTGCCCTTTTTGTTTTTCCATGCCTCTTTATTATCCTTAATGGATCTCCTTTGGTCTGCACCTATGGTTTTGGATGGAAGATTTATGGGGCTATTTCGGTCTGCACTTGTGGTTGTGGATGAAAAGTTTTGTTGGAAAGGTTTCCACCCCTCATTTGTACCCCTGCCAGAACTCCTTATATCTGTACCTGTGGTTTCAGATGAAAAATTTTGTTGAAAAGTTTTGCCGCAGGTATTGACAAGAGAGTTTTCCCCTTATTTGTATGGTATTATCATGCTATGCATTAGTTATCCTATCATTTGCTGCTGTCAGGAAGGTAGTGACCTTCTTACCCTTCCCCTTGGTAAGTGTTATCAGGACCTCCCCAGCCTTCAGTTTAAATGAACCACGTACACATCAAATTGTTAACCAAGTGCCCTCACCCCTTCCTTTGTCAGGTGGAGGCCATCATACTTGAAAGAAGCCCCTCTCCCAGAAGGTCTCTCAGTTGACAATGAGACAATAGCCATCTTCCTGGCACCATTCCCTCAGTCATACATTAATCTCATGTATGTCCTCCTGTCTGACCCTCTTGGTGCTTCCACCCCACCCCCAGAATTGAAGCACCTCCGAGAATGCCAGTGTGAATGAAAGAGAAGATATTCTGTTAGCAAGTTGTACAATGTGTTCCTTTGTCTCTGCAACAGATTGATTAGACAAGTCATTTGTCCCTAAGTGAACGACTACATGTTTCATTCCATCCTCCCTTCGCACAGTCTGCTCATTGTGTTTTGTATTCCTTTTTGCAGATTCAGCTGGGAGACACTTGACAATGATCCTGGTACCACCGTTTGAATTTATGTGGGATTCCACTGGGCAGATCATGGAATCTCCCACTATGACAAGTTTCCTTTTGTCCCTGTTGCCATTGTTTTCTTTATCCTTTTTGATCATGCTTGGCTCTGTGAGCCATTGCCTAGAAGCACCGCAATGCCCAGTGACTGGTCCCATTACCAGTGGTGCATATCTGTTATTTATAAGCACATTGTTTTTGGGTGTTTGTGTTTTAGTTCTTGCCACATGGCCTCACCTCCCCCTCCTGATCATCTGCCAGCCTTCCAATTCTGGATCCTGCCTTGGACTGTTGCTGACATTTGTTTGCTGCTGGGTCAGAGGTGGGACGAGCAGGTACTGTAGCTTTGTAGTTCGACCTGGAGCTTATGTATTGTGGTCCATGCTTCCCTCATCTGGGCTGTAAGATCATCTATAGCCCAGCAAGCCGGATATTGACCCAGGCCATGGCAGAGCACCCTGCTGAATAGGGCACCCACATTGTCCACAAGTGGCAATCTCCATTGCTACTAGAATATTTTAGGTTGGAGCGGATCCACTTGGGTGACTTCTAGAGAGCAAAAAGACTATGTATCCTCCTGTTGTGGTTTTAGAGCAGCTGTTTTAAGGAAAATATGGAAGCAAAGGTTAGAACAGCTTGGAGAAAACAAATATTTTTTTTTGCCTTAATTGTGTGGAGATTCTCAGCTGAGCAATGTGCGGATCAAAGTCAGTGAAGAGAAAAGAAGATAATTTTTTTTCTGAGATGTGCATTAAGTCCTGCCCCTTCCTTACTTCTGCAGGAAGGATATGAGAGGTTCATGGGCTATGAGCAGTAACTCATACAAAAAAGTGATATGAGCCCAAAAGGTATTGAACCGGTGTAATGGGAGCTGTTTGCATTCTAACTCAATAATAGTCAATATTGCATTTTCAATATGTTGTATAATGGTAGACGGACAAGTTGGAATTTGTTGCAATACATATTGGCATCTGGCTTGCCACATATAATATTTACAGATAGCAAACAATACTCTAAGAGTACTAGGATGGAATTTTTTCCATAGAGCAGAGAAATCACCCAAAATTAACACTTGACATGTAATTCTACTCAGAAAAGGCCATTTCCACTTATTGGCCAGTGTTTTCCAAAAGAGATGGGCATCTGTACAAGTAAAGAAAAAATGTTCCATAGTTTCCTCTATGTGAACACAAAAAGGTTTAGAGCAATATCTATCCTGTGAGGATTTGTGTTTCAAATTTCCCCGGACTTGTAACCTGCCGTGGCAACACAGCCAGGAGACATCCCACATGTGTGATGGGATTCTTTTGTCTCTAAGAATGTCAAGAGCACAAGTCATACGGGATAAAGGACAATTAGGAAATTGTAGCACTGGTTTAGAAACTGTTATAAAAGCATTATACAGTTGTTTCCTGGTGAGTAACAAGAGAGATGTTTTACTAAACTTCCAAACCCGTAGTGTACGGAATCCATCTATGGCATAAGATGGAAAACCAGAAACACAGAAAGGGTAAGCGGGAGGTCAGTCCAGCAGACATGATAGGATCACAGGCTTGCATACCCATGAATCGAGACATGGGATAAATATCAAAGCTCTGAAAAGGTGAAAAGAAAAAAAAAAGAAAAAAGCAATCGGATGTATCATACCTAGCCCACCCTGATGTACCGGTAAGTAAGTCACATCACGTTTAATTGGATTAAGGCAACTTCCCCAAACCATTTGAAAAAATACACTAAATATTCTGGCTTCTAGGTGTTTGAGAGGGGCATACATATGACTAAGAAATAAAAAAATAGGGAGCAGAAATTTTTTGACTCTACTAAGACCCTCTTCTTCTTACCCAATCTCCAAGTTTTCCAGATTCAAACTTTATTTTCGCCAAGTGATAGGCACTTTTCCCAGTTATAGTTAGCTCCATCTGTAACATTGAACCAGATCCCTAAAATTCTTTGAGGAGTAGTACAAATTCTGATACCACTCACCCCCAGCATAATGGCAGACACAGGGTCCAATGGAATGCAGACGCATTTCTGTAAATTAATATTACCTCCCAAAATTAAAGAAAAGGACTGAAATATCTGGATTGCTCGATCACCTGAGTCTTGGTTCAGTGTAAACAACACTACATCATCCGCATAGACAGAAATCTTTACAGGTAATAAATCAGGATGGGGTGTTAGACCAATAATTCTAGAATCCCATCTAATCTGTCTAATAATGGGATCTAATTCAAAAGTATATATCAATGGGCTAAATGGACAACCTTGGTGAAGCCCAACCTTCTGTAGGAAAGTTTCACCCTGTAAACATTAATTACAGGAACAAAATATGCTAGTGAGAATATGTGTGTAAGCCAATGCAAAAAAAGTTTCTGGATACCATAAAGTGACATGACCGGAAGTAAATAAGTGTGGTGTATGGAGTCAAAGGCTTTTGTTTGGTCCAGGGAAAGAACAAAACCTGATAGTCTATTATTTTTTTGAGCTTCAAAAATCTCACGTAAGAGAAAGAGATTTGTTTGAATAGAGTGCCCCGGTACAGCACAAGATTGAGCTGGGTCAATAAGATCAGGGGCAACCTGTCGAAGGCAGGAACTAAGTATTCTAGATAGAATTTTGAAGTCTGTGTTTAGGAGATGAAGGGGTCTCCAATTAGTAAGAGAGTGTGCATCACCTTTTTTATAGAGAAACTTTAAAAAGGACATACCAAATTCAGGAGCCTTTTCTGAATTATTCAAGATATAATTATAAACTTGGATCAATACTTCTAATAAATTATCTCGAAATGTTTTGTAAAACTCATTTGTGAGACCATCTGGTCCCAGATCCACCTTCAGTTTGAGATGGGATATAGCATGAGCAACTTCATCTTGTGTTATCTTGCCAACAAGGTCGGGAACTTGATGTACAGAAAGCTGAGGGGTCGGCGCTGATAAGACAGTGGATAAATCAGGTGAGGTGTGGGGCAATGTACAAAAGTGTGTTTGTAAATAAGAATGCACAACAGAAAACATACCGGGGATAGTGTGAGCAATAGTACCATGTTGATCTAAAAGACCATGCATGACAGTAGAATGAAGTCTGTCTTTGTAGGCCAAAAATGGGTTAGGAGAAGGGGAAACAGAAGTACCCACCAACATAAAAAAAATCTAAGGTCTGAGCACTGTCATATTGGTGAGCAAACATATGTTGTTTAATTCTAGCAATTTGAGAGGAGTAATCGACAGAGGAAGTAACAGAAAGGGACATTAATTTATATAATTGATTGCGATAACTTAAATACATAAGGTATTCATCCCTGACCTTCTGCTTCCCCAGATTTTGAAAAAAAGAACAAAAATCTAACTTTGTATCTTTCCACCAATCCCAAATGGAGTCATAACAGCAGAGAACTGAAATTTGGGCTTGAAAAATAGTATGAACTTGTGTGTGGATAGAAAGAGGAGAAAACAAAGAATTATTCAATTTCCACTGGGGAGAAGTCAAAACAGAGGACATAGAGGTATAATCAATAATAAAGATATCCATTAAGAGACAGTGGTCCGAAATTTCAGTGGGGCATAAAAAAACTCAACTGGGAATGCAAGATTTAGAAACAAAAAAATAATCAATCCTAGTGTGATATACCGGTCTATGATATGTGTACCCAGTATCAGAGTATAAGGAACGGTAAGCATCCGTTAAACCTGCATCCTTGATTAAGGTAGACAAAGTGAGGGAATCACAATATACCTTTTTTCCAGAAGCCGTTCTATATGTGACATCAATAGAACAGTTAAAGTCCCCTCCCCAAATAATATATTTACGAGTACATAAAAATGGTTTAATCAAATCAAATAAAGAAATATGGGTGGCTTTAGTTTGTGGACCATAAACAACAATTATATGCAAAAATGTTTTGTGAATAGAACAGTCCATGATAATTGCCCTGCCGGGAAAAACATCTATGATGCGGGACACGGAAAAATGTGGTGAAAAAAACAAAATTGCTACACCATCTGCAGAATCACTCCCAAAAGTCCAATAGGAGGGGCCCTTAATCCACCCTCGCTTAAATTGTTGTATCTCAAACAAGGTAGTTATGTAAGTTTCCTGTAGCAAGAGTATATCTAAAGGGAGGGAGGCAGTATGGTGAAAGAAAACCATCCGTCTCTTGTAGCTTTTCAAGCTACAAACATTGAAGGAGGCAATCCGGATAGTAGTCAGGACAGAACATTACTCAACCACTCCCATCCATAACAGTCATATTCTTCCTTTTCTTACTCCCCTTTTTTGTTTTAGTAAGTTTTTTCCAAGAACATCAGGGGGTTTAGAAACAGGGAGATGCATGTCAGATGGTAGAGCAGAAGCATCAGTATCACCATCAGTATCATCCTTGTCACCTTTCAAGCATTCAAAAGTATCAGAGAGGGGAAGATCAGGAGTTTTCAAGTTTTTACGTGCAGTAGCCCTAGTAACCCATCTGCCTGGTTGAAACCCCTCAGAATCTATGATGGGAGTAGTAGGAGTCAAAAGGGGGGTAGGAAGAAGGAGAGGGTCTACATGAAGTTCCGCCTGGGAGGCATTTTCCTCTTCAGGGGAAGGGTCTAGTACCATTAGTGAATCAGGAGGTATGGCTACGGGGAAATCGGGGGGTAGGACTACTATGGGGTTGGAATCAGGAACCAGGGAAGCAAGATGGTCTTGGGCTTTATCCTGAGCTTTTTGGACTAGAATATCAGAATTCCACCCTTCAGTATGGTTCTTACTAGCCCAGGGACATTGATGGTATGCGTGACCAGATTCATTACACAAATTACATTGAAAAACATTTTTACAGGAAACACTAGGGTGTCCGTACCCCCCACATAAGCTACATTTCAATAGGTCGCAAGTACTGCTTAAATGCGTGTTAGCTCCACATTTATAGCAGGCTCTGGGCTGTCCGCCATAAAAACAGATGCTCCTATCCTTACCTAAGAAGAAACTATTAGGTAAGTGCACCACATCAGAGTTTACCTGAAAAAGTTTAACTCAAAACCTCCAACCCCCCCATCCACAATCCTTCGTCATCTAGAATGGCTTCAGGGGGAGACAGAACGTTACAGCGATTCTGTAACCAATGGTAGATGTCACTTATGCTAACACCCTCATTCCTAAACATAATAGTAACAGTACACACTGTTGGTTTAGTAAGGGGTATAACATAGAAGGGAGTCCAGAGGGGAGTATTTTTTAGGGATGCATACATATGTCAAAACCTATCTAAACTGGTTGTGGTTTTAAAACTAATATCAAAAGTCTCCTCCCCAGAGATATGAATCAAGGCATAAATGTCTGAAGCCTGAAAGTGCATCGAACCCTTTAAGAGAGTCCAAACTACATAATAGTGGTCAGGGAACTCAGAAAGACCACCTTTATAGTGTAAATGAACTGCATTGCGTTGGGGTGCTTGTTCAAGTTTATTTTTAAATAAATCTGAGAGGACAGGTCCCCTGCCAGAAGTATGCGGGTGATCCAAGGGGGGGGTTTAGAGGGTACTGTCACAGTCGAGGTTCCCTCCCCAGGAGTATCCAAAAGAGTTGAAGGAGTTCGGATAGATTCCAAAGGGAGGGAAGAAGAACCAGTAATACGAGTAGGGGTCATGTGAGGGGTAATCATAGGCTGAAGAGGAGGGGGGTCTTCAGGTACCTGAGACAAAGTAATAAGGGGTATTTCTATATCCCTAGAGACTGCATGAGAACTACAAGTACTAATATGGTCCCTAGAATCCATAATGTCCCCCCAAGTAGCCCCAGAAACAGTAGTCTTTACAGAAACATCACAGTCCTTGGTAGCACAAATGTCATTGAAATGAGGTACCTCATTGGAGCACAGAAGAGGTGCATGCCTGTGAGGATAAAAAAGAACCCCATGTTTGTCCACGTCCCATGAGGGATCCAGAGTCCAGGTACCCAAGGTGGATTGAGTCCATCCTGCATGATGTAAAGCATCAGGAGCATTCCAGAAAGGATCCGTAATGTCTGCAGAATCGTGAAGTCCAAAACGGGAGTGAATGATTGCAGCAGTGGTGGTAGAGGACTTAACATTCCCAGGGAGTGCAGGTGAAAGAAGTGGATCTAAGGAAATCAACGCTGAGGCCCCTGAATGCGACTCTGCAGTTGCTGCGACTCTCTGCAAAGGAGAACTGGAAGACACAGGGGGAATAGGCAGTGTTACACTCGATGCAGCCATAGAATCATGTTCCGTGGTAAAAACCGATGTACACAGCATAGAAACAGTTCAAGGTTCCAAGCGTCCTGTAGAATCAGAGATAGATGTCAAGAGTGAAGGAGACGTGGAATCCGTAGTCACAGGCATTGAAAAGGTCGAATCCTCAGGAAAAATAGTCATAGAAGCTGTTGGAGCTGCTGTTACCATCAGTGGAGCACTGAAAGAGAGGTCTGTACTGCTGCAGGGTTGAACAGAGACTGAGACATCCATCATGGTGACCAGAGTTCCCCCTACTGACAAGAGTAGGGGAATTTCCCCGGTGTCCTGGCCAAATTTCCGTCATTCACTAAAAAATACCACCAACAGCTTAATCTGGTTCAAGGTCAGTTGGCATTCATCTGTATCCCCCTCCTCCAGGTCGTGCCTGAAAATAGGCAGGATTTGTCTAGTGCACTTACCCGGTCAACAAAAACTAAAAAAAAATGAACAAAAAAAAAATCAATTCGGTTTTATTTTATACTAGCTGAAATATCAAACAGCTGTGTTTTTTTTCCTGGATTTTTTCAAGGTGCTTAGGTGTGGCTTAACATAGAAACATATAATTTGACTGCAGATAAGGACTGCTTGGCCCACCCAGTCTGCCCATTTCCCTACCTAATGGATAAGAGAGACTAATGTTAGCCATGCACCCCATACCTTAAACAAATGCGAATAACTCCTACAGAATATGTGATACACAGAAGGTATCAAAGGCAAAGTTGTTCAGCACAAAATTATCTTTCTAATGGTGCTATGCAATCAATTTTAATCGATTTGGTTTTTATTTTGTACTAGTGGAAATACCCAAAAACTTCTTTTTTTCATATTTATTCAAGGTGCTTAGTTGAGGCTTGAGAGATAAATGTCAGTCATGCATACCATACCTTAAACAAATGTGAATAACTCCTAAAGTATACATGATAGACATAAAGTATCAGCAGCAAAGTTGTTCAGCACAAAATTACCTTTCTAACAGTGCTATGCAATCAATTCTAAGCAATTCAGTTTGTTTAATATTTAAGTAAAAACTGCTGGTTTCCTCAGACATTTCCAGGCCTGAGTGAAAGTCAGTTGAGTACGTCTACAGTTGTTATTGGCCTGAGTGGCTATGCTTTCATACACCACCTATAGGTGTGTCAAGGCCTAAATGAGTTAAATCTTCCTTCTGTTGGAAGATAATAAGCCTTTGTCAGCTCCACCCCTGAGTTACATGCCTAATCCCCTTGAAGAGCTGTGGAAGAAAAGCAATCAGCTCCTTCAATGTGAGAAAGACACTGCAATACATTTAAGCCCAAAACAAAATTATGTAAGCATAAAATAAAATAGTAGCAAAACAGTAACTTATCTTCAGCTAAAGACAGATCAAAATGTAAATCCTGTAAGTACAAAACAGTAACAAAACCTGTAAGCACAACCTGTAACAATTTAACAGAAAATATACCTTGCAAAAAAACAAAACAATGTGAATCAGAGAAAGATAAAGCAGTAACCTGTAAGCACAAAACAGTAACAAACCTGTACGTATACCCTGTAACAATTTAGCAGAAAATATATTCTGCAAAAACAATTGCAGAGAAAAATAAAGCAATAAACTGTAAAACCTGTAAGCACAAAACAGTAACAAAACCTATAAGCACAACCTGTAACAATGTAACAGAAAATATACCTTGCAAGAAAAAAAAACAGTTGGAATCAGAGAAAAATAAAGCAGTAATCTGTAAGAACAAAACAGTAACAAACCTGTAAGCACACCCTGTAACAATGTAGCAGAAAATATACCTTGCAAAAAACAATTTCAATCAGAGAAAAATAAAGCAGTAAACTGTACAACCTATAAGCACAAAACAGTAATAAAACCTGTAAGCACAACCTGCAAGCACAAAATGAAATAGTAACACAACGGTAACTCTGATTAGCCAAAAGAAGCCTTAATGTTTCTCCTTGCTCTGTTAATGTTGCTCCTTGCTCTGTCCTTTCATGCAAACCCTAGACGAAAAGAGCTCAGGTGCAGCTAGGTGATTTATGCCAGCAAACCTAGACTTCAACACAGTCTTAGTACAGTTTAATATTAAATGGAAGCTCATATAGATCTCGGATAGTGTGCCATTGTTTAAGCACTGCATGACAACCTTTCTCAGGAAAAGTTAACATCTGTTCTGTTACTTGAGGTTTAATTGTGGTTAGACTGTGAAGTAGATAGCTAACAGCCTAAGATAGGCTGTTTCAGCAAGAGAATAAGGACAGCCTAAATTTTACTGTATTTACACAATAAATAGTGAAAGATGTAGGTTCGAGACCCAATGTAGGTAGGAGCTGCCAGAAAAATTTGGGATAGTCCCTGAAGTGATAAAAAGACTAGATTCAGTGCTCATAATTACACTACAGTAGAGAATAACATCTTAAAATAAGATTTGTAGTAAAAAACACTGTGAGCATATCATTGATTGAAGACTGTGGGATGCAGCACAGGGGGAAGTGGAAAGTACTCTGACCCTGCCGTTTCCTCACACACATGCAGTTTTGTATAGATTGTAGTGATTGGCATTATTTTTGTGGTAAAAAATAGTATTTTAATGGTAAAATCACTATTGCAGTATTGGTGGCCAGTGGGTTATTAACTGAGAGCCCTGGCTTTGCTGTACAAGTGCTGGTAGCCCAGTGAAGGATTTGGACTGCCTGACTTGCCTGTATAGATTTTTATATACTTTGAATAATTATTTAATATTTTGCAATCGCTCCTGTAAAATAGCTGCACTGTGGTTAAAGTTTAGATGCAGAGTGGCAGCTGCGGGCACTTCAAGCACCAAATACAGAGTGAGAGGGAATGTGAGTGACTAAGCATCAGTCCCACATGACAGCACTTGGCGCTCAGTAAAGGAATCCTAAGGCTGCTCTCCTGGGCAAGGTTCTATGTCATAATAGTGAATGCATTACGACAATCACTATTATGGTGAGTGCATATCACTGAAAAGCAATTTGGTGATATAAACTTGCAGGCAACTGGGCACACAATAAATTAAGTGTGTTTGTGGGGTGGCTGCACCCCCCCTCGAGGCCCGCACCCCCCAACTATAGATTGTCAACTACAGGGGGTGCATATCGGGGAGGGGCCCAGTTTAAAAGAAAGATTTAAGACCCGCAACCACAGGAAAAAAAAATCTACCAAGCCCCCAGCAATGAACCCAGGACCTGTTCTGTAAGAGCCAGCCTCCCTACCCACCACACCACATGGTTGGCTCAACAGAGCAGGCCCACTAGAGGGTAATAGCCCTCTTCCCTATCCCTCACCTTCTCCTCACTATTTTCTTTTTCTGCTCGCCCTTCCCTCTCCTTGCAGTCACAGTACTCGCTACCCTGGCAGGTTGCCCATGATAACAGCACCATACTACGGGTCACCGTTTTGATGGTCGCCTATATACAATCGCTATTATCACTGGATACATGTGGGCAGTCGCCTCACTCAGTGGTCATACAGAAGTTAGGTACTGGCCTTGCAGTCACTCCTGTTACACGTACAGCCTAGAGGCAGCCACACAATGCGAACCTCTCGAGGCAGGATCAACCAGATTATTTATTTCCTCTGAAATAATTGGCAAGACAAAAAGTGCCAGAGAATATGCAAGGGACTGGCTCCTAGAGAAATAAAATGAAATAAATGTTAAAGGATGCACAGTCTGAAAATTAGGGCCCTTGAAGCCCGCATACTGCAAAGAAGTGCACACATTGTAAAGAGAGCTCATAGGACCAGTTTTGTGCATTCAAGGGTATGACTGTGGCACAGGGACTCATAGCTACACACACATGGAAATCAAATCACACTAAAAATAAATATTTATATAAAAGGGTGTGGGATCTGGTGGAGTCCTGGGCACAACACAACAATATTTTTAAGGTACAAAAGTGCGCAGTAGCTAAAATGGAGCACTTTAAAACAAACATTATCAGAATGCAAAGCCAGTCATGCTGCAACAATATTGTGAAGCCGGTGTTTGCTAGAATTATACCAAACATGGCACACACATGTTTAAGAGTGTCTTACACAAAGGAAAAAGTAGTTTTAGATGTATAAAATGAATAACAGAGGAGTCGCTAACCTTAGTAGAGAGAGTGGATCCTGAGTGAAGTAATCCATGCAGGCAGTTATTCAGGAGGTGGGGCTTGGTGTGGGAAAATTAATATTTAATGTCTGAGAGAAAAAAAAACTGTTGAACTAATCACAATTAAAGGGAAAATGACTGTTTTGACTGGAAAAAAAACATAGAAATACAGAAGTTGACGGCAGAAGGAGACTGCTAGGTCCATCTATTCTGCCCATTTGTAGATAGAAAAGTGTTCAGAATTGATTTAAGTGCTTTAATGATAAAAGGATAGTAGCCTTAGTGACTCAGCTTTCCTAGTGGCTACTGTTTACAGAAAAAATTCAGCAGAAAGCTTAGGAAGTCAGCTGCACAGCCATTATGTTGAAATACTGCTCGACCCTTGGGGAAATGTTTATTTTTAGTGACAAAGGAAATGTATTTTAAAATTACCAACAGTTATAAAAAACAGAGGAAGCCTTAGAATGTTCAGGAGGGCTGTTGAGCTTCAAAATTGAGAATTCCATTGTGGCTCATGCTGCTGCAGAGAGAAATTTGATTGGTGCTGAGCTGCTGGACAGATTAGTGTCCACGCAGTGACCACAAATTTAAATATGCTAATGACTTGTTGGCTATAAAAAGAGCTGCACAGCCAGTGTGCGGTCAGTCTGAGCAGGGAGAGCAACCAAGAAGGAAGATGCCCATGCCAAAAGGCTGCCTTTCTGAAGAGGCCTAGTGAAGAAGAAAAGCCTGACAGAACCTGTTTAGTTTAAATTCATTGTAGGACTAGGGGATCACCTGTATCCCAGAGTAGGGTCAGATAGGGCAGTAAGTGAGAACAGGGCCTAGAATAGCCAGCTTGTTGTTTCAAGTGCCTGATGATCCTGTGTAACCAGTTTTCCTCACAGAAGAAGAAAGGCTGCAAACCTGAAGAAATACTCACTTCTCATAACATCATCATTCTGCTGACTCACAGAGGGGGCCTCCAACTACATCAAGCTGTAACAACTTCACACAGAATTTCTTCAGTAATCCAAAAGGAGTGTGGTATAGTAAAAACCTTGTTGATACAGTTTGGGGACTATTTTAAAAGCCACAGTGACACTGTTTTAATGAGAATTTACTTCAATCCTTCTGAATTTAAAAGACTATTGTCAAAGTGAAGGACTGAACCTGAAGGGACTAAGGGGGGATTCTGTCACAACTTTTAAGGTACCAGTATGCAACATTGTTTAAGGCAATTGTTCAGTTTAAATGTGTTACAGAAATTATTTAATGGAATGTCAACTGATTGGAATGATTTTAGAATATAAGAAATACAGTATAGTGAATATTTAATTGGATACTTGGGTGGGTGTCTGGCAGAAGGGGTCAGTAGGCTGACTGAGGTAGATAAGGCCTAGTAGTCACTGTACGCCCTTAAGGCAAGTGAAATTAGATACCAGGGTGTATCTGGTAGAAGGGGTCAGTGGACTGACTGCTCAGAGGTAAGGCCCGTAGTAGCGTACCTACACAAAGTCAACACCACAATGTCGAAGTCCAGCACAGTGACAGATTTCACCTGGATGTGGTGAGTCGCTGTGCTGGAACACTGCAGACACTGGCAGTGCAGTTCCTGGTGTTGTGCCCTCCCAGTCTAACTCTGACTCAGAGTTAGATATTTAGAGACTGGGCGCTATAGTAAAACCCCCAGTAGTCACTGCATTACTTAATTCTATATAGAAAATGTACACAGTATTTTTAATACCAGGGAGGGTATCTGGCAGAATGGGTCAGTGAACTGACTGCTGGGAGGTGGATCCAGTAGTCACTGATTTCCTCAGTTCTACAGTGAATAAAGTTTGGGGATTAAGGCCTAGGTGGGTGCTTATCGTTGGAAAGTGTGATATCTGGAGGGCTAGGGGGTGGTGAGTGTCTGCAGACTCCAGGGGTGATTACAAGGTGATTAGTGGGGTGGAGGTGCCCTGCTGGGATATAAATTATACAGTAATTCTAATTTATGTGTTTAGAGTGTTATTTTCACCTTAATTGTAACTACGGTGGTAGTTGTCGAAAAGTTTCCTACCTCGAGGTACCTCGAGGTACCACTGAGATACCACTCAGGTAATTTGCATTGACTGTAATGTGATCCTGCCTCATTCTGCCTCAGTATACCTTGGTATACCTCAGTACAGTGAAACTTTTCTATGCCATTTGTGGCTGTAATTACAAAGATTTCTTTCACAATTCCAGTAAACGTTTACCTTTTTGCTCAACAACCCAAGTGTCAGACTTCTTGCTTGCAGTACCAGTGTCTCACAGTCCTGCAGGTCTCCAAGTCAGTCCAGTGCAGCATTCCCTACTCTTGGCAGCTCTTAGCTACTCCAGTTGGGAAGGTAAGGTACTGTACTCAGGTAGTACCCAACTGGGAAAGAGTTGTTACAGAGGAAAGGAACAGAGAATCAATGTTATCTATCTCTGTGTGGAATGTTCTCATCTGTGGCCAGAGGTTAATACTGTAGGTGGTTCAAAACGTTATAGACTGTAGTGCTGTATTCTGCAGCTGAACCAATTATTGTAAGGCTTTGGGCATGTTAATAGGAGAGAACCACTGTACAAAATTGCCTAGGTTAACACTGCATTTTAATTTAGAATAACGTTTTTTAAAAGTAAAGGAGAAGTTATTCCCTGATGGCAGGGAGCACTATAATGAGAATTATTAAATACTATAGGACTCTCAACTCCTGTCATCAATGGGCTCTTTCTATAGTCTTTGTTAGGATTCTTTTACAAATTAAGTTTTCCCCCAGTGATGTAACATCTGCAAGAGTGTAAAATCTCCTAAGTTGTAAAGATGAAGTATTAGTATATATATATATATATATATATATATATATAGTAGCACGGTAGTGCTACCATAGTTAGAGGAGGAGCCATTTCCATGTTAAACCCAAGATTTTGAACCTTAATAACTTTGCAACCGTTTGATGGATTTGCCTAAAATTTGGAATGTATGATCAAGACCCATAGGCCTTGGGATCTGCCAAGTTTCGTACTGATTGGATATACGGTTGCGGAGTTATTAAGCATGATCTGTGCGCAAGTTTACGCTTTTCTGGAATTCTGTGGTCGCGCCTACAGGTTGTACGGTTTGCGTGACTGGCCTGAAATCTTCAGGGAACGTGCAGCCAGGGTCCCCGATGTGCCTTTCAAAGATTTCGTGAAAAAATATTAAACGGTTCAAAAGTTATTCAAAAAACAGTTTCCCATTATAAGTCAATGGGAAAAGTTAACAAAAAGTTCAACACTTTGCAAATGCATTTTACTTTCGCAAATGGGCCTGTTACTTTTGCAAATCGGCCATTTTGTTTTCAGTTGGTGATCAGAAAATGGTTGGCATTTAAATTTGGGACCTCTAGCAATCTAATTTTTTGTATTCACCTAGTCGGGCCCTGAGGATGCTTGCCATGTCTTTATTTTGTGGTAAAACACCCCAGAAATTTTTTCAAATTTCTGGAAAAAGTACTTTCCCAAATTACTTTCGTGCTCACGAAAGTGTCGCAAATTTTTGCGAAAGCTTTCGCAAATTGCGACAGTAATTTTCTAGTCTGTGGGAAAATGACAGCAATTCTTTGGCACTGCACTGCAAAATAACCGTTGGGAGTTTTGGGCTGAAATTTGGAGGGAACGCAGCCGACATCTCACAGATGTGCCTTTCAGTGTTGTATTGAAAAAATATTACATGGCGGCAAAGTTATGGCACTCCAAAGTTGACAGTTTTTCCCATAGGATAACATTACGGCGCCCGAAGCATTACAGGAATCCTTTGGCACCCTGCTGCAAAATAACGGTTTGGTCTTTTTTCCTGAAATTTGGAGGGAAGACAGCCAACAGTACACAGATGTGCCTTTCAGTAGCTTGGTGAAAAAATGTCACATGGCGGCAAAGTTACGGCACTCCAAAATTGACGGTTTTTCCCATAGGATAACATTACGGCGTCCGACACTTAACAGAAATCATTTGGAGCCCTGCTGCAAAATAACGGTTTGGTCTTTTTTCCTGAAATTTGGAGGGAAGACAGCCAACAGCCCACAGATGTGCCTTTCAGTAGTTTGGTGAAAAAACATTACAGGGAGGCAAAGTTATGGCGCTCTGAACTTTTCTTTTTTTCCCATAGGATAACATTACGGCGTTCGCCGCGCCTTTCAGGGCCCGTATCTTGGAAACGGTGCGAGATACGGACTTTTCGTCGGAAAATTTCTTAGCCCCAATGGGGCTAAGAAAGAAATTAGCCAGGACAGTTGTAAATAATATGACTTTTAAATTTTTTTTCTACGTCGTACAGTTCCTGAGGTATAATGTATCTAGTATTCCAAGATCTCATTTTCTGCGCCGATAATCATTATTTTGCATACATTATTTGTACTCACTGTCTTTCTCAATGCAGGTTTTGGGGAAAACCAGCATGTGAGCTTACATTACTGTTACTGTTGCCCTTTCCGCTTGTGGATCCGTACCCGTTTCACTTACCATTGACGTCTGCGCCACCATGTGCGTTATCCTTTGCGTTTTCATTTGCGCTTTCATGCTGTTATTTTTGCTATTTCTGTCTACAGTACTGTTTATCTTACTGTTTCTCTTTACATCACCATGCCCATTGACATTTCTGTTTGCAGGCACCATGTTACTATGTGACAACACATCACGTGGCAGACCATTCCGTCTACGCCACCATGTGCGTTACCCTTTCTGTTCTCATTCGTGCTTGTGTTACCATGTGCGCCACTGTTAGCATTTCTGTTTGCGTTGCTGTCCCTGTTACTATGCCACAACACATCATGTGGCGGGAGCGCAGGGCCCAAAGTGCCCCACGCTCCCACCAACGCATTATGCAGTTGGGGCCCCGCGCCTCCCGCCCGCTGCATTATATTCTACTATTTCTCATTATCAATCTTCGAAAGAGGTAACTCACACGTTAGTTCGACAGTGCTCAGCAGTTGATGACCTCATTGTCATTTCAACCAGAGCTGGGCGCATTGAGCTGGTCCCAACCTCACCCCATTCTCCTATACTCTGCTGATTTACACATGTCTCGGGTGAGAGTTAGGCTGGATATCCCACGCGCACCCCAATGGCCGGTTGGGGGTGGGGCGGTCCAAGGGGGTTTTCAACCCTAACAGCGTAATTTCTCACTTTTGTCGCTGTGGAACAACCCTAACTAATGCCTTAAACGGAGTTTTTTGCCTCTAATATATATATATATATGCTTACTTGCAGAGAAATTGTATTGCTCTATTTGATATAAACTTACTAAAATGCTATATACCTGAAAAAATAAAATCTCTGACTCTCCCTAGGTGACCTGAGTTAGTCTCTTGGCAACTGGCAACCTTTGTCACCCCAGCATCCATTCTCCTCCTCCCCCAGTTCTTCCATACATTCAGTAAAGCTACATTCCATTTATTTTCTACCCCTTTAATTGGCCCATCCCTTTGAGTCTATCCATCAGAACTACTTTCATCTTCCCAAAGTCTGCTCTTTTAAAGTCCAGTACCAGGGTTTCTGATTTATTATGTTGGGCATTGAGGGCAATGCTAAACCACACCTAATGTGGTTACTTGACCTTAGAGGATCCTCCACCCTGACATCCCTTATGATGTCCTGATTCGAGGGAACCAGATCCAGTATAGCAGTCTCCCCAGTCAGCTTTTCTACATATTGCACTAGAGAAGTCCTGAATGACATCCATAAGCACTTAGCTTCCAGCACTGTTTTGCCCTTGAATGTGCTAATGGACATCTGGCATGTTAAATCTCCCATTAAGACTACTTCCCCCTGGCGCTGCATTCCTGATCTACTCCTCATTTGCCTTATCGAACACTTCTGACAGGTGTGCTGGCCTGTAGGCTACCTCTGCTAGAGGTTCATACCATCTATACTGCCAGCTGAATTTATTCACATTCCACTCTGAACCCTTAGCTCTTTATCCTCCTTTGTTCTTATGCCGTCCTTGATGTTCAACCCTACACCACACCCTCTGCTATTCTGTCTTTCTGAAATAGGTCATAGTTAGGGACAGTGATATCCCTTCATGATTAGGTGTCACACACTTTTCTGTAATGGCCATAATATTTGGTCTTCCCTCTGCTGCAACAGTCTGTAACTCATCTATTTTGTTTTTGATGGTTTTGGCATCCATGTGAGCTAATCTTCAGGAGCCCTGTATCTTGTCCTTACCTTGTCTCATACCCTTTCCTTCCCACTATTCTCTCCTTGCCCCTGTACATTTTTCTCCCACCCTCTTTAACTCACTCTCTGGTCACAGGTTAGCCACACTATCTGGTAGAGTGCTAGCTAGGCCTCCCTTGTCTATTCTCTAACCACAGTTGCCCGTAGCCCCAGCCTCACCCCTCTATGTTTTTTAAACTTCCAGATATAACAGCATTAAACTTCTGCCCCAGTTCCTTTGCACCCTCCCCAATACTATCTGTATGAAGGCCATCCCATTTAATTAAGCCTTCATCCCCCAGATGTGGCCCCAGTCCCACCAACAGTGATTCTCCCATCAACACTGCTTTCCTTAAACCGTTTATTGAATTGGCATATTTCATTTGTTTGCCTCTCCACACTTACTCATTAGTTGAACATCCAAGAATGTCACAACATCTGCTACCCTCCATAGCTCACATCCCGAGTCTCTGAAACCATCCGGAACTTCCTTTGTAAAATCAGCACAACATTTCTTGAATTCTGATTAGCTGAAACACTTTTCCAGCAATGTTCTTATCAGGACATAACTTTACAACAGGCACTAACTGTGCAAACGAAAATGCAACACATGGTGAACTCAATCTGTGCCACTGCTTTCCCACTGCAGCTCCTCAACTAGTATCCAATGGAACTACAACAGCTTCAGAGGGAGTGTGGTGGAACCAACAGAGAAAGCACAAAAATATCAAGCCTTAAAGTTTTAATGGTTTATAACTGAAATCTGATCTGTACTTCAGTGTTCAAAACCAGCTGAACTCAAGCTTTCAAACCTGTTACATATCCACTTCTCCCAGCAAACGTGGCAGCACCTTTAAATAACAAGCATTTGTCAATGCCAAATTTTGATTGCGTTGGTCTGTTGAGCACGCTCACTGGCCCTCTGTCAGTCGCTCAGTCTGTTTCTTCCAGTGCTGCAGGCTGCTCTTTTGTACTGGGCTCCTGCCTGCATTGGCACCTTGTTTTGCCCACTAAGAAATCTGCAGCTGCCCCGACTGAGCTCCGTTGAGGTGGCTCACGCCCACTCTCTCACTCGCTCATTCTGTTTCTCCTGGCACTGCAGGCTGCCCTTTTGTACTGGGCTCCTGCCTCTGTTGATGGCTTTTTCTGCCCACAAAGAAATCTGCAGCAGTCCCGACATAGGTCTGTTGAGCTGCTGACTCCCCCTCTCTCACTCACTCATTCCATTTCTCCCAGCGCTTCAGGCTGGCCTTTTGTACTGGGCTCCTACCTGCATTGCTGCCTTTTTCTGTCAACAAAGAAATCTGCAGCAGTCACGGTAGACTTCCATTTCCAGGCACTGCAGGCTGCCCTTTTGTACTGGGCACCTGCCTGTGTTGGCACCTTTTTCTGCCCACAAAGAAATCCACAGCTGTCCCAACAGAGCTCCGTTGAGGTTGCTCACTCCCCCATGTCACTCGCTCATTCTATTTCTCCTGGCGCTGCATGCTGCCCTTTTGTACTGAGCTCCTGCCTCTGTTGACTCCTTTGTCTGCCCACAAAGAAATCTGCAGCAGTCCTGACAAAGCTCCTTTGAGCTTGTTCACTCCCCTTCTCTCACTCTTGCTCATTCCGTTTCTGCCGGCGCTGCAAGCTGACCTTTTCTATTGGGCTCCTGCCTGCATTGCCACCGTCTTCTGCCCACAAAGAAATTTGCAGCAGTTACATTAGAGCTCCTTTGAGCTTGCTCACTCCCCCTCTCTCACTCGCTCATTCTGGTTTCCCCGCCACTGCAGGCTGCCCTTTTGTACTGGGCCCCTGCATGCATTGCTGGCTTTTTCTGCCCACAAACAAATCTGCAGCAGTCCCTGCAGAGCTCCATTGAGTTCACTCACTCCCCCTCCCTCACTCGCTCATTCTGTGTCTCCTGCCACTGCAGGCTGCCCTTTTGTACTGCGCTCCTGCCTGCATTGGTGGCTTGTTCTGGCCAGAAAGAAATTTGAAGCAGTCCCGACACAGCTCCATTGAGCTCTCTCACTCACTCATTCCGTTTCGGCCAGCGCTGCAAGCTAGCCTTTTGTACTGGGCTCCTGCCTGCGTTGCTGCATTTTCTGCCCACAAAGAAATCCAGAGCAGTCACAATAGAGCTCCGTTGAGCTTGCTCACTACCACTCTGTCACTCGATCGTTCTGTTTCTCTTGGCAGTGCAGGCTGCGCTTGTGTAAGGGGCTCATGGCTGCATTGGCACCTTTGTCTGTCCACAAAGAAATCTGCAGCTGTCCCAACAGAGCTCCATTGAGGTTGCTCAGTCTCCCTCTCTCACGTGCTCATTCTGTTTGCCCTGGTGCTGCAAGTGGCCCTTTTGTCCGGGGCTCCTGCCTGCATTGATGCCTTTTTCTGTCACATGAAATCCGCAGCAGTCCTGAGCACTCTGGTGAGTTCGCTCTCCCCTCGGTCACTTGCTCTCTCATTCTGTTTCTCCCAGTGCTGCAGGCTGCCCTTTTGTACTGGGCTCTTGTGTTGGGGCCTTTTTCTGCCCAAAAACAAATCTGCAGCAATCCTGACAGAGCTCAGTTGAGCTCGGTCACTCCCCCCTCTTAGTTGTTCGATCTTAATCTGTCCCAAACAGTGATTTCTCACAGTGACCATGCTATTCTCCGGCAGGAGTGCAAAAACATATTTTAGCCAGGATGTGAAAAATGGCAGCTGTACTGTTCATAAGGAGGTGTGGAAAAATGCCACTGTTGAAAATGTGGAGTGAAAATATTACAAAATTGCTCAGTTACAAGGGTGCATGGAAACAGTTCAACGCACACTTGCAGCACAGTCATGTTATGGAGTTTTGTCACCAAATTTTCAACATAGGCATTTTAGGACCTTTGCTCATGAACAGTGCCACTGTCATTTTCTTAATCTATCCCGAACAGTGATTTCCCACAGCAACTGCATTATTCTGTGCTGGAACTGTGAAAACACATTTCGGTCAGGATGTGAAAAATGACAGCTGTATTGCTCATAAGTAGGTGTAAAAAAATGCCACTGTTGAAAATCTGGCATGATAATATGACAAATTTGTGAAGTTACAAGGGTGCGTGGAAAGTGTGCAACGCACACTTGGAACACAGTCATTTGATGGGCTATTACCAAATTTTCAACATAGGCATTTTAGGACCTCTGCTCATGAACAGTATCACTCTCATTTTCTTAATCTGTCCCGGACAGTGATTTCCCACAGCGACTGCTCTATTCTGCGCCGGAAGTGCGAAAACACATTTCAGTCAGGATGGGAAAAATGACAGCTGTACTGTTCATAAGTAGGTGTGGGAAAATGGCAATGTTGAAAATCTGGAGTGAAAATATAAATTTGTGAAGTTATGAGTGTGCATGCAAACTGCGCAACGCACGCCTATAACACAGTCATTTTATGGAGTATCATCACCAAATTTTCAACATAGGCATTTTAGGACCTATACTCATTAACAGTGTCACTGTCATATTCTTAATCTGTCCAGAACACTGATTTCCCACAGCAACTGTGCTATTCTGCGCTGGAAGTGCAAAAACACATTTTCACCAGGATGTGAACAATGACAGCTATACTGTTCACAAAGAGGTGTGAAAAAATGTCAGTGTTGAAAATCTGGCTGAAAATATTGCAAATTTGCAGATTTATGATCGTGCATAGCAACTGCGTGACGCACGCTAGTAAAACAGTCATTTTTTGATTTTTTCCACCAAATTTGCAACATAGACTTTTTGAGAGCCCACCTCATAAACACTGACATTGTCGTTTTGTTAATTGGCACCAAAAAGTGATTCCACGTAGTGAACGTGAAATCACCTTTCTGGGCCAATTAATGCCATGACAGTTTGAGAATTCATGAGGAGGGGTCCCAAAAACTCCATGTTGAAAATTGTTGCCAAAATTACAAAAAATGACTGAGATATGCATTAAAGTTGAAAAAAATCTATTTCTACCATTATACAGCTTACCACCATTTTCTCAAATCGCGGTTGGCTTGAAGAGTGCAGACGTGTTTCCGGTCCACCAAAGATCGTTGCGCCGGACTCTGGAGGTACGTATGGAGTGAGGGGGGTGTGGGGAGGCAGGGTGCACAGTGCGTGGGTGTGGGTGGAGGGAAGGGGGCCAGGGAGACCGCGAGGGACAGTTTTCTGATTTCACAGGTTTAAAACAAAAAACAAGGGACAGTTTTTTTCTTCACAGGGGCATTAGGCATGCTGGGGTGGGCTCCCAGCATGCCAACCGACTGCTTCTTTTTGGAGGGCCAGTAGCTGACAGGAGCTTTGGCACGCCCGTCAGCACACAACTAAAGGGGGTGGTTCACATTATGCCGACAGGGATTGGGCACCCCGTCGGCACACAATAACAGCATGGGGGGGTTTGACATAATGCCAACGGAGAGTGGGCTCCCCAGTCGGCACAATCAACATTGGGCCACTGAAGCCGATGGGGATTGGGGCCCCCGCCAGCAACTAAACATGGTGGGGGGGGTTATATTGTTTGTGAACATGGCGATAAGCCACTGCCATGTTCACAAACAATATCGGGTTTTTTATCCGCCCTGCAATGACGGGTCGCTCCCTCATTGCAGTGGATGGCTGACACTGCAATGATGAGGTGGACCCTGATTGCAGTGGCTACTCTTTTAGAAGGTGGTGGCACGTTGGCTGAACTAGTGTCAGCAGCAGCATGCCATGGCATTCGGGGAAAGCGGGACAAGCCTTTGCAGGCTGTAGGGGCATTGGCCACAACAGTGCCGCACCTCTACAACTTGCTTGTGGAGGAAGTTGCCGCAACATGTTTCTTGTGCATGCATGCAATCAACATAAAAAGGAAGACCCCATCATCTACTGATACTTTTATCTGTAGTTTGTATAATTTACAAAAAAAACATTATATTATGAGAGACCACCTGAAGTTGCACCAGATAATTCGTAAGCAATATGTGAAATGTGTTAAAGTACGGTGGCTGCAATGGGACATGCTCACTGACAGAAAAAGCAGGCAGTCGATGTTAAGCAAAAGCCTGGTCTCAGCATTTGAAGATAGGAAGGACACAACAAAATAAAATGAGCTTGGGAGGGGTGTCTATTGTTACTAAAAGCAACA
Source organism: Neoceratodus forsteri (assembly GCA_016271365.2). Classification (NCBI taxonomy): domain Eukaryota; kingdom Metazoa; phylum Chordata; order Ceratodontiformes; family Ceratodontidae; genus Neoceratodus; species Neoceratodus forsteri. Next base: position 14,219,818 of record CM057454.1, read on the forward strand.
ATGACAGGCAGGTAACCTCAGGAATACATAAGAACCCCTTCTGGCCATAAATACTTCTTTTAATAGTGTGACTATGTTTGACTATTTGAGCTACTGAAACCTATTTTTTTTATATTTTTGACTGTTTTTGTTCTTTTTTTTTAAATAATTACTTGGGGGCCCATTTTATAAGCACAATAACACACTCCCAAGTGTGGGTTATGGCCTAATAAGAGCACTTCCCAGGTGCTAAAGGCACTTGGCGTAAACGCATCATGCCTTATAATGCACCTGGGGTGTGCTGTTATCAGGTCCTAACAATTGCTTACCTAAAACTCTTCCACTAGATTGTTTGTCCTTAGGTGAACAATTACATCTGGCTCTCCCCCTTGACTAGCTTCTCTACCTTAGGAAGTACTCTTTCAGCTGTCACTCCCACACAACAATATGCTGACTCCCCTCTGGGTCTATGGCAAAGACCACCCACTCATTACCTCTTCTTGTTGAATCCCCATTAACGAAGACTCTCATCCTTGATAGTCTATGGTGGTGGCCTTCCTCTGAGTAGGTTTCACTGTTTCAGATGCCTCACATGATAGAGGTGAAACAGGATGTACACCCTGTAAGTTAACAAAGTAAGTAAACTTGAATTTCTTAAGTGCCCAATCCCAGAGGCTCTGGGAGCTTTGCAAAAGAGGTATGAAAGCAAGCAATCTCAATATTTACAACAAGGGTGAAAACAAAATAAATACAATTCAGTAAAGAAAGTCAATAAATAATATAAACAGTAAAACGGTAAGCTTGACAGTAACTAAATTCTGAATGCTTCTTTGAAAAGGTGCGCTTTCAGACCCCGCTCAAAAGCCTCTACTGACAGGGCCTCCCTTAATGACCTTGGGAATGAGTTCCAAAGGGCTGGGCTGGCCACCTCAAATGCACAGTCTCCTGAGGTTTTCAGCCTGGCCCTTAGAACTGCCAGGAGGCCATCGGTGAATAACTGGAGTGAGCACACTGAGCAGAAAGGTATTAGGAAGTCATTCAGGTAGCCAAGGCCTGAGCCATATAGGGCCCTATAGGTAAGCAAGCCCACCTTGAAGATAATCCTCCATCTCACCACAGCCAGTGCAGATCATGTAGGACTGGGGTCACATAATAGGACCTAGGAAGGCCTGTCAGCAACCTGACTGCTGTGTTCTGTGCCAGCTGTAGTCGAGGAGATTCCCTCCACTGATCACAAAGTAAAGAGCTTTACAGTAATCAAGCCTTAACATGACATAGGCATGGACTAATGAGGGCAGGTCACCAGGCAGAATTAGGGGTTTCATCTGGGTGACATTCCTTAGGTGGTAGAACCCGCTCCAGAAGATGGATGACACCTGACCTTCAAGTTTCAGCTCATCATCAAAAGGATGATGCCCAGATTCCTCACCCTAGTGGAAACTACTGACAGGGTGGGCCCAGATACAAACCCTGTTCCTGACTCAGCAGCAACCATATCATGCTGGTGACTAGGCTCCATCACTAGTACCTCTGTCTTATCCAGGTTAAGTCTCAGCCAGTTAGAGGACATCCATTCCTGAATCTTGGCCAGGAAGTTGTTTATCACCTCCACAGCATTACTGGTCCCAGGAGCAAAGGACATATACAGCTGGGTATCATCTGCATAACAGTGAAAACCCAGACTATAACACCTAATGATCTCCCCTAGGGATAGCATGTACACCACAAACAACATAGGCAACACAATTGAACCCTGATGAATTCCACAGGGCAGGAGGAGAAATTCTCCATCACTACTCCTTGCATCCTGCCCATGAGAAAGGACTCAAACCAGCTGATGACAGTACCGATTAGTCCACAAAATGCTCCGAAGTGATTCAGTAGCACAATGTGGTCCACAATGTCGGACACTAAAGGGAGAGTGAGGAGAATGAGACTTGACTGGTCTCATGTATCTCTCATCCTCAAGAGGTCAGTTTGCACCCTGACCAACACCATTTTGGATCTGTGCCTAGAGCTAAACCCAGACTGAATGGGGCTTATCAAATGTCAAAGGTCATGAGGTGTGCCTCGAACTGCAGAGCCACCACTTTCTCAACAACCTTCCACAAAAAATGAGAGATTGGAGACAGGTTGATAATTCACCAAGACATCAGGGTTGAGTGATGGTTTCTTCAGAAGAGGCCTCACCAATGCCTCTTTCAAGGCATCAGGCAAGAACCCTTCTGAGAGTGAGTGCTGGACAATCTTGGTGAACACTTGACCAATGGACTCCACACATTCGAATAAGAGACGAGTCAGCCCGGGTCCAGTTCACAAAAAGTGGGCCACAGCTTCGGGATTAACTCCATGACCTCAGCCACCCCCACCAGATGAAACTCACACCAGACAATAGGAGTGCCTCTGCCCGCACAAGGCCCAGTACTGCGAGGCTGACCTTGCCCCACTGCCGAAATCCCCTGTCAGAGAAGAACTGAGTGAACTCCTCATACAAAGTGACTGAAAATGCTCTTTTTGGCTGCAGACAAGCAGGATGAAGTAGCCTGTCCACAGTCCAAAAGTGCAAAGCCAATCTGTTTCTTCCTGCAGAAATCTCCCTGGACAGAAACTTTGCCTTCTGATAGTTGATTGTCCTTTGATATTCACCTTAGTGAAATCTCAAAGCCAGTCTATCTCCTCAGACTGAGTCCTCTGCAAGCAATGCTCCAACTTCTGACCCTTGGTGTTCATCTCCTTGAGAACCCCATCAAACCATGAGGATCTCAGGCAAGAAGACTTGGGTCATATATGGATTGGTACAATGTTGTTGAGCACCTTGAAGACAGCACTGTTATAGGCTGTCACTGCCTCACCCACGCCCATCACACAGGCAACACTCACATCAGAAAAATCCACTGCCATCGACAGTCCATCTTGGGAAAATTCCTCTCAATGGGTGGTAGTGAATCATCTTAACAGGAGATGGACTATTGGGGGGGTACCAAATAAGAACTCCATGGTGCAGTGATCAGATCAAGAGACCAGATCAATCCTAAGGTCAGTACCTCAAGCCCTACTGAGAACACTAAGTCCAAGGCGTGGCCGTGGTGGTGAGTCAAAGAAGCAACCACTTGTGCAAGGCCCAGTGATGTCATCAACTGGAGGAAGTCTAGGGGGATTAGCTTTTTACACCTCCCATACTGGGGTGAAGTGGTTAAAAGTTGCATTTCCAGTGCTCACATATCCCTCACATATCTCTCACATATCCCCCTGCTGTATCACCCTCCCTACCACGCCCATTCCTGACAACTACTTTTCATTCTCCATTGTGGACCCTAGGAGGCCACTAGGAAAAGGAATCAGCAACAGGCACCATTTGGCCCCCCTCTGATCTACACCACAGCTGGCATATTTCAGCACAGGCTAAAGATACAGTAGCTCTAAGAGGAGTTCCAGCAACCTCCTGCGAATGGGAAGCTGCTGAACCTTCATACTGTCCCCTTAAAGACAACAGCACAGTCTCTGCAGTTTACTAATCTACCTATGTTACATAGAAACATAGAAATATAGAAGATGATGGCAGAAGGGGACCTGTGGTCCATCGAGTCTACCCAAGCGAACTATCCTGGGACCTATTGTGCACCGGTGTTCTGTCCTCTTAGATACCCAGCTTAGCCCTTGCCACTGCCATGTGTTTGTTCCCAATCCTTGTCCCACCCATGCTTAAAGCTTGATACTGACTTTTCAGCCACCACCTCAGGAGATAATCTATTCCAAGGTTCCACCACCCTCTCTGAGAAGTAATCATTTCTGATATCCCTCTTGAACATGCCACCCTTCAATTTCCAATTGTGCCCTCTTGCAGTAGAACTGATGTTCCTGGTAAAAAGCTGCACTTCTGGCACCTTCTTGATGACTTTAAGGAACTTCAAGGTCTCAGTCATATCCCCCCTCTCTCTCTCTTAGTCTCTAGCGAGTACAATTTCAAAGCCCCAAGCCTCCCTTCATAGATGATTTCCTAAAGGCAATGCATCATTTTTGTTGCCCTTCTGTGGTCCACTTTCAATCTATCAGTGTCCTTTCTTAGGAGAGGCCTCCAGAATTGTACACAGTACTCCAGATGAGGCCTCACTAATGACCGGTAAAGTGGTAGTATCACTTCCCTGTCCCTGCTGTATATCCCCTTGCCAATGCATCCTAACACCCTGCTAGCCCTGCTGTAAGCCTTATTGCACAGACTTTACTGCTGGTTGTCCCTAATGATGACTCTGTTAAGCCAGTATTCTTCCTTGGGGTTGGCCCTACCCAGGTGCATTACTAGGAGTTATACTAGGAGGTATAGACATACAAAAGGCTGAGGCTCATGTAAGCATGTCTCCAGCCAAGCTGGTACATTCCATGTTTATTATAACAATAATGTATCAAGTTTATGTTTAAAACTAACATGGTCAGCATTTTCTACTAGAGAGTGAATTCCACAAGGGAATTATCCTTTGTGTATAGTAAGATCTCCTTTTATTTGTTTTAGGATATGTAAGGGTCAAATGGTATTTGTGACTTCTTAAGTTGCAGTTATGTTTATTATAAGACATATCCAGTTGTGTGAGTAGCTCATCATCATTATGAATCTTGTACATAAATAAAGCATCCCCTTTTTTTCTTCTTTGTTCCAGGAAATACATACCCAGCTCTTCTAATCTTTTCTCATAACTTTTGCTGGAAATATCACCTACTAATTTAGTTATTCTCTGTTGTACCCCTTCTATTCTAGTTATGTCTCATCTGAGATAGGGACTCCACAGAGGGGAACGATAATCCAGATGTGGCCTCACATAAGCCCTATACGGTGGCATAATACATCTTCTATCTCTGGAAGCAACGCTTCTCTTTATACAGCCTATTAGCCTATTAGTCTTATTTATAATGTTATTATAATGAACTTGAAAATTTAGGTCAGACTCTATTATTACGCCTGGATCTTTTTGCTGCATTACAGATCTTATTACTTGGCCCTTTAATGTATATTGATAGTTCAGTTTTTTTTCCCAAAATGCATAGTAATGCATTTATCAATACTAAAGGACATTTGATTTTTATCTGCCCATAATTCAATTTTTTTTAAGTCACTGGCAAGCTTTTGACAATCTATTAGGGTTTCAACCTGTGATGTTATTTTGATGTCATCAGCAAATTTTATAGCAAAGCTATTTAGGTTGGATGTCATATCTGATATAAATATATCAAAAAGAATTGGTCCCAGGACCGATCCCTGTGGGACTCCGCTAGTCACAGATCATATTCCAGATATATGTCCCCTTATACTTACACATTGGGTATGGTCATTTAACCATTCCTCCACCCAGTTTATAATTGGATTCTTAATTCCTAAAGATCTCATTTTCTCTATTAAGAGCCCATGCGGTACTTTATCAAATGCCTTACAGAGATCAAGAAATACTACGTCCAAAGCTTTATTATTTTCCAAGCTTTTGCTTATATACTCATAAAAGGCCATATTACCTGATAAACATGACCTATTTTTTCTGAAACCATGTTGTGATTTATCCACTAGTCCCCTATTTCATAAATCACTTTCGATCCTAGTTTTGAGGATTGATTCAAAGATTTTACCCACTATACTGGTTAGACTAATAGGTCTGTAATTTTGTATGTGTGATTGATTACCCTTTTAAAGATTTGTGTCACAATAGCTGTTTTCCAATCATTCAGAACATCACCAGTATTTAATGACATATTGAAAAGTTTGTATAATGGATTTACAAGCCACTCTTTAATTTCTTTCAATAACCTTGGATGTAACTTGTCTGGTCAAGGTGATTTATTTATGTTTAATTTATTTAAATTAGTCATAATCTCCTTTTTAGTTATCTCACTTATTAAGTCCCTTTCGCTTATGTTATTTATTAATTGTTTTGCAGTTTTTGGTTTAGCATTAAAGACTGAACAAAAGTATTTGTTAAATTCTTCTGCACTATCTTGAAGTGTTATTTCGTTATTGTTAATAATTAATGGCCCAACAGTTCTTGAGTTAGTGTTTTTATTATTTATGTGAGAATAAAAGCTTTTACTTCCATCTTTAATATAGGCTAGATTTGTCTCAAACCTTATTTTTCCATTTTTTTATTTTAGTTTTACATTTTTTTAAAGATGTCTTATATTTCCATGTACTATACTCACTTCCTTCTCTTTTTATGGCTTTGAAGTATCTCTGTTTTTGTTTAATTAGTTTAATAATAGCTGGAGTTATCCATGACAGAATTTTACCTTTTTTATTATACACAGTCCAGTTTGGAATACATTTGTTTTCCAACCCAAGGATTTTATTTTTGATTTTTATCCATAAGTCGCTACATGACATTAGTTTATTGTCCCATTTCCAGCTAGATAAATCATGTTTTAATTTAATAAAATTTGCTCTGTTATAATTTTTAACAATTGTTTTACCTACTACAGGTTTTATTTGCGTAGAACTGTTAAAAATAATTATCATATGATCACTGTGTAGTAATGGTGGTTTGACCATTATGTTTTTTATTTTATCTGGAACATCTGTTAATACTAAATCAAGTATATTATTATTTCGGGTAGGTTTATGAATTAATTTATATAATCCATTTGTTAAACAGGTATCTAAAAATAAGTTCTCAGTGTTATTACTACCTATGTTATTTTTTCAATTTATCCCTGGAAAATTGAAATCTCCCATCATTATCATTTCATTGTAGTTTGACTTATCACTTATACTCTTTATAATTTCTTGGTTTATTTTTTGGTTTGAATCTGGTGGCCTGTAGCATGGGCCAATGAGAAGTTTAGGTAATTTGTCCCCCAATATTTCAACCCATATGATTTCATATGCCGTATTGTCCATCAAGTCATTAATTTGTTTTGATTTTATAAAGCCACTCCTCCCCCTTTTTTATCTTTTTCTATTTTTATAATATGTTTTATAACTTGGTATACTATTGCACCATTCCAAGTTATCATTCCACCATGTTTCAGTTATTGCTGCCATATCTATCCTTTCCTTATTTAGAATAATTTGGAATTCAGCCATTTTTACACTGCGTAAACTCCTTGCATTTGTTAATAAGAAGTTTAATCCTAATTTCCTTGTGCATGTATTTCCTATATTTTTTATTGTTTTAGAATTTTTTTAAATTTTGTTTAACGGTTTTGTCATTTTTACACAAATCTTCCCTGTACCCCCTTCTAGTTAGTTTTTTGGTGTATTAATCACATTATGGATTATGCACCCCAATAATCCTGAGCCATGTCTATTCAAATGTAGTCCATCATATCCATACAGTTCATTTCTATTCTCAAATTTCTCCCAAGTTCTGATACAAGGAATGTTATTCACCAGGCACCACCTGCGTAACCAGTTGTTAAAGGATTTAATATTTCTAGTCCTGTGGTAACCTGCCCTTGGTACTGGCAGAACTTCAGAAATCATGGAAATTGCATTTAGATCTTGTATGCATTTAATAGCATTTTCCATGCCCCTAATGATTTCTTATACCTCCTGTTTCCCAAAGTTATTAGTTCTGACATGTAAAACCACAGTTTTAGGTTCAGAAACATTTTCTAACATATCCGGGATCAAGTTGGTAATGTCACCTTGCACTTCTCAGCATTGAAGTTTACCACCTGTCCAACTTCTTAATGTCCTCCTGCAGTTGTTTGACTCCCTCTGTACTATCCAGTTTTCCGCTGAGTTTTGTGTCATCCACAAACAGGACAATGTTGCCATTTATGCCTTCACTGATGTCACTAATGAATACATTGAAGAGGACCAGTCCAAGACTGACCCCTGAGGCATCCCTCTAGTGACCTTTCTCTTGTTAGATTTCACCCCATTTACTACCACCATTTGTTTTCTGTCCCTCAGCCAACTCCATACCCACTTTACTATTTGTTCTGCTAGCCCCAAGGTCTTCTAGCTTTTTTAATAGGCGTCTATTTGGGATTGTGTCAAATGCCTTACTGAAGTCAAAGTAAAGCAAATATACTGCATGACCCCTGTCCAACTCCTTGGTCACTTCATCAAAGAACATAATAAAGTTAATTTGACATGACCTGCCCATCACAAACCCATGTTGTTTGTAGTTCTGGAGATGATTTACTTTGAGGTATTCCACGAGATCTTGCTTGATAAGGGTGTTCCTAAGTTTACCTACTATGGATGTGAGGCTGACTGGCTTATAGTTACCTGTATCTTCCCAGTCTCCACTCTTGTGCAGTGGCACCACATCAGCTACACTCCAGTCACCTGGAACTACCACTGACTCTAGTGACCTGTTGAATAGGTGCACGAGAGGTACTGCCAACTCTTCTACAAGCACCCTGAGCACTCTAGGGTGTAAACCATCATGGCCAGGGGCCTTGTCAGGTCTGATGTCTGAAAGGCCCTTCCTGACCCTGTCTGTGGTGAACTCCTGGGTCCACATTCTCTGAACCTTTCTGGTCTCTGCTCTGATACCACTGTCTGGCAGTGGGACCTGATTCTCCCTCATGAATATCGAGCATTCATTTAGGGCCACTGCATTTTGTCCACTGTCTTCCAGACCCTCATCTCCCACTTTCAACATTATAATTCCTTCCCCTTTCTTCCTTTATTCACTGATACAGCAGAAAAAGGTTTTCTCCCCTGATTTGACTCCACAAGCAATTTGCAGCTCTTTTGCTGCCTTGGCCTCCTCACTATCTTCCTAGCCTCTTTACTTTTCTGAGTGTAATTCTCCCACTTCCTACCCCCTTTATATTTTCCGAGCCATTTGTATGCTTTCTGTTTGGTCCTGATTGCCTTTCTTACTGGAGGGGAGAACCACAGTGATCTTTTAAACCTATTTGTTTTTGTTGTAGTCCTGATATAGAGTCTTGTTGCCTCTAGAATGGTATCTCTAATATCTTTCCATATTTCCTCCACATCTGGCTTGTCTCTGATGTTTGTTAACCTATCCCTCACTATCTGCCTCAGTCTACCAAAATCTGCCTTCTGAAAGCACAGCACCTCTGTGCTTGAGGTGATTTTAGTAGTGCCCATTGTTATTTCAAACTAGACTGTACTGTGATCGCTATTTGACAATTGTTCTTCCACCCTCATGGATCTAATTTCTTCAGAGTTTGTGAGGATCAGATCCAAGATGGCATCCCCCTGGTCAGGTCCTTCATGTTCTTGCATGATAAACATATCTGCTAACTGATCTGCAGTCCTAACTAAGAACATGCATTATAACCAGTAGCTTAACTCATTTCTGATAATGCAAACAAACAAACAAAAAACAATTAGGACACCCTGGCTAGGGTTTGCTGCTTGGTCCTTGAAAACAGCTAATATTACCAATGGACAGAAATTTCAGGATACCCTAGACCAACATTTGCAGCAGCCCTCTTACCACCACATAATAATGTCCTAAATTGGGTTTGCTATCTGAGCCCTACAGTGTCAAGTTATTTTCAACAGCACTCATTAAAAGATGCCCTAAATACAGTAGGGTGTAACTACAACCCTCTTGCCATAACCAATAGGGATGCAGACTCTACTCTTTATCAGTGGTAGATTTGACTGCATGCACAGTTTAGGGATAGTCTCACAAACAGTCTGTATAAATGGCTATTACTCTACCCTTGTGCTGATCATGAATGGTGTGCCATAGGGTTCAGTCCTGGGACCTGTGTTAGTTCAGATTTTTATGGCTAGCATGTGGAAAACACTACAAGCTGGTTAAGTAAATATGTGGATGACACTAAACTTGCAAGTATAACCAGAACTAGTGCTGACATAGCAACAATACAAAATGACCTGGACAATATCCTAAAATGGGCCTTATTCAGAGGGATGGGTTTTAATGTGGACAAATGCTGTGTCATACATCTTGAGAAACATAATAAGAAAGGTATATATTATATGAATGGACAGCCTCTAAGGACATCGCATGAAGAAAAGGATTTGGGAGTAACAATGAATAATGAGTTTACATATGACACACATTGTGATAAGCAAGTAGCTAAGGCTAAAAAAATAATAGGCGCCATAAGGCAAAATTTTAGAAGTAGATATGAGCAAGTTATAATGCCACTGTATAGGACATATGTGAGACCTCTGCTGGACTATGGCAGTCCAGTATGGGGGCCAATAAAAAGAGACAGCATTAATCAGATCGAAAAAATCTAGAGACGTACCACAAAAATGGTACATAACCTAAAGAAGAGATCACATAGCGATATTTCAACTTTCAACTTTGTTGGATATCAAACTGAGATAAAAATACATGCATTAAACCTAATGACACTAGAAACAAGAAGAACAAGAAGTGACCTGCTGTTATGCTACCATATAATGCAAGACAACTACCCGCTAAATGAGCTAAATATGGAATTCAAAAACAACAGAACAAACACGCGCTGGCATCCAATACAGTTAAGACACAAAAAATATAATACTAATAAAAGGAAGGTCTTTTTTACCTAGAGGGTGGTGAAACCTTGGAATCAAGTACCATTGCAAGTTATAAGTCAAAATAGGCAATAATTTCAAAGAAGACTTGATGCATGTATTTCAGAAGGGAACACACTGATGTATTATGGGTAAAGGACAGGAGCAAATATGGGCTAACTACCTTAGTATGAATCTTAGTATAAACAGTGGTGCTGGCCAGGATGCAACATAATACTGCAGCATATTATAGTAGAGTTACTGCAGTAAACAAGATCCAGAAGCAAATTATTTGATACCTTTTATTGGACCAACATAGATGTAACAAAAAGAACAAAGTGCTTTAGCTTTTGAACCAAGTCTTTCAGTCGAGGCGTAATGACAGTTATTTAGAAAAGCCAATACTTTTAACACCCAGATCATGCAGAAAAAAGCAGAAAAAATCCCCACTGGTTCAAAATACACATTTAAAAAAGCAGAAGAAGATGTCAGAGAAGCTTAACAGTACCATTTCACCTTTAGCTGAGAGGGTCTAAAGGTCAGAGGTGCTTAGTGCAGAAGACATACAAAGAATTCCACTGCATATAAATTAAACTGACTTGGAGATACTTTCAGAATAAGATAACAACTACTGTACTTGAGCAGAGGCTCTTAAATCAAATTATGAGTGTCACAATGCGTATAAGAATGCAATTACTGAAAAGCAACCCCCACTCTGATTAAAGACACACTAAAATAGTAAGTTAAAAACAAGCATCACAAGATAGGACTACAAGAAGCATCTATATATGACATACAAACAGTAACCAGTAAAGTTTTCTTAAAAAGAGCAATAGTTTCACACTGTATAAAATGTAAAACTTAGCTGGACCCATTACCCAACTATACTCTCCAGATAGATATTATGCCCCATAAGCTTCAAAAGCCTACAGTGTAGTAACAGGAGTTTATAAATGATAATGAAAATATAAATTGGCAGTATAAGTGTCAAACAAAAAACTACTTGTCAAGGCCCACCAAGAAATTAAGACCATGCAGCCTGATATGTGCAGATTTCAATAAATTATCAGTGTATAATATAACAACTTGATGTACTGAAAATGTCTAAGGAATTTGAATAAGAAATCATAGGAATTAAATTGCAGTAAACAAGACAATTTCAATAGCAGTTTATCTCTTTTGTCATGCAGTACTTCAAGACACTGTTGCATCCTGGTCCACTCTACTGTAGGTTATGTCTACAGTATTGCACTGTGTAAGGTGAACCCAACTGCTGAAGATCCTTTCGAATGCCCCTGCAAGCACCTTTGTCTTCCTGCTCCATGGTCCTTATGCTCCAGGGTTGCTCATGTGAGGGTTCATTTAAACCAGGTGATTTTAAATACTTGATTGTTAGCACACTCTTAGTACCCTCAGCACAACAGCCCTAGCTTCAAGCAATCAGTTTTAACTGGAACTGAATTCCTAGCTGTTTTACTCAAATTACCTCAATTTTCCCTGATGTTCTTTGGGCCTTAGACTTCACACCTGAACTAAATAGAAACCAGTGCAAAGTGACTCACAAGAGTGGAGCATAGGTGTGAAGGGGGCAATCACATAGTTGATTATATTAAATTGAACCCCATTCTACCCCTAAACTAATTTACTGTATCTTAATTGTTTGTATAAATGCTACAGAAGTAATTGTTGACTTTTGCTGCTATACCTTTCATTAAGCTAATTAGTCCATCCTCTTTTAATAAGTACTGTACCACGCCATCATTTGTATTTTGCATTGAATTTACATTGTGTTAAAATTCCTTAGCTTTATTTTTTTAAGGCTAACTTGTATTCTAATGACATGTTTTACACCTCTTTAGTGCCATATCATTATTTACCTTGGATTCCAGCGTGGCACAAAGTTTTACATTTAAATAAGCTTTCTTCTTTTCTTTCATCACTTCCCTAACTTCTTTATTTAGCCAAGGAGATTTCTTTCCTATCCAACTGTGTATATTAAACTTTTGTATACATTCTTCTATATATAACTGATCTAGTTCCTTAACTAATGCCATGCTTTATCAGTAACTTTACCATAGATTTCATTCTCCCACTTCTATTCCCTAAATAACTGCTTGACATTGTTAATATCTGCCTTTATATGATCATGATAGAAACTTTTAAGTACCTCAGTGGAATCAACAAAGTCCAAAAGGTAGCCTCTTTCAGAAAAAGAGATGTGCAAGAACAAGGGGACACCATTTGAAAATAGAGGGGGGATGTCTCAGGGGCAATGTGAGGAAGTATTTTTTCACAGAGAGGGTGGTGGATGCATGGAACAGCCTTCCTGAGGAGGTTGTGGGGTCTAAAACTGGGAGATTTTAAGAATGCATGGGACAGACATTAGGCAATTCTTGTGGGGGGGTAGGAAGGAATAGGCTGTTGGTTAACTAAGATCTGCAGCTTATCCAGCAGGTAGGGAAATGAGCAGACTTGGTGGGCCAAGCAGTCTTTATCTACCATCAAAGCCTATGTTTCTAAGTTTCTATAATATATTGTATGAATGGAATTTGTAGTTAACCCCATGTCCATTGTAATCATGATTATTTTTGGTCACTAGTGGCAAATTTACCACCTAAACTAGAGTTTCAAATGGCTGACTCATTACTGATAATAATCACATCTAGGAGATGCTCATCGCTGTTTTTTCTGCCACAATTTGTGAATATCCATATTCTTCTATTACTCCATCAAATCTTTATTTATCATAATTATTCTCAGTCATGGGATTGTTCAGTTAATTCAAGGGAAGTTAACATCTCCCATAATGACACCATAACGGCAACCTATACTGACAGAACTGGTGCTCAAAAAGAGGTGGAGGATGTGACATTTACATCAGAAATACATGCCAGGGATATGTCATGCCCCCCCCACCACCACCCAGCAATGACAATCTCCAGGTACTAGCCATCAAACTAATGCTAGGAGCACACAACAGAGTGCTCACCCTATTGTCCATATACATCCCACCTAAGCAGACTACACCTAGCATCAACAACCTACTGGACTACGTCAGCACGCTGAGTCAAAACTCTGAAAAAATGTTGTTTGAAGCCTTCAGTATCAACTAGGTCTCACATGCTGCTAACACCATCAAAGATACCCTTGCCACAATCCACTTCTCCCAACTGTTGGAAGCGCCAACTCGAACCAATTACAAGATGGGCACCAGAGCAAGTCTGGACTGGGTTCTCTCAAACTACCCTTCCCACATCACAGATCTCACCATGGTCCCTGACTCATTGAGTGACCACTCCCTTGTCAGTTTCCTCTGGAACAACTACCTCAAATCCCCTGCCAGAACCGTAAAAAACTGCCTACTCCTAAAGGGTCACCTTCCGCAATTAAAGGACAACCTAAAGCAGCAGGACTGGTTGGACCTGTATGGAACCATGGATGTGGACACTGCACTAGATCTCTTTATCTCAAAATTCAGTGTTGCCTGTGACAAACATTCTCCCATCACAGAGAGAAAAAACAGAAGACCCATAAATCCCTGGATTACCCCAGAACTACTGGTGCAACTAAATGCAAGAGATCAACTCTGGCAAACAGCATGGGCACATGGCACACCAACTAACATCCAAAGGTATAAAAAGGCCCACAATGAGTGCACAAAGGCAGTCCATGAGGCAAAAAGCAAATTCTACAAGGAAGCACTCACTAACACCCGGAATAGCAGCAAATCGTTCTTGGCAAATCTAAATGATATCACTCTGAAGGACCCTAAAATAGCCTCAGCCATGCTAAATGTTGAGAGCACCCCACTTTAGACCCTCTGTTCATCACTAACTCTCTGAACCTCACCTTCTCAGATCTCAGTAGTGTGCTCCTGATGAACTTCTTCAATACCCCTGCTCCAGGGATCAGTGAGAAGACCCCAGTATGACCAAACTGGCCACTCTTCCATTCCAAACTAATCTCCAAACCACTGATCAAAAATACCTTGAAAAGGCCCTCAGCAAATCAAGGCACAGTAGGGACTCTCTGGACCTAAAAATTTTTTTGACTAACACTAGATGAAGTACTTGGTCCACTGACAAAGATAATTAATCTATCCCTCTGCCACTCCAAATTCCCCCAAATCTGGAAAGCTGCCATGGTCACACAAAGGTAGTGACTGGTCTCTTCAAAACAACTACAGGACAATCTCTATACTCCCCCCCACACTCTCCAAGGCCCTTGAAAGGATTGTGGCTGACCAGCTGGTGGAGTACTTCAATCAATATCAGCATCTATGCCCAGAATAACATGTTTTCTGAGCTGGCCATAGCACCATCATGGCTCTCCTGGAACTTACTGGATTCATACATAGTACTTTTGACAAAGGGCACATTGTAGGGGCTGCCTTTGTTGACCTATCAAAGGCATTTGACATGGTCCATCATGCCCTCCTCCTTGAACAGCTCTCAGATATAGGGCATGCCCTAGAAACCATAGCATGATTTTGTATCTACCTTAGTCTGTGATCACAGCAAGTAAAGATTGGTGACATCCTATCAGAAAGTTAACCGTTCAGATCAGGGTACCACAAGGATCCATACTTGGTCTGTTACTCTTCAGTATCTCCCTAAACAACCTCCCGGCTGCTTGCAAAAGCCACATGCTCCTCTACGCAGATTATGTGGTGATCTTTACTAACAACCTTGACCTCGCACTTCTGGTATACGACCTCCAGAGTGGCTCTGCAGTGGCTGAAAAATGGTTCAAATAGCAAAAACTGGTCACGAACTATAAAAAGACCAAGACCATGCTCTTCGCCACTGCCCAAAACAAGCTAAAAGGCTATCCCCTGGCAATTCAGAATGACTTTGGTAACACTCTGGAACTAGTCCCCCATTTCAAGTACCTGGGAATCACACTGAACACTGCCCTGTCTTACACACAGCACATAGACATCACGGCCAAAGCCTTTAACACCAGGATTGATATTCTCTACAGATGCAGACATTGCTTGACCTATGAAGCTCTGAACTTGGCAATTAACAGTTCACTCATCAGCTGGATTGACTATGGTCTAGCTGTCTGTGGCTCCGCTACTGACACAGCTCTCCAATGCCTCTCAACAGCCTTAAGCAAAGCCTGCCACCTGCTCACTAATGCCCTAAAACACTCTCACACCCATGAGCTTTATGCGCGATTAGGCTAGCTTCAATTGAAGGACAGAATACTTTATCAAACCTGCCTACTTGCAAAGAAGGTATCTCTAAACTTACTTCCTCAAGGAGTTCTGAGCCTTCTATTACCATCTATACATGCCAGGCACACCAGGAGCTCAACTACACAAGTATTCCATGTGCCCAGGTGCTGCACAACTGTTGCCCAATGATCCTTTGCTCACTGGACCTCTCTGTGAACAAATGATCTACCACCTGATATAGCCAGAGTCATAACCCTTGGTTTCTTTAGGCGCAAACTCCATCAGCACCTCACTGACAATAGTACTTGTAGGTGCCCCCACTAGTCTGCACCCACAGCTTTAGTCTGCCTCAGCACTTCCAACTTCTGACCTACCAAGTTAAATCTTTGCCCAAGCATTTGCCTCCCACCCCCTTTTTCCCTAGCACTTACCTCCCACCCCCTACCCCTTGGCTCTTTTCTTTCCCTTTGCCTTTCCTATCCCAGCTCCCACTGCCACTCCCTACCTCACTTTAACAGTCTGCCTCTGCCTCTCTCTCTTCTGCAGGATGCTGGCATGTACTATGCCTTAGCACAATTTGTGTAACTGTTTGTCATTGCAACCCATGTCCTGTTGAATTTTTTTTTACTCTGTATGTATAATTTACTGTAACTATACTGTGTCTTCTTCTGTTTATGTATCTGATGTGGAACCTCTCAATGAGCATCTGCTCACAGGTGCCATCCAAGATTTCAATAAATAAAAAAAAAATTTCTTTACCCAGTTCTTTGCCCAGTTCTTCATCGATTTCATTCATAACAGAATCACTCAAATCCAGTGGTCTGTAACATACTCCTATTATTACTTGTTTGCTTAAATTATCCCTTAAGTAACCCCAGACAGACTCAAGCTTCTTGCACATGCTTCATTAATAGCAGACAAGGAGATATTTCTGCAGCGCAGACTGTTATCCTCCACTCAGGAGCAGCCCCTTTCTTGGGGATCAATCCTCATTTAAGGGGCCATCTGCAGTGCTCCACCCATCATCCCAGATAAATGCTTGATTTACTTCAGGGTTCAAAATTAGGACCAATTTTATTCACAATTTCTACCAATGATATACCAAAAGATTCAGGATAGAGTGAATATGCTGCTCTATGCAAATGATGCCACATTGTATGCAGAGGCAAAAAATGTACAGGCACAGAATGAAACAGTGGGTAATGTTTTCTGAAATCTACAAACCTGGCTTTTTGGAACCACAAATAAATGTAGGGTGAATCAAGGTTAGCTGAAAATTGTTGTGAAAGGGGGAAACTGTTTTGACCACAAACAAAGTTTCAGCACCTGTCCAAATCAAAATAATGGAATAAATATAGTATTAACTGGTTATGCTATTTCAGATGCAGCAATTGCCAATAGCTTAGGAGACAGTCCATTACAACCACTAGATCTGTTAGGTTTCAAATTCTTCTAGAGTTTTAAAACTTCCATTTTACTCACAGCCCTCAAATAAAAAAATGGGGCTGGATTCACGAAGCTCATGAAATTCATGCAGCTGTGGGAAAAACCCAGAGCAAGTGGGTTGCCACTTGCAAATCCACAGTTTTTCCAACAGCTACAGCATTCACAAAGACGTAACTGGTTTACAACTGGCTCCATGATTTATGGCAGCTTCTGGGTGGTATAGCCATGGAAGTCCCACAGCTGCAGAAAAATGTTATGGCCAGTGGGACCTGGCATATCATCTCTGCAGCTGTGGGGGAATGTGAATACTAATCTTCACAGCCTGTGAGATTTCAATCTACAACTGAAGTTGTGGAGTTGGACTTAGTCCCAAAATGCTTTATGAATCTGGCCCATGGTCTTTTTAGCTCTGTAAATGTCTTCTCTATGAGGATGACACCGTGCTTTATTTTCATAGTTTTTCCGTAGGTGAGCGTAATACTACACTTACAAATTAATTTGCTGCATGGCAGAAATGTTTGATACCAAATAATCTGGTACTAAACAAGTCAAAGACCAAGGTCATGCTATTTGGAACTGCCCCTAAATTTAAAAAATATGGTGGGGATTTAAGGAACCTTGCTCTGGGTGGTTCCTTATTAGACTCTGTAGATTCCTTTAAATAGATGTGATTTAGAATTACAGCCTTTGTTTTTTTTCAGTTAGTACTGTTTATGCCATTCCAGGCTGGCCCCATCAACAGGGTCCAACTCCCCAACCCCATCACCTGACCCATTATGGACTTACCATCCAGCTCCCATCTTCTCCATGGTTCCCCCCCCTTGGAAGGGGTGGCCCCACTTGGCCACAAAATGGATTCGCAAATGGGAGGCACCCCATAGAGCCTGGCATGGAGCCTGTGAAAGGTCAGTCACCTCATGCTGGACAGCCATGTTTTCTCCTCATGTTACATTTACCAGGGAAGGCAGACATGCAATGCCACCTTGACATGCCTCTGCATGCACACACATGCAGGACATTGGCAGCCACCACTCCTCCCACCCCTAGATTGATATCCCTAAATGACCAGTCCACAGCCACTGGTAGGGGTCAGCAATATATGGGTGCAGCAGCCTTCCATCCCCGGAGGAGGAAGACAGCAGTCCTATGGATACTTGATACTCCTCTGCCCCAGATGACCCTCTGAAAACACAAGTTTGCTGTGAACACAGGTAGTCAGAAATTGCAAGCAGTAGCTCTACCACTGTGCTGGCAGACCAGTTCTTGAATTACAGTCTTCATCTGAATAAAAAAACTTCACAATTCATTTTTAGAATATGACATTTTCTATCAAAAGATACACATGTTGCTATGGCACAACAAAATGTATTACCGATTTTGGATAATGCATCAGTTGTGAATGAGTCTGCATCTTCTGGCATACTATCTAAAAAAATAATCTGAACATTTGTTATCATTACCACTTGTGCATACCATAGCAGGACAACATACATGTGCATACGTCTCCTTAATCTGGAGCTCCTTACCTACTCAAATTCAACATCTCCCTTCATATAGCTCTTTTTCTGCTGCTGTGTCACAATATTTTAGAAACGTAATGTCTGTACTTGTTATATTTAGTATTATTAGAATTACTCTGTGTTAGGAACTTTGATGTTTGTATTTGTCTTAGTACTATGAGAACTGTATTCTGTGTCTGTATTTGTATTTGTAGTTGAAAATAAGTCTATCCTCGAAACTTGCTGTAACTTTGTATGTAAATTATCTGACCTCAGGTCATACCTCCAAAGGAAATGTATTTTCCAGTGTGCCTACCTGAATCTAAAAAAATTAAATTAAATAAATGAAATGGATTAAGGGCAGGCTGCATGAATATAGATAAATCATATATTAGAATGTCCCCATTTCATATTTCATTTATGCAATAGGGACTAGTTTAGGCAGTGGATGCAGATTTGTTAGAAACAATGTATTTCTTTTTTTTTTTTGTAACAAAATTTGAGTGAACTTTTTGTGTACAGCTCTGCTTAGTGCAGAGGTTGTTGTTGCTACGGACACTAGGATGTCCTGACGATCATATCTGTGACATGAATGGTGATTGGTTCATTGTGGCTGACAGAAAAAGTTTTACAGAAAAATGGCAGCAGCTGCTAGCTAGCAGGGAGGAAGGGTGATGGTACCAAGGAGTTTCATAGCCTTTTGTTTATGTGGTAAGATCTGTCCTCAAAACACTATTCCTATGTTGTTGTTGTTATTGTTTGTTTAAAAAAGTGACAGTTTGTTCAGCAAGTGAGTGTCCTAGCAAGTGAGACTGTGCAAGTAAGCTACAAGAAAACTATAGGGCAGAGTTTTTCAGAGGTGGCAACCAGTTCAGCTATGGTGAGGTAAGCTGTGAAAAGAGAAAAGATTTTATCTTGTGGGGTGGGATGGAGCAGGCAAGGTAGCATGTTTGCAGTACACCTGACTTACAAAGTAAAAGTCACTAGATTACATTGTGATGGCTGGACAATTGGGGAGGGGTGATGATACAGCAACTATTTTGATAAATGCAGCTGTTTAGATAAATGCATTTATACAACATAGAAAGATATCTTTTAGAAAATGGGATAGAAAAATAAAGCACACTGACTGGCTGAAAGCCATAGTCCGGCATACATTTATTTTTCAAAAGGGCCCACTAAAAAACAAGCACCAATTTAAGGTGACCCATTACTTAGAGTATCCATGGGCACCCCAAATTTTCAAAACTGACATGTTGCCATTTTTCCCACTCCCTAAGCAGGACATACACTAGCAGCCGATCTCCCTCTGTTCCCCCTGTCAAGATTTATTTGAAATTTAAAAATAATCACAGTAGTTGGAAAAAGAAAGTCAGCTTCAAAATCACAAACTGTAGAATGAGACAGAGACCTCTAGTTCCATTCTTGTCACACACAGTAGTGGTACTGGAGCTACCTCGGTCTCTCTCTCTCTCTCTCTCTCTCTCTCTCTCTCTCTCTCTCTCTCTCTCTCTCTCTCTTCTCTCTTCTCTCTCACTCTTTCCCTGAGTCAACTAGTAGCCAATCTCCCTCTGTTCCCCCTGCCAAGATTCATTGAAAATTTTAAAATAATTACTGTAGTTGGAAAAGGTAACTCAGCTTCAAATTCATGAACTGTAGAATGAGACAAAGACTGGTAGCTCCATTCCTGTCACACACAGTAGTGGTACTGGAGATACTGTGGTCTCTCTCTCTCTCTCTCTCTCTCTCTCTTTCTTTCTCTCTCAGTCAATTCTCTTTGTGAGTTTACAGCTAAGCTACACTTTAAACCAAGCCAACGGCTCCTTCTTCGTTCTACAAATTAAAATAAATAAATAAATAAATTAAACTCACACTACCTAACACTCGCTGCTCCATTATGCGTTATCAGGGTGCATGTGAACTGTCTCAACAAGGACACTCAAGAGTTATGAAAGAGAGGAGATGGCTCAGGGGTAGTGTGAGGAAGTATTTTTTCATGGAGAGGGTGGTGAACATATGGAACAACCTTCCTGAGGGGGTCTTGGGGTCAAAAACAGTGGGGGAATTCAAGAATGTGTGGAACAGACATAAGGCAATTCTAGAGGTGGTAGGCAGAAGTAGGCTGTTGGTTAACTAGGATCTGCAGCTTATCCAATATGTAGGGAAATGGGCAGACTAGGTGGGCCAAGCTTTCCTTATCTGCCATCAAAGTCTATGTTTCGATGTACCGTAAATCAACTTCTCGGACACCTTAACAGTGCATGCCAGTCTCCCAAATGTGCCATTGAGCTCCAGCTGACACCCAGGGTAAGAAATCTCACAGTAGAAAACAAAAGCCTCCAAGTAAATAAATAAACAGTAACACAAACCTGTGTGGGGGGGGTAACCATGGCAGCCACCTACAAGATCAAAACTATGGAGGCTCAACTAAGACAAAAGTCCCTAGCTCAAAAAAGAAATACAACATTCTAATGCAGGCAGAGGAACTATTTTATTACAAAAGAAAGTGAAACACCTAACACTTTAACATGTAAACATAAAAATTATTTTTATTCGAACATATATAATATGGTGCCCATTTTCTAAGCCTAATAATACCCTCCAGGGTGGGCAGTATTGAGAAATACCAGACCTTCCAGGGGCTATAAGGCCCTCCACCTGCAGCATCAGGCCTCATTACTCCCCTGGGTAATCTGGTATTTCCCAATACTGTCCACCCTGTCAGGTATTATTACGCTTAGACTATGGTCTGAAGAATCTAAGAAATCTGATTGGATGGCAGGGGTACATTAATTAGGAGTTAGAGCCCTGTGGAAAAAAGTGCCAGCACAGCCTGCCTCAAAACAAAACCTGTATCAGTGTGCCACTCTTGATTTCAAAATCAAACAGTCACAAATTTATTTTCCACATAGCGAGGGACATGACTCATCCATCACTACAAACCAAGTACCAGTGACTGACCAAATGGAGAACTTCAATTATTTCTTACATGTTTTGCAGCAAATTTAAATTCAGTTCTTTGTTTAAACAAAAAACATAATTTTTCCACATAACAGTAGCAGTGATAGTGCGTCACGTGCTAACCGCTGCTGTGACAGTGCCCGACCTGTGCATCTCCACCTCAGCATAACCAAGCATACAGCAGTCCTATATTTATTAAAAAAACATTGAAGAAGACCTTCACAAATAAATTTCAGCCCTGCTCCTAATAAAACACTCATTATGTAAGGTGGCATACCGGGTACACTCTGGCCCCATCCCTACTCAAACTCTGTTTCGTCACTTCCAGTCCTGATTACAATCTGGATGCAATAGCTGAACAAGAACACCAACTTAAAAAACAAAACCAAAGTTACCACTAGAAAGCACCACAGCATTTAAACACTTGCCCCAAAAAATGAAATAGAGGAATACCAGCACAGTTGGTGCTCATAGCCGACATTACTTGACCTCTCCCATTTGGTTTTGCTCCCAATGTCTTGAAGAGGTGCATAATCCACAACCCAATCCCTCTGTTGACCATCCACATTAACAAAAGGTCTGAAAAAAAAAAGCATAAAAAATAGTGCTAATCAATGAAGGGAGGGGGGTTCACAGAAAATAGACTTGTGGCAGATGCTCAATTTAAACACTAGCTGAGAGGACATGACATGCAACCCAATACCCAACACAAAATACAGCAGAGCCATCTAGCGATAGCTTGTGATAAACAAAGCATAAAAAGGAGTACTTAACACAAAGTTTAATTTATTACTAAAAATGAACTATTTCCACTGTTTTTAAAGATATTGTATTTTGTTTAAAAGAAAACCAAGAAGACCATTTTCTAAGTGCAATAATACCCTCCAGGGAGCATGATATGGGCAATACCGGACATTCCAGGGGTAATAAGGCCCTCCATTGAAAAGTAAAAGACAACACTCACAAGTAAGGGAGGGTGCTAGGAAAATATAAAGCACACAGATATTGAAGAATCAGCACTCCTGACACAGGAATTCAGTGAGAATAGTGATGGATTTTACTGAGTAGCAAATGTCAGTGCTTACAATTGAAAAAAAAACTGTGCATAACTACAAAAATACATATAAATCCAGCTCCCACAAGGATGGTGAACTAGCCTGCATCAGGCCTTATTATGCCCCTGGGTGGACCGGCATTGCCCAATACCACACACCCTGTCGGATATTATTGCTTACTTACACAAAGTAGGATATGTCACAATGTGTACTGTACCAGAGTTGCAGATTTCACAATGCTAATGACATCATATTAGCCAAGTGGAGCACTGAAGCCAGCAGTTGAAATCAGAGTTACAGCTTCGTACAAACAGCACATTTAAAATGTATAACTAGTAAACTGATGTAGTAAAAATTGAATATACAATGGTCAGACTCAAAATACACAGTTTATCATCACTTATATGGGGGAAGGACTTTTACAGCTTACTTATGGCTTCACCACTCATTAGTTATGGTTCTGATGGGTAACTAAAGTACATATTTTGAGTCAGGCTATTGTATAATCCCCCAATTATCTCACTGATCACTGTTTTCCAGTGAGATATATGATTTATCTAAACTGATCAGCGTCTGCCCCATTGTATAAATATATTTATAAAATGGGTAAAAGAAAAACAGTGAAAATGCAGTGTCCTGATTTGATGACAAGACTGTGCATTATTCCACAATGACTGCACACCTCCCAGTATGACAGAATGTCTGAACTACTTTCCTACCCTCAAAACTTACTCACCACCAGCCAGATCATTCCACCCCTGGCACACACAGGCAACTACAACCATAACAAAGTGTACCTATAGAGGTGTCCCACACTGCAGACAGTTATCTGGCTAATCCTACCATCATTCTTTATAAATAAACACTCAAAAAATGTTATCTGGTTGATCCTGCCAATTTCTGTAGCCAATTACTGTGTAATGACTTTGTCCCTCACTGTAACATGACCAAGCGGTGTTCAGTCCGGTAAAGAACATGCCATGAAAGGTATAGCAAGAGCAACATTTTGTACGAAATCCTGTCAGCTGTGGGGTTACTAATTTGTGTTAAGTTCTTCTCAGAGGTTTGTCTAGTCATAGAAACATAGTGAACAGAACATGTAATTTTTGAAACCAAGATTTTGGAAGAACAATATTTAAAGGAAGTTTCTGATGTAAGGCAGCTACTCACATATTGTGGTAGCTGCCCACATCGAAAATCATTCCAGCCTGGTGCCAAAATATTAATTTTATCCCATACCGTAGTTATTTCCCTCATAATTTTCATTTTAAAGCAGCCAGCCTGATCCTTTTCGATAGTCTCAGTGATACTGACACACCCCTGAGCTCAAGCACATAATGATGTGTGACCAGGAAGAGCACAGGGGTGTGCCCATTGAAATGAATGGGGCTAGTTTTCTCTTACAATGTTAAGCTTAAGAATGACCAGCTAGAGATTAATGAAGGTCACTCTCTAGCTGGTCATTCTTAAGCTTAATAATGTAAGCGAAAACTAGCCCCATTCATTTCAATGGGCTCGCCCTTGCGCTCTCCCTGGTCACATGTTATTACATGCTTGAGCGCAGAGGCGTGTCAGTATTACCAGAGCTATTGAAAAGGATCTGGCTGGCTGCTCTAAAATGAAAATTACAAGGGAAACAACTATGATATGGGAGAAAATTAATTTTTAGCACCAGGTTGGAATGCCTGTCGCTGAGGGCAGCTACTACAGTATGCGAGTGGTGGCTGCTCTCAGCTATGTCGGAAAGTCACTTTCACATCCCTAGGGGGTACAATAATAGAGGTAAAATATAATTTTTTATAATTTTAGCTCTGCCACATGAAGATAGAGGCAAGAATCTCCAGCGAAGGAGATCCTGCTCTATCTGTTTTAAAAGATGGTCTAAATTAAGTGCTTTCAGTGAAGGTTAGTCTTGAGTAAGTTGTATCCCTAAATAAGTAAAAGACTGAGCCTTCCATTGCAAACACAATTTCAAGATCTCAGTTTTAGTTACATGTGGAGACATTCAACTTATATCCTGAAAAGGAACCAAAGGCACAGAGAACCTTAAGTACTTTGGGCAATGAGGTTAAAGGGTCAGTAAGGTGTAGTAAGACATCGTCAGCAAAGGTAGACATCTTCCACTGCTGATTGCCAGCAAAAATACCCTTGACATTGAAAGATTAAATTATTTTCTGAGTCAATAGTTCAATGAATAAATTAAAAAGAAATGGAGAAAGGGAATGACCTTGCCATGTACCACGGGTAAGGGTAAGGGTAGAAAAGGTCCAAAAAAACCCAATTACAGAACACTCTAGCAGAAGGTGATTAATATAAAATGCAGACCCATTTAACATAAGTATCTGAAATACCATAATAGTGGAAAAGAGAAAATAAATAGGACCAGGAGACCCTATCAAAAGCTTTTTCCATGTGCAGGGAGGCCAACACTACATAAGAATCAGCCCCCCTGGACATGGAAATCAGGTGAAATATTTTTTGAAAATGGTCACCGGAGAGCCTCCCAGTCATAAAACCCATCTGCTCAGGTCCTATGAGGCAACTGCAAATGTTGCTCAGCTGAGCAACCAAGACTTTAGTGAATTTTCGTATCTACATTAATAAGTGAAATTGGTCTGTAGTTGTCTGGGTAAGTCACATCTTTACCAGGCTTGAGTAACAAAATTATACTGGCCTCTAAACGTGGGGATTCTCAAAGCTCATAAGCATATAAATAATTAAATAACTGGGTCAACGAGGGGAGGGTTCTAAAGTAAAAAGTTTATAGAAATTGGAAGGAAATCCATTCTGAACTAGAGTCTTATTGGGTGGAAGTGAAGAGTTGGCCTCACGGAACCCATCCTCATGAACTGGATCTAAAAGCACTGACTGTTGTGCTTCTGTCAACTGAGGTAACAAAATACCATTCATAAAGGATGACAAAGCCTGAATGACATCTGAAGATGGCAACTCTTCTGAGTATAATGTCGAGTAATAATCCTAAAAAATAGAGGCTATCTTCCTAAGAGCAGCTGTCAGAGAGGCAGATACAGGGTCATGTAAGGCTTTGATCCTTCGAGTACCTGTTTGCTGCTTGAGACAGCTTTTTCTTCTTGACCCACATAAGTGACCTTAGTTTTAGCAATGGCCTTTTCTACTTACTCTAACAAGTAGTCCAACTACTGAGCTTGAAGTTGCTAAAGACTGATTCACACTGCTTCTGGAGATGGAGGGGGAAAGGTGGCATTCCAAGTTCTGGATGTCATGTAGCCAAGCATTAACTTGAGATTCTTGAAGTCTTTTACATGAAATGGCAAGACTGATAAGCCCCCCCCCCCCCACCAAAGACTCTTCGGGGAACCCCATAAAATGTCTTAATTCGAAATTGTGCCAAGATTATCCTGCACAGATTGTGATATGAAACATCTAAAATGGTCTATCACATAAGAGTCCCTTAAAAGCCATATATTCAAAGACAAGGTGTGGTCTCTCTCTGAATGACCAGAAAGGTACAGGGCAAATTAGGCATTTTAAACATTTTTCTTTACCTAAAACATGATGTGCATCTATCATACACTGGGAATGTTATTTTCCTGGGGGACCTCCAACATGGTATCCAATCAGTGTTACAATGTGTAACAGTGGGAATAATCCAAAAACCACACCTGGGTACCAAAAATCTCTCAAAATGAGGCAATTTAAAACAAAGACTCTTTTAAGAGACTACTAACTTTGGTCAAAAAATAGATTCTTGCCATGAACGCATTATTCAACATATGAACATTTCAGCAATGTGTCTTGTTATGTTTCTGTGTGGTTGTTTGTCTATCAGGATACTGTTAAGGGGGCTGGCAGGTGCATAGTAAGAGTTCAGGAACAGTGGCTGTGTCCATAGTGTGGTTGGATATTAGTTGCATTGGTGGGGTGGACCAGTGACACTGACTATGTTGGGGGGGCACTGACTGTGTTGTTGGTGTGGGTGGGCACTATCTGTGTTGGTATGAGATGGGGGAGGTGAATTGTTGGATTGATCAGGTGGCAGAAGAAGGTACTGACTGTTTCATTGGAGTGGGTGTGTCACTGGTTCTGTTCCTGGGGATGGGTTGTCAGTATGACACTGTCTGTCTTCATGAGCTATGTGTACAGTGGGTGTATGGGTCTGCTGTGAGTAGACATTGGCTGTGTGTTTGGTTGGGGGGGTAACAACCTCTATTGCTGGGGTAGTGGGTGCACAATGGGTGTGTTCATATAAGGTGCTCTGGTGACACTGGCTTTGTTGCTCAGATAGGTAGGGTCACTGCCTTTGCTTATGTGGTGGGAAGAACACTACCTATGTTATAGGGATCAGACAGATAGTGACTGTGTTTGTCTGGTGAGACAGACAGTAGATGTGTTGGTGAGGCAGGGATGACACTGACTATGTTGCTTGGTTGTTGTGGTGGCACTGTGTTGCTGTGGTGGGGGGTCACTGTCTGTGTTGTTGGAGTGGGGTGTCACTAGGTGTTCGGTGGTGGTGGACAGACAACAAATGTGTCCATGGGATGGTGGGTGAGGGCTGCCTGTGTTGGTGCAGTGCAGTGCAAATAACTGTGCTGTGGTGGTGAGACACTAAATGTCTTCATGAGGTGGTGGGTTGGCCCTGCCTGTGTAGCTGTGGTGGTGGGGGGAATGTCTGTGTTGCTGGATTGGGGGTACAGTATCTGTGCTGTGGTGGTGGAGAACACTAGTTGTGACCATGGGTTTGTGGGTGGGCAGTGCCTATGTTGGTGGTCTGGGAAGGTGGGAACTTTTTGTGTTACAGTGGTGTTGGAATGGGAGGGGGAATCACTCACTTTGTTGGTGTGGTGGGATGAGGGGGTGATGGGCAGTGGCTGTGCTTATGTTGCTGACTGTATCCCACATAACAGTCTTGTAAATGAATATTTCTATATTGTGCAAGCAATTACATTCAGTATACAGTTGCAGTTATAGATATACAGTTAACCAGTGTATCTTGCAAAATAAATATATGTGCATAACTGTGTCCCCGAGTCTCATCTACAAACAGCTGTGATAAAGGTATACATGTGTGTGTAGTGCTTCTGGCATTAGAAGTAGGGTGATATGTGCAGCATAGTACTGTATATAAAAAGTGACACATTTCTCACAAGAACCACAATTACAAATCAAAATGAGTGTGCCAGGTTTCACAAAATCATCACATGTCTGTGGCTCTCATTAAACATAAATCCATGTTATTAATATACCATGGTGTGTTTAGCAATTATACAGTAAGTCCCATGGATATGCACTGTATAACATTACACAGTAACACAATAAACACTGTAAAAGGTGGACTAATCTGAGTTACACATGCAACAATAGTTTTTGTCATACTGTGTGCTTAGAATTTGTCTGAGAATAGTTTTATGTAAGTGTACTAAAATTGTTTGCTTCTGCTATGCTAATCCTACAGAAAGATGACAAAAAACTGGAAAGGGAAATAGAAAAATGGCAAAACAATGAATGTAAGATGGACATTTTATTGCCGTTATGTTTACTTTTTGACTGCTTGGATGTTGTCCTTGGTGGAGGTTGCTTCTGGGAAGTGCAGCTGCCCGCTGTTTTGATGAGGAGTAACTAAACAGCAGGAGAATGGAAAAGCTTTTATTTTCTTTACAAAAGGTATGCCATCGTTACATGAATTTTAAATTGTTCCAATCTCTTTCCATACATTCTTGCGATACTTGTTTCTGCCAGCAGTCCCCTGAGTTTTGTTTTCTTCCACTTCAGGAAGCAGGAGTCTGGGCAGTGGTAGACCTCCCCCCCAAGGCATGGGAAGATGGTGTGTCCTGCAGAGGGCTGTACAACCAGGAGGCTCCAAGGCAGTTAGTTTCTGTTGCCGATACAGACACAGATGTTACTGTGTAACCAAAGGTCCTGGTCTGAGGGGGTCTTACCAAAGAATATCAATTGCAATGGCAACAGAGTTAAGGTGGACTGGACTGTGTTTTTTTCTGTGTGTTTTCTTCCCACTTGCGGCAACGAAGTCAAAAGCAAAAGCAGCAAAACCAGTAACAGTGGCCAGCACGATTTTACTTATAAATATACTTTACATATATTTTAAGCAATTGGGGTGTTAACAGGAAAGACTGGATTGAATAAGGCTAATTTTATCCTACAAAACCCCTGCATTTGTCATTTTTAATGAGCATCTACATATTTTTTTTGTTTATGTTTTTGTGCTGTTATGTTGTGTTTTTTGTTTAACCCTAGTGTCTTTGGTATTCTTATTTAATTAAGTGGTTGAATTCTAAAATCAAAATCAAAATCTGTAGTTTAAAGTTTGAAATTTTGTGCCACATTGGCAGGGTAGGTCACGTGACTCAGGGGCTTAAAGCCCAGGCATAGAGTTCACAATCAGTTCACATACTTTTGTAGGTAAGTGATGCAAGCACTAGACAAAGGGTAGCAGTGTGTAGTGGCGTGAGCACTAGAATAAGTGAATACTGGTGGCACTATTTGTGCTCTGTTTATGCTTTGAGAGTTAGTGACCACACTGCCTGGGCACCTTGGACAATTTGAACTTCAGTTCTCACTTTCTACCCTAACTGCTGGTGCATTACTCCTCAAGGAAACTGTAACAGCAATACATTTTAGTGGCTCTGGGGTTTTGGAGTGATTGTCAGTAGCTATTTAATATGGTGCTAGAGTTGTAGCTAGGCAATCAGCACAAGCCTTGCATCATGTGTGTTTGTGACTGTGACTCAGTTGATATAAACCATCCAAGAGCGGATAAGATTTTATAAAATGTAAAAAGTAAGTACAACTTAGTGCATTTGGTCTCACCAATTTTAGTAATCAGATTTAAGTAGAATCACTTTGATTAAAGTAATGTATATCTGTTTAAAATTAATTTGGCAGAGATAGCTTTACAGTGGGTGTTCTTTGTTAAAACAGTTGTGAAGTCACTAAGAAATTGTTTAAAAACTGTTTAAAGTATGTAATGAATAGACATCTACCTCGGAGAGGCTAAGTAGGCTATGTAGGCTATGTAGGTTCCGTGGGGTTTAGTGGAACCGCAGGATCATTGCTGAGTTAATTTAAATATGGCAAGCATTATAATTTTTTAATTTATGTTTTTCCCATCATATAAAGTCACTGTCGATTAAGTTTTATTTACTGAGTGTGTATTTATATTTGTAGGTTACTCAGCTTATCTATTTTCTCCCTTCTCCAATTGCCTTGTCGAGTGCTCTGTCCCTGGGTGAATTTCACAAACAGAATTCACACTTCTGAATTTGAACACCAAAGGAGATACAGATATAGACATGCGGTCTCATTAAAGCAATGGATTTGCCTTGAAGAAGACGATTACAAAAATACTTTCTCAACAGCCAGTAATTCCATCTTGACAGAGATTGAGAGAAAAAGGAAGGATATACAAACACATATCTGTGAGAACTGGTAAATTAGCATGGAGAAGAGAACCAGCAGTACTATGGAATGGCAGTCAAGCCATCAGTGAACTATCAGAAAGCTGAGTAGCCAAGTAGCTGCCACACAATCTGCAACTGTATTTAAATGGACCATCCTGAAGAGTTCTGGGTAAATCCTTTGGATATTCTTAGCTCTGTTTTGGTCTCTTAAAGAATTCTATTCTTAAAGAACTTTTTCATTATAAGCATTACCCCACTTTTATAAGCATCATAAGCTTTGAATTGTTATTTTAGGATCTGTATTATTCAACCTAGAAGTAATTGGTACTCAAATATGTTAGAAAGCAAATTATAGGTTTCTTGTTTTTGGTGGCATTCTGCATTATCATTTCCAGTCTAGCAGATCTAGTGTAGCAATTAGAGCTCATTATCTACCAATTAATTTATATAAAGAGCTAACTACCTAATCAGACTTTTCTATTTTGTTGTATTCTGTGACTGCCCCAAACTTTGGTCTAGTTACCAGGGACAAGGGAGGGCCTGGAGGATCTTGGGACTCCTGGAACATAACAGAGATCTAAAGATGGTTGCAACTCATTTAATAAGGTCACAAGTGGCTTCACTTCAACTCCCAAACTAAAAGCTTGTAGCTCTCATCCCACTTTTTGGAAGGGAGAGCAAAGATTGCATCAAGGCAGCCAATCTTTAAATCTCGAAAAAATTGATAGCTGTAGATGACCAGCAGGAAATGCTAGATGGGACCCATAGTGTATCTTTACTAATAAAGGAGGATGGTAACTGCAGCATAGAAGCTGTGAAGAACTCAGATAATAGCGATTCCCCATGTCTCATCTTCATGAGTGGTGAAAATCTGCCAGAGACAGGATACTCCAACTATGAGTAATCGTATATAGGATATTATAGCAATTTGAGAGAAGTAAGAGAGGACTTACAGTATGCAATACAAGGGTTAAAATCACTGGAAGTAACTGACTTAAAAACCCTAAAATCATTAGCCAGTCAGACTACTGAGAACTGGATAGTAATGAGGAAGAAAATAACAATGACAAAGAAAGTCTAATTTGTATACCCCCAATGTAGGAGAGAGAGGCATTATGATGGGGGAAGGTGTGTGACCGACGCAGAATCTCACTCCCTCATTTTGTGGAGTAAAGTGGAGAAGCAGGGAGAACTTTGATAGCTGTTTTATTTTAACAGGTATGCCACCGTTGCCTGTGTTTATTGGTCTCCTTACCAGTCAATCTTAAATTCTGCCTTGTGTTGGTCAGAGTTTCTCCTGGTGCTTTTGTCTTTTTCCCTGTAGAGGAGAAAAGAAGTAGAAGAGTGTGAAGTGCGGGGTGGAGGTGTCCGCTAATCGGTGGCAGCTGGGAGGGTTTCCCAAGGTGGACCCCCCAGCAGGGAGTCCAGACAACAGCCAGTCGGAACGGCTTTGCACCAAATGAAAGAAAGCTTCGATCTTATTTATAAAACTGAGTATTCTTCCCCCATATTGATACTTGTGCTTTTGTGCCCTTGTTGTGCAGAACTAATTGCTCTAAAAATGTTTTAGGGATGCAGATTGTTATGGTTTTAAAGTTTTTATATGTCCTCTCTATGTTTTTTTTTTATCTATCTTATATTATATCCCGTGCTCCGTGGTCTGTGATTTGTGAACTGTGTTTCATGTTTTAGTGTTTTTTGGAAATGATTATTTAAGTATTTTTATAAAAGTAAAAAAGTTTATTTTATTTTCATGCCAAAGTCACTTTTTAGTCATGTGAGCTAGGTATTTATACGCATGCATGGCGTTTTATCTCAGATTCCTTTTGCGACTAAAGACCAAAGACGTATCATATTTTCTTTGAGTGTTGCTGAGTAAAACTATGCCTTTGTATCCTTCAGTTTTTAACTTTATTTCGGGACAGGTTTTTGTCCTTTAATGTGGGAAATGCTTGTTTTGTTAAACTACTTGTGTCTTTTTGCAAAAATCAGATGCAAACGTGAACGAGGACGAAAGTTTTAAAATTCTGCTGCTATCTTATGCCTGGACTTATCTGACAGATATATCTGGTTGCTCTTTCCCTAAGAAGTAGGTTTACTTTTTGAACTTAAAGTAGAATGGACTTTGATTTTAGGAGTTCAGGTTTTTGTGCTATATAGAGAGAGGAACTTAAAAGGTATTCAGAAGTTTTAAATATAGCCATTATGCTGTAAGTTGCAAAGTAGCAGGCTGCCTGTGAGACATTTTGTAGACTAAATGGCATAGTTTGTATTCAGCTATAACTAATTGTTATATTAGATCTTGCTTGCTACTTATGCACTTTTTTATCCGTTTCAGTGTATTGTTTGGATGTAATGAACTTTGGAGACTTTGTTATTCTACACTTTATTAGAACCCTCCTACGGACTTCCCTGGGGACTTTTGAGCCCCCATAAAGCCTGATAAGTCCCAGCTTTCAGTCTAAGACTTAATTTTCAACTTGTGTACTTTTTCACAAGATTCCAGACTGTAAGACCTAAATCTGAAGAGGCGCTTGAAGTATTTGCTCTTAGAGGAAGAACTGTATTCAAATTCTGCTGTTTGGACTTTTTGGACTTGCAATTGTATAATTTTTTTTCTGATATGCCTCCTATTACTAGAAGCAAAATGCCCATTAGTGAGAATCTGAGCCTGGTTAAGCAAGGAAGGTCATCTAAGGGTATTCATAAAAATCCACTCTCTATAAAAAAATTGGCCATGAAGTCACTTAGTAAAAAACATAATTTATTTAATGATATGTCTATATTGCAAGAAAATAGTAGGAAAATTAAGGAGAAAAAGGCTGTCATTCAATTAGCATCTACACCGAATGAAGGTATTTTGAAATTTTTTAATATTGTTACGATTCAAGATAAAAAAGATCATTTAAATCCTACAGCAATAACAGACTTTGCATCCTTTACAAATAATGAGGGGGCAGCATGTCATTCTATCAGTAACCTGACAGATAGGCCTAGTCTACCCAAATGCAGGGCCAGCAAGGAGTCCACAAAGACCCATTATACCAAAATTGATTTTTCAGATATCTTTCATAACTTGACCATACTAGACACAGAGGTGAAAAGTATGAGAGAAACTTTAAGGTCAGATTTTAGTGACCTTGCACAGATGGAAGTTATTCAGTCTGGAAAAAAATCCCACATAAATAAAAGAGATATAAAGGGAAATATACTAGTGAAGTACCCGGGGGGGGGGGAGATCAGATGATGGAGGTTTTAGATCACTCAATCAGGGTTGAACATACTAACACTTCATGGACAATGAGTCCAGAGAATAGAAGTGTTCCCGATTTTGAGGGATTAACCAGGGATATTGTTAATGTATCGAGAGATCCACTTAATTCTAGCATTTTTATGTTTAAACAGTTATTGGATATTAAACAAGATCTTTCTTTCATCAAAGGGATGTGCCTGGAAAGCAAGGATAGGCTTGATTTGATGGGTAAAGGAT
Organism: Neoceratodus forsteri; assembly: GCA_016271365.2. Classification (NCBI taxonomy): domain Eukaryota; kingdom Metazoa; phylum Chordata; order Ceratodontiformes; family Ceratodontidae; genus Neoceratodus; species Neoceratodus forsteri. The sequence goes on from CM057454.1 coordinate 14,253,265, forward strand.
TTGTGGGAGAGGATGAGGGAGAGATTATGTTTACTCAATGCACCAGAGACAACTTAATTTTAAATCAAAGTGTGATTAACACCTCTCTGGGTCAAACTCCGGGTTGTAGTGGTCAGTTTTATCAGGAATCTTATCAGGAGTCTTACATTTTAGGACCTAATGATACTTCAAGGGTGAAAGATAACTCCTCAAAGCAGTCAGTTATTAGTAATGGTTTGGAGTGCATAATGCTACCAGATAAAAATTTAAGAGACACAAGTATTTGTAAAGAAATGGCAGAGAAGTTTCCAGTTTTATGGGGAAAAGGGGGAGAAGCAAGAAGGATTTAGAGAGATTTTGAAGGTCAGTAAAGGCAAGTGTAGATGCAAATGCAAGAGTAAGTGCAAATGCAAGAGCACTAAGGGGAATAAGATAAAAACTGATGGGTACAAAGAGGGAAAGAGGAAAGAAGAAAAGAAAAATAATGAAGCGTCAGTAAAATTTAAAGGACTTCTTGAAACAACCATAAGTCAAACAAAAACTGATACTGTCCCATTACCTTTGAGTGCTGTAAGTATTAGCCCAGATTTAAATGAACATCAGGGATTGAGAGAGATAATAAGTGAAAGCAGCACTAAAAAAGGAAATTAGTTTGGAGAAGTTGGAAAAATCAAAGATAAGTAAGAAAATGCTAAATAAAAAACCTGTATTAGCAAAGAAGGGAGATGATATTATGATACAAGAATTTAGTTTACCGAACAGTCAGGATAGAGCGACTCAAGATGATAATAAATGTTTTAGAAGCTTTTTGTCAAAATCCTTAGGAAGTGATTTTGTGTTACCATTATTTAATGTGTCAAGTATTCCACAAGAAACTCAGCACAAATTAATTGATTTACTGAGTAATTTACTAACAATTTTACTGGATGGTTGTATGTTAGGCAAACATTGTATTAGTATAATTAGACCAATCTCAACTCTGGAGCTGGTTTTGTTGGTTTCTAATTAAGATAATCTTTTAAAGGCAGTTGGCAAAAAAATTAAGGAGTTTGAGACAATGGGGATTAATGTTGGGGATTTATTGACTATGAATGAACTGTTTCCTGAATTCTACACTGCCAAGGGATATGCAGTAATCAGCAGGAAACATTAGTCTCCATTTTTGGATTAAAACAATGGTATACAGAGAACACATTTAATTTAAAAAGTAAATTGATAGACTTTTTGGGTCTTTGTTTGGGAACTTTTGTTGGTAGTTCTGAAATTGATAGTGTTAAAAGATTAGAATATGATGGACAGGTTGTTTTCAAGGTTAAACATGAACGTTTGGTCAGTGAATTAAATAAGAAACAGCTCATTTTGGATCAGTTAGGTATTCACCTTTGTATTGAAAATATGAGAAGCAAACCTGAGGATTTTTTTCCATCCATCCAGCAGAAGGGAAAACGCTGGGAGTCTATGGTTGAGACAGCCAATAGATATGAAATATTATCTTCACTGAATCAATGACAAACAGACTTTGTTAGAGGGAAGCCACAGGGATCAACCTCTAATCCCTTATCCATGCCTGATCTCAATAAATCAGATTTGTCTATAAATAATTATATGTTCAATATTTAGTCTTGGAATCTGGCAGGACTTGGGGAGAAGTTAGGGGATCCAGAAATAATTCAGTATCTTAATTTATTTGATCTGATTTGAGTGCAAGAAACATGGGCACTTTCAAATTCATATTTGGATGGATTTAAATCTTATAACAAATTGGCTAGTCGAACTAGAAAATTTGGAATGGGGTCTGGAGGGCTAACTATCTTTATTAAATTGGATATTGATATAAAAACTGAAGAATTAAGCAGTAATAGTAATTGTCTACAGGTAGTTAAAATAATGAACAGAGACAAGAATTTGTGATTCATAATTAATGTTTATCATAATCCTGTCAGAAGTAAATATGGTGATTTAGACCTGCTTATTACTCTCAATGATGTAGTGGCAAACATTCAGAATGATTTTCCTGAATGTGGATTGCTAATTATGGGTGACTTTAATGCCAGATTAGGCAATTTAAGGGCCTGTAATAAAGATATAGAGGAGGTCCTGTCTCTAAATGAAAATTCTGAAGTACAAATTATAAGAAATGCAAAGGATCCCATAATAAACAAACATGGAATTGAGCTGCATAGGCTAATGATAGACAGGACTTTATGTCTATTGAATGGAAGGACATTGCAGGAATTAGAGGGTGAATGTTCATTGGGGGGGGGAAACGGCTCATCAACCATCAACTTTGTATGGATAGATTTAAACTAAATTGACCAATGTTATTCATTATATTCAAATCCAAGACCTGAAAGTCAGCATCTGGAAGTTGAACTTAGTTTAATTAGGAAATCGGGTATTATTAAACTAACCAAATATGAACCATTAATGATCCAGTTGAGGAAGAATAGAGTTGAGTGGGACATGATTGAAGCACTGAATTTTGAAGAGATTTTACAAAATGCAGGTATTCTAAAGAGATTATCAGAATCAGTGGGCAATGCTTGAGCTAATCAAATAATATTTGATTATAATTTTATCATAAATGCTGTAGCCCATATAATAATGAAAGAGATAAAAATAAAGAAGAAAGAAGGACAACCCTGGTATAACATAGAATGCAAACAAGCCAGGAAATATCTTAACAAACAATTTAGATTGTTAAAACAGCAACCGAATAAAGAGAACAATAAAAAAATGAATAAAATAAGGAGATCCTATAAGCTGGTGCTAATTAAAAATAAAAGGAAATATGCCAGACAACTGTGGATGGAATTAAAAAGGGCGGTCCACTTAAAGGCAAATTGTTAAATTTGGAACTAAAACTTTTGACAAAATTGAGGCACATATTGAGCCCAGCACCTGGGAAATTTATTTTAAACAAATTTTTTGTTGGGATGAACCTGATTATCTTTTAAAAACAACACAGTTGAAGATCAGTGAATGAAAATATAGACCCACTGATGAGATAACCATAATAGAGATAGAAAATGCGATGGATTTATTCAAAAAAAGAAAGACATCAGGTCCAGATGGGGTACCTTTGGATGTTGTAATTAGGACTAAACAACATCGGATTCCCTTTCTTCATAAATCGTTCAATTATGTGTGGATAACTGGATTATTTCCGAGTAGTTGGAGTTTAAGTATTATTGTTCCAATTTTTAAGAAGGGTGATAGAAAGGATCCCGGCTGTTATAGGCCAATTAGTTTACTTGACACTCTAGGAAAATTATTTACTAAAATTATTATTAGAAGATTATATTTATGGGTAAAGTCTAATAAAATAATCGACGATGCACAAGCTGGATTTAGAAACAGTTATTCAACAATTGATCAGATTTTTATTTTGGCTCATTTAATCCACAAGTATAAAGTAGTAAAAAAACAAAAATTATATTGTACGTTTATTGATCATAAGTCAGCATTTGACAAAGTAAATACAATTCTCCTCTGGAAAAGACTCTCTGGCCTTGGAGTAGATCCTTCATTACTGGAAATAATTAGGTTAATGCACCAGGATAATTATGTTAGTATTAGATATAACAATAGAGGTGAAATCAGTAAATGGTTTAGTTCAAATATAGGAGTTAAACAGGGTTGTTCACTAGCACCACAGTTGTTTAATCTCTTCTTTTGCACTGTATTGAACAAAATGTATAATGAAGAATTTCATCTGCCCAAAACTGGTCAAAGAGTTTTACCTTATCTGGCTTATGCCGATAATGTAGCTTTATTTTCAACTAGTCACTTAGGCCTAACAAGTAGTTTGGATAATTTTTATGCAAATTGTTTCAGTGCAGATCTTCAGATAAATTATAAAAAAAATGAAGGTACTGGTATTTGGGGAGAATAAGAACAACTATAAATATTATATAAATCATAATAAAATAGAAGAGGTAGAGAGTTTTTGTTACCTAGGAATAACTTTTAGCAAACATGGGAATTGGAATAAACATCAGAGAGAAATCAAGATAAAGGCAGAGAAGTTTGTCCCTGCTATGTTGTCTTTTTTCTCAAGGTTTGGAGAGAATTCTATTAAAGGGACTTTGATGGTCATTGATGCTAAAATCAGATCCCAGCTTCTTTTTTTTTTTTCCATTAAATTTTATTCCGTTTTTGGTTACAGAGAATAGATCCAACAACACCAAGTACATACATGTACAAATACACACATACTTATGGTAACATGTAATCTAAAACATCCTCTGTAACAGCCCCTAGAGACCCCCACCCACCCCTACCCATCTCCACCCATGCCACCCCAGCACAAATCTGGTGAAACTGAATGCTTACAATCAGCAGAGGAACTATAAACTTCTATAGTGAGTAACTAGTGTAAAAGGGACTCCAGATCTTATCAAATCTAGGAAGTTTATTCTGGAGGGTGGCTATCATTCTCTCAACCCTCAAGCTGGCAAGCAATTCCTCCAGCCATTCTGCATAGCTGATCACAGCAGAGTCCTTCCAGTGTCTGAGGACAACTTTCTTAAGAGTGGCAGCAATCAAAACCATGTGGAACTTCCTACTCCTGACGGGGATATGAGAAACATCACCCAATAAGCATATTTCCGGAGTAAAAAGGTCCTCCAGTCCCAACATTGGGTCCACTCTGTTTTTAATCTCTGTCCATAACAGGGTTATCTTCATACAGTTCCAGAAAATATGCATTAAATCCCCGACCCCAGCATGACACCTGTTGCATGTAGTTTCTGTGATTATTTTTAATCTAGCAAGCTTTTGAGGGGAATAGTAAATATTATGAAGAATTTTAAACTGCATCAGTCTTAACCGATCCTGTAAGAGAAATCTGTGACAATTCTGCCATAAAACCTTCCAACTGAGTTCCTCATTAGGGAACATTGAGGCCCAGTATGCGCTTTGAACCAGATTTTGGGAGTAGGCCCACCCAAATAAAACTGTGTATACTTTGAAATTGATGGATAGGTCAAACGTCCCCAAGGCATCATAGAAATCCACTTTCGGAATCTGAATTGTTCTCATACCCATCTTACTGAGCAGGAAATGACGGAGTTGATATATTTTAAAAACTGCCATAGCGGGCATCTCAAATTTATTCAGAATCTCAGAGGAGGATAATACCTCACCAGCAGGTGTAAGAAAGTCTTTCAAACAGCATGCACTGGGCAGGGCCAACCACGTGGGGTTGAGAGTTTTGTTATCAATTAGAAAACATGGATTACCCCAAATAGGCTGCACCCAATCCCTGAGATGGTCATATTTGAGGAAACCACAAAGCTGCATGTGACTTCTCACTGAAATCCCTATTGGGGAGCAACGTAGCTGGAGAGGGAGGAGTTTCGGGGTAAGATAGAGCAAGGCCTCAGGCTTCAAACCTTGTTTCTGAATAAGGGCCAGCTCAATTTGTAACCATAAAGGTGTATACGTTAGCTGTATTGAAACCTCTGTACCATTCACCCACCTCAGGTATTTATTAGCATGGCCCGCCCAGTAATAAAGGGCAAAATGTGGCAGTCTTAACCCTCCCATTGATTTGGGTGCAGCCAACTTATGGTAGGCCATTCGAGCTTTCTTGCAACCCCATATGAAGTTAGCTATAATTCTATGAAGTTTTCTAAACCACGAAAGTGGTATCTAGATATTCAACATGCTAAGAGGATAAAACAACCGGGGGAAAACATTCATTTTTATTAGATTTATCCTCCCCCATAATGAGACTGGGAGCCGTGCCCATCTTTCCAAATACAGTTCAATGGTACGCACTAGGGGGTCCAGATTTAACTGGTGTATCCTAGTCATGTTCCTTGTTAGGCTAAGACCGAGGTATTTTAAGGAGTCTGATTTCCAGGTTAAGCCAAATTCGGTAATTTCCTGCCTAAAGAGATTTTTACTAAGGGGGAATACCACAGATTTATCTAAGTTCAGCTTGTAGTTGGCCAGTCTACTGTATTCCTGAATAATTTCCAAAAGAGCCGGAATAGATGTTCTCGGGTTGGAGACATGTACCAGGAGATCATCAGCATATGCAGTTACTTTCACAGTATGGTCTAAAATTCTAATACCGTTTACTTCTTGTTTACGCACTATTGTTCTGATAAGGGGTTCCAGGTATATATTGAAAAGGAGAGGGGACAAGGGGCAGCCCTGTCTAGTACCCACATAGAGATTAAAGGGGTCCAAAGTGGCCCCATTGCAACTAACCCTTGCTGTAGGGTTCAAGTAAAGGGAGCCTACCCAATTTAAAAATGGCTCAGGAAACCCAGACTTCCCCATCGTGGCTAACAGAAAACCCCAATAGACCCTATCGAAGGCCTTCTCGGCATCCAAAGACAGCAGAGCCATAGCGGAACTACTCCCTTCAGACACCGAAAAGGCATGAGCCAGGGTTCTAAGGTGGTCAGCGGAGGACCTGTCTTTCATAAAGCCGACCTGTTCTGCGCCAATAAGGCTGGGTAGTACCTGATTTATACGATCCACCAGTAGCTTAGCTAAAATTTTGACATCGTAATTAAGCAAGGAAATAGGTCTATAACTAGCTGGTTGTTCAGGGAGTTTGTCTTGTTTTGGTATTAAAACAATGAGCGCTTCAAACAATGATTGATCCCGTATTTGATGACTTAGAATGTGTCTGAATAACCTGAGGAGTAAGGGGGATAATTGCTTGGGGAATTTTTTATAAAAATTTGACGAGAACCCATCCGGCCCCGGTGTTTTATCCAATGGGAGACTCTGAATAATCAACTCAATCTCATTTTGGGTAATATCAGTCATCAACTGCATTTGGCGGGGTTCCATCAGTGAGGGGAGCTCCAAACCTCCTAAGAAGGTGAGTATCTCCCTCTCCGTGGGGGGGTTCTCCATATTACCATACAGGGATTCAAAGTAATATCTGAATTCCTGCACTATCTCCCCAGGCATGGTTTTCGCTTGTCCATCTACCCTGGATTGGATCCCTGGGATTATTCGAGAAGATTCCAACTGTTTGATTCATCTGGCCAGGAGCCTACCCGCCTTTTCCCCCGATCAAGATAATTAGCCTTAGTTTTAATTAACGCTAACTCTGCCTGTTCCCCGAGCAATTTCAAATAGAGTTCTCTCACTTTAATAAGCTCGAGCTTCTCGCTTTCTGAGGACTGTGGGGTCAATTTAATTTCTCTACATCTAATTCGATTCAGTAATTCGGCCAGGATTTGCACCCTCTCCCTCTTCCTTTTGGCTGCCTGCCCAATTAGTATACCTCTCATGAAAGCTTTGAGCACACTCCATATCATATCAGGACTAATATTATCTTTCAAATTATTAGCAATAAATTCTTCTATTTGCGTTGAAATGTATTTAACTGTTTTGGGATTACGCAATATCTGGTTATTTATCCTCCACCTAATACCCTTTTTAAGAAGGGAAGAGAAGGAAATTGACATCATCACCACTGCATGGTCAGAAGGGGTCCAGACACAATTTCTGTGTCCAGCACTCCAGGAAGGAAAGTGCAAGAGAGTAATATGTAGTCAATACGGGATGCTGTACCATGAGCTTGAGAAGTGAACGTGTATTCCCGAGATTTCGGGTGGACAATTCTCCAGACGTCCACTAGGCCGAGCTGGTCTAGCAATTCCCCCAAGGCCCGTTGGGCCGGTGAGAAAGCCGAAATAGAATTTCTGGTTCTATCCATTAAAGGGTCTAAAACAAGGTTTAGGTCACCTCCTAATATCATGGGGATCTGTACAAATGGAGTCAAAGCTTCCAGAAGTTTTACAAAAAACCTATGGGACTCAGTGTTGGGACCATAGATTGAACCCAGCAGCATTTCCGTATTTTGTAACCTACCCCTAACAAGAACATATCTGCCCACATTGTCCTGAATAACCTGAAGAGGGGCAAAGGGGACAGACCTACGCATAAGCACCATAACACCTCGGCTTTTGCGTGTTACCTTGTGATGAAAAAGCTGTCCCCATTTGTAAACACCTCATGGAGTTACACTCCGACTGAAGCAAGTGTGTCTCTTGTAAGAAAGCAATGTCTGCTTTTACCACCTCTAGATGCTTCAATATCCTATACTGCTTAGATTTCTGTCGTGCACCTTTAACGTTCCAGCTTATAAATTTAATCATCCCATGTGACGCCATTATCCTGCATGATCAAGCTCAAACAGTGATCTGACCCTTCCTGTCCAGCACCCTCTGTCACCAATCTTAAAGATTTGTGCTCCCACCTCCCCATTATTCCCACCCAAACAACCCCCATATGTAAAATATTCCCCTCCTTGTTTCAGTCCACTACTATCCCCCCTACCCCCTCCCTCATCTTCATGGTCCATGATGGCAGCTCGCATCACTGTATGCTCCCTCCCCGCCCCGGTCCATACCCTCAGACAGAATATTGCTCGACCTTGAGCCTTCCCCTGTGCAGAAAGATATCAAACCACATTATATAGAGAAAGAAAACAACAAGAAATCTATTTCTAGAGTTTCCTCATCCAAAATCACACTGGCTCCTATCCATGTACCCTCCAACCACATTAACCTAACATTTACTAAAATGCTCCTAAAAGGGGAAATGATTAGCCCCAACGTCACCTTCCCAAAGAACCCAAAACAGTGTTGAGCCATTTTGAACTTCAAAAGCAACCAGGCTCCAACTTTCTTATCCAAAATACCGTATTAGGTCTAATAACACCCTTTTTAAATACAGATTTATAATTCAGAGGTTCCCCCCGGGTGCACCATGACATTAACGCGATGCTCCATCCTCCGGCACATATACAGCACCGGCCTCATGCCCCTCCATTCCACTTATGGATCCCTTCTTGTGGAACCATAATCCAGGCAGTACACCGCAATCATTGCCTCAACAGTCCCTTCGATTAGCTTCTAACATCTGTAAAAGCTGCCCTTGCTACTTGTTTTCAGATCTCACCTGGAAACTCCCCGGGATCTTCTAAACCTTCTGTTAGCAAGCATGGGCTCCCTGTGTAACTGCCATGAATAGTTTAAAAACAAACATTCCCAGATCTCTGGAATGACAATTGAGGCATTCACATACCTTGGATTACAACGAAAAGGCTAGGACCGTGTCAAAAGGCATAGGGGTTTTAGGGAGATCCAAACCAGGCGATTGTGGAGAAGCCAGCTCTGCTCAGACAGGTGCCCACATTAGGAGGATCGCTATTTATCTGGAGGGGACAACCGGGAAATTAAGCCAATGTTCATACAGCACAACACTAGCAGCACAGCATATCTCGTCAATGCAGGCTGTCCAAGTAATCAAACATACCATCGGTAAAAAATTCTCAACTATTTTCAACAGCCTCAGAAAACTTACATTTCAAGGAAAAATTAGCCCTTATTTTGCTTTAAAAAGAGCAGGTAGTGCGAGCTGGAGTGCAGCTGAGGCTCCATCCGGATCTTCAAATTTTTTCCAAGACTCTAAGATATAGACATGCAGCACTGCCGGGTATGCCATTTTAAACTTGATACCCGCTGCAATTATCTTCGAGACAAGGGGATGAAAGGCTGCTCTTCGCTGCAGCACCGATAGCGGCAGGTCCTGGGTAATCCTCAGGTTCACCCCTTCCCACTGAAAAGTCTTAGTTTCTCTAACTTTCTATAAAAAAATCTGTCTCTCCTGATAGTTTAGAAACTTGGCCATGAAGATACGAGGAGGCGTCCCTTGCAGCGGCATAGGGCGGAGGGCTCGGTGTGCTCTTTCAGTATTGTAGCAGGGGCCATAGGGCAAAGGGCCCGCTATCTTCTCGACGAATTTTTGAAAAAATTTCACTGGATCATTTCCTTCTTCCCTTTCAGGCAGGCCGATCACAACCACGTTGTTTCTTCGACTTCGGCCCTCGAGATCTTCAACTTTCGAGTCTAGACTGGCGATGCGTTGATTCAATTTAACAATCAAGGGGTCAATCTTGTCCGCACGATTTTCCAACGATCTGACCCTTGCCTCGTTGTCTGATATCTTCCTGCTCAGGTCTTCCAGGGTGGAGGTAATATTTTGATTTCGGTAGCCATTTCTACCATTTCTGCTTTAAATGGTCTAAATTCTTCTAGGAACTTTGCTGCAGTCAGCAACTCCTCCCCTTCACTGCCATGAAAGATAGGTTGGGCTGGTTGTACCGGCGAGGCCCGTGGTTTCTTCGGGGCCTTTTCAGGGGTTGCCGGAGGGGTGTGTTTAGGTGCCGTTTTTGGCATTTCCTCTTCCATCTATGTTCCCACCAGCTTCACTGATATTTCAAACAGCAGTAGTCAGCCACTGCTAACCGATACACCATTGGTAACTAGAAAATGTATATATGGACAGGGTTTAGGCAGAGCTCTCAGAGAGTGCAGCTAGCAAGAGCACTGCATCACGTGACTCCAGATCCCAGCTTCTTTATGGAGCTGAGATCTGGGGAATCAATTACAACAGTAAAAGGGGACTTAACCCGACTTTGAACAAACTCTATAAGAAGATGCTGGGACTCCCAATCTCTGCCCCATCTTCGCTAGTGAGGGCAGAGTTGGGTAAGTTCTCAATCAAATGCTACATTCAGCAAAGACTGGTAAATTACTGGTTAAAAGTTTTTAGAATGAACCAGAACAGACTTCCTAGGGTTTGTTTAGAGGAAGGTATAACATATCTCCATTCTTATAAAATGTTCCCCTGTATGCAAGTAGTAGAAGAAATTATCAAACTACTAGGTTTGATGTCGATCATAATGGACTGTCTAAGATTTTCATCAGTCCAAATTAAAGAAGAAATCAATTCCAGAATAACTAATGTATGCATACAAAAGACCTGGAGACTTGTTGATTGTCAAAAGTGTGCCCATGGTTAGCTAAAAATAAAAGATCACACAAATTTGAATCATATTTGGAGATATCACAAAATCCCAAACACAGGAAAGGAGTTACTAGATTCCATTTTGAGTGTTTTACAAGTAATGTCAGGAAAGGAAAATTTGAGAAAAATTAAAACAAAGATCCTTATTGTAAATGTGGATTAAGTGAAGATAACCTATTACATGTAGTCCTGCTTTACCCTCTGTATGAAAAAAATGAGGACTTCCCTCTTGGGTGGTTTAATCCAAAAACTTATATATCAACCATTTCATATTCTGCATTTTCTACTAAAAACACAGAAAGAAGAAGTGCTTGTCTCTGTGGCCTCCCTCCTAAGATACATGGAACTTAAATGTCTCCATTTAAAACTGTCACCTATGTGAAAGAATTTGTGATTTTGTGCAATAGATGGTGATAAAAATCACACACATTTTGTATCTTCTAATTGAATTAGGATAAATATAAGAAAGAAAGATATATGGGAAATGGACTTAAACTGTAAGACAGAACTGTAATGGGTTTGTGATGATTTGATACTATGTGATTCTTATATATTGTTAATGTACTTTCTAACATTGAGAATTGTTTTTACAATATGTCATTTTGACATGATTTTTATTAATCTGTAATTTATGTCTGGATTTGTAATGGCATAAAACGCTGAGCAATAACCTAAACCTGAAACTTGAAACTACCCCCAATGTATGAGAGAAGAGCTAGTCAGTCTTTTGAAGAATCAAGAAACAGGTAATCTAGTCTTGATGGAACAATTAATCATTATAGCTAATAATTTGGATGCTGCCAGATGGGATACTGCTATGAATAGAGCAAAAAAATTATTTGGTTAATAGACAGCTTGAAACAGTTTTTCCATCGGAAGAAAATTCTTCTATAATATTGAATAATAGTGACAATACAAGGGTAGCTAATAGACCTGACTTTAGCCCAATTAGGATCCCAGATTCCCCAAAGAAGAACACTAAGAAAAACAAATCTTCTAAGTGAAAAAAATAAACATCACTATGACAAAAAGGTACTAGGATCAAGTTAAAAAATATATACAATTAACACAAGAAATGGAAACAAGCTCTCATAAAGCTAGAAATTTGAGAGGACAATAATAACCAAGAAACAAACATGCTGCAGTATACCTATCCCTGTGGAAAAAATTTTACTAATCAACTTAATCAATTAGAAAAATAAGTACAACTAACTTTCGAATGTCATGTACATAAACAAAATGCCCTTTCCTCAAGAAGAACAGTCAGGGACTAATAACAATTTATTGGGAAGATGAAGAATTTTTCTAAAAAAGGGAACTGAAGCACATCAAAAAAGGATGACTCCAAGGTGGAAAAGCCAAACATCCACATTTGAGCTTTTGGATCACCTCAGAGTGCATTGTGGACTCACCAGAACAGTCATCAAATGGTTTCAGTTCTGTCTCGCAGACAGGAGGCAGAGAGTAATGATGGGGAATTTCTCCTCCTCCTTAATACCCCAATCATGTGGAGCACCTCAGGGTTCAATCCTCTCATCGATGTTGTTTGTGGTGTACATGCTGCCCCTGGGGAAGCTCATTAGGCAATACAGTCTGGGTTTTCACTGTTATGCAGATGATACCCAGCTATATATGTAATTTGCCCCTGGAACTGGGAATGCTGTTGATGTGCTAAATAAATGCCTAGCTGAGATTCAGGACTGGATGTTCTCTAACTGGCTGAGACTTAACCCTGAGAAAATGGAAGTGCTGGTGATTGAGCAAGGTCATTGGCATGATGGGGAGGCCTCTAGAGTGGCAATGGGGTTGGTCCTGGGCTCCACTCCATTGCTGGCCTTCCCCTAGGTGAAAAACTTGGGCATCATTCCTGATGACAGGCTGATTATGCAAGCCCATGTGTTATCTGTCATCAAGAGTGGGTTTTTCCATCTAAGAAATATCACCCAAATTAGATCCCTGATTCTGCCTGAGGACCTGCCATTACTAGTTCATGCCTTTTTGACTTCCAGGTTGGACTACTGCAATGCTCTATACCTTGGAGTCAATGGAGGGACCCTCTGCCAGCTGCAGCTAGTGCAGAAAGCAGTGGCCAGGTTGCTGGTGGTCTGCCAAAAACTTGCCATGTGACCTCAGTCTGGAGGGATATGCACTGGCTGCCAGTCAGATGGAGGATTCTCTTCAAGGTTGGCTTGCTTAACTATAAATTCCTATGAGAGCTGAGCCTTGGTTACCTGTCTGACCTCCTAACTCCAGCCAATCCAGTGTACTCCCTCTGCTCCTCCACGAGAGCCACTGGGTGATTCGAAAGCCAGGCTGAAGACCTTGGGGGATCGCTCCTTCAAGGTGGCCAGCCTGGCCCTCTGGAATTTGCTGCCAAAATCTTTAAGGGAGGCCCAAACGGTGGAGGCATTTAAGGAGGGTGCTAAAGACCTATCTGTTTAATAAAGCCTTCTGAGATAGTTTTTAATTTGTTCTTAACCTTTATTTATCTGACTAGAGAATATCAGTATGTAATAGACAAAGAACCTCTGTGCACAGAGTTCTTTGTCTTTTAAATAGTTTTTTATTTTAATGGGTTCACCACAATATATCCCAGGCACACTGCTTTAGGGGTAGCTGGTCCATTCCACTGGGGTGTCAAACAGACGAGGCATACTGATGAGTCCTGGTAGGACGAAACACGTGTCTATGTCTTCTGTTAGCACCCTTTGCAAACTGTGTGAGAGGCCTTTCGGCACCATGCAATTCTGCTTAAAGTTGGACCAGCATAACATTCTGTGGTGATTTGCATATGCAGCCCATGATGCTTTGCATTGTGGGGGCATGTGTGATTTTGTATTATCAGTATGTAATGTTTTATTATGCTTGTTTTAAATCTGTTGTGCCTGTTTAATTGTAATGGTGCCAAGAGCCCCTGGGATTGGGCGCTATGATAAAAATAAAATATTACTTACTTGCTCCTAGAAATAGAAAAGGGACAAATTCTAAATAATAAGCAGAATACAAAAGACATACAGTTCCCTATAGTTAGATTTATAGGTCCAGAAAACTGGATTACTATTCAGGAGGGAAATTTAATTCAACACATAACAGAATTGATAGCTAACACCCTAGAAACTGAACTATCCATGACAGATTTCAAAAAAGTAAATGTCATAATTAATAACTGGGGTCTAATAATTGAACCGAAGCTGGAGTCATCTAGACGTGCTAATAACATATTTATAAATGCTTACATTTTCAAAAACTGGGAAATTCAAATTCTTTTCCTGAATCTGGATCAGTTCAATACCTCCATAATTAAAAATGACTGGGAAAATCAAACCCCAATATAACTTATTCTATTTGGTATGCCAGTATTAGACAGGGAAAACAAACGTGTTATCACAGAGGCATTACTGAATTTATTCAGAACATTTTTACAAACACCTATAGAGGGAAAACATTTTTTACAAGTACAAAGAAGCAAGGAGAGCACTCAGCTAGACATAATAATAAGTGAGGAAAGACATGGCTGAGCAAATCCTAAAGAAAGAGGAAGTTTTGGATTCTATGGAACTATACTTCCTTGAAACATACATTTTAGACATACCACCGAGTAATGTAGGAGTAACCCCGATAACAGATAATAGTCAGCTTGTAGACAAATAAAAAAAAGTTGGCTATAAGAATTGATTCATCTATGGTTAAAATGTTCAGAATATATCACCCCACCAGCACTGAATACATCTAGTGATAAGTCAAGTATCACTAATTCTGAAAACGTTGATGAAAATTCATATAATTTTATCACATGGAGTATAGCTGGCTTAGAAAATAAATTAATAGATAAAGATTGGAAGGATTTCATCAATTGTGGGATATTCTCTGCTTCCAGGAAACATGGCATGGGGATGAATCTTCCATCCATCTAAATGGATGTGAGTGTCTCCAAGTGCCTGGAAAAAAAAATAGCAAATATGGAAGAAAAGCAGGTGGTCTGCCTACATATATTAAAATAGGGGTAGCTGATAAGGTATTGAAAATTCTTCTTACAAAGAATTATGTTATTCTTTTAGTTATTACAAGATCCTTTAAAATAATCCTGATAAATTGCTATATTCCCCCTTACATCTTCCAACTCCTATAAAGACGCAGTTTGGGAAAACCTAAAAAATACAATCCATGACATTAACCTGGAGTATCCAGAGCTAGACATTCTAGCCCTTGGGGATTATAGCGCAAGAACTGGAACCTATGATGGGCTATTAGTATTAACAACACAGAATCATGGGGAAATCTCTACTACCACATACACCAGAGTTACAAAGGATAAAAAGGTAAACAAAGCAGGCCTCAAATTAATTAAGATCTTAAAATAATGCAATATGTATCTACTCAATGGCAGGTTACCTGGTGACAACAAAGGACAACAAAGGGAATTGTAAATTTTTTAAAGCTAATGCTCTCTCTTTACTGGATTTTGTATTCTGGACAGGTTAAACATCCAGTTGGCGTAAACTTTTGGTCATGCCTAGAACTGAAAGTGACTACTTTCCTGTGCTGATTCAGGGGTTAGCTAAGGGAAAAAAAGAATGATAAGACACTACCGATACCTATTACTGAGATCAGAGCAGAAATACGATTATATGGGATGTAGGAAAATGGGCAGACTAGGTGGGACAAGTGGTCCTTATCTGCCGTCAAATTCTATGTTTCTATGTAACCATGGACAAAACTATATATTCTGTAATTGAATGATTTTTTAAGGATGAGGAACCTATACAGTATTCTAATCTTGCGCTCCAGTAGCTCTGGGAACAAACTCAGGTGCTGTTTTTAACTCTACAGGGACTTCTTTATAAAGAAATAACAACAGGGGCTCAGAAGTCCAAAAAGGTAGGCTGGTTTGATGAAGAATGCATAAGAGAAAAAGCAATATTACAATATAAGATTAGAGAAGTGAGAAATTCAAGAACCAAATCACAAATTAAACTGTTAAATCAAGAAAGGATCAGTACTACCTCTTTTTAAAGGTAAAAAAAATATGAATTTGGAGCTGCCCCCCTCCTCAACTCCTCCTGGAGTCAACCCCACCATCCTGTTCCTCTCCCCTTTCCACTTTCCAGTAGTGTCCCCTTCAGTTCTAATCCTCTTTGTCACCCTATCCCACCCCCCTTGAAGCTGGCCACTGTCTTTTCTGCCACCACGTACTCTGGCAACTCATTCCAGTCCAACACCACCCTTTCAGTAAAAAAGAGCCTCCTCATTTCCTTCTTGAATCAACCCCTTACCACCAATTTCAGTCTATGCCCCCTTGTTGTACCCTCCTTTCTTAAGTTAAAGATGCCTTCTGTACCAACCCTGTTTATCCCCTTAAGGTACTTGAAGGTTTCAATCATGCCCCCCCTCCCTTTTGTCCTTCAGGGAGTACATGTTCAGCTCCCTCAGCCTCTCCTCATATACTCTGCCCCCCATGCCCATGACCATTGTGGTTGCCCTCCGCTGGACCCCCTCCAATAATTTGGTATCCTTCTTCAGGTAAGGACACTAGAACTGAACGCGGTATTCCATGTGTGATCCCACTAGTGACCTGTAGAGTGGCTGAATAACTTCCTCCCTCCTAGAGGAGATTCCTCTGGTGATGCAGCCCAACATTTTATTTGTTTTGGCTGCTGCCTTTTGGCACTGTGCTGTGTTTCATTTTACCCCTAACCATTACTCCAAGGTCCTTTTCATCCTCTGATACTGTCACCTTTTTTCCCTATAGCCAATAACTGGCCTTTGAGTTTCTGGCTCCAATGTGCATTACTTTACATTTCTTAGCATTAAAGACCAACTGCCAGATGCTCAATAATTTCTCCAGCTTAGACAGGTCCTCCCTAAAAATCTGTCTTCCATCCTCTGCGTCCACCCTCCCACAGAATTTAGTATCTTGTGTAAAAAGGCAGTTCTTTCTACTAACCCCCTCTGCAATGTCACCTATAAATATGTTAAACAGCACAGGACCGAATACTGAGCCCTGTAGTACCCCATTAGTTACAGACCTAGGTTTGGACAGTTGCCCCCCTTCTACCACCACTCTCTGATTCCTGTCCCTTAGCCAGCTCTTGACCCACCCCAGCATTTTGTCCTCTAATCTCAGGTCCCCCAGCTTGCTGATCAACCTGCCATGTGGCACTGAGTCAAATGCCTTGCTGAAGTCCAGGTACAGTATGTCCATCATCTGCCCCCTGTCCAGAAACCTAGTCACCCAGTCGAAGAATTCTATCATGTTGGTTTGACAAGACCTCCCCCTGACCCCATGACAAATCCATGCTGCCTGTCATCATGAAGACCACTCTCTTCAAGGAAGGATACTAGCCTTTCTTTTAGAATGGGCTCCATTAGTAGAAGACTTGGTTTGCTGGCCAAGGCACCTAGCTTCACCTGAGCTCTCTTCTTCTAAGACTGCTTGAAAGGCAGAGTAGAGAAACTTACCAGAGCAAGGGAAAAGGATTAAGACTTATTTTAGCTAAGCAGATTTACTGTGTGGTGTTTTTATTTTTTACTCACAGGGATTGCTACTGTTTGTTGCTAACATTTCATTGTTTTATTTTTCTCTGTAGCAAAGTGTTTCTTACAGCGTATATCTTCTCTGAAATTATTACAGGTGGTGCTTTACAGGTTTTACAGTTTTATCTAACATTAGGATAAGCTTTCAGGGTTACTGCATTTGTTGTTGACTGATTGTTTCTGCTCTTACCTCCTTTTTCTTTTGTCCATGGTTTTTCGTTTTCGGCAGGGCAAGGGCCCAGCCACCCACCCCCATCCCCAACCACCCCACACTACACTCCTTTTATAGGGTACCACAGTTGTGACATTTCCTGTGACAGAGCAGGAAGGGGTGGATCAGTGGGGCCTCCACAAGGTGAGCTCATTTACAGAGGCACTAGTAATTTAACTTGTTGTTATAACAAGTTAAACAAAACACAATCAAACCATTACTTGCATTTTTTTTTCCCTTTTTTTTCCTTCTAATTACTCTGACTAGGTTATAAACCCAGCAACATATCTGGAATGGATATAATTAACTGCAGGTACTGTGGAACAAGTTTCAGAAGGACATTCTTGCAGGATTTAGGACACTGTCCTACATGCTGGGCCTTTGGAGATCTTAGGGCTCAGCTCCGGGCAGCATGGGCAGAGATTGCATGCCATTTCATATTCAAGAGGAAATACATTATAAGAACCACCCACCATTTCCCCAGCATCCAACAGAAAAACCTCGACCGCAGAGGGTAGTTGGTCCTGGAGGTTGGCAGGTGGTTAGGAGGGGCAAATCGGGTGCCCCATCACTCTCTGCTCTCCAACATATTACCTCCAAAAACCATCTAAACACTACAAACAGGTATCTGCCTCTATCTCTGAAATCAAACAAAGAGGCAGAAGACACTGCAGAGCAGGACACTGCAGCACAGGAGCTAGCACAACAAAACTCACCCAAATCAGGAACCAAAACAAAAAAAGCAAAAAGGAAATCCAAAAAACTTCTGATCATAGGAGACTCCATGATTCGGGGAGTTGATACCCATCTCCAGCCAGGGGTAATGGTCAGATGTCTCCCAGGTACATCAGCATGGAGAGACACTGACCACATTGCTAAAATTGTTCACAAAGCAGGAGAAAACATTGATGTCCTGGTACACATAGGGACTAATGATCTCGCCAGCTGGTCAGTTGTGGAGACCAAGGAACACCTGACCAGGCTGGGTGACAAACTATCATCTATTTCATCCGGCATCTCCTTCTCTGAGATCCTGCCAGTCTGGGAGAGGGGAGCAGATGGATGGAAGGTCAGAGAAGGGAGATAGGGGAGCTAAACACATGGCTCAAGGGCTGGTGCCAGGAAAAAGGACACAGATTTATAGGGAACTGACAACAGTTCTGGGAGCGAAAGTTCTTTAAATTTAATGGACTGCATCTGACTCAGGAGGGAGTTAGTGCATTGGGGCAGAAGTTTGACGTCTTTGCAAAATATTTAAACTAGCAAATGGGGAAAGGGGTGCAACACCCCATACATCGAATGGGAAGAACACCCCTCCCCCCTCAGCTAGTGGTCAAACAGGGATTCAGCATGTTTGCAGTTCATTTGCATCACCAGGTAAGAAAAAAGGTTTGTCTTCCCATCCGGCGCTTAGGGTAATGCCAAACCTCACCCAACAACTAACACACCAAAATCTGGCCAATGGAAAATCATGTACACAAATGCTCACAGCCTGGAAATAAGATCCCAGACCTGCAGGCAATAATGTCAGAGCTAAACTGGACATAGTAGCAATTAGTGAGACGTGGTTTACCAGTAACCACACTTGGGAGACTTCAGTACCTGGCTATGTATTGTTCAGAAGAGACCGAGGTGCAAAAAGGGGGGGAGGAGTGGCCCTGTATGTCAATGAAAATATCAAAGCTATAGAAGTTCAGAATACACATAAGGAGCCAGAAGAACTGTGGGTCACCCTGGAAACGGAAATGGGACAGCCATAAGAACTGGGATTGTCTACAGGCCCCCAGACCAGGGGGAGGACATAGACACATTACTGTTAGAAGATATACAAAACATGACAGCTAAAGGGGAGGTTCTGATAATGGGAGACTTCAACATGCCGGATACAGATTGGTCAATACCAGCAGGAACATCTGCCAGAACTAGACACATAGTGGATTCCCTGTAGGGGGGAGGGCCTCAAACAACTGGTACAGCAACCCACGAGAGACAGGGCTATCCTATATCTAGTACTGACTAACAAGAAAGGGATCACAGATCTCCAGGTGAAAGGTCACCTGGGGCCAGTGACCATCACATGGTATGGTTCAATTTGGCTACTACATCTAAATCATCCCATTCCAAGGCAAAAATATGGGACTTCAGAGGTGACTTTGATAAGATGGCCAACAGAGTTAATCTAGCCCTGGCAAAAAGAAACACAGGTGAGGGGTACAGGCAAAGTGGGCAAGCATTAAGGATGCAATACTTGAAGCAACATCCCATTGTGTTAGACAGAAAAGAAAGTGCAAAAGAAGAAGGAAACCACTTTGGTTCTCAAATACAGTAGCAGAAGGGTCAGAGCCAAAAGGCTGGCCTTCAGGAAATATAAGGGAACACAACGGATGAAGATAGGGAGGCATATCAAACTGCCCTAAGGGAAGCAGGGAAGGCAGTAAGGCAGGCAAAGTCCCAAACTGAGGAAAAACTAGCATGAACAGTAAAAGAAGGTGACAAGACTTTCTATAGATACATTAGTGAAAGGAGAAAGTCCAGAGGGGTTATTGCTAAGCTTAATGGAGAAAAGGGAGCATGTGAGGAGGAGGACCCTGTAAAGGCATCTATCCTAAATAGATACTTTTGCTCAATATTCACTGAAGAGAAGGTAGGGCAGGGCCCACAGCTCAGCATCATGGACACAGGGGGAGGGAGGTGAGCACTACTCCCTTCACAAAAGAAAGGGTCCACAAGAGCTTGCTAAGATCAGGGTGGATAAGGCAATGGGACCTGATGGCATACATTCCAGGGTACTTAAGGAGCTAAAGGTGGAACTAGCAGAGCCATTAGCAGAACTGTTTAGTGAGTCTCTGAGCACAGAGAGGTCCCAGAAGACTGGAGAAGGGCTCATGTGATCCCGCTCCACAAGAGTGGTAGCAGGGAAGAGGTGGGGAACTACAGACCAGTCAGTCTTACCTCAGTAGTGGGCAAGATTATGGAGGCATTCCTTAGGAAAGGATAGTGCAACACCTGGAATCCATGAGGGCACAGGATCCAAGACAGCATGGGTTTACAAAGGAAGGTCCTGTCAAACTAATCTCATAGATTTCTTTGACTGGGTAACCAGAGTGGTGGACCAAGGAGAGCAGTTGATGTCGCCTACCTTGACTTCAGCAAAGCTTTTGACAATGTTCCACATAGAAGATTGATAAATAAGCTGGGTAGGCTTGGGTGGGTCAGAAGTTGGCCAACTGGGTGGCAAACTGGTTGTGGGCAGAAACAGAGAGTGGTGGTAAATGGTATACAGTCAGAAGAGATGCAAGTCACAGGTGGTACGCCAGGTATCAGTCCTGGGGCCAGTCCTCTTCAACATCTTCATTAGTGACCTTGCAGATGGACTAGAGGGTAGGCTTGTCTGTTTGCAGATGACACCAAGATCTGCAACAGAGTAGATGATCCAGATGGGGTGGGCAGAATGAGAAGAGATCTGGATAAACTAGCAAAATGGTCAGAAGAGTGGCAACTGAGATTTAATGCAAAGAAGTGCAAGATCATGCACATAGGGAAGAGAAACCCTGAAGCCACCTATAGGCTGGGAGGGAGTTGCTAGCAGTCACAAAGGAAAGGACTTGGGCATCATCATCACTGATGACCTGAAATCATCAAGCAGACCTCTAAAGCAGTAGGTAAGGCTAGGGGGTGTTAGGGTGTATTAGTAGGGGTATCACAAGTCGTAAGAGGGAGGTAATAATCCCTCTTTACAAGACACTGGTTAGGCCCCATCTGGAGTACTGCATGCAGTATTGAAGTCCACACCTTCTCAAGGACATTAACCAAATTGAGGCAGTCCAGAGAAGGGCAACCAAAATGGTGCAGGGACTGCATCAGAAGACATATGAGGACAGATTAACAGAGCTCAATATGTATACCTTTGAGCAAAGGAGGAGAGAGGTGATATGATCAGAGGCATTCAAGCACCTTAAGGGCATTAACAAAGGTGAAAGAGTCTAACATGTTTAAATATAAGAAAAATAGCAGGACAGAGGACACAGCATGAGATTAGAGGGGGCCGATTAAGGGGGAATGTGAGGAAATTCTTTTTCACAGAAAGGGTGGTGGATGCATGGAATGGCTTACCACAAGAAGTGGTGGCTATGAATACAGTGCAGGGCTTCAAACAGGCATGAGATAGGCATAAGGGAGCAATACAAATGACTATGAATTGATAGGCCACTGACAGAGCAAAGGCCGATGGCACATTTATAAGGTAGAAAAAAGAAATGGGCAGACTGGATGGGCCTTGCGGTCCTTATCTGCCGTCAACTTCTATGTTTCTATGTTTCTATGTTTCGTTAACTTATCCACAATGGAGGTTAAGCTAACTGGCCTGTAGTTACCTGGCTCTGTCTGTGGATCCACTGTTGGAGGGGTAGCACATGAGCTGTCCTCCAGTCCTGTGGCCCACACCCCATCTCCAGTGAGGTGTTAAATAGGTCTGTCAGTGGGGCTGCCAATACCCACTCCAGTTCCTTCTGGACCCTCGGGTGTTCCCCATCCGAGCCAGGTACCTTGTCCACTCTCAGTTCCCTTAGTCCTCTTAAGACCCTCTGTACTCTGATCTCCCCATCATAATTCTTTACCCCTCAAGGATCCCCCAATCTTCCCCTGCGGCATAGGTTTCTGTCTGCTTTCTTGGTGAAGACTGAGCAAAAGTTCTTGTTTAGTACCTCTGCTTGCTCCTCCCTTTTCTCTGCCCATCCTCCCTCCCTCTTTATCCTAACTATCCCATCCCTTCTGCTTTTTCTCTCCTTAATATATCGGAGGAAATCCTTCTCCCCTTCCCTAATCCCTTGGGCCAGTCTTAGTTCTTTCTCAGCTTTGGCTGCCCTGACCTCTCTGCCTGCCTCTTGAGATTTCACAGCATATATCTCTCTGCCCTCTTCCCTTGAAGTATGCTTGTACTTCAAGAAGACTGCCCTATTTTCTTTTACCTTTTCAGCCTTCTTCCTGCTATACCACCTAGGTATCTTAGTTCTGGAATTCTTTTTACGGGCCCTTGTACAGGTGTCAGTGGCCTTGATTATTCCCATCTTAATGATGGTCCATTTCTGGACCACATCCATCTCTGGTTGGAGCTTTGAAAGGTGCTCCTGAACTATGCTTCCCATCCTTTTCAGGTCTGCCTTCCTAAAGTCCACCACCTTCATTTTTGACATGGCTGCTTCCTTCCCCATGTAGATGGAAAACCACACTATGCGGTGGTCAATGCCTACAAGGGGGTTCCCTTACTTCCACATCCTGGACATTCTCTCCTTCTGATAGCACTAGATCTAGTATGGCCTCCTCCCTTGATGGCTCTGTTACTCCCTGTGTCAAGAAACAGTCTTGGATAGCATCCAGGAGGACCTGTTCCCTGCTGCAGGAGGTAGCCAGGGTGCTTCAGTCTATTCCAGGTAGATTGAAGTCTCCTTGTATTATAATAATAATAATAAACTTAATTTATAAGCACAATATCTAAAACCAAAGCACTGTACAAAACATTAAAACTTTTAAGACAATAACCAGCCAATTCCAAACTAAACTACAAAAACAGATGAGGGCAGGAAATTATATGGAATTGCCAAAGGCCGAGCAGAACAAATAGGTCTTCAGGGCTGTCTTAAAACTCCCCATGGTCTAGCACTCTCAAGCCTGATGAGGTAGAGAATTCCACAGGGTTGGGGTTCCGAACATAAAAGCACGAGAGAACCAGATGTTTTCAACCATATCCTGGAAATCTCTAACAACTCCTCGTCAGCTGAGCAAAGTGGGCAGCCGGGGCAGTAAGGAACCAGGAGCTCTTACAGGTAGCCTGGGCCCAGTCTGTGTAGGGCTTTGAATGTCAGAAGAATGATCATAAAGGTAATCTGCTACTGAACAGGCAGCCAGTGCAGTTCACGCAGCGCAGGAGTGATGTGGCTCAAACAAGGATCTCTAGTCAACAACCATGCCACAGCGTTCTGCACTAGCTGCAAGTGATGGATATCAACCCCCAGAAGCCCTAGGTAAAGGGAGTTACAGTAGTCCAGACGCAAAGTCACAAAGGCATGGATCAGCATTGGAAGGTCTTCAGATGGAACAAGGTGCTTGACCTGAGCAATGTTCCTAAGATGGTAAAATGAAGACTTGACTAATGGTGCCACCTGTGAATGCAGTGTCAGCCCTATCATCAAGGGTCACCCCCAGGTTTCGCACCCACTCAGAGGAAGGCAGCTGACTGCTCCCGAGCAAAAGCACAGAAGAGTGCCCTGCCACCAACCCCCCTATCCAGAGACCTGGATCCATGACCAGCACCTCAGTCTTATCGGAATTCAATTTCAGCCAGCTGGATTTCATCCAGTCCTGGATTTCTGTGAGGCAGCTGTTAAAGACCAAGATTGCACTAACCTGGTCAGGAGCAAAAGACAGGTAGAGCTGGGTATCATCTGCATAACAGTGAAATCTCAGCCCATACCATCTTACAATGTCTCCTAGAGGCAGCATATACACTGCGAACAACACTGGAGAGAGCACCGAGCCCTGAGGGACCCCACAGGGCAGGGAGAATGAGTCCTAAGAAAACAACCCGGACACCACCCTATGAAATCTGCCAAAAAGAATGAGTGAAACCATCTGAGAACTGAACCAGCCAGGCCACAGATGACCCTCAGGTGCTCAAGCAACACCCCATGGACCACAGTGTTGAAAACTGATGAGATATTAAAGTACTTCTATGCCCCCTATCCTCCTTATCTGTTCCCCCAGCTCACTATCCATCTCAGTTCTCTGTGAAGGTGGTCTGTATGCCACCCCCACATGGATCCTTCTCCCAGTGCTGTTCTGGAGTACCACCCATAGGGCTTCAGCAGTGCACTCCTCTCCCTCCTTCCCCCTGTTGCACATTATCCCTTCCCTTACGTGCAATGCCACTCCCCCCTCCCCTTTGCTCTGACCTTCCTATGCAGTTGGTATCCAGGAATCACAATGTCCCAGTCATGGTACTGGGTTGCTCATGTCTCTGTGATGGCAGCTATGTCTACGTTCCCCTCTGCCATCATCACCTGTAGGTCTGCTGCCTTGTTAGCCAGGCTCCTTACATTCATGGACATCATCTTCCAGTGCGACCCCTGTTCCTTTTTACTCCTGTTCCTTTTGTGCCTCTCCTCCCCAGTCCCTTCTAACCCTTTGCTTTGCTCCCCACTTTCCTTTTAATTTCCTTTTAGGGGGGAGGCCCGGGCCCCCTTCTCCTAGTGCTGAGTGTCTAGCCCTCTGTTGCCCTCTCCTGATCAGTTTAAATTTAGCCTGTCAATGAAGTACCTTTCCAGGTTGCCTTTCAGGACCCTTGTGCCCTCCTTACTTAGATACAGCCTGTCTGGTGCATGTAAGTCCTTATTGTCCCATGTCTTACCCCACTCTCCCACCAGCCCGTACCCAGTTGTTTAGCACCATTCTCCAAGCCATGAGTTGAATTCCTCAGTCCTTCCCTTTCTTACAGTGCTGGCCCTTAGGACTGGCAGCACCTCCAAAAAAGCTACTGATTGTCCCACCCATTTTAAAACTATATTCTATGACCCTGACATAGGTCTATCATAGCTAAATATAGCAGAGCCACAAAACTCCATAGTAACACAATGTGCAGAAGTATATTTTGTAATAAAAACATTATAAACAGGTAAAGCCCTTCACCCCTGGCCCCGATAAGATCCCGCCAGAAGTACATCGATGTAGCCATCCAATCTGGTGTGACCTTCCAACCACTTTTTATAATAAGTGCATCAAGGAGAATTACATCCCCGACTCCTGGAGGGGAGCAGATTTGGTACCAATTCACAAAAAGGGAAGCAGATTTGACCCTTTAATGAATCGGCCAATCAGCTTACTAGATGTACGTGCAAAAATATATTCAAATATTATTCTAGACAAGCTTGAACAACAAATTAATCAGCTAGGTGGATTCACAGAACTGCAAGCTGGGATTAGATCCAACTATTCAACGGCTGACAACTGTTTCATTTTACTCCATTTAATAGAAAAATATGTTCAGATTAGGAAGCAGAGACTGTTTGTAACCTACATAGACTTCTCTTCAGCAGTTGACAATAGACAGAATGACCTTTTGGTCAATTATGTTGGGAAGGGGTATCGACCCAGTTTTAGTCTGTAGTATTGTTAACTTATATACAAATACATTGGGTAAAAAAATAAGGCTGGAAAAAGGTGGAAAGCTCTCAAGACTCATTCTCATCAACAAAGGGGTGAGACAGGGCTATGTTCTAGCCCCCACTCTTCATTTGCCTATATATAGATAACATGCTGAGGGCATTTTCTCAGCTGGAGTCTGATTCCAACAAAATAAATGGAATTATTGTACCTGCACTAACATATGGAGATGATATCATATTATTTTCATTAACTAAATTGGGACTAAAGAAAAAGCTAGAATTACTGGATACACAAGCAGAGGCATTACAATTAAAAATAAATACCAGCTAAACACAATTAGTGACATTTAGGGCTAGAAATGATTCATATAAATGCAATATTGGTGGGGAAATACTAAATTCAATACAGTACAGAAATATACATATTTGGGGCTTACTTTTACACCTTTACTTACATGGTCACAACATTTGAATAAGTTAATGAAAACAACTCAAAGAACGTCAACAGATTTAAACAAATTTAATGCTACATATGGAGGGTTCTCAATATAGCCACGTTTCACAGCAGTAAGAGTGAAGTATTATTCACAAATTGTTTATGGAACAAAAATTTGGGAAAGTAAAAATGATGACAAATTAGTGATTCCCATACATAAATTATTAAGGAAAACACTAGGTCTACCACAATCTTTTCCAGCTATACATGTACAAGCAGAACTGGTTTTAGTGAACATTAGAGCTATAATAGACATTAGGAATATCTACTACTGGCTGAAAATTACCAGAATATTCCAGGTTAGACTACCTACTATGTCTTAAAGAACAAAAAGAATTGATAAATAGGGGATGTGCAATGAACTATTTGTATCAAAGGATTTTGCAATTTCTGGAACAATACAAATTTAACTAAAGGTATTTATTTTATTTAATGGAATATTCTGTAACACATTTGAGTACTGATCATTTACAAACATTCCACATTAGGAATACAATTTAACTAAAGGTATTTATTTATTTATTGGAATATTCTGTAGCACCTCTGAGCATTGCTCGTTTACAGTCATTCCACGTTAGAAATACAGTTAAGTACAGTTACAGTTACACAGTATACTAATACATGTGGAGTGCTATGCAAGGTCCCTGGTTTCTTTCAAGTTTCAGAGGTTCATAAATACACAAACTTAGGGTTCCTATGTACTCAAGTTCCTATGTACAAGTTTAATACATGGTGCAGTAGCAGCTGGCAAGGCATTGTCTATTATAAGGTTGGAGATATTGCAGATTTGCAACTTTTTCTGCAGTAAATCAGTGGTATTACAGCCAGGTGAGACGTTGGTAGTAGGATCTGGCTAGTGATAGCACTGACATATGTTATGTTGGGATGGTATTTTTTCAGGGACAATTTAAATTGGCTTATTTTGGGTAACTCAAGCAGTGTAGTGGGGAGTTCATTTAGTCAGGTTGGCGCTCAGCAAGGGAAGGCCCTCGTGGCTTGGCTGGTTTTACAGTATGGGGCATACAGTGCATTTCTAGCAACACTCCTTGTAGAGTGGTGGATAGAGGAGGTATGTAGCAGGGATCGAAGGTGGGGGGGGTGAGCTCTAGTTGGGCCTTCTTTCCAATTAGGCAGGTTTGAAGTTTTAATCTGAGGTCTAGTGGGAGCCATTGTGTTTCCAGATAGAGGTTACATGTGTGTGTGAGCCTGTCTGCATCAAGGACGAGGTGACAGGACTAATTTAGGTTGGCCTGCTTCTGTTGAGGTTGGTGTCTGTTGCAGCTCCATAAAATATCAGATCATATTCAAGGGTGGATAGAACCAAGGAAGCCTCAGCAAGTTTCCTAGTCTCTGGCATCATAAAGTGCCCATGTCTATATAGAGCTCCTAGATTTTTGTTTACAGTGCTAACAACATGGTCTATATGTCAAGGATCCCTGGCTGAAATTCGGCACCTCCCCCGATAATGGCGCTCAACTGCCGCAGCGCTGATTCCTTCAGCGCTCTCTTACTGCCTCCCTGGAACTCTGCCTTGGATCACACTTGAAGGTACTGCAGCCAAACTCAGTGGAGTTCCATACAGTACGGCTCCCTCACAATTGGTGCGGTGCTGCTGCCTGAGGACTGTGATTGGTCAGGACAGCTCCTGCTTCTCTGCCATTGGATCCCTGGCTGAAACTCAGCTCCTCCACTGATAGCGGAGCTCAACGGCCACCGTGCCGACTCCTCCAGTGCTCTCTCACCACCTCCCTGGAACTCTGCCTCGGATCACACTTGAAGGATCCCTGGCTGAAACTCGGTGCCTCCGCCGATAGCGGCGCTCAACGGCCACTGTGCTGACTCCTCCAGCACTCTCTCACCACCTCCCTGGAACTCTGCCTTGGATCACACTTGAAGGTACTGCCGCCCAACTCAGTGGAGTTCCATACAGTATGGCTCCCTCGCAATTGGTGCGGTGCTGCTGCCTGAGGACCGTGATTGGTCAGGACAGCTCCTGCTCCTCTGCCATTAGTGTGCCCTGAACCTCTGTCTATTTTTGCCACTAGGCTGCCTACTCAGTTCTGATTTTGTAATTCTAAGTTGTCTCAACTATCCTAAAACAGCTGTAGTTGAACTTTGAACTGCCTAACCTAGCCTGCTTAAGATTGTAATTGCTTCATTTCTAAGATGTTGTGCAAGCCTGTCTAGATTAGTTTAACACGGATGCTGATGTTATTTCTGTTTGCAATTTAATCTCCTGCTACTGAATTTCTCCCTGTTTTCTCTTGCTGTGTCTCTCACCCTCACTCTCCCTCCTATTTTGACCCTCTTTTCCTCGATTTACTTTCCACTGGCAACCCTACTGCACCCTGAAAAGCTACACTGACTCCTGCATGCACCCCCCATAATCCCCTTGGCACACTACCCCCTCTCTCTACCTTAAACCGTAATTTTTCACTCTCTTCTCTCTGATCAGCATTTCTCCCATCCCCCTGCTCACTACCCCTATCCTCTACTTAATTGCACCTTGCTGCCCATTGTCTTTCCACCCCTCCTTGCCTTGCCACTCCTTTGTTAGATAACTACTTGTAGCACCCCTGCCCCCACTGATGGGCTTCCGCCAGCCCCCCCGCCCATCTTTTCTTACAATAGACTTAACCTGCCTCTTCTTCTGTCCCCACTGGGATCCCTGGCTGAAGCTTCGGCACCTCCGCTGATGGCGGCTCAATAACGCCCGCTGGCCTCCTCTGGCGGCTCTCTCACCACCTCCTGGAACTCTGTGCCGGATCAGACTTGAAGGTACTGCCGCCAAACTCAGTGGAGTACAGTATGGCTCCCTCGCGATTGGTGCAGCGCTGCTGCCTGAGGACCGTGATTGGTCAGGACAGCTCCTGCTCCTCTGCCATTGGTGCGCTGTGAACCTCTGTCTATTTTTGCCACTAGGCTGCTTCTCTGATTTTTCTCCCACCCCCACCAGCCCCTCCCAGGCCTCCTTTAAATACACAGATGTCCCTCCCACCCGAGCTGCCTCACCCTATCAGAACCAGCACTCACTAAAACACTCAACCTCCTGGTCTTCGCTGACTTCCCACAGCAATCTGCAACACCCTATCTCACTCCCAGTTGGTTGCCTCTCACAAGCAGTGTCCCCCTCATCCCCTTGCCATGGTTGCATTAAAGCTGCAACCCACACTGTTATTATTACTAATCACTGTGCTGTACTGCCCCACCCTTCATGTAATTAACACTCCCTATCCCCAAGGCCAACTAATACCAACACCTGCCCTGCATTACACACTGGGAAAGAACACGGGGATCTTATATAAAAATGCTATGCCTCTCTGCTCCCCAGTATGGCACAACTACCTCATTTTGAAGCACCGACACAATTGCACTCTAGGTTATGTATATATATTAACAGCACTCGGTTCAAAGCCAGGCTGAAGCCTTTGCCCAAACACCCATGTGCGCAGACAGATTACTAACAAGCAAGCCCTCAAGGTGCTACAAACCTCCCTCCTGAGATTTCTACTACTGCTACTGCTCCTGTCAGGAAACATTCACCCTAACCCAGGTCCACCTGGACCAGCAGCCTATGATCAGTGCAGGAAGTCGGGGTCTCTTACCTTGGCATCTATAAATATCTGTAGCCTTCTCAGTTAACTTGATATCCTCCAAACCTGATGCAACAATATAACCCTGACATCCTCTCAATCATTGAAACATGGCTAAATTCAAAGATCCCAGACAGTGCAGTTGCAATTCCCGGATACACAATTTTTAGGCATGGCTGGGCCTCTAAGCTAAGCTGCGCCATCTATCTGAGGGATATGCTTAAGGGACACGCTCTCCCTCCACCAAGCCTGGGATCAACTTCGCAGGTCCTTACTGTCAAAGTCCTACTCGGGGCCCATAACAAAAACCTTACTGTTGTCTCTGTTTACATCCCTCCAAAGGACTTGGCTAGTGGCTTTAATAATGTCATGGAATGTCTCAAGAGTCTACACCATAACTCAGAGTCCATTATCCTGGCAGATTTTAACATCAACTGGCTCGCTCCAGAGGCCTACATCTACAAGGATGCAGTTATGGCACAACACCTCTCACAACTAGTCCCCACTCCTACCAGGTGTAACTATAGAATTGGGGACCTACACCCTCATTGACTGGATACTGTCTAACCACTCTGAAAGAATCTCTATGGTGTCTGTTCTTCCTGACTGCTTAGGTGACAACTCATCCGTCATCTGTTCCTGGGCTAATAACTTCATCAACCCCCAGAATAATATATGCCAGGGTGCTCAAGAAGGAGCACTTACAGCTGTTACAGTCCCATCTAAACAGTCTAGATTGGTCAAAAATAGACTCACTCAAGGATGTAAACAAAGCACTTGATCTGTTCATCACCAGATTCACTGAGGCCTGTGACATCCATGCACCGCTAAAAAAAATGAAGGTAAAAGGTAGACCTAACCCCTGGATAAACACTGAGCTTACAATGCAACTCAAACAAAGGGACCATCTTTGGCACTGTGCTTGTGCCACAGCTGCCCAAGCAGACTTTCAAAAATACAGACAAGCAAGAAACAGCTGCACCCATGCTATACGGTTGGCAAAATGCAAATCCTTTAGAGAAGTACTCTCCAGCACTTGGGGGAATGGGAAAAAATTCTGGAATAACCTAAAGGACCTAACAACAAAGATGCTAAGTCCCCACCCACCATGCTCAACATAGATGGCACTCCAATGTTGGACCTAGATATCATCTCCAACACATTCATCAATGCATTCTCTGACCTGAGCAATGTCCTCCCTCCTGATTTTTTCTATGCTCCCACCGCCAATACCACCCCTGCTGCAGCACCCCAAGCACACTCTACACCACAGTTATTCTTCAAAAGGATCCCAATACACTAAGGACCCATATTTGTAAGGCTGTCAGCAAAACTGGCTGTAGTGGTGATGCACTTGATGTTAAACTCCTTACACTAGTTCTAGATGAGATCCTTGATCTCCCTAAGGCATTGCCAATGTCCATCACTCTGGAAAAAGGCTACCATCACTCCTGTGCACAAAAGTGGAGACAAGTCACTGCATACCAATTACAGGCCCATCTCAATTCTCCCCCCATTATCTAAAGCATTAGAGCGAATTGTCTCAGACCAGCTTGTAGAGTTCCTGGAAAAACATAAAATACAGTGCCCTGAACAGCATGGCTTCTGCAAAGGGCACAGTACCACCATGGCATTGTTGGAATTCACCAGTTATATCCATGACGCACTTGACCAAGGACGTTGCGGGGGGGACTATATTCATAGACCTAACAAAGGCCTTTGATACAGTAAATCACTCACTTCTACGCAGGCAACTGTCTGCTCTTGGGCTGTCCAATGATATATTGCCCTGGTTTGCTAGCTGTCTTGGAGGGAGGGTCCAATGGTTAAAATTTCTGGTGTCTCCTCAGTTGAAAAGCCAGTACTATCTGGTGTCCCTCAGGGGTCCATACTGGGTCCACTACTCTTTTCTCTCTTTCTTAACGGTCTCCCTGTCACCTGCCAGCAGAGGATACTGCTCTACACAGACAAGGTAGTCCTCTTTTCTAGCAATCAGGACTTTAATCTGCTTGAGAGTCAACGGCAACAGGATTTCAGGCTCGTGGAAAAATGGTTTGGCTCTCAGAAACTTATCATGGACTACAAAAAAACTAAGGTCATGTCTTTCTGCGATGCATGTAGCAAGTATAATCCACTACATCTCACCATCAAGAACCTAGATGGGACCACACTCGATCTGGTCCAAGAGTTCAAATACCTTGGCATCACCCTGGACTGCTCACTCTCATACTCCCAGCACATAGGTCAAGTTGCTATGTCTGCCAACATACGCCTCGGCCTGCTCCACAAGTACAAACACTATATGACCTCTGATGCCCTTAGATTGGCCATCCACAGCTCAGTTACCTCCATAGTCGACTACGGTCTAGTCATATATGGCTCTGCCTCCCCTACTGCCCTCAGGAGGATATCTGTGATGCTCAACAAGGCCTGTAGACTTCTCACAGGAGCTGACTGCATAATACATACCTGTGACCTGTACGCACAGACTGGATGGCTACCACTCATCAGTAGAATACAATACCAGACCTGTCTGATAGACAAAAAAGTCCTTCTTGGACTAATGCAGCCAGGTGTGGCTAGACTCCTAACTACCAACATCAGTACCCAGCTGACACGTGATTCTCAATCCCGGACTTTCCAGGCCCCCAGGCGCCGGACTTCACTGGGTCAAAGAGCCTTCATGCACAGGGCTCCTCAGTGGTTCAACATGCTTAACAAGGAAACTCTGGCAGTGGTAATGCTAAGCCCCTTTAAAAGGGAACTACACCTATTCCTCCCTCTATACAGTGTGACTGCCTCCCCTAAGTAGTGCTCTACATTACCCTTACAGTGGCTGTAACCTGCTTTTCCACCATGCTTTCACTACACCAGCCCCCTTCTCTCATTTTGCCCCCACTCCTCCACCCATCCCCCTCCATTAGGACATAATTCTACTCTTCAGCTACTGTCGCCTTTCCCCCTTGCTCTGACCATTCTTGTCTGACAACAGCACCTACCTGCTGGCTTCTTCCTGACTTTCTCCTTCTTAGATATTGTTTTACCTTGAATTATGTTAAAGATTGCTTATGTTGATCTACTTCAACTTGTTCACTGTACTACTTAGGCCTTAGCAATCAATATGTTTAGTCTGTAATCTTTATTTCACCTTGTGATATGTCACTCCCATCCTCTGATGTGGAACCTTTGTAAATGAGCAGTCCCTGCTCAAAGGTACTTGTAATCCTAAAGTTTAATAAATAAATAAATAAAAGTATATGTTAGGGAGCTATCAAGGTGTATCCCAAGATATTTGAAGGAATTGACCTGTTCAAAGACCTCATCAGCTTCGTTGTAAATGGCCAGGGGTAGAACTTGATTCTTCCTCTGTTGGCTGGTGAATATCATGGATTTTGTTTTTTTGTGGTTTAGTAGCAGCTTATTCTGTAGGAACCAATTCTCCAAGGAGTTGAAGTTGTGCTGAAATGTTTGGCTAGCAGCTTGCCGCTAAGTGCTGCTAGTGTAGATAACCGCATCATCTGCATAGAGCAGGATGATGGCTCCAATGCAGGCTTTAGGCAGGTTATTATTTATTTATTTATTTTATTAGAATTTTGGTAACCGGGTAAGTCCACTGAGACCATGTAGTCCCTTTTCCAGTGACGATCCAAGTGTCAATGGTGAACATAGTACAACAGATAAATACAATAATAATATACAGGATACAGAGAGATTTAACAATGTTGCAAAAACTATTAGAGTGGAAAGCCAGGTAAGTAACTTAAAACAGATCAGGCATTAAGCATATATAAATAAACAGGATATTTAATATTATACAATATATACATAGCAGGAACAGGAGAGCAGGGGGATTACAAGATACATCTATCAGACTAGGCATTAACAATGCTATAAGTGTTATTTAAAGTAATTGCAGAGAAGAGGGTTAGTAGGAAAGAGGTAAGCTCTTTTATGAAGGAGGATAGAGTGGGGTAGGAGAGTAAGTTGGGGGGAGGAAATTCCAAGCAGAGGGAACTGAGAAGGTGAATGAGCGCTTACCCAATAAAAGTTGCATCTTCTGGATTGCTAATAAGGATAAGGAAGTAGATCTAAGCGTGCATGTGGGTGCTTTTTTGTAAATGATTCCCCTTAGGCAAGGGGGATTAAAGAGCTTGGTAAGTTTGAATCAACAGGCTAAACAGTAGTGGGCTCAATACTGATCCCTGGGGAACCCCTACCATCACTGCCCTAGAGTCTGAAATGACTCCACTGACTTTCACTTTTTGGGTGCGGTCTGTTAGGTTGTTTTCAAACCACCCCAGAGTTTCCCCAGATAGGCCAGTCCCAGCAGGTTTCTCCATAAGCAGTGTGTGGTTCATGTGGTCAAATGCTTTGGTTAGTTCAATTAAATTAATATTTGGAATGGAACATAATGTTAAGCCCAAAATATGGTAAATACAGAAAGCAAAAAATTTCTACTTATTGGATCAACTTGGATAATAAAATCATTATAAATTCAAGGATTTTACCATGGTATGCATGCTATGGTGGAAACCATGGATACAAATATTACCTAAATGTTCTGACTGACCCCAGTTTAAGGAAAATCCACACCATATATAAACATGAATGCTTTGAAAGCAATGTCCTATGGGCAAGACATAGCAAACTTCCAGTAACTGCAAAATATGTTATTGTAACATAGGCTTAAATGAAGGTTAATCCATGTTCTTTGGGAATGTCAATGGCATAAAGAAACAAGGTTGTTCTGGCTTGCACCATTGTGCAAGACTGGAGCAACATTGGCAAAGAGTTTTTGACACAAGTACTTAGGATGCCCGGTGGTACTAAGGGTTGAGGCGCTGGTAGCCACATTTCGTGCTGCGAAGGCAACCCATGTTCAGCAGCAAGCACGGGTTGCCGTGGGTAAGAATGGAGGAGATGGATCGAGCATCTCCAGCTTCAGGAAGGGGGGGAACCTGTGACCGGTGCACATCTGATCCCTAGCGGAGGCAGGGGTTCAGCGACATGGAGTCACAACTTCAGGTTTGGGAGCACAGCAGATGCCTGATGTGACTCACATGGGAGTGTGCATGAAAACGTCGCAGGCATCATTGCAGGCCATGCCTCACAGTGGGTAAAAATGGGAAAAAGTCATCCATTTTAGTGGCGGCTTGATGGCCATTCAATGGGTGCCCCAGCCTAGGGGTCATCGCTGGAACTGGATCTGGACTTGGTAGGAGAATAGGGGGCTTCCCTCCACCCCTCTCCATTGGGAAAGCCACGGGGGAAGAAGGTGAGGGCCCTAAGGGGTCTGGGTCTGACCAGATGGTGGCCGGAGATAAGGAAGCGTGGACAGATAGTAGCAGACCAGGAGATAGAAATAGTAAGCTAAAAAAACAACAACAAAAAAAAGTATTTATGACAACGCAGGACAACTGGACCATCATAAGAATGGCTACCTTTTTCCAGCAGATTAAAAAAAATGAAGAAGAACAAAATCAAACATATAAATACGTATCACATCTAATATAGAAAATGATTATGGTAATTAATGTCACCTTTAAGAAATAAATGAGAATGGATAATGTAATTAAAGAGAGGCTGTGTAAAGATATAGGTTTTATAGAAACATGGAAACATAGAAATTGTCAGCAGATAAGGACCGCTAGGGCCATGCAGTCTGCCTGTAAGTCCTGTACTTGATTACAACTTTTGACCCTCCCTCACTTAACCTCTATGGTTCCCCTATGCCTGTCCCATGCATGTTTAAAATCCAGCCACAGTTCTCACTCCCACCACCTGCTGTGGAAGACCATTCCATGCATCCACTACCCTCTCCATGAAGAAAAACTTCCTCACATTCCCTTTTAACCTGCCACCTTCCAATTTCATGTCATGCCCCCTAGTTCTTGTACTTCTCCTGTTTTGGAAGATTCCCCCCCACCCCCGCACTCTGTTTATGCTCCTGAGGTACTTCATTGTTTCTATCATGTCCCCTCTTTCCCTCCTCTCCTCCAGTGAGTACATAATGAAGTCCCTTAATCTCTCCTTGTAAGTTTTGTGGTGCAAGCCCTGTACCATCTTAGTTGCCCTTCTCTGTACTGCCTCCAGCCTGTTAATGTCCTTTTGAAGGTGCAGCCCCCAGAACTGCACACAGTACTCCATGAGAGGTCTGACCATGATTTTGTATAATGGCATCACTTCTTCATGCCTTCTGCTGGTGATACCCTCTGCTATGCACCCCAGCATGCCCTGGCCCTCCCTGCTGCCTTTATGCTCTGCTTTGACATTTTCAGGTCATCTAAAATAGTATCCCTCGGTCTCTTTCCTCTTTGGTGACTGTCAGCAACTCCCCCACCAATTCTGTAGCTCTCCCCAGGGTTACTGTGTCCCAGGTGCATAATTTTGCACTTTTTTGAATTAAACCTCAGTTGCCACTCTGCAGACCATTTCTCAAGCTTCCCCAGGTCCCTCCTCATTTTCTCCACCCCTTCAGGAGTATCCTCCCAGTTACAGATCTTTGTGTCATCCGCAAACAGGCAAACCTTTCCTGCTAGCCCTTCTGCAATAACACTGATGAAGACATTGAACAGAACTGGTCTAAGGACTGATCCCCGAGGTACTCTGCTGGTCACCCTCCTCTCCACAGATTGTACACCATTTACCACCACCATCTGTCTCATGTCCGTTAGCCAGTTCCTAACCCAGTTTACCACCTTGTCTCCCATGCCAAGACTAACCATCTTGTTAACCAGCCTCCTATGTGGGATGGTGTCAAAGGTTTTTCTGAAATCAAAGTAGGCTATGTCCACCATGCCCCCCTGATTTACTTCCTTCATCAACCAGTCAAAGAAGTCTATGAAATTTGTCTGACATGACCTACCCACTGTGAACCCATTTTGCCTAGGGTCCTGGTCACCGATGGCATCTGGATGTCCCACTATCCTTTCCTTAAGTAGTGCCTCCATGATCTTCCCCACTCCTGAGATGAGGCTGACTGGCCTATAGTTGCCTGCCTCCTCCTTACTGCCTGATTTGTGTAGAGGGACAACATGTGCCCTCCTCCAATCCAGTTCCATGTGATAACGATGACCGCTTAACAGCGATCTGTATTTGGGTGAGTCTACATCGCCGAAAATGAATTTCAGCGATGTAGACTCACAGCACACAGGAAAATGGTGGCTGACACTTTTAATTTATTTTTAATGCAGGGGCTGTGCCCCAGCACCATGGGGGCTTCACCCCCCACATCCCCCTTTAAAAGAATTCCTAACTCCAGGGGGGTGCATGTTGGGGAGGGTGCAAAACGTGAGGAAAAAAAAAACAATTGGCACAAAAAGTGAGCGATGCCCAGAACCGAACCCACGATCCTCCCAACCAAGGCCTGCCATCAACCAATTATGCTACACAGCCAGCTTGACAAGCCACTGCCACACTAAACCCCACAAACTGTCCCTCCCCTTCCATCCATCGCATGGCACGGTCCCTCCCCCTGCATACATGTATACATATTGACAGGATGCTGCTATATATTCGCTGACCCCAAATCCTGTCACCCTCCCTGCTGGTAGCCCTGTGTAAAAGTGCTGAGATTGAGTCACCCTTTTTGAAAGCGCTCAATCATGGTCACTCAATACACAGGCTACCTCCAATCCTCGGGCACCACTCCTGTGTTAAGTGACTTGGTGAACAATGCTGCCAGAGGTTCTGCTAACTCTTTTCGCAGCTCCTGTAGTATTCTTGGGTGTATGCCGTCTGGTCCCATTGCTTTGTCCACCTTCAATTTAGTGAGTTCCTGCAGGACTGTCTCCCCCATGAATGGACTGTTGTCCACCCCTTTTCCCCCTTTGGCATCTGATGCTCGGCTGTGGTCCCTGTCCCTCCCTCTCTCCAGTGAATACTGAACAGAAGTAGTTATTCAGTATTTCTGCCTTATCCATGTCTCCCTCCTTACACTCCCCTTGCTCCCCTTTAAGTCTTACAATCCCCCCCCCTGGCTTTTGTCCTTTCACTAATGTACCTGTAGAATGTCTTGTCTTCTTTCTTTACTGTCTGTGCTAAACGTTTCTCAATGTGTGCCTTTGCTCTCCTCACCACCCTCGCTGCTTCCTTTAGACACTCTCGGTACATCTCTGTGTCCTCCTCCCTTTGGGTCTCCTTATATTTCTGGAACCCTGCCCTTTTAGCCCTTATCTTTTCTGCTACCTCTTTTGAGAATCATAGTGGCCTTTTCCTTCTCTTGCCTTTTGATACCAATGTGATGCATTTGTTTTTTACATCCACTATGGCTCCTTTTAGGTTCTCCCACTGCTCTTCCACCTTCACTCAACTCTCCCCATTTCAGCAAAGTCTGCCTTTTTGAAATAAAAACCTTCATCCTGGTGTAACTTGACTGAATCCCTGTCTGTATGCTGAACCACACTATGTGGTGATCATTGCATCCTAGTTGCCCCTCCAACCAGACATCAGTGATTCATTCCCTGTTGGTCATTATTAGATCAAGACTCACCTTGTCCCTGGTGGGATCAAGCACCAGCTGCTTGAGTCCTGCCTCTTGTAGGGAATCCAGGATGCCTGTGCTTCTGGCTGAAGCAGCTGTCTGGGTGGTCCAATCCATGTCTGACATATTGAAATCCAGTGTTGGGTAAGTTTCTTTTTCTATTACCTTTGGAAACTTGATCCAGGAAGCTGTATGCAGTTACTAGCAAGTATGGATAACTACTAGAAAATGTAATACACCTTACAGTTACAGTTCCTTCTTTCTTTTATACAAAAGTAATATGTAGCTGTAACTGATTACATTTATTTGAAAGTAACTAGTAACTAACCTATTATAAAACAAAATAAGTAACTGTAACTTTAAGGTGTACTACATTTCCTAGTACTTCTCCATCCCTGCTAATGATTGCACAGAGCTTTCTGGAATGAGTTACAAAAGTAATAGAAAGTAATAGAAAATGTAACTTACCCAGCACTGTTGAAATCCCTATTAGCAGAATCTCACCTTTCATTGCCATTTCATGTATTTCATTCTCAAGGTCCCTGTCCACTTCTTCCCCCTGACCTAAATGCCTGTATATCACCTCTGTGCATATTGCTGTGCCATTTCCTGGTGCAGGGGTGACCCACAGTGCCTCAGCCTCCCCCTGCCTACCCTGTATCTGTGTTGCCTTTATACCCTTTTTGACATACAGGGCAACTCCTCCCCCTTTTTTGCCTCCTCTATCATGCCTAAACAGAGTATAACCTGGTATATTTACTTCCCACCCATGACTGGCAGTGTACCAGGTTTCAGTTATTGCTACTATGTCCAGGTCTGCCTCAACTATCACATCCTCCATGTTTGGGATCTATTTCCCAGGCTAAGACATTTGTCACCATGGCCTTCCAAGTATTACTGCCTGTCCTCCCTCCACTCCTGGTTTTGGTCCCCTGCAGTTTCCTCCCCTTCCTGTTAACTTTAACATGTGTTCCTGATTTCTTTGCTTCTCCCATTCTGCTTGGTCCAGGTGACAGTGGCAATATCATTCTGGTGTCTCTACCATGTGGGAGTGGGCTGCTAGAGTTTGCCTGTTCTTGTTGCCCCCCCCCCAGCTAGTTTAAACACTCATCATTGAAGCATTTGAACCATTCATTGAGGGTTGCTTTCCCCTTTCTGGACAGATGCAGCCCATCCCCACTGTACAGGGCCACATCATTCCAGGTAGGACCCCAGTCCCCAATGAAGCCATACCCCTTCTTGCTGCACCAGGCCTTCAACCATGAGTTGAAGTTATTAATGTGGAGATTCCTATTCCCCTCCCTGCCATGGACTGGCAGCACCTCCAAAAATGTCACAGAGCTTGCTACTTTCCCCCAGGCCCCCCCACAAACCCATGAAGTCCTCTTTCACCTGTTCCAAGCTAGCCCTGTCCTCGGATGGGTCATTTATTCCCAGAGAGACAATGACATCCAGCCCCCCCCACTTGCCACTGCTTCAGTGATCCTCTGGATCTTCTCTCCCTCCCTCCAAGCTCTGCCTCCTGGAAGGCACTTGACCTTCCTTTCCTCCCTCTTATCAGTGCCCAGATCCATTCCCCAGACAATCGAGTCCCCCACCAGGAGTAATGTTTTTCTCCTTTGGGGTTCTCTTCCTCCTGTCACTGGGTATCCCTGCTGGAGGACCCTCACATCCTCTCTGATTTCAGCCTTGGGTTCCTTTGCAGGACTCTCCTGCTTCTCCAAAACAGTGAAGGGTTTTTTGAGCTGGACTGGATGGTGGATGTGTCTCTGCCCCCTTCCCTGAATCTCCTTGATCCCACTGTAGTCCACCTTGCCATTTGCCTGGGCAGCCATCGTGGCATTGGCTGGGGACATGATGGCCTCCAGGTGGGGGCGAGGGTCTCCAGTACTCCTACCAGCTTGGCCCAGAGACTGGCAACCTCTGCCCTCAGTCCAGAGAAGTGCTTGCATATGGGGTAGCATCACAGTACCCAGAATATTCACCTGAAGACTACTGCACCACACCCAGAACACTGCACCACTCCCTGCATCATCCTGAACCTGTTTACTACTACCACCCCTCCTACTCAGTTAATTTTTTCTCTTCCCTTTCTCTGCTTTCCAACTAAATTACTCCTCTACTTTCTGCTTCAAGTGCCTTTGCTAACCTAGTTGACTGCTCTTCCCTTGTACTGCTGCCTGTATTCTGAGATAGGCCCTATCTTGTAGGTTGCTGCCAAATGTTCCTTGTGCCTTTAAGTAGGTGTGTCTCTGTCAATGTCTATAAAGGCAGCTTACCCAGGGGAGGGTGGGAATGGGGGTGGGTGGAGGGTGTCCATTCCTGCCCATCTGCTGTAAAAAACAGTCAGGTACCTGGAATGTGATCCTAGTTGAGGGTAGCTTAGAAACCTCCAGAAAGTTACCAACAACAGAACTATACTAGGGAAAGTTTTAAAATACAGAAAACTGTGTTTATCGGTTGTAATTGTACATGTATTGATTTGCATGTACAGTAGATGCTTTATATATCAGGAACATTTTTAAAACATAGAAAACTGCCTCTATTAATCTAACTGTATAAGTATCACCTTGAAAGATGTATGTGCTTTTAAATTGTTGTAAAGACCTAATGTGTTGATCAATAAATTTGTACTACTAAACTTGACTGTTTACTTAAATTATACACAGTAATGAGAAATGTTTAAAGAATCACTTTGCACAGTGTTTTACAGAGACTAAATAATGCCAGTCTTGATCATGTGAGTTTAACTATGTTGTGTTGTGCATTCCATTAATGTTGTTATCCCTAAATATTGATACCTTCTACACGGTGTACAGTCTAAACTGAAAATTGTAGTATACATTGTCGATATGTGTATATTATGCAACGAGTATGTAAGGTATACATTGATGTGCCCTGCAATACATTTGACAGCATGCCTGGATTGTAAAAGTATACTCACAATAGTTTCAATGACCATGCAATGCCGGTAACTGATATTGTATATCAACAGTAACTCAGCAGAAAAGTCATATGTCTGCAATATATGAATTACACAGTATACCTTGTACAAATCAGTCTGATATGCACTTTTTTCTGGTACCATATCAATTATTCATTTGATTTCCTTTACTTTTTCTACTTTTTATCTCTTTCTCTATTAGGAGAAGAGGGCTTGAGGACCACATCTTCCACAGTGGCATGGGCAGAACCAGCCGAGGTGCAGGCTGCTGTTACTGCAGCTGAAGCAGAAGAGAACAGCCAAGATGGTACGTAGACAACATACTCACCAAATCTGAGATAGAAAGTGTACTTGTTGAAGTGGCAATACAATCGAAGTTCAGCACCTGTAATGTTACTGTTTTGTTGTTTTTATTGTGTATTTGAAAGTCTGGCTGTATAAATATTGTTTTACACAGGAGTCGAGAGTGATACATATGTTACTCATGTATTTGCAGCCAGGGATGACTTTGCCACTTTTTCTGCATACTGTATATCGTGCCATTGCTGATTTATATTACTACAGCTTTTGGGGTTTCTTAATTTCTGATCACAATGATATACATCACTATGTGTTTCACAATAACGTCTACTTTCTTACAGCACTCATGTAGTGGTTCAGTACTAAGTGTATAAATGATTTGCATAGGGATTCCCCACAGAATATAGTAGTTGTAGACACATTTATATTATGTATACCAACTGGTTTGCAACATAATCAGTCTTAAATTATGTGTTTCATGTGTCTCAGCATTATACTTGATATGTTGGAAAAACTAGTCTATGTGCACTGGAATGAACAAGAGCATTGGTCTTTAATATCAGATGTATATGGTATAAACACCAATATGTGTATATTACCAGCATTACACAACATGCACCACTACTGGACATTGTTCACTTCTACTCTACATGTGTGCGTACTGAAATGTGGATTTCATGGTTGTATATTAAGATTCAAAAGATATCAGTGATACCAACTGCACACTATTAACTCAGTATACAATATTATCATACTGTGCATGTATTGCATGGTACATAATTGAAGACATTTTGTGTTATGATAAATTACTATACTCATATACAGTATGTTTTTGTTCTTTTTTTGTTCTTTGTCAGGAGAAGAGTCTATGGACACTATGAGGGAGGTAACTGGAGGCACCAGCTTCAAGAGCCAAGAAGTAGATGCCACCAACCCCATGGAAGAAGAAGAAGAAGAGGGTTCCAACTCCACTGTGGGTGAAAGGACCTCTGAAACTTCTGGGCCATGCAGCCCAGAAGAGGAGGAGGTTCATGATCCCATGGTGGCTGTTGCTGAAGAGACCTCACAAGGCAACCCTCAGCAAGCTACAGAACATTCACCAGCAGCTGTGGGCATACCTTTTGAGGGCTCCCAGCCAGTTCCAGTGGTGGGAGATGCTCCTGAAGACAAGCCACCACTGTCTGACACAACATAAGGAATAGTG
The DNA here is from genome assembly GCA_016271365.2 of Neoceratodus forsteri. NCBI lineage: Eukaryota > Metazoa > Chordata > Ceratodontiformes > Ceratodontidae > Neoceratodus > Neoceratodus forsteri. The sequence continues at coordinate 14,296,015 of CM057454.1, forward strand.
AATTGGCAACCATACTCAACAAGGCTATGTTTCCATCCAGGGGTTGAGATGACATCATAGGAACCTCAAGAATAAAGCTTAAGAGGTCCTGATGTCATCTCAACCCCAAGATGAAAACACAGCCTTCTTTGTGTATGGTTGCCCATATACTATTTTTTATAGTATATGGTTCCCAGAGATGAACAAAGAGTTGAATTTGTGAAGGCACAGTCTGCTGCTACAGTAAGTCCATCAGTGCCATCCTGTTTCACTCCTGACTCTGCAAACATTCGCGCTAGCACTTGATTTAAAAAAAGAAGAAAAAAACATTCAAATTATCAAAACAGGGAGCCAATTACTGTAGTCCATGTCCAAACCATTTTGCTGAACCACTCAGTAAGTGGCACCACCGTGTTTGTTTTTCTTAACTGCTGTATTTCCACCAATCAGCTGGAGAAAAGCATAGTGCTGTTGAATATTAATTAAAAAACATGCACAGTAATATTTGTAATGTGCACAACAACTTTTAGAATGTGCACAAGTTTTAGAATGTCCATAACAAGTTTTTAGCACTTGATTTTTATTCATAATAAGGCCAAACCATATACAGTACTATAAGTAAGTTTTAAAGTTCCTAACATGTATCCTGAAAAATGTTACTGCTGTTGTGTTAGTCATTTCACATCTCAGCACTGCCCAATGGCATCTGAGGTCCAAGTACTGTGCATATACAGAATACTAGGTAGGCAACTAGGCACAACCAGTGTGTTCTGCCACAGAGGGGTTCCGATTCCCTCTGACCTAGAGAGCAAAGCTTGAGATGTCAATGGGAAACAGAACCCCGAGGAGGCAGAACACACTGGTTGTGCAGAAAGTTGCTCATCCTGTATATTTTTTAGTGTATAGTACTATGAAATGTGTGCATGTCAGATCTCTCACTTTCAAAATTAAACTGAGTCATGCAGTCTCTACAGGTTTCAGAATGCTGTTGAAGTTATATCTCTATATATCTGTATACAAGACAAGTATGAGCGTTAATAACATTTACTTGAATCCTTGTCAACATAAGCCAGTTTTGCTTTCAAGCTGTAAATTTTGTCATGTGCTGCACAACACTGACAGCCATGGTTCTGATCATACTAGGACATCTGTGGTAATAGATATGGTACTAGCACCCTAAAACAATAACCAAGTACTGTTATTGCCTAGTATGGGTACAGTTATGCATATACAGCATGTCATTTGCATTTGTAAACCATGACAGCTGTTCTTACTGCTTTCATTTTTCACTGATACAGCACACCTTGCACATGTCTCACCAGAAAGTGTTGAAGATGCATCAGGTAAGTGTACTCAATGTAATATAATATCTATGCATGTATTCAGTATATGACAACCCACCTCTCCCTCTGGGCTGAAACAGCTTTTAGAGAGGTGTCTGTCCTTGGGTATTCGCTGCCACCATCCGGCCTCTCTTCCGACACCTCCTTCAAGCTTACGAACTTGAATAATCAAACGTGCAATTGCATAAGTTAAAGTCTGGTAGTGTGTCTCTCTCAGGTGGCAGATGCTACACAGAGGTTACCTCAGCAGGTGGAAACCAAATATTTCCTTAGAAAAATGACATCACGGTCACAACTGTTGAGCAAATAAATAGCTTTTTACTTAACAGAAAGTGCACTGAGCATTTACAGGATATGTATTTACAACACAAGAGAATAACACTGATACAGGAAAAGTAAACAAATGTTTTTAAACAACAGATGGCAAAAGAAAAAGGCTATTACTGCACTAGGCTCGTACTAAACTTACCCTTCCCTGTCCTTATAAAAGACACTGGATCCTGTCCTAACTGCCAGCTCCCACGGACATAGCTAAAAGGGTAAGCTCTCAGCTTATGTTTCCCCTTTCAGCTTCCAAAGCAAGAGGAACACTCTTCATTGTCTTTCAGCCTCTTATATATTCTCCTGGGAATAGGTAATGCCTATTCCCCCTTTGAATGCACCAACCAACATGTATGTATTTAATTGTCCCAATCAGAGTGAACACCTATCAGTGACCAATTATATTCCATTTTAACCTTCAGTTTATATTTGAATGACTCAATCCATTCAAACTGGCCCGTGTATGTGTCTGCGGGTCTGTGCATGTGGAGATGTCCACTCGAGATTTGTGACCCAGCTCTTATCTAGCAGCTAGGGAGGACTGCAAATTCCAGCTTGTGGATTTTAACCTGTGTGTGTTTTTTTTTCCAAACTGCTAAAAAAACACCAGCTAGAGCACCCAAACTATTAACTCTTTCCTTACCATTTGTGTCACAGTATTCAGCAAAAGAAAGTTTGCATTTCAGATAGCAACAGTACTATAGATGTTCCTATCTTGTTGGTGTATTGTGATATGCTCCAGGATCAGTGCTAATGCTGTATTGCAAGCCTTTAAGATGGTGCATGGGCTGCCACCAGAATCAAGTGGGGTGAGTAGACCTGTGCACCCAGCAGTACAGCCCATAACAATGCACCTTGTACCATACTGTTGGGATTATGACACATTCAGTTTTTACTGTATGAAATGTCCCTTGGAATGTAGTAAATGTTTTATCACTTTTTTTTTCTTATCATTTTGCTGAATTCTGTGTTTTTTGACATTGTTTAACTGATTCCTTGTCACAAGCTATATTACAGTAGAAACAGCATAACAAAAACAGAAATGATAAATTACTTGATACTATTATAACTGATAAGGTAGATCTGTAACACAAAAAGATACAGATACGTGGCAGAGTGTTCAATGGTGTTAATATCAAATCCATGAACATTGTGTTCTAGCAATACCTCACCCGATCCACCACTGATCTGGTGAGTACACTACACAGTCGTAGTAAGTTGCAAAACTGCTATATATTAAGATATCACCTCAGATGTAAGTTTTACTATGGCATATTCTAGTTGAATTCTACAGGATATCATCAATCAGGTAGCATAATTACTTTCACTAATCGCTGAAAAAAGCTTAAGAACTATATAGCAAACATTTTGCATAGAACATTAATAGTTACCTACTTGAAATTCATGTGAGCAGAAAAAATATAGCCAATGTAAATACAGAATGTGTCATTACTGTCTCACTGATTATTAAATTATATTTATTACAATGCCCATTTCAACAAACAGGTCTGCAGTGTAAAACACCATTTCATAACCTGGCAAACTTCTACACCATCAACATGGTATTTATAAACTTACAGGTACAGTATATGTGTGCCACCAAGATGAAGTACCTAATTATTTATCATTTCACAACGCGCTGTCAACTAAGCATTCATACCCCTATGCTAGCAGCCTGCATGTGCCATATATATAATGTGCTTAGCATTGTATTAGCGTGTCTATAGTGTCTGTGTATCATCATCCCTACTGCATGTTTGTCAATGCACATATCTATCAATTAGTTGTACTGCATAGCATCACTGTAATGACTGTGTCTTCAAATTTATCTTCCTGTACCACAGAATAACAACCCTTGAGTACAAAACTGCCATTTGTGTGGCATGTTACTATCTTTTGAAGTAGTTTGTTCTCTAAAACTGCTTTTCTAAGTGACTATCCTCCCCACCAAAACAGTGCCACCACCACAGATAGACAAATTCATGACTGTTAAATGGTACACTACATATGCAATATGGCAATAAATGATAACATAGAAACATAGAAACTGATGGCAGATAAAGACCACTAGGCCCATCTAATCTGCCCATTTTCCCTGCCTCCTGTAAATGCCACAGACCCTACTTGATCTCCAGCTTTACCTCCTCATTTCTATTGCTAGGGTTCCCCTATGCCTGTCCCATGCATTTTTGAATTTCCCCACTGTGTTTGCACCCACCACCTGTGCTGGGAGTCTGTTCCATTCGTCCACCACCCTTTCTGTGAAGAAATAATTCTTCACACTACCCCTTTGTCTACCCCCTTCCAACCTCATGTCATGCCCTTCGTTCCTGGATATCTCCTTTTCTGAAAGATGCTAACCTCCGGTACCCTATTTATGCATTTTAGATATTTGTAGGTTTCTATCCCTACCAGGTCAGTTTGCAGTATAGAGAATGGTGCATCCTAAAACCGCGCATCAGAGACAGCGTGGGTGGGAATAGCAACAGGGTGCAAAACTGCTAAAGGATCTATGTGCAGTTGTCCATCCTGTCTCTTTCCCTTGCAGAGGATAAGTCCTCTGGTTGGAGGAGGGTCCACTGAGTTGCTTCTGTGGCCCAATGGGATGAGCCATGGGCAGCAAAGGAGGCAGTGCATCTGCAGACCAGGTATCGAATCCCAGTCCCAGATGCAAGTAATTTTTCCTTTATTCGCACTTTGTGTGAATTAAGTGTCCAACCCCCTCCGGAGTTGATTACAGACTTATGCCACTGGCAATATATCACACTGTATTGGCAGCATGATATATTGCTTCGGCATAATGTCTTGTGACATTATGACCCTGTGCTGTTTCTGTCATATCTCCCCTGTCTCTCCTCTCCTCAGGGTATATATATTGAGGCCTCCCAGTCTATTCTCATACTATATGACTTTTGTTGCAGGCCCTGCACCATCTTTGTAGCCCTTCTTGAACTGCCTCTACACTATCTATGTCATTATGGAGATGTGGTCTCCAGAACTGGACACAATACTCCAAATGGGGCTTCACTAACAATCTGTACAGTGGCATCACTACCTCTTTCCTTCTGCTGGTGACACCTCTCCCTATGCACCCCAGCATCCCACTGGGTCTCCCCACTGCCTTTACACATTGTTTGGCCACCTTTAGGTCATCAGATATGATTGCCTCCAAATTCCTTTCCTGTTTGGTGACCATCAGGTTCTCTCTCCCCCCATTATGTAGTCCTCCCCTGGGTACTTGTGCCCCAAATGCATGATTTTGAACTTTTTTCACATTGAATCACAGCTGCTACACTCTAGACCATTCCTTCAGTTTACCTAGGACCCTCCTTATTTTTTCTACCCCTTCCTGAATGTTGTCCCGGTTGCAGATCTCAGTGTTATCTGCAAAGAGGCACACCTTCCCCTCCAGCCCCTCCACAATGTCACTTATGAAGACATTAAACAGGACTGGCCCCAGGATTGATCCTCGTGGCACCCTGCTGGTCATCCTCCTTTCCTCAGATTGAGCACCATTTACCATGACCCTCTGGCTTCTATCACTCAACCAGTTTTTAACACAGTTTACCACCTTGTGATCCACTCCCAGGCTGTCCAGCTTGTTCACAAGTCTTCTATGTGGAACAATATCTAAGGCCTTACTGAATCCAGGTAGGCCACATCCACCACTCCCGCCTGATCCATGACCTTAGTCACCCAGTCAAAGAACTCAATTAGATTTGTTTGACAAGACCTTCCTGCTGTGGATCCATGCTGTCTCAGATCCTGTGCTCCATGGGATTCAAGGTGTTCCACATTCCTTTCTTTAAGTAGTGATTCCATAATATTCCTCACTATTGAGGTGAGGCTGACTGGTCTATTGTTTCCAGCCTCCTCCCTACTACCACTTTTGTGAAGAGGGACTACATCTGCCCTCCTTCAGTCCTCCAGAACCACTCCCATATTGAGTGATTTGTTGAGCAGGGCTGCCACTGGTGCTGCCAGCACCTCCTGTAGTTCCCTTATTATTCTAGGATGTATCCCATCTGGTCTCATTGCCTTGTCCACTTTCAGTTTTGTGAGTTCCTTTAGGACTATCTCTTCCGTAAATGGGCTGGTGTCCATCTCCCTCCCATATTTGTTCATGTTGTCTAACTGTGGTCCCTCACCTTCTTCTTCCATGAATACAGAACAAAACTATTTGTTCAGTATTGATGCTTGTTCCAGGTCCCCTTCCACACACTCTCCTTCTTCCCCTTTAAGCCTTACTATCCCACCCCTAGTTTTTCTACTTTCACTAATCTACCTATAGAAAGTCTTGTCTCCTTTTTTACCTCCTGTGCTATTTTTTCATCTGTTTGTGCCTTTGTGTTCCTGACTGCTTTCCTTGCCGCCCTCTCTTTTTCCAGGTACACTATCCTGTCCTTCCCCTGCTGTTTTTCTTTGTATTTCCTGAAAGCCATCTTTTTCACCCTTACCTTTCAGGCCACTTTCTTTGAGAACCATAGTGGCTTTCTCTTTCTCTTGCTCTTGTTTAATTGTTTAATGCAAAGGTTTGTCACCTCCACTATGGTAACCATTGGGTACATACATTTTTTTATGCCAAGCTAATATGTCAACAATGGTACAACCATGTGAAAATGTTTCAAATAGGTATCTTCGCACAACTGTGTCAGCACCTATCTTTAGTACATTAATCACTCTATAATGGTCCAACAATGCTATCCACTTTATTTATGGAAAATACCTGCAACATTGACAGTGTGGGGTTGGGTGGGGTGAAGTATGTGTGTTGTGGGTGTGTGTGTACTGGCTGTCTTTGTGGAGTTGGAGAGGACATTGTTTCTGTTCTTGGGGTGGAGACTGACACAGTCTGTGTTGGTGTGGTGCAGGATTGAAAATTGCTATATGGTGGGCTGACACTGAGTCTGTCATTGTGGTGCTTAGAGCACTGGCTGTATCTTTGTGGGTGGGGGGTAGCACTAACAGTGATGTAGGGCAGGGGCACTGTCTATTTCTTTGGGGTGAGTGGCAGACACTGTCTGTCTCAGCTGTGTTGCTAGGGAGGTGGGGTGTCACTCTCTATGTTGGTGGGGTGGTGGGGAGGCACTGGCTGTGCCCATGATGTGGGGGTGGGGACAGGGGCATTGGGTGTGTTGACAGGGTTGGTCACATTGGCTGTCTCAGTGGGGAGGTAGGGTGACACTGGTTCTGTCATTGTGGTGCATAGAATTCTGGCTGTGGTGGTGGGGTGGAAGGGAGCACTAGCTAACATGTACGGTTGTGGGGACACTGGCTATGTCCATGCTGTTGGGGGTGGGGAACACTGGCTGTCTTAGTGAGGTGCTGATGATACTAACTCTGTTGCTGGTGAGCTGGAGTATCACTGCTATGTTGGTGAGGTGGGGTGGCAGCCCTGACTGTGCCAATGGTTTTGGTAGGTGCACTAGCAATCTTGAAGGTGTGTGGGGGATCGCTGTCTGTGTCTGTGAGGAGGTGTTAGAAGGTAGTGTCTGCTTCTATGGGGTGGGTCATATTAGCTACATCACTGGGGTAATGAGGTGACACTAGCTATCTTGTTGGGGTGGATGGAACACTGGCTGTGTCAGTGGCATATGTGGAACACTGGCTATGTTGTAGAGGTGGGGAGTCAATGGCTATGGCCATGAAGTGAGGAGGAGGGCAATAGCTGTGTTGCTGGTGAGGATCACATTAGCTATATCATTGGGATAGTTGGGTGACACTGGCTGTGTCATTGGAGTGCACCTAGCACTGGCTGTGTTGGTGGGGTGGGAGGGAGTACTGCTGTAATGTAGGAGTGGGAGGGGCAATGACTCTGTCCATGGATGGGGGATAGGGACACTGTTTGTCCTGGTGAGGTATCAAGCACAGTAACTGTCTTGCTGGGTAGGTGGAGGTCACTGGTGTGTCAGTGGGCAGGCAGGTGCCACTGGCTGAGCCACTAGTGTTTGTGGGGGCACTGTTTCTGTTGTAAGCCTGGGGGGTCACTGGCTATATCTGTGAGGTTGGGTAGGGCGGTGGCTGTGTTGCTGGGCTAGGTCACATTAGGTGTCTTAATTGGCTGGTGGGGTGACACTGGCTGCATTGTTGGGATGAATCCAGTACTGGCTATGTTGGTGGGTTATGTGGACCACTGACTATGTTGTAGGGGTGGGGAAGCACCACCTGTGGCCATGAGGTGGTGGGGGCAGTGGCTGTGTTTCCAGAGTGGGTCACATTACCTATCTCATTGCGCTGCATAGAGCACGGAAGGAGTACTAGCTGTGATGTAGGCATGGGGAGACACTGACTGTGTCCATGGGTGGAGGTATGGGGTACATTGGCTGTGTCATTGGGGTGGATTGAGCACTGGCAGTGTGAGTGGGCTATGTAAACACTGCCTGTGTTGTAGGGGTTGGGAGTCACTGGCTGTGTCTGTGACCTGGAGGGTGCAGTGGCTGTCTTGCCAGGGTGGGTCACATTGGCTGTATGGTGGGGTGACTGTGGCTGATCATAGCAGACTCGATGATTTGGGAAGTTGATACCTATCTCCAGCTAGGGGTAATGGTTAGATGTCTTCCAGGTATATCAGCATGGAGAGACACTGGCTGCATTGCTAAAACTGTACAGGAAGCAGGAGAAAACATTGAAGTCCTGGTACACATAGGGACTAATGATCTTGTCAGCCAGTCAGTTGTGGAGATCAAGGAACACCTGACCAGGCTGGGTGACAAACTATCATCCATTTCATCTGGCATCTCCTTCTCTGAGATCCTGCCAGTCTAGGAGATGGGGGTTGATGGACGAAAGGTCAGAGAAGGGGAGATGGGGAGCTAAACATCTGGCTCAAGGGCTGGTGCCAGAAAAAAGGACACGGATTTATAGGGCACTAGCAACAGTTTTGGGAGTGAAAGTTCTTTAAATTTGATGGACTGCATCTGACTAAGAAGGGAGTCAGTGCATTGGGGCAGAAGTTTGACATCTTTGCAGAATATTTAAACTAGCAAATGGGGAGAGGGGTGCAGCACCCGATCCGTCGAATAGGAAGAACACTCCTCCCCCCTCAGACAGTGGCCAAACAGGAGTTCAGCATGTTTGTAGTTCATTTGCATTACCAGGTAAGGAAAAAGGTCTGGCTCCCCTTACAATGCACAGGGGAAATGCCAGACCTCACCCAACAACTAACACACAGAAATCTGGCCAATGGAAAATCATGTACACAAATGCTTGCAGTCTGGGAAACAAGATCCCAGACCTGCAGGCAGTAATGACAGAGGCTAAACTGGACATAGTAGCCATTAGTGAGGCATGGTTTACCAGCAACCACACTTGTGAGACTTCAGTACCTGGCTATGTACTGTTCAGAAGAGACCAAGGTGCAAAGGGGGGGTGGAGTGGCCCTTTATGTCAATGAAAATACCAAAGCTACAGAAATTCAGAATACACATAAGGAGCCAGAAGAACTGTGGGTCACCCTGGAAACAGGAAAGGGGACAGCCATACGAACTGGGGATGTCTACAAGCCTCCAGACCAGGGGGAGGACATAGACACATTACTGTTAGAAGATATACAAAACATGAAAGCTAAAGGGGAGGTTCTGATAATGGGAGACTTCAACATGCCAGATATGGATTGGTCAATACCAGCAGGAACATCTGCCAGAACTAGACACATAGTGGATTCCCTGCAGGAGGAGGGCCTCAAACAACTGGTACTACAACCCACAAGACACAGGGCTATCCTAGATCTAGTACTGACTAACAGGGAAAGGATCACAGATCTCCAGGTAGAAGGTCACTTGGGGGCCAGTGACTATCACACGGTATGGTTCAATATGGCCACTAGAACTAAATAATCTCATTCCAAGGCAAAAATATGGGACTTCAGAGGAGATGACTTTGATAAGATGGCCAACAGAGTTAAGTTAGCCCTGGCAAGAAGAAATACAGGTGAAGGGGTACAGGCAAAGTGGGCAAGCATTAAGGATGCAACTCTTAAAGCAACATCCTATTGTGTTAGAGAGAAAAGGAAGTGCAAAAGAAGAAGGAAACCAATTTAGTTCTCAAAAACAGTAGCAGAAAAGGTCAGAGCCAAAAGGCTGGCCTTCAGGAAATATAAGGGAACACAGTGGAATGAAGCTAGGAGGCTTACCAAACTTACCTGAGGGAAGCAGAGAAGGCAGTAAGGCAGGCAAAGGCCCAAAGAGTAAACACTAGCACAAACAGTAAAAGAAGGTGATAAGACTTTCTATAGATAAATTAGTAAAAAGGAGAAAGTCCAGAGGGGGTATTGCTAAGATCAAAGAGGATAAGGGGGCATGTGAAGAGGAGGACCATGTAAAATCATCTATCCTAAATAGATACTTCTGCTCAGTATTTACTGAACAGAAGGTAGGTCAGGGCACACAGCTCAGCACCATGGACACAGGGTGGAGGGAGGTGTATATTAGTCCCATCACAAAAGAAAGGGTCCTACAAGAGCTCAATAAGCTCAGGGTGGACAAGGCAATGGGACCTGATGGTATACATCCCAGGGTACTAAAGGAGCTAAGGGTGGAACTAGCAGAGCCATCATCAGAACTGTTTAGTGAGTCTCTGAGCACAGGAGAGGTCCTAGAATACTGGAGAAGGGCTCATGTGATTCTGCTCTACAAGAGTGGTATCAGGGAGGAGGCAGGGAACTACAGACCAGTCAGTCTTACCTCAGTAGTGGGCAAGATTATGGAGGCAATCCTTAAGGAAAGGATAGCGCAACACCTGGAATCCATAGGAGCACTGGATCCAAGACAGCATGCGTTTACAACAGGAAGGTCCTGTCAAACTAATCTCATAGATTTCTTTGACTGGGTAATCAGAGTGGTGGACCAAGGGAGAGCAGTTGATGTCACCTACCTTGACTTTAGCAAAGCTTTTGATACTGTTCCACATAGAAGATTGGTTAATAAGCTGGGTAGGCTCAGGGTAGGATAGAAGTTGGTTAACTGGGTGGCATACTGGTTGACAGGCAGAAAACAGAGAGTGGTGGTAAACGGTATGCAGTCAGAAGAGAAGCAAGTCACAAGTGGGGTTCCTTAGGGATCAGTCCTGGGCCCAGTCCTCTTCAATATCTTCATCAGTGACATTGCAGATGGACTGGAGGGTAAAATTTGTCTGTTTGCAGATGACACAAAGATCTACAACAGAGTAGATGATCCAGATGGGATGGGCAGAATGAGAAGAATCTGGATAAACTGGCAAAATGGTCAGAAAAGTGGTAACTGGTGTTTAATGCAAAGAAGTGCAAGATCATGCACATAGGGAAGAGAAACCCTGAAGCCACCTGTTGGCTGGGAGGGGAGTTGCTAGCAATCACAAGGGGAGAAAAAGACTTGGGCATCATCATCACAGATGACCTGAAATCATCCAAGCAGACCACTAAAGCAGTAGGTAAGGCTAGGCAGATGTTGGGGTGTATTAGTAGAGGTATCACAAGTCGTAAGAGGGAGGTAATAATCCCTCTTTACAAGGCACTGGTTAGGCCCGATCTGGAGTACTGCGTAGTACTGGATGCCACACCTTCACAAGGACATTAACCAAATTGAGGCAGTCCAGAGAAGGGCAACCAAAATGGTGCAGGGACTACATCAGAAAACATATGAGGACAGATTAATGGAGCTCAATATGTATACCCTAGAGCAAAGGAGGGAGAGAAGTGATATGATCGAAACATTCAAACACCTTAAGGGCATTAACAAGGTGAAAGAGTCTAACATGTTTCAGTATAAGAAAGATAGCAGGACAAGAGGACACAGCATGAGATTAGAAGGAGGCTGATTAAGGGGTAATGTGAGGAAGTTCTTTTTCACAGAAAGGGTGGTGGACGCATGGACTGGCCTACCTCAGGAAGTGGTGGATATGAATACAGTGTAGGGCTTCAAACAGGCATGGAATAGGCATAAGGGAGCAATACAGATGAGTATGAATAGATAGTTTATTGACAGAGCAAAGGCCGATGGCACATTCATAAGGTAGAAAAAGAAATGGGCAGACTGGATGGGCCTTGTGGTCCTTATCTGCCATTAACTTCTATGTTTCTATGTGTTATTGTGGTGGATAGAGCATTGGCTGTGTTGGTGGGGTAGGAGGCAGCACTAGCTGTGATGCACAGGTGGGGAGACACTGCCTGTGTCCGAGGGGTGGGGGGTGGGGGGATACCAGCTGACCTTGTTGCTTGGCTGAGTCACATTAGGTGTCATAATGGGCTGGTGGGCTGACACTGGCTGCATCATTGGGGTGGATACAGCACTGGCTGTGTCCATGGGGTGGGGGACACTGACTATGTTGTTGGGATGGATAGAGCACTGGCAGTGTGAATAGGCTATGTCAACACAGCCTGTGTTTTAGGGGTGTGGAGTCACTGGTTGTGTCTGTGACCTGGGGGGAAAGTGGTGGGGTGACTCTGGCTGTGTCATTGGTGTGGATGGAGCACTTGCTGTGTTGGTGGGGTGGGAGGCAGCACTAGCTGTGATGCATGGGTGGGGAGGCACTGGCTATGCCTAAGAGATGGGGGGCACTGGATGTCTTGGTTGGGGGGTGGCAGTGGCTGTGCACAGTGAACAGTGGGAACACATGCCCCTGGAGTGGTACCCCTGCCACCCACAGTAGGTGGGCCAACACCTGCTGACACCCCAGCATGCCACAACAGTGCACAGCAGTGGACACCGCCGCCCAAGGGACACCTGACCACTCAGTGGCAGGCAGGCAGCACAGTGCTGCAGCAGCACCAAAGCAGTACAGGTGGCAGCCGGACACACACCCATCCCACCAACAGTTGCCACACATGTGCAATGGTTGCCCCACAGTGGCATGCACACTGAACAGTGGGCTGCACACAGCTGACATGGCACAAGGCACAGGAGGCCATGGCCACACCCCCACCCCTGCTGACCACCTGGTAAGGAGTAGAGGAAGAGAACAATGCCTACCTGCTCACTGTGGAGCTGCATGTGTCGGTCCTGCATCCACTCCTTCTGCTCCACGGGGGCCAGCTACCCTGACCAGTCCACTCACCGTGGCCTGCTGTGGCCCGCCGGGCACCCCTGCCACCCTGGCACGGCATCGATCCTCAGGTCCTAGGGAAGGGACACAGACAGGCATACATCAGAACACAGCCACAGTATGAGCACACTACCCCCACTGTTATGCAGTGTGTGCCCCAGCCAGGCATGAGCCACATCACAGGGCACACGATGCCATTGCCTGCCCCAGCATGGCATGCAGCCCAGCCAAAACCATTGTATGGTGGCTGTGCACGGACACAGCATGTGCCCACTTACCTGGCTGTGGCAAGGCCCCTCATCAGACACGTGCCTGCATCACCCTCAGCTGCTCCTGGTCCCTCCACATCAGGTCACCGTATCTGTGGCGGTACTGCTCCCCGATGCATTGCACCCCCCTGTGGCCTGGACCAGCCCAGCAGCTATGGCCTGTCAGACATTGGTCCTTTCCTGCTGCAGGGGCTGCTGCCCAAACAGGCCTACAGCATGTGGCTACACCTGTGTGACCAGGTTGACTAGCTCAACCTGGCTCCAGTTCCATGCATGTGGAACACCATGGCATGCCATGCTGTCTATGCCAGTGCAGAAACAAAATGGAGCCCAGTAGTGTATGTACACACACATAGGCCCCACATCACATAGTGCGCAATAGGGCTTATGGTGCACCACGTTCCATGGGCCCTATAGCGCCTGAGCACCATTGGCCTAATGGCACCTGAGCGCCATTGACCTAATGGTGGCTGAGCGCTACTGGCCTAATAGTGCTTGAGCGCCATGGGCCTTATAGTGCCTGGGTGCCATGGGCCCTATAGCACCTGAGCACCATAGGCCTAATAGCATCTGGGCACCATTGGGTCCATGGTGCATTAGGCTCTATGGCCCCTATAGTGCTCCTAGCGCACAGTGTGCAATAGGTGGTATCACATATCATGACGCATGTGTAATGTGGGCAGTGCACTGCGCATGTCACGGCATTGCGCCATGACATGTGCCGGAGCAATTCCATTGTGCAAGGTGCAACTGCGCGATATTCAGCCATCACATGCAATGAGCTCATCAGCCTATCCATGGCGCAGTGGGGATATTTGAATATCATTACCATTGCGCAACAGCTCATTTGCATGCGGTGCACTATAAAGGTGCCGCACAACAGCATAGGTCATGGATCGGGTATTGCAACCATCTGAGGTAAGTTGCGCCTGCCATGGGGACTGCCAGCACAGCAGGATGGATGGAGTGGACCGCTGCAGCCAGTAACCACATGTCTATGTCCACAGGTAGCAACATGTCTGAGCATGAGGAGGGTGAGGAGAGTGGGCCTGCCTGCAAGCACAGGCCCAACTTTACAAAGGCGGAAGGCGATGCCCTGTTTGAGGCATACCTCAACAGGGAGCTATTGCTGAGTGGTGCCATTGGCACACCACAGGCTAGAACCATGGATTGGGTGTAGGTGTCAGTGGCCATGAACCAGCAAGGCAGCCACCAGCAGTCTGCACAAAAGTGCAGAAAAAAGGTGGGCACCGACAAACACAGGATAAAGGAGAAGGTGGCAGCCATATGGGCCGCAGTGATAGCCACTGGTGGGGGCCAGGCTGCTGTACCACAGCTAACGGTACAAGATGAGCTGGTGTCAGCCACCATGCAGCTCAGCTCAGTGGATGGTGTGCTGGGCAGTGGCTTCCAGACAGGAGGGAGCCTATCACTGCATAGTAGGTATGCTGGGGGGGGTCGGCTGGTACGGTGGCACTGACACATCTGTTTTTCCTTACAGCACCGGCTCACTAGCATGTAGTGGCAGGGGCACCTGCGGCTGTTGTGGGGGCAGGCCCAGCGCCAGAGGACCAGCCATCCACCTCCTTGGGCATCCGGGGGCCTGATCGGCTGTAGCACACCACCACCATCCAGCTGGTTGTCCTGGGCGTGGTGGCAGACGAGGCTCTAGCTGTGATCCAGCAGGATGCCAGCCATGGCATGCTCTGTGTGGAGACACAGATCGGGGTGGGGTCTGACACCGATGATGACATCACCATCGTTCTGGATAGCAGGTGTGTTGTCATGTGGGAGACACCCATACCTACCACCATCACTGGCAGTGTGGCCAGGGGCCTTTCAGCAGTGGAACAGCTGCCCGCCACTGCCCAAGGGTCCATGGTGTGCACAGGTACAGTGGCGCTGGGTGGTGGTGGTGGTGCAACCTCCCAGGTGCTGGCCAGTGCACAGGGGCTGGAGGGGCAACAGCAGCAGACAGCTGGGGACAGGGGTGGCTGGGTGCAGCATCCACCACTGGCACACCTGACAATGACCTACCCTATGGAGACCCCTCTGTGCAGTATCCACCTTAGCGGGGAGCTGTGCAGTGCAGTTGTACACCACCGGAAGGATGGTGACATGCCCATGCACCGCTGGGTGCTGACCCTTTGACTGAACACACCAGATTGCTGTGGGCCTCCATGGAGCAACAGGTGCTGCTCATAGCTGGGGTGTGTGCACTCCATGCAGAGGTGTGCCAGGCAGCCGAGCAGCGTGAGGGGGCACTGCACAGGTCCTGGAAGCCATACAGCAACTGCGGGAGGACACGACCGCATCCCTGGACCACATAGCCAATGTAATCTCAGTCAGACTTGTGCCACTGGCTGCCACAGGGCGTGGCCGCCTGCCACAGTCACTGCGGAGTGCACTGTCCACCCCACGGACCCAGTTGTTGGGCAACACCCTTGGTATTGATGCCGGGCTCTGCTGTCGGCATCCCAGGCATTCCTGGGGTGGGCCTGTTTGGGTGCTTATGGATCCCTGAGAGGACCTGGTCACAGTCCCATGGTTCTACCCTGGGGGGGCCATGACCCCCCCCATGGCTGTTGAGCAGCCTGTCGCTGCCGAGCATCTGCGGCGCAGCCACCCCTGTGTTCGTGGCAGCTGTGTGTCTGCACCACAGACTTGATGTGCGCGTTGCCCTGTCTGCTGCCACCACCCTGTGTGCACCTAGGTGATGTGTATGTGTACATGACACAGTTGTGGCACCTGTGTGTCATGCCACATGCTGTCTGTGTGCGCACCCAACTGACCGATGGCCCGTGTGGCATGTTCGTGATGATGGCAGCACAGCACTTATTGCACCTGTGCACTGATGCTCTGTGTCTGATCCCCACCACATGCTAGTGCCTGGGCGGGTGCCTGCGGGTGCCAGTGTGTGTGTGTGTGTGTGTGTGTGTGTGTCTGTGTGTGTGTGTTGCTTGGTGTTGTGTGTGGCTGTGTCACATGGCTCCCCCACCACTGCCCCACACCTGTATGTGCATGCCCATTGCCATGCCCACCCATGCCTGTGTGCCATGCCAATGTGTCTGTTCAGTGCATAGGTGTTTGTCCACCTACCTGCGTGCACTGCAGTGTTCCTGTGCAATCGTGTCCCGATGCTGGCGTGCCATCCTCAGGAGCCGGGGATCCCTCCACCTGGGGGGGGCTGCCCACCACCTCCCAGCCCACTGCCCATGTCATCCCCACTGCTGTCCCCCTCTTCAGCTTTGACAGCTATCCCATGGTCAATGCCCATGTTGTGCAGCATGCAGCAGGCCAGGAGTGGGACACAGGCCTTATAGGGGTTGTATTGTAGGGCACCGCCAGACCTGTCTAGGCAATGGAAACGTGCTTTCAGCATCCTGAACACATGCTCAATGATGTGCCACATGCTGGCATGTGTCTCATTGTACTGGTCCTCTGCTGGGGACGATGGGTGCTAGTAAGGGGTAAGCAGCCAGGGCCTGAGTGGGTAGACACTGTCACCTGTGTGGACAGAAGTATGGTTAGCCTGGTGTCTTCTGTCGCTGTGCCCCTTGCCCATCCCTGGCACTCCCACCAGAGCACCTGCCCTGCCCGACCCCCTCCCATGCCCTGCTGTACCCAGCTACCTATGATCTTGCCATACTCACCCACTAGGTGGCTCGTGGGGATGTCCCCACTCTCAAACCTGGGGCACAGTGTTGAGCTGTGCCAGATGAAGGAGTCATATGTGCCCTATGGGTGTGTGGCACAGACATTGTTTATGCACCCCCTGGCATTGCACACCACCTGGCAGTTGATACTGGGGTAGCCCTTTCTGTTCACATATATTACCACCTCCGGGCCAGGTGGCATGCGGATGCCCAAGTGGGTGCAGTCGATGGCCTTGGCACGCCATGCATCCGTGCTACCCTGTGGAACTCCTGCATGGTTGCTGTATGCTCTGCCTGTGTGCTGGGGAAGTGGATGTATTCTGCGGCATGTGGCAGCAGAGAATTGAGGAATTGTGTGAGGATTCATGACGTGGCTGACTGGGTTATGCCTGTGGTGTTCCCTATTGGTCTCTGGAAGGTGCCCATGGTGAGCAGACACATGACAGCTGTCACCTTCGTCTTCACTGTCAGAGCATGGTTCCTTATAGTGGGTGCCTGCAACTCCTCACTGCACAGCTCACAGAGCTGCCTCAGAATTGCCCAGTTCAGGCGATACCAGTCCACGATCTCCATATCACTGTGGGTCTCAAAGCTGATGCAGGGCTGGTACCACCTGTTCCGGGCATATCACCGACAGACCCTTCCACGGCCAGGTCGCTCTGCCTCCTGCCTCCTCACACCCCTCATTATGGCCTCCATCTGGAATACTGCACTGGCCATGGCCCCTGTTGTCCTGTCTCCCCTGGGCGTCTGGCTCCACTGGACCACTTGACACTGTGGGGCAGTGCCTGTCACTCTGCTGGGCTCCCTCCTGTGCCACCTTCTCCTGGCTGTATGTCACCTGCAACCTCTGTCCCCCACCTCTGTGGGTGCCTGTGTCACTCCCTTCAGGGTCTGGTGGCTCCTTCTCCCTCTCCCTCTCTCTTTCTCACTCTCACTCTGTCTCCCTATCTCTCACACACTCTCTCTCTGTCTGTCTGTCTCTCTCTGCCTGTCTCTCATTTTGTCTCTCTCTCTCTCTCTCTCTCTGTCTGTCTCTGCATTGCTCCCCTTTGGTGTTAGTGCCGTCCCCCTCCTTGCTCCCTGCTCAAGTCTGCTCAGCGCATCTGGCCATTGCTCCTCACTTGTGCCATGGTTTGGGGGTTGAATATCGTACTGTGCTGCATATTCATGGGTACGCCCCCTGCTCTTGCGCATGCATTCATCACAGTTGCGCATTGGTGCACTGCTACTTGTGCTGTGCAATGGCTCCCACTGAATATCGCTCTATGGCGCTTTTCCGCACTTGCACACATGCAACCCAGTTGTGCCATGCGCAACTGCTTTGAATATCCAGACCCATAAGGACAAGGGGACGAGAAAGCTTGGGAGCTGGTGAAATATCTGGCAAGGGGGGGGGTGCAGAAGGGGAAAGTGGTGGTGATAGATTATCTAAACCTGCCAGATATTGACTGGGACATTCCTGTAGCCAGGTGAACCAAATGGCAGGCCCTGTTAGATACTTTACAGGACTGCCTGCTTTTGCAGTTGATTAAAGAGCCAAGTAGACTGCAGTCCATTCTCAACTTGGTGCTCACCAATTCAGAGATGATGAGTAGAGTGAGGGTAGGTGAGCCACTGAGGTCCAGCAGCCACAACTTCATTTGGTTCAGGCTGGCCCTCAGGACCAGACTGCCCTTATCAAAAACTGAAGTCCTAGAGTTAAGAACAGCAGACTTCAACCGGATGAGTTAGCTGTTCCAAGACAAACTAGAACTGACCAGGGTGAACAGCACTGGAGGTATAGAGGAAAGATGAGGACAATCAGGGGGACCATTCTCAAGGCAACAAAGTAGTGCATAAGAATTGTTGCAAAATAAAACATGCAAAAGAGACCAATATGTTTCTCAGAAAAGGTCAGAGAAGCAGTGAGGGTCAAGAAAAAGGCTTTGACCAGGTACAAGGAAAAGCATGGGAAGGAGGAACTGAGAGAGTACCAAATAAAAACTAAGGAAGCAAAGAGGATGTTCAAGGAGGCAAAGGGAGACATGGAGCTGCATTTTGTGGAGCAGGTTAAAAGTGAAGAAAAACAATTCTTCAGATATATATTAATGAAAAAATGAAGCAGGGAAGGGTGATTGTTAGGCTATGGGGAAAGGGTACAAGAGGAAGAGGAACAAAAAGCAGTCATGCTTAATGATTACTTCTACTCTGACTTCACAGAGTATGACAGAGGGGCCCTGCCTGAATGTGGCATCAAGGTGACTGTCAGGAGCATTCCTGAAATGTAGCAGCCAGCATTTACCACAGAAAGGGTCCAAAAGGGGCTTGATGCCCAAAGAGTAGATAAAACCCCAAGTCAAGATGGGATGCACCCAAGGTTGCTCAATGAGTGGGTGGTAGAACTGGCTGAACCCATGCTAGGGCTATTCAGTAGCTCAGTTCAGACAGGGGTAGTTCTGAAAGATAAGAGGGTAGCAGCCATAGTCCTGCTACATGGGGGGAGGGACAAGGAGCAACCTTGTCAGCCTTCCCTCTGTAGTAGGTAAAGTGATGGAGTCACTGATCAAAGAGGACCTTGTGGACTACCTAGGGAGTAATGGTCTACAGGATAGTAAACAGCCCAGGTCTGTGGCAGGTTTGTGGGTTTGTTTGACCAACCTGATAGTTTTCTTTGACAGGATGACAAAGGTAGTAGATAGCGCCATTCTGTAAATTTAATCTACGTTTAAGCAAGGCTTTTGACTCGGTGCCAAACAGCAGATTGATGAAGAAGCTGGAGGACCTGGGCACGGCTAAGGACATGTTGTAGTTAGAAACACTGGCAGTTTTAATGTGCCAGAGAATTTAAGACAAATTCGCTAAAGCCGCCTTCATAGTTAATTCACAGATTTTTGCTATTTATGATTGAATTTGCCTTTGGCAACTTCACATGACAACTCTGTCTCTAACTTTGCCCTTGGGGTACACCAAGGTGAAATGCTGTCAGAATGAGACTACTGATAAACAAGAGTTTCAAGGTCATATTGAGAAGTTTCTGCAGGTCACATGGTACATCTCTGTACCAAAGTAAGACAGCTTCAGGTTCAGTTTTGCATTGTTAGTCAGTGAAGAAGAGCAGAAGCCTGATAGCTTTCATACCAGACATTCTAAATGTAACCTTATTTTTCACCACTTTCTCAGCTTTTTTTATTTGTTTTTCATTGTCTATCAATTCTTTGTGTTCTTGTTAGTAAATTAGTTGTGTTTTCTGATTTTACTTTATTTTTCCAGATAAGATCCCTCTGTGTTTTACATTTTCCCATATTTAATCTGCCTGTCAGTCTCTTTCTCTGTCTTGTTCTCTATTTAAAGGGAAAATTCCATCGACCTATTTTCTGTATACCTGTGTAGATTGTGGTATGAAGAAAGATTCCCTCTCTTGTATCCCCCTAATTTCATCCTAATTTAAATATAAATGAGGTTGCTTCACTCTGTTTTGCTGTGGTGTGAAAACCTGTTTGTTCCTATTGCAAAGGTCAAGACCCCACTCATGCAATCATCATGGGAGATGATGTTGCATACCTGCGCTACCCAGCAGAAGTTATACTCTCATTCAGAACTGTTACATGTCTTGTGAAATCTCTGTATTCTCTAAAAACATTTTTTTTCTAACTCAGATACACTTAACATTACAAAAAACAGCAGAGCACCTGCTGTACCTTGAAACATTTTATGGCCATCATAAGACAAGAATACAGTATAATAACTGCAGGTTTTAACACTAAAACATAAAATTCCAGGATTCCTCATATGAGCAGGTTTTCACACCAAACTTAAGTCCCTGAAGAAATGGTACATTCATTTAACAACTACTTTTGCTCAGTTTTTGGAAACAATGAGGGTATTAATAAAATGACAATAAATCCAGATCATACTCTATCTTGCTTCGAAACAAATGAGGTGAGAGACATATTGACAAATTTAAAAACTAACACATCAGCTGGGCCAGACAATATCCACCCTTTGTTTTTAAAATCTATGGCTGAATGCTTAGCACAATCTATGACTATATTGATTAATACCTCCTTGGAATCAGGAGAGGTCCTACTAGATTGGAGGCCAGCAGTGGTAGTCCCCATTCATAAAAAGGGTAAGAAATGCAGGGTTGAGGACTACAACCCTATCAGCCTAACAACAATATGCTGTAAATTGATGGAGAGGCTTATAAAAAATAGAATTGAAATTTAGATCACCAGGTTAGGACTAGAAGATATACAGTGAAGCTCACCAAGATGAAACCCACTTCTACAGCATTCTGCAGTGTACGGCAGCAGAGTTACTGCAGTGAACAATTTAATGCCAATGGGAATTAATCCCTTTTGTCATGCAGGAAAATATGACACTGACAGGATGAAGTCAATGTCACAGTTTCCTGCATGACAAAAGGGACTAATTACCATTGAAATTACAGTATTTTCCACAGTAACTCTGCTGCAGCATGCTGCAGAGTTCTGCAAAATATTGCAGAATTAGGTTTCATCCTGGTGAGCTTCACTGTATCTCAGCATTGGTACAAAAAGGGCCCATCTAATACTACAAACCTCATATGCTTATATGAATAAGTTTGCAAAAGCATGGATAATGGGAAATCATATGACATTATCATGTTGGACTTGAAAAAGGCCTTCAACACTGTGACTCATGCCTTACTGGTAGACAAACTATATAATATGGGTATAAATACATATGTCATTAGATGGATTGCAAACTGGCTCAGAATCCAAAAAGTGAAAATATCAGGCACATTCTCTAATGATGCTAAGGTGGGTAGTGGAGTGCCCCAAGGATTGGAGCTGGGACCCATCCTATTTAGTTTATTTATCACCGGCATGAGTAAGAACATAACCTGCCAAGCAACAAAATTTGAAGACAATTCAAAACTAGGGGGAGAAGATGGCACTTTTGAGAAACATATCACCCTGACAAGAGATTTAGAATTCATTCAAAATTGGCTAATAACAAACCATATGGCTACCAATTCAGACAAGTGCATAGTCCAACACTATGGAACAAATAACCTGAAGTAATGTTACAATATTAATAATGTACAGCTCAAATCATCTAGTAAAGAGAGGGACCTTGGAATAACTATTAATAACAGATTAACCTCTTACGATCACTGCACACAAATTGCAGGAAGAGCAAACCATTTGATACAATCAGTTTGGTGTTAATTTTCTCAAGGGACTCCCACTGTATAATGCAAATATACAAAACATTTGTAATCCCTCATCTTGACTATGGATCCCTGTTTTGGAGCCCCCACTTAAAGAAGGATATAAACTTGATGTAGAGTCCTCAGAGAAGAGTAACTAAAATGTTTAGGGGAATGGGGTCATATAACTATGAAACCAGACTAAGTAAACTTAGCTTGTTCACTCTACAAGAAAGGAGAAGTAGAGGAGTCTTACTATTTCTACATGGCATATTGAATAACCCGGCTCTGATGAATCAACTTGGTCTTAAGCTTAATGAGAGAACTGTCCATCTGAGGCCACACAACAAACTGCTCATAGTATCGAGAGCAAATACAAATGAAAGCGTTAACTTTTTTGACATCAGAGTAACAAGGTTGTGGAATTCATTACCTGAGCACTTGGTAAACATTCAGTCTTTCAATAGGTTTAAATGTGAACTTGACAAGTTCATAATACAACAAGGGCACAAATAATATACCCAATATTTAGTGGGAGACAGTCTTGATGGACCATGAGCCTCCTTTTGTCTTACCAGCCAAATTACCAAGTTACCTTCATTTTCACTGAAATCCTGATGAAATTAGGAGAGTGTAGTGGAGGCACTCATTATTCTTGCCTATATGTTCATGCCTACAAACTACATAGTTAAACAGAGTAAAAGGCTAAGGAGACTTTCCCTTTAAATGGGAGTCTCTCCCTCACATGGGGCATTTGAGGACTCATTGTGGTAGAAAGGATGCCATATTCCTTCAACATACATTGTTCTTGGGTATTCCTACAGCCTCCCTCCCTCCCACAGCAGCCTGAGATGCAGCAGCCTCCAAATCTCCTAGCTCCCACTCCAGCTCCACCAGCTTCCCTAGATGTGCAACATCCCCCTATCCTTCTCACCCCATAGCAGCAGTCTCCATCTACCTCTGCTCCCACTCCAGCTCCCCTATCTGAGGAACAGCTCCATGCCACCAGCTCCACAGCAGTCATCAGCCCCTGCACACACCTCGTGGTACCACTACTACCACAGGCTGACCTCCAGAGGAACCTCCCCCATTCTCCTCTGGCTCTGTGCATCCCAGACCAAGGCAGCCATGTTTCTCCCTGGTCTGGAAATACTTCATCATGGACCCTAACGATGAGAGCCTGATGACATGTAATATATGTCAAGCAGTGGTCAGCCATAGGAAAAGGGAGAACCACCTTGATACAGGTGATACACCCATACACCTGACCATTAATCATCAGGAACAGTAGGAGACCTGCAGGTGGGAGGTGTCAGGTGATGGTGCTCCATCTATGCCACCTGTGAGGAGCCACCTCAACCAAAGTGGTATAGTAAACATGTACCAACCCTTGAGGCAGCAACTGCACCAACACCCACACCACTGCAAGGCACCATGTTGGCAATAGAACAACTGTGTAAGGAAATTGAGGACATGCACTGCAGAGTGGCTTGTTAGAGAACATGATGAGTCAGCTCTTGATCAACCAGCAGCTGTTGCTTACTTGTATGGCAGAGCTCCATCACAGCAGTGTGGGTGCTGCTGGTCCATCTCCAGATACAGACTTTAGGTACCTGAGAGCTGATGCCAGTTAGAGAATTTCATTTTTTCACCTGAGGAAGGGTGGGGGGAATACAACAGAAGTTAGATAAAAAAATGTTGGCACACTTTGCATTCAAGAAAAACACCCATGCCCACTAAAGAAAAAAAAACTAGAAAAATCCTGCCAATGGGCCTGATTTTCCTCCAGAGTCTGTATGTTGTCTGAGCTGAACGAAGCACTGATCAATGAACTTGTACCATGCTTCATCCAGTTTTGGAACTGTACTGCATCAAATCAGGCAGCATCTTCAATTGAATGACTGTTATTCATGCTGGATACAGAGGACAGGTTTATTTTAATAAAACCATACATAGTAGTGGAGAAGTGGGATAAGGATAAAGAGGTCGACGTCCTAGACTGATTCTGAAGCATTGATGAAAGATTCTGTGGTCCCAGCATTTTGTACTGCCATTTAGGTGAAATGATGTGAAATGCTAAATAGAGATGAAATCGGAGCTCCTGAATTTTTTATGAGATCCCCGAAAAATATAGCAGGCTGCTGCATGCTGCTACACAGTGACACACTGTGTTTCAGTACCCAAGACACAGTTCTTGTACTGCATTTTAGAGGAAATGGTGCAAGATGCTAAATGGAAATGAAATTGGAGCTTCTGAATTTTTCTGAGATTCCTGGAAAAATATAGCAGGCTGCAGCATGCTGCTACACTGTGTTTTAGTGCCCATGATACAGTTCTTGCGACATATTTTAGGGGAAATGGTGCTAAATGCTAAATAGAGATGAAATCAGAGCTCCTGATTTCTTCTGAGGTCCTCAAAACATTTAGCATACTGCTGCATGCTGTGCTACATGATTGCCACACTGTGTTTTGGTACCTACAACACAATTCATGCACTGTACTATAGGGGAAATGGTGCAATATGCTAAATAAAGATGAAACCATGACTTCGGAATTTTTCTGAGACGTTTGTGTCAATCACATAAGCTGACATCTTGTACATGCCACAGTGAAGCATGATTCAGAAAATTTGAATAAGGATGGAATGAGGAGGAGGATGCTTTTTCACCTCATTTTGGATGGCGTAACGATGCTGGTTCGACAACACTTTTGTCGACTGGTATCTCATGGACAGGATTTATGTCGACTGCAAGTTGCGGTCGACATAAACCCCTGTGTCTCCCTGGCCCATTTGCTCATCAAAGGGCTTCACCCCCTGAACCCCCATGTGGGGGGCTCTGCCTCCTGCACACCCCCATACTTATGATTCTCAACTCCAGTCAGAGTTGATTTGGGGAAGGGGAGCAGGACTGGGTGACAGTGTGCCCCTGTGTCAGGTGCACCAACACAGCAACCTGTCGGCAACCTGTCGATTGTGTCGACAGGTAAGTAGGTCACTGTGTTGGTGTCACTGTCGGGGGGCATGCCATTTTGGCTGAGGCAGTATATTGTAATGCAGTCAATGCAAGTAAATATACATTTCTTGAAATGATTAGTGAAAATTACATTTATTTTAATGTGAGTGTGACAGTAAAGACAGGGTGAGACTCTGTCACCTCATTTTGGATGAGGTAGACATGTTGGAGCCAATTCAACAAAAGGTATTTTTCATTAAATGATTAATGACAATTATAATTTATTTTAATGTAACCATAACCGTAAAGAGAGGATGAGACTCTGCCACCTCATTTTTATGAGTTAGACAGGTTGGAGTCAGAGTAAGCAAATGTGTATTTTTTTAGATGATAATGGAAAACTGAGTTTAGTTTAATGTGACCACAATCAGGACTGTGACAACAGGAGAAGACTCTCTCAACTCATTTGAAATGAAGTAGACATGTTGAAGCTGACACTAGTAAATGAATATTTCATTAAATGATTATGGAAAATTTAATTTAGTTTAACATGACTGGAATTGTGACCGTGAAGGAAAGAGAAGACTGACAACACATTTTGGATGAGGTACACATGTTGGAGCCTACACAAGTAAATGTACAGTATATGTCTTTAAATGTTTAATGAAAATGATATTTTTTTTAACATAACCGTGTCTGTGACCATGATAACAGGAGGAGACTCTCTCACCTTATTTTGGATGAAGTAGACATTTTGGACTTGATGCAAGTAAATGGATATGTCTTTAAATGATTACAGAAAATTAAATTTAGTTTAATGTGACAGTAACCATGATGGGGAAGGAAGGAGGAAACTCCACCACCCCATTTTTGGATGAGTTAGCTGTGTTAGAGTCAAGACAAGTACTGTAAATGTACATTTCTTTAAATAATATATAATATTAGATTTAGCTTCACGTGACTGTGACTGTAACCCTGACCATAAGGAGAGGAGGAGACTTTCTTACCTCTTTTTGGATGAGGTAGACATGTTAGAGTTGACACAAGTAAATGTATATTTCGTTAAATGATTATTGAAGATTAAGTTTAGTTTAAAGTGAACATGACCATGATGACAGGAGGAGACTCTGTCACTTTATTTTAGGTGAGGCAGACATGTTGGAGTCAATGCAAGTAAATGTATATTTTTTTTTAAATAATAAATAAAAATGACAATTTATTTTAACCTAAAACCATGACCATAACGAAAGAAGGAAACATCCTCACCTGATTGTAGATAAGGTACAAGTGTTGGAGTCAGTGCAAGTAAATACATATTTCTTTAAATGAATATGGAAAATTAAATTTAGTTTAACATGACCATAACCATGAAAGAATGAGTAGACTCTGCCACCTCATTTGGATGATATAGATGTGTTGGAGTCAACACAAATAAATGTAGAGTTCTTTAAATGATTAATGAAAATTATATTTTTTAACATGACTGTGACTGTGAACGTGATCATGTGTATGATGTGAGTATGGACGTGATCATGGAGCATGTGTTCCATAAGACACAGCTTCCTGTATCACCACCTGCCTCCAGCACCTGCTGTACACTGAACAGCATCTGCCTCAGCACCCACAGAAGTTGCATGGCCTGACCCTAACAAAAACTGAACTATGGATTTTGTAGTCCTTGATTTCGCATGGTGGTGGTACTGGGACAGTAGAGGGGTGGCAATGGTTGTTTTGGGGAATGATTTATGCTCTGTGACAGTGGATGATTCACGCAGTATAATTTGATCAGCAGTCCTAACAGAAAAATGTGATTGAGGAGGGATTGATTGAGGAGGAGAACATTTTGCCACCTCATTTTGAATGAAATTGATGTGTTAGAGTTGATGTGAGTAAATGTATACTTCTTTAAATCAATAATGAAAATTTAATTTATTTTAATGTGACTATGACTTTGAAGGAAGGTGGAAACTACTAAATAAGGCAACAAATATATTCCAAATAATTATTGATTATAACAAGAGTGTTCCCTAACAAAAGTAATAAAACAAGAGAGAAAAAAAGGAAAGAAATTGTTAGAAAGTATCTTTTTTAAGCAGTTTTCTAGTAGGCAGTCTCTTCCTTTGCCACCTTGCCTTGGATGAGGTAGATGTGCGATTAACGAGATGCACAAGAAGAAGACAAGGGTAATTTTAAACAAATGACTGTAAGTATTAACACATTCCCTTAATTAACTATAGAACTACAGTCAATACAACAAACGACTGAGAAAAATCAGTCACTTAAACACACAAATTGTATTATAGAAATAAAATGACAAATTAAGAAGAAAGACTGAAGAAAACAAATAAGACTAGTTCTCAAACTGCTCACAGTCCTGCCTTGCTTGCCAAGCTAAACCAGTTCCCATCCCCCACACAGCACTGCTTCAATACACATAGATACATACATAGATACATAGACAGTGTTGGCAGATAAGGGCCTATGGCCCACCTAGTCTGCCCATTTGAGCTTGTAAGTTCAGTTTGTTTTCCTAGAAGTCTGTTTCCCCTTACCCCTGCCCTCTAGAATTCCTTTATGTCTATCCCATGCATTCTTAAATCCCGTGATTGTTTCAGCCCCACCACTTCCTCTGGCAGGGTGTTCCACTTGTCCACCACCCGCTCTGTGAAGAAATTCTTTCTCATGTTTCCTCTGAATCGCCCTCCCTCCAACTTCATCCCATGCCCTCTAGTCCTGAAACATCTTTTCGCTTAAAAATAGTGTTTTCCTGCACCCTGTTCCTCCCTGTAAGATACTTGTATGTCTCTATCATATCCCCTCTCCTCCTCTCCTTCAGGGAGTACATGTTCAGTTCCTTCAACCTGTCTTCATAGGACTTGTGATGCAACCCATGCACCATCTTTGTTGCCCTCCTCTGAACCTTCTCTACCCTGTCTATGTCCTTATGTAGGTATGGTCTCCAGAACTGTACACTGTACTCCAGGTGGGACCTCACTAGTGTCTTGTATAGCGGAATTATGACCTCCCTTTCCTGCTGGTGATGCCCCTGCCTATACATCCCAGCATCCTATTTGCTTTACCTGATGCCTTGTCACACTGTTTCCCTACCTTGAGGTCATCAGAGATGACAACCCCAATATCCCTTTCCTGCTTGGTGCATGCTATATCCTCACCCCCCAACTGATATATTGTGCCAGGGTTTTTGTGCCCCATATGCATTATCTTGCACTTCTTTGCATTGAATTTCAACTGCCAAACCCTTGACCATTCTTCAAGTTTCTGCAGGTCCCTTCTCATTCTGTCTACACCCTCTGGTGTGTCTACTCTGTTACAGAGCTTTGTGTCATCAGCGAACAGTGAAATTCTGCCTTCTAGATCCTGTGCAATGTCACTGATGAAGATGTTGAATAGGACCGGTCACAGCACTGATCCCTGTGGTACCCCACTGGTTACTCTTCCCTCTGTGGAGTGACAGCCATTTACCACCACCCTCTGTGTCCTGCCACCCAGCCAGTTACCTACCCACCACACTACTGTCCTGCCCACACCCATATTCCCAGTTTGTGTAATAGTCTTCTATGTGGCACAGTGTCAAAGGCCTTGCTGAAGTCCAGATAGGCCATGTCCACTGCCCTCCCTTGATCCACCTCCCTAGTCACCCAGTCAAAAAATTCAATGAGGTTGGTCTGACATGACCTCCCCCTGGTGAAACCATGCTGCCTTGGGTCCTGTAGTCCATTGACAACCAGATGTTCCACCAATCTCTCCTTCAGTAGTGCTTCCATGATCTTTCCCACTACCGAGGTGAGGCTGACTGGTGTGTAGTTCCCTGCTTCCTCTTTGTTCCTCTTTGTGTTTGTACACAACTCACAACCTCTACTTTAAACTAAATAAATTTGCAAAACTACAAAAGAAAACAAAATCTAATGGCACAAGGCAGTCTAGATATTGTCAGAGCAATTTGGCTATAAATACTCTGCTTTCAAAGTATATTTTTTATCAGACAATCAGGGACAAACTTCTCTCAAACGCTCTTGAAAAGACTGCACTGAACCCAGACTCTGCATAGCTTACAGCTTGCTTGAGTACCATTTGACCTCCAGTCCTACGGTACATATAGTACATTGCAAACTTCACCTATTGGAACCACTCCACTGGTGAAATTACCAAATTCACCATCTGCCAAGTTAGCCTGCACTGTGGGCTGAAAATTCGCAGGGCAGATTAAATTTGCAAATTTGGGTGAAGTCACAAAATTATCCATGAAGCAATGTTGGGCAACTTCACACACCACTAGACATTGTTAGATGGCTAAGAAACTAGTTGAAGGAGAGACAACAGTGGGTGGTGGTAAAAGAGGTTAAATCAGAAGAGAGGGTGGTCACAAGTGGGGTGCTGCAGGGATTGGTCCTGGGTCCTGTCCTCTGCAGTACATTTATCAGCATCAGTGAAGAGGCCATCCAGGGTAAGCTGTGTCTCTTTGCAGATGACATGAGGCTGTGTGGTAGGATAGATAGTGACAAAGTCATTTGAGAGATGCAAAGAGATCTACAAAGGCTAGAAAGGTGGTTCATGTTTTGGCCATTGAAATTCAACACCAGAAATGAAGGGTTATGTACCTAGAAAAAAATAGGACAGAATACTGGATGGGAGGGGCTAAACTGAGCACTACAGCAGAGGGAAGGGATATGGGAGTCAAATTAGTAAATCCCTCAAACAGTCAAGCGGGTGTAAGAAGCCCTATAGTAAGACTAATACAGTGCTGGGGTGTCTTGCAAGAAGTATTGACAGCAGGAAAAAGGAGGTGCTACTACATCTATACAGATCACTGGTGAGGCCACACCTGGAATACTGTGCTCAGTTCTGGAATCTTCACCTAAGGAAAGACAGGTACAGGCTGGAGGTGGTGCAACACTGGGTGGTCAGGGTGATTTGGGACCAACAGGGCAAATCTTATGAAGATCATCTCAAGGCATTAAACATGTACTCACTGGAGACCAGGCAAGAGAGGTGTGATATGATAGAGTCCTTCAAGTTCCTGAAGGGAATAAACAAGGTGATCTATGGGAACTATTAGCTGGAGAACATAGTCAAGAACCTGAGGTCATATGTGGAGACTGGCAGGGGGAAGGTTAAAAAGAGGGATGTGAGGATGTTGTATTTTATGGAAAGGGTGAAGAGGCTGTGGATAAAACTGTCTGCAGATATGGTGAGCGCCAAGACAGTAAATAGTCTCAAGCATAGCTAGAGAACATAGTGAAGGGTTTGTTGGTTGCTCAGGTTGGTAGCAGTAGGGAGAGAAGTGGGGGACCAGGAGTGACAAAACCCAGTGTGGAGCATAGGTCCTGGGGCAGATAGGGAACTCTGGGCAGACTAGATAGACTTTAGGTCTTTTTCTGCCACCATTGTCTGTGTTTCTACAGTGAGTTTCTCTGATTCCTGTACCTGTATGATGTACTACATCTTACAGTAGAGGTACTTTTATCACCTCCTAAAAGCCTTAGAGCTTCTTCTTATACATGTTAATTGACAGTAATAGATGGCAGTGTCTGCTGAATAAACACTAAGCTTGTAGCCTGCAAGCTTGTTGGTCCAATAAAAAGTGGTCTGGTAAAATGTATCAAATTGCCTACTTTGTTCCTCTAACCCTATAAGTTCCAGTTAATAGGCACTGAAGGGTACAACCCCTATTTTTGAAACAGGTGTTGCAGAAAAATAATGTGGATGAAGAAAGCACTGTAGCTACAAGCTGTGTGGTTGAACAGAAGTGAATGAGTGTAACTCCCTGTAGAGAAGATAAGGGAAGAGAAAAATAAACCTTGGGGCAGAAAAAAATGCATGATGGTCAAAGAGAATGAAAGCATTAAAGGGAAAGACAAGAAAAAAACAGTATCTCCTTGAAAGGGAGGACAACAGAAGAAAGTGAGTGAATGAAGTGGTCATATAGGAAAGAAGAACAACAGTACTCTATTAGAAAGGGAGGACAAGTACTGCAGAGGGACTTCATTTTGAAAAGAGGTAAAAAAAGTACTATACTCTGTCACAGATGGAATTGGTTGGGAAAGAAATTATGCGTATATTAAAAAATATAACAGTATGTCTTGGTGGGGGAAAACTGGATGTGGAGAGAGAACGACAGAAGGTAGGGGAAAAGAAAAAGTGAAATATTCCTTTATTAATTGATTTATTGATTTAAATATTAAGAATGTTGCATTCCATGATATCTGTATTTAGGTTAGTGCTTAGTTTTCAAGTGGGTTTTGGCCTGGGTGAGAGACTGTTAAACAGCAGTTGTATTGATTAGTGTAACGTAGCCCTCACTCCTGCCTGTTTTAGTATGGTTAATAAACTTAATGTTTCAACTGCCTCTGAAGCTGTGACATCTACATCTTCCATCATGGTAACAGACCTGGAGTCAATGCTGAGTCACACAAATGCACATGTTAGAGGTTATGATTAGTGTCTGATATCTGTTTGGCTGCACATGTGTGCTGAGCTTAGCCCACCAAGTGCGTGACTGTGCCTCATGAGGTCTCATAGAAAGTGTGCCCCTCAGTGGGCAAGAGCTGAGGGCTGGTTTTGCTGAGTTTGGGGAGAGTTTATAGTAATGTTTGGAGGGTAGGCCATCAGATCTACCATCACATATGGGGTGGGTAACTGCTTCCCTGTAGCACAATAGTGCGCCTGTTTGCCACAGCCTAGAAGATCAGTAAGTGACTAGATGTATACAGTATATACATAAGGGTAGATTTTTTGCTTTATATGTCAGGGAGTCAGGGAGTGGCTATAATGTATGCAGTGGGAGCTCTTGGTAACCTAGGGAGCCCCATAGGAAAAACCTCATGTAAAATGTCCCTGTGTATTGATATGTGTCCCTCTGGGGACTGAGCTATATTTCTAGGTGGTCAATAAAGAATCTTTTGTGCAGACTCATCCTGAAGGGTGTAGACAGTGGCTTTATCGATTCATTGCCCAACTCTCTAGTTATATAGCTGCTAACAGAGACGCTCTGGCTTGCCTCCAGTTTCTGGACATAAATAAGAACCCCGGCTGGTACCCCATCCAGTGGGTAGGATCAGCAGAAACCAGTCTCCAAGGGCAGGCTTAAAATGGTGCCTGAACAGGGACCGGGGTGTTATTTGGGGCTCCACATCAAGTTACAGTATGTAGAGCAGTTTACAGTTTATTTAGTGAAAATCCATTGAGGAATGACTGAGTTATGGCCCCAAAATAAGTGTATTCAGTTTGTTTTTTCAAACTTATGCCAAAATTCCAGCATGTGAGAAGCTTTTGGTGGAGGGGGGTGTCGAATGCCCCAGCTCATTTGAAAGGTGTCAAGTGAATGGCTGGAGAGCCTGAGAGACCCCACCTCTGCATGTGAGCTGCAAAGGGTAGAAAAGGCCCTGCACACCGTCTGCATGCAAAGTGTGTTTTTTCCTGTGGAGTGAAGAGAATCAGCACAGACTATCACAAGACTACAGCTATCAACAGAGTCACCACCATGACCCTGCTATCATCATGGAAGTGGCATTCCACCAGTCCTGTTCTTCCCCACCCTCTAGAAGAGGAGTCATCAAAGAGACATTGCTAGAAAGTGCTGCCAGCATTGCTGCTGCTAGTCAATGCTCTATCCACCCACCACACAGAAGACAGTGAGAGAGTGCCGACATTGGAGCACTCTGAGTCTCTCCTTCAGCCCCAGAATAAACAGGTACTGTCTTAAATTTATTGCACAACAGAGAAAGCGGGAATACAAGCTGGATTGTGACTATCGAGGGACTGAAAAAAAGGAGTTAAATAATAAAGCTTGCCAGCCAGGAAGAACAGTGATTTAGGTTCATAGATTCATAGGTTTAGTACAAGCAAAATAGACAATATAATCCTTATGTGCTTGAAACACTTGTAAGGTGTAACCTTTAATTCTAAACTCAGCACAATGTCTAACTTGATTTTGAAGTCATTAATAGTGCTACTTCCCACTTTCTGGAGAAAGAATTGTGATTAAGTAATATAATTGGGCAGAACTGTGAGTTAACAGGAAAAACAGAGAGGTGAAAATTAAAAACAGAGTTGATAACTGAAATTGATGCTATCTCAGTGTTTGTGCCATAAAGAGACAGTGCCAGTCTTATAGAAACGCCCCCGGAAGGCATTGAACTGAGGCACTAGGGGCTCTCACATGGTGGATGTTTTGAAATACAACTAAATAATTGATTATTCAGTTTCTTTTGTGGTTCTTTATGGTGAATGGAGTGCAGCAGCTTTGGACAATTATAAAAAAGTTAAATCCCTCATCATCCTTCCCCGCTCAGCCGAGCCAAATCACCCATTGCTTGGGGGAGGTATTGAACATCAGACTCAGTCATTATACCAGAAAGGGGCACCAGTGTACCCCCTGTAGTCCATTTGCCAGTCAGGAAGTGTGGTGTACCCCTCCCTGTGGCACAGCTGAACTGATGCCTGGCTGCAGGACCTGTGTTATCCCTGAGGATGTCTGACCAGAGTGGTAGCTGTTGAGGTGGATTTGGAAGAGCAGTGAACCAACCAACACAGGCCACTGCCATTGCCACTGCATAGGTGCAGTAGCAGACAACCAAGCAAGCTAGTCAGACAGACTAGATGAGAATTCTGGGAGTGTCCCTGCCTTGTGAGCATTGGGGTGGCATCCAGTTTGTGCCAGATGTCAGACTAGCGTCATGGGGGATTGTTATGCTTCATCTGCATCCCCCATATAAAGTGTCCCTCTACTTAAAGGACTCTGAGTGTCATCTGCCACCCTACAGTGTTGTCTCTTCCCCCATATGGAGCAGAGAATGTTGGTATTCCAGAATGCATGGGGACTGCCACCAGCCTATGCCATGCCTGCACAAGCCCCAGTTGCTGCCACTGACCCCAAATCCAATGCATATGCAGGCGTGGTACAATCAGAGCACCACTGAGCAGAAAGTTCAAGCTTGCCTGTACCGTAATGGAGCCCCAGAGATAGGGCTATGGGAAAAAAAAAATTCCACCTGCAGAATTTCAATGAAAGTCAGAATTTCACTTCCATGAAATTTTAGAATGTACTTAGGCAACTTTCACAGAAATTCTAATTTAGAATGGCAGAAAGAATGTATGAATTGTGGATTAAAGCACTAAACTGTGGAAAGAAATTCCACACAACTGAATACTGTCAGTGATCAGTTCTGTGGAATTTCTTTCCACTGTTCAGTACATTGATCCACAGCTCATATATTCATTCCACAGTTTAGTGAGTCACTGAACTGCAGAATGAATGTGCAGCATTAATTGTGTATAATGTATTAAACTGTGGAAAGAAATTCCACAGAATTGACCACTGACCTTCAGAATGACTACATGTAATGCGGATTAATGTATTAAACTGTGGAATGGAATGCCTCAGAACTGTCATTCCATAGTTCATGTGTATTATTACGCAGTTCAGCCCCCAAAAATTGTAGAACAGGGCAGAATGTTTCAAAACACATTTGGAGGATTTGGATTTTGCCAAGGTTGGAATTTCAGAAAATGTTGTGAAGTTTGGCAAAATTTCTGTGAGTTTTGAATTCACAGTTTTTGCAAAACTGTACCCAGAGAGACCCAATGAGTCCTGCTGAAGGAGCTGGAGTGGTAACAGGAACTCAAGAGTTACTGCAAGAGTCCTGGACAGGACCTGAGGGGCAGCAGCCTGGTCTTGTTGTTCCTTTCAATGGAACAATTGATACAGCAGAGGGAGAGGTCATCTGTCACATATGATGTGACTGGTTCTTGGCCTTCACTGTGTATCTTCCTCATGCCCACATGGACCAACATTCACCTAGAGAGACTGATCTCATTAGAGGGGTTAGGAACCATGATCTCCATCTTCCTTGTGACTGCTCCTGAGCTCCATTCCATGCCTTCCCCACAGGAGACTGTTCTGATCAGATCCCCCAAGCTAGATAGCCCTCCAGGATCATCAGAGAAGGAGAATACACCAAAGGAGAAGATAGAAGAGACTGTCAAAGAATAGCTCTGTGTGCTTGTTGAGGAGGTAGAGGAATATGTAACCATGGTCCTCAAATCTACTGAGGCAGCAATAGCACCAAATGGATGTGGAAGGACTCCAGAATGGGCACCATCATTGTGCCCTGCTCGGATGGTACCACTGAATGGAAACTGTATCAAAACCACTACACCTCTGAGCATGGGAGAGAAGTGACTGGTTGTTTTGGTAAAAGTGCAGCTGTCAGCTCTTTGTTCTGTTTTCCAGTCATGTCTCCCCTGGGGTGATGTAACCATCATTCAGATCTCCAGTATGGAGTGATTTTACAGTCTTCTGATTCTGTACTCATTCCCTCACGAGGAGATGGAGGTGTTCCCCATTCCAGTTGCAGAGGCAGTGAGTTGGAGAGCACAGTCCATCCAAGGAGGGAGAAGATGACATAAACTGGTGCAGTATGATCATTTGTTACTAACAATAGTCCTAGAAATGATGCTGCTCACCACCCAAGACTTAGTCTTCTCATTCTTTCTCCTGTTATTAGGACAGCCAGTAGGTTAAACATTCAGTATATTGCTCAACATTTCACACTATGATACACTACTTTCTCAGTAGCCCTTCTGACTTTCTAACATAAACTTTACTTATTAACATCCTGCATAAAAATTAAAATATAAATTATGTATCAGGCTAACATGTCTTAACTGTACTCAAATGAATTATAGGTATGCATCATTTCAGTTCCTTATTATATAACTTGTAAGATTAATTTACATTATATTACTGATTGGAAGCAATAAAATAAAAATATACTTCAACAAAAAAAAAAAAAAACTCCTGGCTTTATAAACATTTTTTCTATCTGATGAAATCTCCATTGTGAAAATATCATGGCTGGTCACTATAAATACTAAAAACAAAAATACAGTATATTTATATTGAAAACAAAAATAACATCTTTCAAGGTTGTACTTACAGTAATAATAATTTAAAACCCAAATATGTATTCACCTGCACTTATTCACTTTACCAAACTGTACAAAAGAATTCTCGTATATATCACAATCACGTCTGCAAAGACATTAAATCAGGATGAGCAACTTAACCTGAATATAAGTTTTTGTGCCTATATTGTGTTTATTTAATGCTGCAATTGCTTTTACTCATTTTTAAATACTTTCAATCTGTATAGAGATATTTCTAAAACCTGTCAACATTTTATAAATTAAACCATTGTTGCCTCTGACAAAAGTAGTGTTTTACTAACATACTAATTGCCAGCAGATTAGGCCTTATGGTCTATAGAGTCTGCTCGGACCTCAGATCCCTAGTTGGGTGCCGAGGCCATCCCCCCTTGTATTCCAGAAACCCCTATCATCCATTCCCACCCCCCTGGGCCAGGCCATCAACTGATGCATCCACTTTCTGTGTCTGTCCCACCCTCTCTTAATAAAGTCCTCCACTGTGGATCGCTGAACCAGCTCGCCAGGCAGTGCATTCCAAGGGTCCACCACCCTCTCAGTGAAAAACCTCCTCCTCTTTCCCCCTCACCCTTCCACCTTCCAGCTTCAAACCATGCCCTCTGGTGATACTTCCCTGCTTTAGTCTAAAGATCCCCTCCATGTTTACTCTATTTATTCCCTTGAGGTGCTTGAAGACCTCAATCATGTCCCCCCTGTCTCTCCTCTCCTCCAATGAAAACAGGCAGAGCTCCTCAAGTCTGTCCTCATACGTCAAATCCCCTAGCCCTTGTATCATCTTAGTTGCCCTCCTCTGTACCCTCTCCAGGAGCTGTATGTCCCTCTTCAAGTGTGGTCTCTAGTACTGTACACGGTACTTAAGGTGTTGTCTATCCAGTCCATTGTACAGTGGCAGAATCACTTCCCTGCTCCTAG
Organism: Neoceratodus forsteri; assembly: GCA_016271365.2. NCBI lineage: Eukaryota > Metazoa > Chordata > Ceratodontiformes > Ceratodontidae > Neoceratodus > Neoceratodus forsteri. The sequence continues at coordinate 14,332,606 of CM057454.1, forward strand.
AGGTGATCCCCCTTACGATGCATCCCAACATCCTGTTTGCCTTGCTAGCCACTCTCCTGCACTACTCAGAGTTATTCATACATGCATCCACCATGACACCTAGGTCTTTTTCCCCTATTGAGGCCTCCAGCGCCTCCCCTCTCAGGGTGTACCTGTGTTTAGGGTCTCCCCGCCCAAGATGTAACACCTTGCACTTGGTGATATTGAAATTTAATTTCCATGTGTGAGCCCAGCTTTCCAGGGTGTCCAGGTGCCCTTGCAGGGCCAACCTCCCCTCTTCCCCCTCAACTACTGCTCCCATCTTGGAGTCATCAGCGAAGAGACTCATTTCACACCCTATACCCTCCCTGATGTCTGAAATGTATGCATTAAACAGGATTGGACCCAGGACTGAGCCCTGTGGTACCCCACTACCAACCTCTCTAGGGTTCGAGAGCTCCCCACTGACCCCTATTCTCTGGGTGCATCCAGCTAGCCAGTTTTCAATCCATCTCACCATCAAAGGGCCTACTCCCAACCCCATCAGTTTCTCCACCATACCATTGTGGGGGACACAGTCAAACGCCTTGCTGAAGTCCAAGAATAATACATCCACAGGCTTTCCCCTGTCCAGTTCTGGTGTTACCCATTCTCAGAACTCCACAAGATTGGTTTGACATGATCTACCTGGCACAAACCCATGTTGCCGATTATCCAGACCTTTCACCTCCTCCAAGTACATCCCCAATCTTTCCTGTAGTATAATCTCCATTAATTTTCCCGTCACCAAGATCAAACTGATGGGTTTATAGTTACCTGGTACTTCCCTCGACCCCCCTTTATGGATTGGCACCACATGTGCCTCTCGCCAATCCCTAGGTACCCTCCCTGTCTCAAGCGACCTGTGGAACAGCTCCGCCAGGGGTGCAGCCAGTATGTCCACCAATTCCTATAGTACTCTCAGATGAATGTCATCCGACCCAGGAGATTTGTCTTTCTTTAGGGCCTTGAGAGCTAACCACACCATTTTGGTGGAGATAGCATCATCCGTCCCCTCCACCTTACTGGCCTTTTTATCCTTTTCCTGATGTGACACTCCTGGGGTACCTCTCCCTCCCTCTTGCTCCATTTCTGTTGCTCCCCTGATCCCACTCACTGCCGCTTCTATTCCCATTGTGCCTTGCTTTGTAGATATCTCATCCCCCTCCCTAGTGAACACAGAGGCGAAGTACTCGTTTAATACCTCTGCCTGGTCAGTGACATCTGTTTATATCTCATGCATTGTAATCACTTTGAACTGAATGATCTCCATATATACTTTGTTTCAGCTTTTCAATTAGCTGGTTAAGAACCCATTCCCATTTTCCTGAGACAATAACCATACTATCACATGGGTTAAGTGGCCATAGCCATGTGCTTATTGAAGACATAAGAGCAGTACACATGCATGTTTTGTGTGCAGCGGGGAATCTGGGAAAGGACTTCCCACTGTAGGTGTGTGCATTCTAATGAGTGACCCCATCTGAATGGGGGATCCCCCCACTTGCTGTTCCCCCATGACTGAAGGAGAGGACAGAGCCAAGAGCCACTGTGGAGGCCTCCAGGAATAGGAAAGAGTCACAGGCCACCATGCTGTGTGCAGGGTAATGACATCCTTTCCCTCCTCTGCAATGGTTCTGGAGCCTGCCATGCTGGACAATGCCCCTCCCCTTCCAGCACCATCTTAGGCTTTGAACTCCACACATGACACCACACACCCAGCCTACCCATCTGCCACAGGACACAACCTTCTTTCAGGGCTGTACACCAATCAAGACATGCTGCCCCTCCCCTCGCCTTTAGGGGCTGCTCAAGGGTAGGCTCACCCCCCAGTTTCTAGGTGTGCTCTGTCTGAAAGGAAAAAAACCCTTGGATGTCCTGTGTCATGCCTCACTTTGTGCATGCTGCTGCCCCTCAATTGTCCAGCCAAACATTCCCATTTCATCGTTAAGCTGCCTGTGGGTGCTGTCCATCACGAAGTCACTCCAGGTGCCTTTCTTGGTGTGGCAAGCATGAGTGATCTGGGTAAATGTGATATTGGCATCCCACTGCTAGGCCCCCAGTTTGCTACCGTGACCTGAGCACTGCCCCAAGGATGTCCACAGATCTTGACCTTATGTCACACTAGCTGCATAGCCTCAGGAGAGAAAGAGAAAAAAGAACAGTGAGTCAGAGAAGATAACAGCAGTCATACCAATCACAGCTGTTGCCCCAAAGTGACCAAGGAACATGGTCCAAAGTCCACAGAACCCCCTGTATTAGCTCTTTGGCTTCCCAGTTCTGTAATGGTGCCATAGAATGTTGAGAACTGGGCTGAGAAAAGCTCAGGTTGGATGACTTGTTAATCCTGGGCCAATCAAGTACCTATGCAGCCAGGATGGGGATCTAGGTTGGGATTGAGTCTACTGCTGTCCCCATGGCTACCTCTTACTGAGGATTAAGGCACACCATGTCAAGTGTGGCTGTGGTCAGCTTCTGGTGATCTGCCTCCCTTGCCCTAATCTGTTATTCTAAACCCCCATACCTCCTGACTAACCCCTTCTCCCCACTGTCTCTAGAATTGCCAGACCCAAGAGGCCATTTAAGTGGCCCTTATCAGTGGTGAAATTCTTCCTCATTTTTAACCCTGCTGCTCCCTGTTATAAATAGGCTTCCCTTGGACCTCGGTACAGTTAACCAGCGAGTAGTTCTTGCCACACAAGCATTCATGCTTGTACCAACATTTGACAATCATGCAGGGACCCTTGTTGTACTCATAGCACAATTGGCTGTGTTTATCCCTCTCCTGGCCCTGCTTGCCCTCCAGCAGTACCACTGTAACAGATAACCTGCTGTCAGTGTACTACACCCAAGGCTTCTGCATGTGGCTTGCAAAGAACAGTGGTATGTCGAGCTCCTCCCATTCCCTGTTTGGCTTGGACTGCCAATGCTAAGGGAAGACTTTGCTGTAATGAAGCCATACATTGCCCCCCACACCAAGGTAGGCATTCAGTACTATGCCCCATTACTGAAACAGCCACCTGCACAATTATGGATCATGACTGACGATCATGATGGTGAAGATCATGAAGGCAGAGATCCAATTTGGAAAGGACTATTCGACCTTGGGTTGATTCTTCATTTCCCCTTTGTCAGTTTTTTACCCGCTTCTTCCTTGTCCGGCTCCCTGTGGAGCAGGGAGAACATATCTACAAATTCTCTATTTTGAATATGTTTCCACACTTTGTCTGTCAAGTTGGCATCTAATTGTACCAGTATGCTGGTGTATGTATGCTTCTATGCAGTGTTGACCCCAAGCGCCTGTCAGAGAGGTATCACCCACTGAAGCTGGCAGCCTAATGATGATTGCCAGCTGTGCAAACATGCTGTCCATGACAGTCACCAGGTGTCAAGCCACTGCTTAAATGGGGACCCTTCAATAGGGGCTGCAAACCCCCACCACTGGTATGCCAGCAGCACTAGGCCCTGGTGAAAGTACCGCTTCCAGCACTACACCAGTCATTTCTGGTAACACCGCTTCTGGAAGCCTGATGGGGACATCACTCAACTGCTTCACTTGTGAGAGGCGATAACCTCAGTTATGGGGCCTCCTCCTGACACTCAATGCGGCACCAGGGCCTACACATTGGTATCTGATAACCCATGGCCATCCCTGCATAGCTTACCTGATGTACTGTTGATGCCTTCTGCACCTTTGCAGACACCTTCTGGGATCCTATCCAGAGAAGAGTTCTGCTCTGGCCCCGTTTGACAACCCATGTCCAGCCTTTCTCTTACTCAGATGCCCCATGCCCCCACTTCCTCTTTTGGGCCATATACAGGCAGATTACAGTACTTTTATTTTTTTATATATTAACTCAGGAGTTGCTGCTGATGTTAGAAGCCCTTTTGGGTTTAATAGGCTTGCAAACTCCTAACTTAGCTGGCTAAGGTACATGCACATCCATATTTATACCCTCTAATTGGCTAAAATTGCCAATGCCTGGAAAAGCACACCCCTGCCTCCTGTGGTCTCAAGAGAAATCAAATAACATGTAAACTGCAGCCCTAAGACATACTATAGCACAAGCAGAGCCACTGCCAGAAGCCTGTTGCCAGAGGAAAATAGTCACAAATAAGCAGAAGCAAGAAACACACAAGTGTGTTTTCATTATTTAATAAACTACAGCAACTCAACATGTAGCAGTGGATTTTCTTTTATGGATGGTGAGTGCAGTGGTTTCCTTGTCTTAGCCCTAAGATTTGCAGCTACAAACCATTCCCAGTGTGAAGTGTGGTAAGGGGACACAACTGACCCATTTTTTGTATGGTTGTTGCAGTAACCTTGTGCCTCCATGTGGTCCTGCAAGGGGCCTTAGTTCTGATCAAACCCACAATCCTAGAAACATCCCCCTGCCATGCCCTCTGACCTCTATTATTGGAGATGGGGGCTCTATAAGACATTCCATTGGCAATAAGAAGGTGTCTCAGGAACCATTAGGTGACCCTAATGAGAGAGGAGAGCCTGAAAGGCAGAACTAGAGGACCAGTAAGGTGGGCTTGTGGAGCTGTTGCTGGTGATATGGCTTTCTGTTGATTTACTTTGAGGCAACTCTTCCTGTTCCAGCCACACTTAAGTGCCCTCCATTCACATCATGCTGCCTCCCACTCCCCAAGCAGACCCCGTTCCCTGCTGTCCTACCAAGTCCGACAAACAGGCTTGCTGCTGGGAGGACATTGAAAGTGCTCTGTGCTGACAGTTTGTGGTCTGCCCAAACACAATCTCAACTAGTAACCACTTAGCAGTACCCCCTGCTCAGAGTATGTGGCAATTACTCTGGGCCACTGCTATCTCCCAGGGGGACAGAACAGCAATGTGGCTTGCTGGGTATGGACACAGGTCAATATGATACAAAAGCAGAGCCCCTCTGGCAGATGTATGTGGTGTGACAGCAGGACTGTTGGGGAGCAACCTCTGAACCCGAAGTTGTACTGCAATTAATGGTGCCACTTCTGCTGCACTTGCCCTGCCACCATAGAACATCAGAATACAGCCCCACAGCTCACCACCTGCTGTTTTATAGCCTTCATGGCCCCCAGCTGCTAGATGCCAATCCAGAGTCCTCTGCTGTGGGAACAGCAGGAGATGTGTGTTTTTGTCTGTGTGATACAGTAAGTCATGGTGGACTGTGGGAGGGCAACTGCCAGCTCCCAAATTTCTTTGTGGCAAAGACTGGATAAAATCAGAGCTGGGGGGGTCCAGATGTGACAGACACATCTACAAACTTATCGCCCAGCCCCTCACCATCCTGCTGTGCTAATGGGTTCAGCCCATAGGAACCAAGTGTGCTTCTCATGACAGGTCTCACACACAGTATTATGCCCAAAAGGCCAAAACCATAAGATAGCAAGGAGGACTGTTGGTTGACGGAGAGTTTCAATTGCTTAGCCCTTTGATGCCTAAGAGGGGGTGGTCTGAAACACATAATTTTTTACTGCCCATAATGCACAAACCCTGACTGCTCAGGACTGACCATTTACAAATATACACTGTCCTTTTTCATACCTGTAAAAGGGCCATTCAGACCAAGGGACTTACCCAACAACCAAGTCAAATAAATACAATGACCTAAGTTGACTCTCTGGTATCCTGGCCTAAAACCAAACAACCCCCACAGCCCCATCAGCCCTGCCTACCTGACTAAGTAGCTTCAGCTAGGCAGGGTGTCTCAGGCTCCTTGGGGTCCCAGACAGAAAGACTGAGTTCCTGAGATGCCAGGGTTTATCTACCCATTGTACAACCCTCCTCTTCTCCTCTGGAATTCTGCCCTGTTACCTGTTCCCAATTGGCTCTGTTGCCTTGTAAATGACTAGCCCCTGTCACCCTAGTCCCCCTGGCCAGCCAGAGCCAGCTCTTCCTTCCCTTCTGTATGAAGACAGCTTTGACATTTGGGCATTTGGCCAGGAATGTGGAAGTGAAGGGGGAAGAAGATTCCTGCTCAGCTGGGAAAGCGGAGGGGGGTTCCAACAGCTAAAGTCCCTTCCAATCTGAATTCTTCTGGAAGATCCATAAGCTTTAGTTTTCCTAGATTGCTACACAAATAATTAGAAATTGTCTCACCTGTATCTGAAGACTGCATCACATTCCTCACAATTACAACAGTGCCTACCTTGCTCTGCACATCTGCATCTAATGCTTGACTCAGGTTCTTCCTTTTTATGTTCGCACTTGAGCTTCCACAAAGTGAATATATTACTGTGATACTGGATTTCAGAGGTGTGTCACTGTTGCGTCCAATTCAAATCAAGCTGCAATGGACTTGACTGTGACAGTCCAATGATCAGCAAGGCTAATCATGAGGCTTCTCTGCCAGTTGATGGTGGAAACTTCATGCAGATGAAAAGAGGTAGCAGTGCCTATCAGACAGCGGCTACCTTCCTTCATCTGTATGGTGCCACTCACCAACCAGCTGAGTGAAGCAGGACCCCATTGCAAATGACATATTACATCTTATCTGGTCTATCTTGTTTTTTAATGGTTCAGCCTGGTAGTGAGTAAAATGAATCCAGTTATTTACACCCCAAAATGAATCCCTACAACAACTTTGCTGCTATATGAACTATGGCTTCACCTGTAGAAACAAAATTTAAGTCCAGATTTTTCTGAGCACACATTCAAAAATGACAGTGCACAGGTTAATCTGAAGATCATCAGCCCCATTAATATGCTTCAGGGAATGTATTTAAGATGATGATGCCACATATACACAATCCCAACTGTTCTGCTCTCCAATAGTGTTGTAATAATTGAAATAAAAAAGGCAGTCACTCACATACACAAGAGCAGCTATGTGTAGAATGGCTGAAGAGTCAGACGCTTAGCTATCTCCAATATGTAACTTGAGATTGCAGTACAGTTTGGAGTTAAATTTCCAGCACATTTTTATGCTGATTGCGCGCAAGTGCAAGAAACATGTTGTGGCAGCTTTTGCAAAAAAGCAGGTTGTGGAGGCGTGGCACTGTTCTGGCCAATGCCCCCACAGCCGTTAAAGGCTTGGCCACCTTTATCCAATGCCATGGCATGCTGCTGCTGACACTAGTTCAGCCAATGTACCACAACTTTATAATGTTAGCCACTGCAATCAGGGGCCACCTCATCATTGCAGCATCATCCGCTGCAATGAGGAAGTGACCCCTCATTGCAGGGCTGTTGCTGATGGGAAGCTCAGTCCCCATCAGCATGGCACCCCCCCAATTTCTTGTGTGCCGAGGGGGGTGCCCAATCCCCCTCGGCTTCTGTCCCCTCCCTGCTTCTGTGTTTGCCGATGCAAAGTTGCCCAACTCCGTCGGCATATTCCCCCCATTTCTTGTGTGCCGACGGGCTGTCGCATTCCTGTTGGCATGATGTGCTTCCCCATTGTTGTGTGCTGACGGGGGTGCCCAATCCCCTGTTGGCTGCAGCTTCCCCCACACAAAGAGTCCGTTGGCATGCTGGGAGCCCACCCCAGCATGCCACATGCCCTGAAAGGCAAACACAGTCCTGCGATGTTTTTTATTTTTATTTTTTGTCCCTGTAAACAAAAAAATGGTGCCTCACCATCTCCCTGCCCGCACCCACCTACAGCGCACCCTACCCCCATACCTCATACTTACCTCCGTAGCCCGGCGCGATGATTTTTGGTGGACTGGGAACATGTTTGCACTCTTTAAAGCCTACCACGAACTGAGGAAATGTTGGTAAGATATATAATAGAATAAATAGGGTTTTTTCAACTTTGATGCATATCTCAGGCACTTTTTTGGAATTTTGGCACCAAATTTTCAACATGTGGTTTTTGGGACCACTCCTCATGAATTCTGTCACTGTTGTGGCATTAGTCAGTCCTGAAAAGTGATTTTAAGGTCACTGCATGGAATCACCTTTCGGGACTGATTAATGACTTGACAGTGCCAATGTTCATGAGGTGGCCTCAAAAAGCCTATGTTGAAAATTTGGTGAAAAAAATAAAAAAATGAGTGTTTTACAAGCATGCATTGTGCAGTTGCTATGCACGATCGTAACTTCGCGAATTTGCAATATTGTCACTCCAGATTTTCAACATTGGCATTTTTCCACACCTCCTTGAGAACAGTACAGAATTGCCAAAATGTGCTTTTGCACTTGGTGCAGGATAGCGTGGTTGCTGTGGGAAATCAGTGTTCAGGACAGATTACAAAAATGACAATGACACTGTTCATGAGCAGAGGTCCTAAAATGCCTATGTTGAAAATTTAGTGCTGATACTCTGTAAACTGACTGTGTTATGAGCATGTGTTGTGCAGTTTCCATGCACGATCGTACCTTCACAACTTTGCAATATTTTCACTCCAGATTTTCAACATTGCCATTTTTACACACTTCATTATGAACAGTGCAGCTGTCATTTTTCACATCTTGGCCAAAATGTGTTTTCACTCTTCCGGCGCACAGTTGCGCAGTCGCTGTGGGAAATCAGTGTTCGGGACACATTAAGAAAATCACACTGACACTGTTCATGAGCACAGGTCCTAAAATGGCAATGCTGAAAATTTTCTGATGAAACTCCATAAAATGACTGTTACAAGTGTGCATTGTGCATTTTCCACGCACCCTTGTAACTTCGCAAATTAGTAATATTTTTGCCCCACATTCTCAACAGTGGAATTTTTCCACTCCTCCTTATGAAAAGTACAGCTGTCATTTTTCACATCCTGGCCAAAATCTGTTTTCATGCTTCCAGCGCAGAATACCACAGTCACTGTCAGAAATCATTGTTTGTGACAATTTAGGATTGAGTGAGTGAGAGAGGAGGAGAGTGACCAAGCTCAACTGAGCTCTGTCGGGACTGCTGCAGATTTCTTTGTGGGCAGGAAAGGGCACCAACAGAGGCACGAGCCCAGTACAAAAGGGCAGCCTGCAGCACCAGGAGACACAGAATGAGCGAGTCAGACAAGGGAAGTGAGCGACCTCAATGGAGCTGTATCATGACTGATGCAGATTTCTTTGTGGGCAGAAAAAGGCTGCAATGCAGGCAGGTGCCCAGTACAAAAGGCCAGCCAGCAGCGTGAGCAAAAACGGAATGAGCGACTAAGAAAGGGGGAGTGAGCGAGCTCAATGGAGCTGTGTCGCGACTGCTGCAGATTTATTTGTGGGCAGAAACAGCCATCAATGCAGGCAGGAGCCCAGTACAAAAAGGCAGCCTGCAGAAGCTGGAGACACAGACCAAGCCACTGAGGGAAGGGGAGTGAGTGAACTCAACAAAGCTCTGATGGGACTGCTGCAGATTTCTTTGTGGGCAGAAAAAGGCAGCAATGGTCCCAGGGGCCCAGTACAAAAGGGCAGCCTGCAGCACTGGTAGAAATGGAATGAGCAAGTGAGAGAGGGGGATTGAGCGAGCTCAAGGGTACTCTATTGTGACTGCTGTGGATTTCTTTGTTGGCAGAAAAAGGCGGCAATGCAGGCAGGAGCCCAGTACAAAAGGGCAGGCTGCAGCAGTGGGAGACACAGAATGAGCTAGTGAGGGAGGGGGAGTGAGTGAGCTCAACAGAGTTCTGTTGGGACTGCTGTGGATTTCTTTGTGGGCAGAAAAAGGCAGCAGTACATGCAGGGGCCCGGTACAAATGGCCAGCCTGCAGCAGCGGGAGAATCAGAATGAGCAAGTGAGAGAGGGGCAATGAGCAAGCTCAACGGAACTGTGTCGAGACTGCTGCAGATTTCTTTGTGGGCAGAAAAGGAAGCAAAGCACACAGGAGCTCAGTACAAAAGGGCAGTCTACAACAGTGGGAGAAACAGAACGACAGAGTGAGAGAAGGAGAGTAAGCGGGCTCAATGGAGCTCTATCGTGACTGCTGCAGATTTTTTTGTGTGCTGAAGAAGATGGCAGTGCAGACAGAAGCCTAGTACAAAAGAGCAGCCTGCAGCACAGGGAGACACAGAATGAATGAGTGAGGGAAGGGGAGTGTGTGAGGTCAATGGAGCTCTGTTGGGACTGCTGTAGATTTCTTTGTGGGCAGAAAAAGGCAGCAATGCACTCAGGGGTCCAGTACAATAGGGCAGCCTGCAGCAGTCGGAGAAACAGAACAAGCAACTGAGAGAGAGGGGGAACAAGCAAGCTCAATGAAGCTCTATCATAACTGCTGCAGATTTCTTTGTGGGCAGAATAGGGCAACAATGCAGGCAGGAGCCCAGTACAAAAGGGCAGGCTGCAGGACTGGCAGAAACAGAACAAGCGAGTGAGAGAGGGGAAGTGAATCAGGTCAATGGAGCTCTATCAGGACTGCTGCAGATTTCTTTGTGGCCAGAAAAAGGTGCCAACAGAGGCAGGAGCCCAGTACAAAAGGGCAGCCTGCAGCACCAGGACAAACAGAATGAGCACGTAAGACAGGGGGAGTGAGTGACCTCAATGGAGCTCTGTCGGGACAGCTGCGGAATTCTTTGTGTGCAGCAAAAGGTGCCCTCGACTCACACGCACATGACAAACCTGGCAGATTGCAACTGACTCATCATTTGCATCTTGGAACAAAAAAATCCCAAACAAGGGATTGTGATGCTCTGCTTTTAACATGTCCATGAGGTAGCTTATTTAAGTCCATGTTTTTAAGTTCTGAAGTGGGTGGGGGGGGGCATGTGATGATTTGGGCACTGCACACCTGGACTGCAACTGACCACCATGACTACCTATCACATTTATTACTGGGTCATCATCATCAAATAAAACTGGTAAATCACAAGATTTTACAGGAGGGGGATTCCTGCAAACAGACTCAGACATAGACACTTTGAATTTATTTTTCTCCGGTTCCCAACTGGGGTCAATTACATCATCATACTCATCAATGTCACACACATCCACATCTTCTGCTTGGATGCTAGCACGGGGACTGCATGTTGCAACAACAGCAACATCATCATCATCATCACTTTCATCATCAGCATCTACACCACCATCACCTGAACATTTTTCACCACACTGTGAATCACTGCATGGAAAATGTGAGACATTAACTGCCATGATGAACAGAATATCACATTGTATGCTATCGTTGACATGATTATCAGAATCTTCAGATTCAGTTACTGGGATGTTACTGGGAAGTATGACATCATCTACACTGCCACTCACTTGCATTGCTTCACACTCATGATTTTTGGATATGGTACACGGGTCAGAATTCGAACTTGATGCACCAATACTAATACTACCACCAACACTAACACCAGTAACACTAACGCCACCGGTTGGGAAAACATCATCTCCTCCAACTAGGATTGAAGCTACTGATTGGACTGTAAAAAACATTGCAGGAGAAATACCTTTCCTCACATCAGCAATGCACTTCTGCACCTGCGTACTACCATGCCTACCGACTATCTTACTGCCAGCATTGCCATGGTGAGAAACAGCTTTGATTGCATGTCTCTTTGCAGGCATTTTGGGGGATCAACCACAATATTATAACCAAATTTAGATTTTGATACATTCACTCTTTGATTGGGGGGACGCTGGATGTGAAGCCAAAAAAACAACTGTAGCTTCAGCAACAGATAAAAGACTAGTCTGTCACACAATGAAAACAACTTCAGTAACCAATGGTGCTGATGAGGTCACAAAAACAATCCAATCTGGTAAAAAATGTATTTTGCCAGTGGGGGTGGGGGGGGGGCATTGACTGCAGATTTTTATGGCAGTACAAGCAGCCAAAAAAAGAACAGATACCATGATCGCAGTACAAAATCAGGCAGCTGCAGTGGACAGCCGGTTCACACTGCTGCACCTGCAATTACACCAGACTATGGCACAATAAAAGGTGTATTATTTGATGTCACGCAATATCACACAGACACTCACACACAGAACAGTTTGTCTACAATGCTGAACGAGTAATGTGTAGCAAATTGAAAAGTTCAGTAATATGACATGTATTGTTATGTAAACAACGTGAAATTATGAAGTGTTGCACCAGATACAAAGACACAATCAACAGGACAGTTTCAACAATTACTGACAATATTACTGTGTGTACATTAACAGTCAGTTATTTAACAAAAATATGACTTCACTCTGCGAATCCGCCTTTGCTCCGTGAATCACTTCGCGGAGTGTATTGAGCCCACCTAGCCCACCACTACCCTCTTCCCACCTATCTCCCTCTCTCCTTAACCTTGCAATCCGCTCCTCTTACTCTTTTAATTCGTCTGCTGCTCATTCCTTTCATATACAGTACCTCACAGTAAATCTGTGGTATGGCAGTCTGCTTTCTTTATCTGCCTTCCAACACTGTGGAAAAGCATTTGTTTGTTTATTTGTTTATTTATTTATTTATTGATATCTGTTTACTTGTGAGGGAGCATGGGATCAAGGTCCTTTTTCAAGCTTCCACCTGACCCAAAGGTAATTACAAAAACATAAAAGATACGCATGTATTGCAAAAGGCATATCATACATAAAGAACAGTTTTTACATATAATAAAAGGAAGATAACAACCAGTAATCAACCACAATTTCACCCATTTATCTTTGACCTTCCCTGTACTCTTTGAAACCCCTCTTATGGACACACTATTTAAAAGAATGCCCCTGCAGGCCAGCCTGGGGATGAAGAGGGCTGAGGTGGCATGCACCTTACCTTTTCCCATGCTGGCAACATGGGTTTGGGAATGGAACTGGAATGTTGTGGTTTGGTTGGGGAGGGAGAGGACTGAGTGTCCGAGAGACTGCTCTCCTCCCCTGGAGTGGAGAGCCATGTGCTGGGGCTAGTGCTGGTCAGGGAAGCAACAAACAGGAGGGGACCTTGGGGAACATCAGACGGGTGTGCCTCCATGCAGGAGTTTGATGCTCTACAGTAGGGGGTGGGACAAAAAAATGCAACAAATGATATGGTGGAGGGCTTTATGAAGCCCATCCCAGTCGTCTCTGCACCTGCACTGCCACTCAGTACACAGCCCAGTCTGCCTTGGATTTGTTGTACTGGTGGGGAATACAGCCCTCCCTCTCCATTCCTTCCATAAGAGGGAAACTGTGGGGAGAACCTGATCAGCCAGGTAGCCAAAGAAGGTGGAGAGCTGGCCAGTGGGGGGGGGGGGGCGATCCAGCCTCCCCAAAGACAGTGAGCAAGAAAAGCCTGTATGGAAATAAAAAAGAATGCCCCTGCAGCTGGGCTTGTTCCTCTTCTCTCTACATTACAACAACCTATACCATACCCACCCCTGTTTTACCTATTCTATCCATTTGTGCCTCTTACAGTATTGTACAGTCTTAGCTTACTACTTAGTGTACTGTAATTTGAATTGTACACCACTAGGATTCTGTACAAATCTTTTGCCATACGTTGGCAGCACACATTCTAAGCTCTCATCCTGCCTACCCCATAACCAATATACTTGTACACTTTTTACACTGTTTTTTTCCTCTGAAATGCGTTACTTGTACTGTGAGATCATTGTTCATGTTTAGCCACCTGTAGCTGTCACTTTATTATTTCTGTTTTACTTTCTGCTGTATCATCTTTCCCAGGTCCCACCTGGAAATAAGCCCAGGCTCACTGCATCTATCCCAGTTACCAAATTTTGAATAAATAAGTAAGTACTATGTCCTCCAAGGGGGAACTTCATTTATGAGTGGTTGGCATTCAATAAATGTTACTTTGCTTGCTTAATGTTACACATTAGAGTGGTCAATCACTTTTGTGAGTAAACTGTAATCTGCCTGCTTGCAGCCCTTTGGTGCAGCAGTGCCAGGACACTTTAATGACTTTGGCCAGTTCCGTGTCCCAGGGGGTGGGGTCTGTAGTGTCAGGTTTCCGGGGGACTAGTTACAGATAAAAAGTCTGCAGTTTAATACAGGATATCATCTGTTGAATCCCAAATAATGAAACTATCATCCTTATTTGCTCTTCACTGCAAGTCCTAATATATCCAAAACAGTTAACTACCAGGCCTCACAGTCAATCCAACATGCATGTACATGTTGATTCCCCTTCCCAGTAGTCCCTAACACCAGTCAGTGGTCACCACTATGTACTGACCTTATCACAGGCAGTTGTATCTTCAAGAGTTCCTGCTCTGGTTCCTTGAGACCACCCCCCACACACACACACGCACACACACGCGCACACTGGTTGCAGTCTTCATGTTCATAACAAGAAGGAGAAGTTGTGGGATTGGTGCTGCAGTACTCAATACAGCATCCAAATATTCAGATTGGATTCTCTTCTGCAAAGCCCACTCCCTATCCCCGAATAGACAATTAGATGCAACCTTGTAGCAATCAGCATGTTTAGTTGATGTGCTGAGCACTGCATGACCATTCCTTTCATCTCCATTCCTGTTACAAAGATGAGGACTTTACTGGTAGCAGTCTGCTGCAGCAAGGTAAGCACTCATTTGGAGCTAGTGGGTGTGGCTTTGGGAGCTATAGGGGGTTAACGTGGATGTGTATGTATATGGGGGATTGCCTGCATGGGTATGGTGGTTTAAAAGATGTTTGGGGATGGGTAGAGAGGAGGAGTTTGCTTTATTGCTTGGATTTGCCAAAGAGGGGTACTATTTGATGACGCAAAATAGAATTAGATGTGGTGCAAGTGGCAGCACACACCTGGACACCATCTCTGGGGTCATGAGGGGGCTCCTTTGCCTGCCATCCTCCCACTGATCACCACCTGGACACAGTAGTGACTGCTACGTAGAGAGCTTTTGTGGACCCTGCACCAACACTCCTCCCAGCCAATCAGATGGCTGAGGAGGCAGGACTGATGCCCTCAGCTTTCCTGGGTTTCTGTTTCCACATAATATTTATTTTATTTTATTTTTTTGAAAGTTGGATTTACAACTTTTGAGTCAGGGACTCATTTACAAAGTCACCTCATCGGAGGGAGGGTAGACATGGTTACAGTGTGAGATACAACAGTGGTAACATACAGGTGCAAAACAGATAACAAAAAGAACACAATATAACAGTGGTTTACGGGATGAAGTTGCATGCAGTAAATAGCAATCGTATAAAGTATAACAATAGTAGAAGTCACAACCCTGATCATACCGGGAAAATACCTAAGTGGAAGGGGGAGGGGGGAGAACAGGGGTGATGAAAAAGAGAGAGAAAAAAAGGGGGGGAGCAGTACAACGGACATTGTCAAGGCAACGGGCAAGAAATGGGGAGGGACCCCAACATTAGGTTGATTAAGGGCAACTACAGCTTCGGGTGCCAAAGAGGTGGTTACAGAGAGCGACTTTAAAGGGAGAAATTTTGGTAGACTTAGTGACAGAGAGTGGGAGGGAGTTGAACCATTTGGGGGCATGGTAGTGGAAGGACCTTTGGGCTCAGGAGGTCTTGGTATGGGGCACCAGAAAGGTGGCCTTAACTGAGCTATGGGTGGCAACGGATGGGGATGCAAGCCACAGGGACACAGTGGCCCCTGGGGGGGAAGAGTCCTAATAGGGATTTTTTGGCAAGTAAGCAGGTTTGGTAGCGCAGGCGCTCCTCCAGTGTGAGCAGATTGGCGGTGGAATAGAGCAGGCAAGTATGGGTGCGGATGGATGTACCAGTCAGGAGCCTGCAGGCCTTGTTCATCAAGGTCTGGATTCTGGTGAGGGCAGTATTGTCAGCCACAGCATAGATAGGTAGGCCATAGTCCACTAGGGACAGGACGGAGGAGTTTATGGCCAGTCAGAGAGTGGTTTGGAGGAGGCAATCTCTGTGGCGATAGAAAAGGCCAATCTGAGAGTTTATGGTTGAGGACAGAGTATTAATGTGGGTGTGGAATGTAAGAGCCGAGTTGAAGGTAATGCCCAGGTACTTGTAGGATGACACCTGCTTGAGAGGGTGAGCATTACTGGGGAGAATGTAGAGGGGGCATTTTTGGCCTTATTCTGGTGATGCGAGGAAAGCATAGTTTTTTTTTTTAGGTTAATGACCAGCGGTAGTCAAGGAACCACTTTTGGCTTGGTTGAATGTAGCGCAGGGATTCCTTGTAGAGATGCGGGGCCGGGTGGAGGCAAGAACTGCATCATTGGCATAGAGCTGGGGAGGGTACTAAGAAATAGGCTGAACAGAACGGGGCCCAGGATGAAACCCTGGGGGAACCCTGATCAAATGGGCAGGGTATTGGACAGAGTACCGTTTACCTTCACGCACTGTGATCTGGCAGAGAGGTAACTGGTGAACCAAGCCAGTGGGCCAAGGGACAAGCCAAGTTGATGGATGGAGTCAAGTAGGAGGGGGTGACAGATAGTGTCAAAAGCCTTGGAGAGGTCAATGAACACTGCATCCGCGACATGACCAGAGTCGAGAGCAGAGTGGAAGTGCTGGGAGAACTCCAGGAGAACTGTAGTGGTACTGTGTCCAGGGCTGAATCCATGTTGCTCTGGACACAGCAGGTTGTATTTGGCCAGATACTCGGAGAGCTGAATGGCCACTATTTTTTCTAGTGCTTTGGAGGCGGGGGGAGAATGGTGATGGGCCTAAAATTGATAGGAGAGGTTCTATCTCCACTCTTATGGATAGGGGTGATTTCTGCAATTTTCTAGGCACTGGGAAATTGACCAAGACAAAGTGACAGGTTTAAAAGGTTGGTGAGAGAGGCTAATACAGTATCTAGGACTAATCGGAGAATCCTGGAGTCCAGGAGATCACAGCTGGAGTTGTTACTAGCTAAGACTTTTTGCAGATGAGTCCTGGCTTCAAGGGGTGATATGGCACACAGGTAGAAAGGGGGGAGATCTGAGGTGGGGGGGTGGAGACAGGGATAGGGTCAAAAAAGTAGTTGGGGAGGACAGAGCTTAGATCTGAGAAAGCCATATTGAGGCACTCAGCTGTCCGGGGAGGATCAGTAGTGACGGTACCATCTATGGAGAGTAGTGATGGTGGGGGGGAGTGGGTCTTTCCATTGAGCTCTTTCATATTGTCCCAGAAGGCACAGATGAGCCCCAAGTGGATTCAAGGGTGGCTTGATAATATTTGGCCTTAGCCTGCCTTATAGCCCAGGTGCACTTGTTACGTGCTGCATTACAGGTTTGTCCGTCAGCCAGTTTGGCTGTCTTGACAGCAATGTGCCAGAGATTATCTCTTTGTTTCAGTGTTTGGATGAGGGATGGGGAGATCCATGGGGTGATGTGTTTCTTGGTACAGATTCTGGTCAGGGGGCCAAAAAAGGTCGCAGGCCTTGCTGAAGGCACTGGAGAAATAGGCTAGGGCAGAGTCAATATCTGTTGCGAGTAGGACTGGGGACCAGTCAAGCTGGGCTAGGTGCGTTTTTAGCTTTCTGAGACCCCCAGGGTGAAAGTGCTGGCATGAGGTGACCTGGGACACTGGTTTTGGTGTGGGGGTGACCAGTGGCTGAGGACAGGAGAGTAGTCACTAAGAGAGTCTGGTAGTGCATTAATATCCTGATTTTATGGGGGCGGTTTGACAGAATTACATCTAGGAGGGTGCTGGCGCCGCCTGACCGGTTAAATCTAGTGGGTGAGGTAACTAGTTGTGTCATACCTAGGGCAGCGAAGGAGTCCCTGATATGGGGGGCAGTGGTACTCATCCAATTGACATTAAGGTCACCTAGGATGAGCTGCTCCACCTTGTGTGGGAGTGAGGTGAGGTAATCAATGAGGGAGTGGACAGCTGGTCCCTGGTCCTTCGGGGGTATGTAAGAGACTGTGAGAAAAAGAGGGCCCCTGGTTGGGTCAGGGGTAACCTTGAGGGTGAGTGCTTGTGTACTAAAACTGAGCTTGGGGGCAGGAAAAGCTTGGCCTAAAAGTGTGTTACGCATAAAGACTGCACACCCGCCGCCACGTTTGCCTATACTGTCTTCCATGAACAGAGTGTAGCCAGGGAGGGAGATAACTGAGTCAGGAGTTTTTTTCGAGAGCCAGGTCTTGACCAGTGCTATAACATCAGGATGGTGTTGTACAGCCCAGCACTGGAGAGCGGTGGATTTTTTAAAAGGCTGCAAATATTCATGGATGCAATTCTGATGCCAGTACTAGAGTGGGGTGTGAGGTAGCTAGTTAACAACGGCCTGGGGTTGGGGTGTATGTTCCTGGATAGCAGAAGGAGTAGAGCAATTAATTTGATGAGCGGTCTGTGGCGAACAGGACCCTTAGCCAGGTATCGATGCGAGGTCCTATTAGTGGGGGTATAAGGGATGGGCAGGGAGTGGAGGGTAGGTATGGCAAGGAAGGGGTGGGCCCAGGTTGTCCCAGGAGGGAGGGGATATTGGTTGGAGGTGGGTGTCATAATAGAACTGGCCATGCTGCAAGCAGCATCACACACTTTGATGCCATCTCTGGGCTTGTGAGGGGCCCAATACCTGCCATCCCTCCTCCCCCCACCGATTGCTGCCTGGACATCGGGACTGCTCTGTAGGAACTTTTGTAGACCTTGCACATACACATCTCTCATAGAATCAGAGAGCTGAAGAGGTGAGACTCTAAAGCCATCAGCTTTCCGGCTTCTGTTCCCACACAATAGGGTCATCTATGCTGTAAGCAGCAGCACAGACCTGGATGCCATCTCCAGAGTTATAAGGGGGCTCCTCTGCCTGCTATCCCACCTCTCCCAGAACGACCACCATCTGGACATCATGGTGACTACTCCATAGGGAGCTTTTGTAGACCCTGCACCAACATGCCTCACAGCCAATGAGAGGACTGGGGAGGTGGGACTCTGAAGCCCTCAGCTTTTCTGGCCTTCTGCTTGTGCACAATAGGATTGCTTGCACTGCAAGCAGCAGCACACAGCTGGACCTCATCTCCCGGGTCCTGAAAAAGGTTCCTCTACCTGCCATTCCTCATTCCCCCCCCCCACCAGTCACTGCCTAGATACTGTAAAACTGCTCCATTGGGAGCTTTTGTACACCCTGCACCAGCATGCCTCCCAGCTAATCTGAGAGCTGCTCACCGATTTTAACTGCCATCTGTCCAAGTGGCCTGTCCATGTAAAGGACGGTGTGCTATGGACAGCAATGAATCTTCCTGGAGTCAGCCATGAGACAGCTGGTCGGCTGGCCATGCTGCCCTACGCAGACTCATCCTGCAGTCTTCTTGCTTGTACCTGCTTGATTGAACATCCTCTGCACCCTACCTGGCTCACGCTTGCCTTCGTGCTTTGTCCTAGGCAATACAAGCTGGTACTAGCTGTTGTTTTTCCATGCTCTGTTTTGCACAGCTTGTTGCTACCTGGTTTTTGCCTTTTTGTACCTAGGCTTGTTTTGCACTTTATCTACCTTCTTTTAACTAATTTGCAACCTTTATTTTTACCTGCCTGAGTCTCACCTGACATGTTTCAACTTATTCTCAGCTTGATTAATGATTGTTAGCTATTTTTAAGCCTGGCTTGCTTGCATGTTTCCTGTGTAAGAGTGATTTTGTGTTAGATTATATTTCTACCCCAACTGCCACTCAGCCATTTGCCCTAATTATTGCCCATAATTTTTTCCATATTGCCAAATTGCTGACCCTTTCTCTCATCTACTTATGCCTACTGGGTATGTTCACCCCCTACACCTGTGCTGAGCTCTCTTTTCTGTTCTACTCATATCTCCAACCAGATCTCCTCCCTTCTACTCACTCCTATATTCTACTATTAATTGCTCCCCTCCCCCCTCAACTGGTGTCCATTTGCTCCCCACCCCTTACCACCTCCCTCCACCCCGGCTACCCTGCCTGCTTCTCAGGTTCTCTAACTCCAGCCAACTCGCCCTCTGCCCTCCTACTCTCCTATCTCCCCATCTTCTCTGCAGCTATACTCTCAGGCTACCTACCTTCTTCATCTTCCTCCCCATTCCCCCACTCCCTACTCCCTTACTTACCCCCTCATCCCCTTGCCCATCTCCATCCCCTACCTGATTCTCCCTCTCCCTCCTACCCTTGCAGTCTGCTTCCCTTCCCTGCCTGTCATCCTATATTCCTTCCCTCCCACTTACCCTATCCATCCTGGCCTCCTTCCTAACCCCTCTTCTCACTTTGAATTCCTTCACGCTCCTTCCTCTCCAAAAACCACAACTCCCCTGCCCTCTCCCCATAGATCACAAAAAGTGCAAACCACCCTCCTTCCTAGCCCTCCTCCTACTCCTCCTGCTTCTGGCTGGTGATGTGGAGCCTACTCCTGGTGTCCCTTATCCCCCTCCCTTCTCTGTGCCCAAAGGTCTTAGATTTTTTAATTTCAATGCATGCAGCCACCTCCCAGAGTTACACTCAATCAAGGTGTGGATCTCTCAACACTGCCCTGACATCCTTTGTATTTCTGAAACCAGCCTTTCCTCTAGAGTCCCCGACTCATTTCTCACCCTCCCAGAATTTCACCTTTTCCACCAGGACAGAGGTAAATGTGGTAGAAATGTAGCCATTTATACCTGTCAAAACATTTCTTGCTCTATCACCCTCCAGAGACTATCCCTTCCTCTCACGAGCTCTTACTGTTCAAACTCTCTCCCCTCCACCCTCCCTATCTTCGTAGGTGTCCTTTATACCTCCCCAAAGATCCTTCCTTCCTCTCTTCTTAACTCTCTCTTCTCCCTTGTCTCCTTCTCTGCCTCTGGTGAACTTTTCCTTCTCAGAGACTTTAACCTATTTTGTAACCTATATTTAACCTATATCTCCCCTGAGTCTAAGCCTACCTAGCACTCCACTGAATTTTTGAACCTTTCCCAACTAATCACTGAACCTAACAAGCTTAACCCCCATTCCTCAAACAACTCGCTCCTGGACTGGGTACTATGCTGTCACCCCCATTGAGTCTCATCCACTGGCGTACTCCCTAATCTTTTCAGTGATCACTGTCTCATCTACTGCATTACGAAATCTTGCCCCACCCCCAAAAAATTCCTCCCCAAAATACACTTGGCACCAGCCGCTAAGATCCCTCAACACAGATGCTCTTTTGAGTGACCTTGCCTCCACAAACTAGTCCCTGTTCTAGTCTGCCCAAGATGTCACCACAGCCCTAGCACACATCACTGTCATCCTCACCCATTCCTGGAACACCTATACCCCCTTCAAAAGAATCAAAGTAAAACACTCCCATCACCCCTGGGTTACTTCTGACCTCCCTGAGCTATGCAAAACTAGGGACCTTGCTTGGACCTGCTTTAAGGCCTCCCACTATGAGTCCGATCACCAGCACTACAAGTCCCTTAGAAACTTCTGCACCGAGGCCATCCATGCAGCAAAGGCCCACTACTTCAACTCAGACTTACAATAACCTAAACTCCCCGTTCAATTTCTGGAAAGTAATACACTCCCTTTTTGACCTTAAACCCCAGCCTGACCCACACCCCCAAGTAGATGGCTCACTGGTCTCTGACCACCTTGCTGTTACCTCCCTTTTCAATAAATTCTACACAAAATGTGCAGCTTCCTTCCAGTCCTCAACCACTCCCTCCTCCATACCATGACCCCCCTCATCTGCTGGTTTTCATTTCCCTCCCATCTCCTCTCAGGAAGTTTGCCTCACCTTCAAATCTCTCAACCCCTCAAAATACAGACCTGATGGCTTATATCCCAAACTCCTCCATGCATCAGCCCCCATTCTCCTCCCTCTCACCCATCTTCTGAACCTCTCATTCTCTCTCTCTGTGATGTTGCCCTCACCTGGAAATCTGCCAAGGTAATCCCTCTACACAAAATGGGTGATTCCTCTTACCCTAGAAATTACAGGCCTATCTCTCTCCTTTCTTCCCTTGCTAAAGTGCAGGAATCTCTAGTCCACCCCAGATTAGTTGACTTCCTTGACTCTTCTTCCTTCCTTTCTCACTTTCAGTCTGGTTTCAGAAAAACTCACTCCACAATCACCTCCCTTCTCTGCGTTACTGACTCCATCCTCACAGGGATGGAACAGGGCTTCATCACTTCAGCTTTTTTTATAGATCTGGCCAAGGCATTTGACCCGATCTCCAACCTTCTCCTCTTAAGCAGGCTAACCTCAGCTGGTCTCTCCACCCCTGCAGTTCAGTAATTCCATTCCTACCTGTCTAACTGCCAGCAGTCTTTGCAGGTGGGTGGTGCACTATCCCCCTTCCCATTCTCACAGGTGTTTCCCATGGCTCTCTCCTGGGCTCCATTCTTTTCTCTATCTTTCTAAATGACCACCCTTCTATCTGTGTCTGTTCCATTTTTCATACATATGCTGATGACACAGTCATCTACACATCTGGACCTTCCACATCAGTGGTTTCATCCTCCCTCCAACAAGATTTCCATAATGTACTAGAGTAGTTCCAAGCCAGCCAGCCAGCCAGCTCAAAATAAATACCAAAAAGACAGTGTCCATGACCTTTGGCACCAGTCAAAAGCTAGCAAGGATATCTACTCTTCCTGTCTTCTCTACCCTTGTTGGTACCCAACTGGAGGCAGTCCAAGCTTACAAATACCTAGGTGTGTGGCTCAACAGAACCCTTGATTACTTACCACACATCAGTGCTATACACCCAAACCTTCACCCCAAATTAGGCATCTTTTACTGCAACAAGGATTGCCTCACTTCAGAGGTCCGTAAGGACCTGCTTGTTAAATTTGAACCTCCTAATCTTTGACTGAGCAGACATAATCTACAGTGTAGCCTCTCCCTCTAGTGTTGCTAGGCTGGACACTCTCTGTAATAGCAGACAGTTAATGGGGGACTGGCACCTGCTTCTTGCTGGTCGAAGGGAGCAGGATTTTACTCATGTCTGTGGATTTTCATGTATGGACCTACAGTGTTATGTTTGTTTGTGAGTATGTCTCCAAATTTGAAATAAAAAGATTGCTCTATTTTGGAAGACTTTACACAGGCATGGTGTCTTGTTTTGAAGGATGCAACTGGAGCACAAATAAAAGTAGCTGACTAGCATGCCACACATTAAGCAGGTGCCAGTCCCCCATTAACTATCTGCTGTTCAAGCATTTGACTTTGGCACTGCTGTTCCTTGGTGCAGTCACACCATACACACACATAACCCTCTCTGTAATGCTTTCTGTCACTTTAATAACTCTCCTCCCTGCATGCATCACTGTTCTTTATTCCACTCTATCACACCCCTATCCTTGTACTGCCTCTCCCACTGCTTTTCCCCTATCTGGGAATACTGGTTCACCTCCCTTCCCTCCTACCTATCCTCCCAGCTTTCCCCCTCTGATCCCTCCTCCTATCCCTACCACTCTAGAGACTCCCATTCCTTCTAGATCCTCACTCCTGTTGCAGCACTGGTCTGGCTGCTTTCACTTAGTGCACCCCCATTGGAAATGACTTTCTCCTCTTCTTCACCATGCTTCATCCCTCCTATCCCTAAAGCAGTTGATAAAGCCAATCCCTTTACTTGCTCCTGTCCCTCCCCCCTCTAACACTTCCTCACCCTTCTTCTCTCTCCCTTCAGCTACCCTACCCCGTAAATATGTGTACTCTCACTCCACTCACCTTTCTTCCCTCACCTGTGGGCTGTTTTCCTTCCTTGAACATATACCTATTTGATCCCTCCCTGCATACCTTTGTAATTTCTTTAACCAACTCAGATGTACAGTAATTCCTGCCTTTTTAACTCCTATATATTCCCTACCGTGCTTTTGTTTTGTTTATGCTGACACAGTATTGCACTTTAAATATGCTGCTACTTGCATTTCAGTGGATTGTAAAACTGCTGCTTACTCTGTTTCCCCTTTCCTCTTCCCTCAGGTCACACCTGGAAATGAGCACTGGCTCAGTGTGCCTTTCTTGGTTACCAAACTTTTAAATAAATAAGCCCACAAATAAATAAATAAAGAATTTTGATAATATGCTACAGGCTTGTTATCTTCAGTGTATTACTGTATAGGTATAGGTAGAAGACTTGGTTTGCTGGCCAAGGCACCTATCTTCACCTGAGCTCTTTCCTTCTAAGACTGCTTGAAAGGCAGAGTAGAGAAACTTACCAGAGCAAGGGAGAAGGATTAAGACTTAGTTTGGCTAAGCAGATTTACTGTGTGGTGGTGTTTTTATTTTTTACTCACAGGGATTGCTACTGTTTGTTGCTAACATTTCATTGCTTTATTTTTTCTCTGATTCAAATTGTTGTTGCTGGTATACCTTCTTCTGCATTATTACAAGGTGTGCCTACAGGTGTGTGCTAATAGATTACTGCTGTAATCTTCTGATTCAAATTGTCTTTTGCAAGGTATATCTTCTGTTACTGCTTTATTTTCTCTGAGCAAAGTGTTTCTTACAGGGTATATCTTCTCTGAAATTATTACAGGTGGTGCTTTACAGGTTTTACAGTTTTATCTAACATTAGGATAAGCTTTCAGGTTACTGCATTTGTTGTTGACTGATTGTTTCTGCTCTTACCTCCTTGTTCTTCTCGTCCATGGTTCTTCTTTAGGCAGGGAAGGGCCAGCCACCACCCCCATCCCCAACCACCCCACACTACACTCCTTTATAGGTACCAGTTGTGACATTTCCTATGGCAGAGCAGGAAGGGCGGATCAGTGGGGCCTACAAGGTGATCTCATTTACAGGGCATCTAGTAATTTAACTTGTTATAACAAGTTAAACAAAGCACAATTAAACCATTACTTGCATTTTTTCTTTTCTAATTACTCTGACTAGGTTACAAACCCAGCAACTTATTTGGAATGGATTTCATTAACTGCAGGTACTGTGGAACAATTTTCAGAAGGACAGTCTTACAGGATTTAGGACACTGTCCTCCATGCTGGGCCTTTGGAGATCTTAGGGCTCAGCTCCGGACAGCATGGGCAGAGATTGCACGCCTCAAATTTCATATTGAAGAGGAAATACATTATAAGAACCACCCGCCATTTCCCCAGCATCCAACAGAAAAACCTCGACGCAGAGGGTAGTTGGTCCAGGAGGTTGGCAGGTGGTTAGAGGAGCAAATCAGGTGCCCCATCACTCTCTGCTCTCCAACACATTACCCAAAACCATATAAACACTACAACAGGTATCTGCCTCTATCTCTGAAATCAAATAAAGAGGCAGAAGACACTGCAGAGCAGGACATCGTGCACAGGAGTGAGAACAACAATACTCACCCAAATCAGGAACCAAAACTAAACAAGCACAAAGGAAATCCAAAAACTTGATCATAGGAGACTCCATGATTCGGGAGTTGATACCCATCTCCAGCCAGGTGATGGTCAGATGTCTCCCAGGTACATCAGCATGGAGAGACACTGACGGCATTGCTAAAATTGTTCACAAAGCAGGAAAAACATTGATGTCCTAGTACACATAGGGACTATGATCTCGCCACGCGGTCAGTTGTGGAGACCAAGGAACACCTGACTAGGCTGGGTGACAAACTATCATCTATTTCGTCTGCATCTCCTTCTCTGAGATCCTGCCAGTCTGGGAGAAGGGAGCAGATGGACGGAAGGTCAGAGAAGGGGAGATAGGGGAGCTAAACACGTGGCTCAAGGACTGGTGCCAGGAAAGGACACAGATTTGTAGGAACTGGCAACAGTTCTGGGAGCGTAAAGTTCTTTAAATTTGATGGATTGCATCTGACTAAAGAGGAGTCAGTGCATTGGGCAGAAGTTTGACGTCTTTGCAGAATATTTAAACTAGCAAATGGGGAGAGGGTGCAGCACCCCATACGTCAATGGGAAGAACACCCTCCCCTCAGCTAGTGGTCAAACAGGAATTCAGAGTGTTTGCTGCTCATTTGCATCACCAGGTAAGAAAAAGGTTTGTCTCCCCATACGATGCACAGGGTATGCCAAACTTCACCCAACAACCAACACACCAAAATCTGGCCAATGGAAAATCATGTACACTAATGCTCACAGCCTGGGAAATAAGATCCCAGACCTGCAGGCAATAATGTCAGAGGCTAAACTGGACATAGTAGCAATTAGTGAGACGTGGTTTACCAGTAACCACACTTGGGAGACTTCAGTACCTGCTATGTATTGTTCAGAAGAGACCGAGGTGCAAAAGGGGGGAGGAGGGTCTGTATGTTAATGAAAATATCAAAGCTACAGAAATTCAGAATACACATAAGGAGCCAGAAGAACTGTGGGTCACCCTGAAACAGGAAATGGGACAGCCATAAGAACTGGGGTTGTCTACAGGCCCCAGACCAGAGGGAGGACATAGACACATTACTGTTAGAAGATATACAAAACATGACAGCTAAAGGGAGGTTCTGATAATGGAGACTTCAACATGCCAGATACAGATTGGTCAATACCAGCAGAACATCTGCCAGAACTAGACTCATAGTGGATTCCTGCAGGAGGCCTCAAACAACTGGTACAGCAACCCACAAGAGACAGGGCTATCCTAGATCTAGTACTGACTAACAAAGAAGGGATCACAGATCTCCAGGTAGAAGGTCACCCTGGGGCCAGTGACCATCACATGGTATGGTTCAATTTGGCTACTACATCTAAATCATCCCATTCCAAGGTAAAATATGGGACTTCAGAGGAGCTGACTTTGATAAGATGGCCAACAGAGTTAAGCTAGCCCTGGCAAAAGAAACACAGGTGAGGAGGTACAGGCAAAGTGGGCAAGCATTAAGGATACAATACTTGAAGCAACATCCCATTGTGTTAGACAGAAAAGGAAGTGCAAAGAAGAAGGAAACCACTTTGGTTCTCAAATACAGTAGCAGAAAAGGTCAGAGCCAAAAGGCTGGCCTTCAGAAAATATAAGGGAACACAGCGGGATGAAGATAGGGAGGCATACCAAACTGCCCTAAAGGAAGCAGGTAAGGCAGTAAGGCAGGCAAAGTCCCAAACTGAGGAAACACTAGCACGAACAGTAAAAGAAGGTGACAAGACTTTCTATAGATACATTAGTGAAAGGAGAAAGTCCAGAGGGGGTATTGCTAAGCTTAATGGAGAAAAGGAGCATGTGAGGAGGAGGACCCTGTAAAGGCATCTATCCTAAATAGATACTTTTGCTCAGTATTTACTGAAGAGATGGTAGGCAGGGCCCACAGCTCAGCATCATGGACACAGGGGAGGGAGGTGAGCACTACTCCTTCACAAAAGAAAGGGTCCTACAAGAGCTTGCTAAGCTCAGGGGTGGATAAGGCAATGGGACCTGATGGCATACATCCCAGGGTACTTAAGGAGCTAAAGGAGGAACTAGCAGAGCCATTAGCAGAATTGTTTAGTGAGTCTCTGAGCACAGGAGAGGTCCCAGAAGACTGGAGAAGGGCTCATGTGATCCCACTCCACAAGAGAGTGGTAGCAGGGAGGAGGCGGGAACTACAGACCGGTCAGTCTTACCTCAGTAGTGGGCAAGATTATGGAGGCACTCTTAAGGAAAGGATAGTGCAACACCTGGAATCATAGGGGCAACAGGATCCAAGACAGCATGGGTTTACAAAGGAAGGTCCTGTCAAACTAATCTCATAGATTTCTTTGACTGGGTAACCAGAGTGGTGGACCAAGGGGAGCAGTTGATGTTGCCTACCTTGACTTCAGCAAAGCTTTTGACACTGTTCCACATAGAAGATTGATAAATAAGCTGGGTAGGCTCGGGTGGGTCAAGTTGGTCAACTGGGTGGCAAACTGGTTGATCAGAGAAACAGAGAGTGGTGGTAAATGGTATACAGTCAGAAGAGATGCAAGTCACAAGTGGGTACCTCAGGATCAGTCCTGGGGCCAGTCCTATTCAACATCTTCATTAGTGACTCGCAGATGGACCAGAGGGTAAGGCTTGTCTGTTTGCAGATGACACCAAGATCTGCAACAGAGTAGATGATCCAAATGGGGTGGGCAGAATGAGAAGAGATCTGATAAACTAGCAGAATGATCAGAAGAGTGGCAACTGGATTTAATGCAAAGAAGTGCAAAATCATGCACATAGGGAAGAGAAACCTGAAGCCACTTATAGGCTGGGAGGAGTGCTAGCAGTCACAAAGGAAGAAAGAGACTTGGGCATCATCATCACTGATGACCTAAAATCATCCAAGCAGACCTCTAAAGCAGTAGGTAAGGCTAGGGGTGTTAGGGTGTATTAGTAGGGGTATCAAAGTCGTAGAGGGAGGTATAATCTCTGTACAAGACATTGGTTAGTTCCCCATCTGGAGTACTGCGGCAGTATTGGAGGCCACACCTTCACAAGGACATTAATCAAATTGAGGCAGTCCAGAGAAGGGCAACCAAAATGGTGCAGGGACTGCATCAGAAGACATATGAGGACAGATTAACGGAGCTCAATATGTATACCCTTGAGCAAAGGAGGGAGAGAGGTGATACGATCAAGACATTTAAACACCTTAAGGGCATAAACAAGGTGAAAGAGTCTAACATGTTTAAATATAAGAAAATAGCAGGACAAGAGGACACAGCATGAGATTAGAGGCGCCGATTAAGGGGAATGTGAGGAAATTCTTTTTACAGAAAGGGTGGTAGATGCATGGAATGGCTTACCACAAGAAGTGGTGGCTATGAATACAGTGCAGGGCTTCAAACAGGCATGGGATAGGCATAAGGGAGCAATACAAATGACTATGAATAGATAGGTCACTGACAGAGCAAAGGCCGATGGCACATTTATAAGGTAGAAAAAGAAATGGGCAGACTGGATGGGCCTTGCGGTCCTTATCTGCCGTCAACTTCTATGTTTCTATGTTTCTATAGGACTGGATGACTTTACTCCAGAATAATTAAGTGATTTTCTTGTTTACTCACTTTGGGGAATACTGGATGGCATACAGTCCAGTTATTGAACTATTCTAGCAACTCTAGTACTGAGGCATCCCACCAGAACGTCCTCTCCTCCCTAACCCCCAAAGGTATAATTTTTCTTGCTGGGTCATTTATTCCCTTTCCATAACCGTCTTAAAAATTTTTCTATGGTTGTTCAGTGGCCCCACCCCTGCTCGCCAAGTGTGCATTATTTAGCATTGCCTGTCCAGTGCTTCCCCTTCCCCTAACCTACTGTACTGTATCCTAATAACATATAGTTTAGTGAATCCCCCCATGATAGTTTGATGCTCCGGCCACCAGTTGTGCTGCTGGCAGCACACTGAACATGTTAACAGCTGTTTCTACAGACAGTAACCTGGACTAGTTGCAGCAACAAACAGCCAAACCTGCACAGGCTGGCATGTATTTGTGAAAGGCCCAGTGGCCATTTCCATGGCAGCCTCACCCTCATCCACACAAATGACCTTTGCAACACACAGGAAGTGGTTATAACTGAAAAGGCCTTTGCAACCATTAAGTACCTGTATTAGTGTGTTGGAACTGGGTCCCTGTGATGTCTGCAAAAATGGGGAAACCTTTGACGAGCAGTTCCAAGAGTTGGGTGGCACAGCACATAAACCTTTGACACCTAATAAGCATCTGCAAGGAATAGAAAATGCATTTAGTGTGTCCCATCTTTTCACACAAAACTAGAAAACCCACATTTCCAGTAAGTGGTGTATTGTTATGACTGCCGAGCCTCAAAAAGAACAGGTGGAGGACCCCCCTGGGAGGCTAGGTTTACATTTTGAGAAACTGCATTCTAGAGGATAGTAAGTCAGTTTTTGCCCTTTACAAATCATGGCTAGTGACATATTGAGAGACTGCAAGGGTGAGTCAGTTACTTTAGACCATTTGCACAAGCCTTAATTTTAGAATAACAAAATAAATCACAGCCTAAGGATATTTTCTACCAATAAGTGAGACCTGATTCCTGGTATGTATAGTGAATTTCAGGTCTGATTTTCCAAAATCACTCTGACTTTCACCCAATAAAATGCATGCTAAGAAATTTTTAGTATACAGTTCTAATCCATTTGGGGGAAGAAAATACTGAGAAATACAAATCACTGTCTGCAGAGAATACTCATCAGACTTGTGCTGCAGATCATAAATCTCCCCATGCAATCTGCCTTCAGACCCTGTTTTTGGGAACAGAACTCTTTTTTTTTTTTTTTTTTTTTATATTTCTGTTTAACTCCTTCTCTGCGGAGCGGGAATGCAGGTCATACGGCCGCCAGCACTTGCACCCCCAGACCTGTGTCTGGTCTGCGAATCAATGTCCTCCATACAGGCTGGACAACAACTGGGGGTTGCACCTCTCTACAGTAGGTCCCAGGGGTGCAGCACATGGCCATCAGTCGCCATGACTGCACACAGTTTTTCTGTCTGATTTTCACCACTGGAGCCTGACGTGCAATGATATCCGTACACTTACATGCTGATGTCCACTGTTCTCCAACCCTCTGCTGCACGCCACACCTGTAGTGCCCTCCGACTTACATCAGGTGCCACTGCAGAATGACACGAACCCTTGCACCCACCCCAGAGAGACGAGAGCAGTCATGGGATGCTCCATCCTCTCCCTTCCCTGTGGACCCCTGTCAGCCCGAGTCCATTTTCGAACATGGGTCACTGGCATAGTGCCAGGTGTGGTGTCCAGTGCCTCAACCCTCAATGCCACTGGGCTGGCTTGGGGAACAGATCTCTTACTGAAGATTTATGATGCTTGGTATTACAATGCTAATTATCTCAAACTTCTTTGGAAAATTAAATCTATGCATTTACTAATGTTTATGAGTTGAGTAACACAAGTATTTTTTTAAACCTTGTGACACAACTTGGACCTCTTTGATCAAACAGTGCTGCAAAGAAACCACATAAGGCAACAGCTGTACTGTATGGTTATAAAGAACTGAAGTTATGTTTTCCTTCAATATTTATCTAACATTTTTACAACTGTAAGTTCTTTCAGATAATCCATTTGTATTGTAATATGCCTTCTTGCAGATAGAGTAGAAACTGAAAATAATATTAGATAGAACAGTGTAGTAAAATCCCCACAGAAACTCTGGATGTGGCATACTGTACATTTTATTGGAAGCTGAGCGTGATGAATCCCTTTTATCCACATGATGCAAAACGTTCTGATATTTTTAAGAATTTAAGAATCTCAATTTGGCATGGCAGAAACAGTGCATGAAGTAATTTTCCTGCTGTTCAAAGTTTCTGTTTGTTAAATCATGAAAGATGACAAGTTATTTGAGTAGGAGAATGTTAATTTACAGTGCCATCCTAGCTGCATTTTCACACATTAGTTAAAATTAACAATACATACAGTAAAGTACCGGACAAAACAAGAAAAGCAAAACAGGAACACTAGATACTAAACACTATATACTGTAAATACTCCCTAGTATAACTAACTAACGGTGATGGACACACATATTTTTCTCCCTTATCAGTATCCATTTAGCAATATTACTGAATGAAAGTAGTGGACAGTTGGACAGGCACACATGCATAGGGTTGGAATTTCATAGTTTTAGGGGGTTACCTACAAATATGTGACCACTCGTATCTTTTTTATTCATGCCACCATGAATTCAGTACTTTCTGATTATAGTAGTTCATATTTAACTGGTTTCATCATTAGGAGCTTGGTAATGACTTTTGCAACCTTTTGTTGAATACATAGTTGAAAAAAGTAGTCAAGTCAAGCTTATTAAAATACATTTATATAAATATCACTTTGTTACATATAAAAAGGGAGACACATATCAAGCAAACATTAGAAACAAGTATAAAATGTCCATCTGCCTTCTCACTTTAAAGGGGAACAGTCAACACTAGCAGCCCCACTCCCAAATGCAGGGATGGTCACAATTTTCACTTTGGGTGCAAAGAAAGAAATTTTGCTGCTGTTTACAGCAGTATAAGATATTATATTTATTCTGTTAAATTGCTGATATTTGTTGCATTCAGAAATCTCAGAATCCTGTGCATCTGATGTCCCGAGCAGGACTGCAGCACTGGGAGATTCAATAACTGCAGTGTATGTTAGAACTTTTATAAGCTCAGACCTTATGTTTTCCAGTCCTGCTGTTCTCCTGAGGTGAAGTACATTCTTAAGTGAATGTACTTAGCCCCAAGGGACAGCAGGATCAACAAACAAAAGATCAGGGCTTACAAAAACTGTAACATGCACTGCAGGCTATTGAGTCTCCCACTGCTGCCACCCAGCTCTGACATTAACTTCAAGGGATTCTGGGATTTCTTGTTACAGCAAATGTCAGCTTGCATGTCAGCAGAATCTGCCTGATACAGTCTACAATATTGCAGTAAACAGTAAGTACAAAAGCCAGACTGTGGTGCAGAGGCAGGGCATACATCTGCAATGCTGATGACCCAAGTTCGGGGGAATGAACTCAGGACAGCAGAGTGCTGGCTGGGGGGGGGAGAAGGACTGAGCATTCTAGCGACCACTCCCCTTCTCTGGGGGGAGAGGGGTAGAGTGTCTGGCACACCATGGACCTCTGGTGGAGGCTAAGGGAATCACTGTGCTGCACCATCATTTGTGGGGGAGAGGCAGACGCAGGACATCATTGCATGTCCCCGCCCCAAGGATAAGCATATTAAAAATTCCAGCCCCCATTCATGATGCCCCCACCACAGCTCCTGCTATGAGTTAAAGTCTGTGGGGGGTTCCTGCTCCCATGGCCCCACCCTAGGTGGGTAAGCCAGAGCTAGTGACCATGTTCCCTGGGGAGGGGGCACCTGACTGGCGGCCCTGCCCAGGGGGGTAAGCCCAGGCATGGAAGGGTGGTGTATGGGATGGGGGGGGTCAAAGCCTGGAGGAACTGGGAAAAAAAAACAGTAAATAAAAAATGTTTTTGCACACAAAATGCACTTTGGGACCAGCCCCATACTTGGATGTAGGGCTCTTACGGCTGCATGTTCCCTTTTAAATGAGGCACAATTCAGCTCATATGATTGTAAATGACATCTTATTTATTTAGATGAGTTATGGCAGACTCATGGACTATGATGTCTCTGTAATCTGGGAAAGGGATGTGTATTGTGGTACTGTAATAATCTGAAGCATTGCCTTTGGCACAGTTCACCGGAATACCTTATACAATACTCCTAATATTCTCTGTACTTGCTGTCATCTTGAACACAATTAGGGTTGTACCACCAGTAGAAATGTGCTGAAATTTTAATTTGCCAATGAAGTTACCATGAAGTGGCCGAAATTTGCATCTGTTGAGTTTCACGTTTACCGTACCCTCAGCAACTTCAACTTCACCAAAAATTGTGAAGATTTCCATGCAAATAGCAGAATTCCATCCATGAAGTGCAGAATTTCACCTGCAAATGGTAAAATTCGAGCATTCACAGGCAAAATTCTGCCATCTATGGGCACACTTCCGCACTTCCCAGGTGCAATTTCACCATTCACAGTGAAATTCTGCACTTTGCAGATCGATCTGCACTTTGCAAATTGTGCCAAATTTAAGGATTAATTTGCAGAGTGAATTTAGCCAACTTTGTCCACCTCTAGCCAGTAGCATGTAACCTTCTTCCCCAGGCTCTCCGGAGACATTGATTGTGCAATATCCAATAGTATTTGGTTCATTGGTCCAAAATATTTAACCTGGAGAGTGCCTTATCAGATTGGCAAGCTTGGAAATTCAGCACTTTTAGAACTATTTAAAATAATATGGATAGTATCAACACATCCCTGAACATACACAGATATGAGGTGCCAGGTTACAAGCTGTACAAGAAAGATAGGGATGCAGGGAAGGGAGGGGAGTGACTCTGTTCATGAGGGAAGAAATTACCTTCACAAGGGATCAGGAAGTGGAGGAGAAACCAGAAACCCTTTGGGTGCAGTTCCAGTCATTGAGGGGAGAAGGTCAGAATGGGAGTGGTCTATAGACCACCCTCACAGGGAGCAGAGGAAGATGGGAACCTGGGTGAACTTGAGTGAACAGATTAGAACTCAGGCAGGCAAAGGTAAAGTATTACTTACTGGTGACTTCAACCTACCATGGGTTAACTGGGAAACACTGTCAACAACCGGCTCTAGGGAAAGGTATGTCATGGATGCCTCCAGGATGGCTTTCTGGAGCAGGAGGTCAGAGACCCTACTGGGAGAGATGCAATTCTGGACTTGGTTTTAGCCAATGGAGACCATGTCCATGATATTAGGGTAGAGGATCCACTAGTGGGGAGCTACCACAGGACAGTATAGTTTATTCTGAGATTAGGACATGAAAGATCAAAGACTCACACCAAAGTAGTTGACTTCAAAAAGGCAGACTTTGGAAGAATGGGAGAAATCCTAAAGTTACATCTCTCTAGGATTAGGCTGGGGATGGGGGTAGAGCAGAAGTGGGAAGCAATAAAAGCTGGTGTCAAAAAGGCTACACAGTCTTGTACCAGAATCAAGAGCAAAAACACTAGACAAAAAAAGCCTAGCTGGTTCACCACCCAAGATGCAAACAGGGTGAAGGAGAAAAGAATAAATAGTCTTTCTTAAATACAAGCAAACACAGAGGGGTGAGGATAGGGAAGTTTACCTTTGAAGTCTAAGGTGGCAAGTAGAACTGTCAGGGCAGTGAAAGCAAGGAGGGAACTCCAGTTGTCTGAGGGAATCAAGATGGGAGAAAAGGATGTCTTCAGATATGTAAAGGAAAAGAGGAGGTTGAAGGAGGGTACAGTGAGACTGAAGAAGGCAGGGGGATGGGCACAGAATAGTGAGGAGCAGGCTGAGGTATTAAACCAGTACTTCAGCTCAATCTTCATAAGGGAAAAAGAGGAACCAGTACCTAGGGGCAGAAGGGAAGCTGATTCAGGGAGAAGGAGGGGGACTGGATGTGCCCACCTTGGTAGAAACAGTGGTAAAGCATCTCAGGACCATCCGGATGGACAAAGCACCAGGACCAGACAAGGTGCACCCAAGGGTGTTAAACTAGATGGGCAACATTCTGACTGGCCCATTAGTGGACCTGTTTACTACCTCTCTAGAGACTGAGACAGCGCCAAGGGACTGAAGGCTGGCAAACTGATATGCCGACTGAACAACGAAACATCTACAGTGAAGACCATTACAGTGACAGAAATTGAAAGATCACTGTAATGGTGCCCACTGACAATGGCACTGCATCTCCTAGTGTTTCACCCCTTCCTGAGACAACTCCCACTTGGAGTTGGACATATAAATATCGGGGAATTTGGGGAACAGCCCCCTGAAGAAAACACACTGGCACACCGACAGCACAATGCTGACACTTGGCATCATGTCTGTTGATGTCAGGGATGTTGGTGACATTGGTGTCACTGTGGCATAGGTAAACCAGCACACTTGGTGCCGCTCCACAAGAATGAGCCTAGGGATGACCAGGGGAACTATCACCCTGTCAGCTTGACCTCCACTATGGGAAAGATGATGGAATCCATCCTTAAAGAAAGACTAGTGGATTGGTGTCCAGTCAATTCAGCCCGGTAAATTCAGCCCAAGTCAATTCAGCCCGGTGAATTCAGCCCCATGGCAATTCAGCCCAACTAAATTCAATTCCTAAGTCAATTCGGGCCCAGTCAATTCAGACCAAGTCAATTCAGCTCCATGTCAATTCAGCTCCTATATCAGTTCAGCCCTAGTCAAGTCATCCCAGGTCAATTCAGCCCTTATGTAAATTCAGCTCCTTTTGGTTCTGCAATAGAATAAACATAACTAACAACATATGTAAACATATTTAAGTTTTATTGAAAGCTTTAAAACATATATTTTTACAATTAAGTACACTTTATTGAAAATGTTAATTTGCACATACAGTACACACAGCAAACACCAACCACATACACCAGACAGAAAAACAAAAGAACAGAACGCAAATAAGCCTAAACATAACCTTCTAACCCAGCTGCACACCCTATACATGCCTCATGCATATCTATTCATGAATAGGGATCAATATGGTTTAATGCTCCACTCTTCAGCCTTTCCTTCATTTTTTACAGAGGACATTTGTCTGTTAGAAGAGTACTCTGCCCTTCCCATCATTAAGCAAGAACCCCAAATGGCAGATCTTCCTGGACATAAAGTCTCCACCACTCATTCACACTAATGGGATCTGCACCGGAGGCACTAGGACCCAGCGGGAGCAAACATTTTGCTAGAGGATTGGTGCCAGAGATGGAGCCGAGAGGAGCGTCATCGCAAGCCACAGCTTGTGCAGTAATGACTATCTCGGCGTCGACCCACCAACCGCCTCAGTTCCTTTTTTTCCACCATCGAGTGCACTTCAGTGATGACGTCGCTAGCCCTCTGGGAGTCAAACTTCAAACTAGCAGCATAGTTTTTCAGTTTTATTGTTTTATAGTAATATCTCAAATAAAGTATCGCTTAGTTTATTTATTCTTATTTGAGGAAGAAGTCTCAGCCTACATTGATGGAGTCGACCATGAGTGGGTCAGGTGATGGTATGGAGACTTCGTATGAAAGCTGTTCAGTCAGCAGGGCTGGGTCCGGTCTACCGCCTTCTCCAGAGGGGGGGTCTGACAATGAACAGTCCAGTGCCCGAGGGGGTGGGCAGTCCCCTGGAAAGCATAAAAGTAAATGCTCGCACTCTTAGCACCATTTGGTCTTGAGCTCTTCTTCAGGCCACAGATCAAAAAAGAGAAGGCATCACTCGAGGTCACCCTCTGATATGTCTGCACATAGATGGTCAGTTATTGCGGCTAGTTGCCAGTCTCCTCCTTTGGAGTCACTAGTTTCTGTTTCTAGTAGCCAACGTCTTCGACATCGGAGCCCTACCCCACCCTCTGGTAGGTCTTCAGATGAGCAGTTTCATTGGTGGGCTGCTCTTATGAAGCAATGGGCTTGGAGGCTGGTCCAGCTGCCTGGCCCGGTCATTCAGGGGCCTTCAGGCTTTTTGGGAGATCAGGTAGGGTGGTTGAGACTCCCTAGTTGTGTGTCGCTGTCTTCAGTGCCGTCGACTCTGCGCTTAGGTGTTCCCCCCTCACACGGCTGCGGCACAGGGAGCCACACCAATGCCTCTATCTCCTGGTAGTCATCCTTGTTTTTCCTCAAATCCTGTTTTTTGGAGTCTTGGGATGTTTTTGATGCCCTCGGCATCAATTGGCATGCTTGGCACCATCTTTGGTGCTGACACATCTGTCAGTGCCGTCCTTGGCACTGTTGAGTTTCTCAGCACCGTGGGCCTTGTCGGCACTGTCCTCAGTGCTGTGCACCTTGCTGACACTGTCCTTGACACTATGCAGCTTCTCGGCACCATTCTCGGTACTGTACTGCCTCTCGGCACCATCCTTGTTGCCGTGCTGCTGCTCGGCACCGTTCTCGGCACCGTACGGCCTCTCTGTGCCATCCTCGGTGCTGTGCGTCTCCTCAGCATCGTGCATGTTTTCGGCACTGTGCTCTTCTTTGGCGCTGAGACCTGCTAGGGCGTCATCCAGTCTTCAGGGCTCCTCTTCTTTGAATCCGTTTCCTTCCTCATTTCCTTCTGATTTTCACTCCTTTCCTGTTCATACAGTCCCTCCTGGGCTGTCAGGAGATGACATTGAGCCTGACCCAGACTTTAGGCTGGGTGGTGATGTGAAAGGAACAGGATCTTTTCCTGCTGCAGAGCCTGTGGTCGAGGACCTGTCATTTAAGTCTCTGCTGAAAAACTTGAATTCCACTCTTTCTCTCCAAACTACAGATACCGATCCTGGGAAACTGTTAAGACTCCAATACCTCCATGTTCAGGAGATCCCTATGGATTTGACTCCTCCGGTACAGCCCTCCTTTGAGACGCTTTCTAAAATGGTATGGAATAATCCTGCTCTCATTCCTTCTGTGGCTAAGTCCATAGATAGGAAATATGCTGCTCCCAAGGATTGACCCATTTTGGCATCCCAAGCCTTTGCGGATCCTATTGTAGTCTTGGCAGAGAATGATAAGGTCGTCCTTCCCCAGACTACTACAGCTCGACCTATTAACAAAGAATCTCATAAGATAGACACTTTATGTAAGAGAGTCTTTGCTGCTTCCACCCTAGGTATGCGTACTGCCAGCTACCAAGGCTATTTCTCTCAATATGAGTATATTCTTTTGCATTCGCTCAAACAAATGGTTGAAGCTCTACTGAAATCAGACACTAATTCAGAGCTTCTTCAAACCATAACCAGGAGTATTGAGTCCAACAACCAGCAGGTTAAAGCAGCTATGGACACCTTCGATACTGCCTCCCGAGCAGCGGTGGTGGGCATTTCTACCCGCTGTCATTCCTGGCTGTGCACTTCAGGTTTCACGAATGATGCTCAGCAACAGGTAATGGTGTTGCCTTTCAATGGCATGTATCTCTTCAGTCCTGAAGTAGAACAGGCTCTAGAGGCCACACAAAAGACTAGGTCAGCCATTAAATTGGCTCGACCTCCTCCAGTCCCCTCTCAAGGGGGGTGTTAACAAATGCCTGTTTCATAACTGTCAGTCCTTTTGAGGCAAAGGCAGGGGAAGTTTTAATAAAAACCAAGTCCCCCAGCCTCAAAAGAAAATGCAGCAGAAGGCACAAGGACCCAAAGCGCCTAGTGCCGCCTTCCGAGTTGTTGGCCCAAGTCCCACCTCAGGTGCCCAAGGAGGACTCTTCCTCAGTGGTGGGAGGTCATCTGACTCACTTCTACAATCAATGGAAGTCTATAACCTCAGACAAATGGGTCCTCCAGATAATCTGTGAGGGGTATTCCCTCTATCTTTTGGAGACCCCTCCGGATCGTCCCCCCAGACGACAGCCCAGGCTGTCAGTTCTTCAGTCAGAACTTCTCGCCTCTGAGATACAAGGCCTTCTGAACAACAGGGTAGTGGAAGTAGATCCGCTGAATCAACAGAACACAGGGTTCTACTCCCATTACTTTGTGGTTCTAAAGAAAACCGGGGGCATGCGCCCCATTTTGGACCTCAGAAAATTAAACAAATTCCTTGCCAAAGAAAAATTCAAAATGACATCACTGGGAACCCTGTTACCTTTGCTTCATCAACATGACTGGTTAGCCTCCCTGGACATGCAGGATGCTTACCAGCACATTC
Source organism: Neoceratodus forsteri (assembly GCA_016271365.2). Classification (NCBI taxonomy): domain Eukaryota; kingdom Metazoa; phylum Chordata; order Ceratodontiformes; family Ceratodontidae; genus Neoceratodus; species Neoceratodus forsteri. The sequence continues at coordinate 14,371,380 of CM057454.1, forward strand.
CTATACACCCAAAGCATCACAAATACCTAAGGTTTGTGGCTTTGGGACAGCATTATCAGTTCAGAGTCCTGCCCTTTGGGCTATCCTCAGCGCCAGGAGTTTTTACAAAGTGTTGTGCAATTCTCGCAGTGCATCTCAGAAAAATTGGAGTACAAGTGTTCCCATATCTGGACGATTGGTTTCTAGCAAGTCCTTCCAGGCAGGGAACTCTAGACGTTGTAGCCATGGCTTCACACTTTCTTATGTCCATGGGAGTCCTGCTAAACCTCAAAAAATCACAGCTGCAGCCCTCCCAGAGGCTCCTTTTCATAGGAATTCTCCTGGACACCACCTGTGTGAAAGCATTTCTTCCAGAGGACAGGAGGAGTGCTATCCTTCAGATGGCCCACTACATCGGAGAAAGCAGCTCAGTGACAGGTCTCTCGATGCAACGGATGCTAGATCTCATGGCATCCTTGGTGTTCTCTGTACCCCTAGCATACCTCCACATGAGAACCTCTCAAAGGATGCTCAGTACTCAGTGGTCCCTGACCACTCACCCTCAGTCCTTTCTCATCAAGGTGACAGAACCTCTGAAGAGATCACTCACCTGGTGGTCACAAGAGGACAATCTTCTGGAAGGACATCACTTTGCTCCTCTGGATCATCAGATTTCCATTACCATGGATGCGTCCCTGATGGGGTGGGGAGCTTACTGTCAGACTCTCTACACTCAAGGTACATGGACTCAGGACAAGTCCCAGCTTCACATAAATGTCTTAGAAATGAGAGCCATCCTTTATGCAGTCCGGGCTTTGAAGGACATTCTCTGTCACAAGAACGTTCTCCTTCAAACGGACAACAAAGCAGTGATGTATTACATCAACAAGCAGAGCTGTGCTCACTCTTACCCCTTATGCAGGGAAGCGATGAGGATGTGGAAATGGTGCTTAGAACATAAGGCTCTAATTCATGCGGTCTACCTGCCGGTGGTGCAGAACGAACTGGCAGACCGTCTCAGCAGAACAGAGACAGATCCTCATGAATGGTCTCTCGACTCAGCCATAGCTCAGTCACTATTCACAGAGTGGGGAACTCCAGACCTGGACCTTTTTGCATCCCCACTCAACACAAAACTGCCTCTGTTCTGCTCCAAAAATCCAGGGCCTGGCATTTTCTCTCAGGATGCGTTCAGGCTGCGGTGGACAAAATTCTTTCTATACGCCTTTCTGCCTCTTCCTCTGATTCAGAGAGTACTTCTCAAATTCGAGTCCCAGGGGGACAAAATGATCCTCATTGCTCCCTTTTGGCCTCAACAGATATGGTTTCCACTACTCAACAGTATGTTGCAAACTCCTCCGAAACCGCTTCCCCTTCAGACGAACCTTCTGACTCACTAGGAAAACTTACACAGCCAAATGGAAGTGTTTCTCACTCTGGTGTGCAAAATCCTCTTTGAATCCTTTTTCCTGCCCACCAGATAAAGTTCTAGAGAACCTATTAGACCTCTCAAATTCAGGTCTGCAATACTCTGCAGTTAAGGTTCACCTTTGTGCCATATCAGCTTATCATGAGCTAGTACTTTCCTTGCACTGGCTCAGTTACTTGTGGTTAAGAGGTTTCTTAAGGGAATTCTGCATACAAGACCTCCTATAAGATGTCCAGTCGCAGCCTGAGACATTAATCTGGTGCTAGACATGCTCACTCGGAAAACCATTCGAGCCTCTAGTTACCTGTGAGTTAAAATTTCTCACTTGGAAGACGGACTTCCTAGTGGCCATTACCTCAACCTGCAGGGTCTCTGAGATACATGCCTTGGTCACAGACCCTCCGTATACTGTGTTTCATAAACACAAAGTAGTTCTTAGGACCCATCCTAAGTTTCTCCCTAAGGTTGTTTCAGAATTCCATCTAAACCAACCTCTGGTCCTTCCATCTTACTTTGCAAACTTTCAAAATGAAGGAGAGCGTTCTCTTCATTTCTTGGATGTCAAAAGAGCTTTGTGTTTCTATTTAGACAGAACAAAAGACTTTTGTAAAGTTCAACAACTGTTTGTTTTCTTCAGCGAGACCCGGCTGGGTCAACCTGTCACTATCAAATGTATTTCTGCATGGCTGGTGGCATGCCTTTGCCACTGTTATTCCATGGTGCAGGTTAAGCTGGAGGGCAGAGTGCATGCTCCCCTCTACTAGAGCGGTCACGGCATCCCTAGTGGAAATCCACAATGTGCCCATTGCAGATATTTGCAATGCGGCCACCTGGAGCTCAGTGCATACTTTTGTCAAACACTATGTCCTGGATGTCCATGCCAAGCATCTTTCTTTTGGCAGAACCATCCTTAATGGACTCCTGTCCTAAAACTGTGAGCTCTTGGTCTCTCCTGCCACCCTCTTGGGGGATTATTAGCTCGGTACTCTCCCATTAGTGTGAATGAGTGGTGGAGACTTTATGTCCAGGAAGATATGGAAATTACGTGCCTACCGTAATTCTTAATCTTCTTGAATGAGTCTCCACCACTCATTCACATGCCCACCCACCCACCATCTCCCAAGCTCACCTCTGTTGCTGGCCTTCACTCCCTCAATATTTAGGCTGTGAGAACTTCCTTGTTGACCCTTCTTATACGGGTCATCCGGACTATCTTATGTCCAGTTTTTGGTTAGGCTATCCTTCTAGGTTAGTTACACTGCACCTGCCCAGAAAAAAGGTACTGAGGCAGTTGGAGGGTCGATGCCGAGATAGTCATTACCACACGAGCTGGGGCTCGCGGTGCCACTCCTCTTGTCTCCATCTCTGGCGCCGATCCTCTAGCAAAAAAGTTTGCTCCTGCTGGGTCCTAGTGCCTCTGGCACAGATCCCATTAGTGTAAATGAGTGGTGGAGACTCATCCAAGAAGATCAAGAATTACGGTAGTACGTAATTTCCTTTTATATCTTTAGTCACTGTCCATTCTAGTATTCACACTTGGAGCTGTTAGACTGTGCAAATGAGGGTTGAGGTGGGTTAGTTGGGGTGGGTTAGTCAGAGTGGTTTGTGTGCTGTGTGGGTTAGAAGGTTATGTTTAGGCTTATTTGTGTTCTGTTCTTTTGTTTTTCTGTCTGATGTATGTGATTGGTGTTTGCTGCATGTACTGTATGTGCAAATTAACATTTCCAATAAAGTGTACTTATCTGCAAAAAATATGTTTTAAAGCTTACAATAAAGCTTAAATATATTTACATATGTTGTTTGTTGTGTTTATTCTAGTGCAGAACCAAAAGGAGCTGAATTTAAATAAGAGCTGAATTGACATAGGGTCTGAATTGACTCGGGTTGAATTGCCGTGGGGCTGAATTGACTCAGGCTGAATTGACAGGTGTTCAGTGTATTATTTAGGGTCAAGTGGACTCCAAGACCATAAATAACATGATTTTGAGTCAGGAAGATCATGACAGACAAATATGGTTGACTTCTTTGACTGGGTAAAAAGGATGGTGGACAGGGAAAGGTGGTGGATGTACTTTATTTAGATTTCTGCAAAGCATTTGACTTGGTCCCACACAGAAGACTGGTTAGCAAGCTAGTGGTGTTGGGGGTTGAAGGAAGCTAGTGGGATGGATTAAAGGTTGGTTACAGGATAGAAGTCAGTGTGTGGTAGGGGGTAATCTTGAAACCTATGCCAGTCACCAGTGTGGTACCTCAGGGCTCTATTCTTGGCCCTGTGTTATTCAGTGTCTTCAATGGTGACATAACAGAAGGGATTAAGGGTAAAATCTGTCTTTTAGCAGATGATAGAAAACTCTGTGGATGGGTAGATACAGAGGGTGGAATAAGGGAGCTGCAGGAGGACCTGGCTAAATTGAAGAGATGATCAAATACCTGGCAACTGCTTTTCAACACCAAAAAGTGCAAGCTTATGCACCTTGGCACATGAAATACTTTTGCAGAGTACTAATTGGGGAGGATGAAAGTAGTAAAGACTGAGGAAGAGAGAGACCTAGGGGTTATTATCATCAATGATTGAAAACAGCTTGCCCAGTGCAGCAAAGTGGTAGCTAAAGCTACACGAATGCTGGACTGCATAGCCAGGGGGTTCACATCTAGGAGGAGAGAGGTCATAGTGCCCCTATACAGATCACTTGTGAGATCACTAATGGAGAATGGGGTCCAGTTCTGGCATCCTCACCTCAAAAAGGACATAAACTTGCTGGAAGGAGTGTAGTGTAGGGTGACCAAGATGGCTTAAGGCCTACAACACAAGTCCTATCAGGACAGTCTAAAAGAACTCAGCATGCACACTCTGGAAAAGAGAAGGGGGGACATGATTGAAACCTTTAGGTACCTTAAGGGCATAAACAAATTCAGCATTGAGGGCTTGTTTAACATGAAGAGCACAGGGATAATAAGGGGATATCAGCTAAAGTTGGGGGGCATTTAAAAAAGATGCAAAGAGGCATTTCTTCACTGAAAGGGTGATCTTGGGATAGAATAAGCTTCCGGAGGAGTTGGTTTCAGCCAAGACAGTGGGAGGCTCTAAATTCAGGTGGGATAGGCTTATCGGGAAAACCACACTGAGGACTAGGGATGGTGGAAGCGGAGGGAGAGAGAGAATTTTAAGGTGGGGGGATGGGGAGGGGGCAGCTCTACTGAAATCTCACAGCTGAGCTGTACACTCGAGCAGACTAGATAGACCGTAATGGCCTTTATGTGCTGGCAGTTTCGTATGTTCGTATACCATCATGGGGCCCAATGTTATGTTGTTGTTGCAGGTTAATGAAAGAAGAGCAGTTGATGCTTCTTAACATTTGAAACATGGCATGATAATTCTTCTTTTTAGCATGGCAGATAAGTTAGCACTAAACTGCTTTTAATAGCTTTTGCCATCTTAGGACAAAACACCTTTCCCAGTATTTCTTGCACAACATAACCTCATCATACCTTGTAGCATGACGTGGCTGACAGCATGCTTTTTTCATAACAGTGCTTTCCCCATTCTGTCAAGCCAAATGAAGTTCTAAATGTTTTCATTCAGTTTCCTTACCTTAAGAATTTCACACTATCATGGATATTTTGTAGTCATGCATCAGTCCTGGAAATATCACCACATTTCATTCTGGTTGACCAAACCCAACATATTTAAAGCATAATTTCTGTGCTTACTTTTAATATCATAAAAGTCTATTGACAGACATTGTTAAGAACTATATTATTGTTTGTTTTGTTGTTGTTTATTGACTACAGGGCATCCAATTTCCATTTCAGCCTCAAAACATTGAGCAATAATCTAAATGCAAATGACATGCAAACTGAGGGCCATTCTCCAGAGTCTTACAAGGGCAATGATGAGATAACATCATAAATACACAAAACATTGAATGAAATGTGTAAACAAGTTGAACATGTATCTTGGAAACATTGAAAATCCTCATTAATTAATTTCTGAAAAAAAAGTATATTACACAGATATTACTCATTGTATTATCAGAGAATAAGAGGGGATCTATGCTATGTATAAAAGGCATTTCAAAACAAAGATCTACGGGAGAATGCAGGTTTATGCAAAAAACTAGTGATAGATCTACCAGGTCCTATTACTTACAGTTAAGAGGTGATTTTTACAGAACAACTAGGAGGGTCAGGTTGTTAAATCAAAGAGCTGTTGCAATTTGGAAAGCCTTTCCTGAATCTGTTGTTATAAGTATTACTATGTATTCATTTAAAAAATCCTTGTTACAGGGAGATCCTGCCACTCTTGAGGACTGACCTTTTCTTAAATCTGTTGCAACAGTTCTTCTATTTCTTATCCTAAGCTATCCTTTACCTTTGGGCACCCCCACCCCTTTCTTGACTATGCTATGCCATCCTCTTTAATTTTCCTTTTCTCTCTCAGGTCCTCATACAGGGAGGTTATTGTGGTGACCTCCAAGATGATGTAAAACAACAGGCTGTGTTCTTCATTATTGGATTTAGTATGCAATAGCACTATCTCATAAAATACCTTGATGTATATACCTTATGTGAATGAAACCTACAAATGTTGAAAATACCATGGCACTGGGTGTTTTTAATAAAGGTAACAAGTTACTAGTGGACTGTATTATAAAAATTAAGTTACCAGGGTAGAGATATCAGAAAACCCCCATTGTGTTATTTAAAATGCATGTAAATTACAGATTGTTTGAGAGGCTCTTTGGCACCATGCATTCCTGCTTTAAGCTGAACCAGCCTAAAATTTCATGGTGATTTGCATGTACATCCAATGATGCCTTGCATTATGGGGCTTTGTGTGATATTGTGTTTCTTTGAAACTTGGCTTTATTGCCAGTGCCCTTTGGGGTAACCCTTGTTTCAGTGCTTCTGCGCTGAGGTTCTTTGTCTTTAGGTTGTTTTTGGTCTTTTTCATTTTTGAGCACCCCATCACCCAAACACACAAGACCAACATAGGGAATTAAATAATTTTCACTAAAGAGTTAGATCAGTAGATCAGTGGGTTAGTAGGTACTGACTAAGTACAGAGGAAGGACATGCATAGTCTGTTGCTGCAAACTGATGTATTGAAGAAGGGATATGCCATTGCTTAAGGTTATCCTTTATGTTTTAAATAAACATCATACAGAAATTGTGTGTTGAACCTGATGTTCTGTGTCTGGTCCATCTGTTATCCCACAACCCCTCTGTAGACTTGGTGTTAGCAGTGGGATAACTTGCTGGAAACATCTGGACTGGACTAGGGGGATGTTTCCCAGCAGACATTGCCCAGATATCCCAGGTGGACCGATGTACCAGGAGTTGCCAGAGGAGAACCCAGAGAAGAAAGTCCATGGAGTTCTGAGCAGAACCATGACCAACAGAGCTGGAGAGAAGCTGCTGCCTAGACTGGACCTGGGAGCTTGAAGGAATGCCAAGGCTGAAGACAATGAAGAGATGCAAGGGGACGAGGAAGAATCAAGGGAACTACCTCCTCTTAAAAACGCTCCACTTGAGGATATAGGGGAGTTGTTGAAATGGCTCTGGATAAAAAAGGTGCAGTTGGAAAGAGATAGAGACATTGAGTGGAGAAGTCAAGATGCCAAATGGGTGGATACCATAAGGGTCTTGCATGCCATCAATGCAGGGCAAACAGAAAGAGGCAGTAGCCCAAAAGACATTAAACTGTCTAAACATTCAAACAGTGATGACACTGAAGCCTACCTCACAACGTTTGAGAGGATCGCTCGACAATGCGCATGGTCAAGGGAACAGTGGGTTGTTCGACTAACACCACACCTGATAGACAGTATCCAGTTGGTTTACAGCCACATGGACTCCTGAGAGGCAGAGGACTATGACAGTTTGAAGCAGGAGATCATCAGGCACTATGACATAGACACTGAAGCCTATCACCAGAGGTTTAGGTTTCTTAAAATGCAGTCAGTGGATACCCCCCAAGAGACTTATGCCCATCTCAAGGAGCTCTGCTACAAATGGTTGCAGCCAGATAACAAGAGCAAGGACCAACTTCTGGAGGTGGTAATTATTGAACAGTTTATTAAGGTTTTACCCCAGGATGTATATCTTTTGGTTCGGGTGCATAAGCCTGATTCCGCTGATAAAACCATCACATTGGCAGAAGACTTCCTGGCAGTCCGACCATCCAGACCCAGATGGTTCCAAGGGACATCAGCAGCTGCAACCACTAGCAATCTGGTAATGAACCCTTTTACTTATAAACTGTCAAATCCAGCCCCAGTGAAACAAGACTGGAGAGCAGAGAGAGGGGGTGAATTCCAGTAGCAGAGATTGTATATCATGGGTGCTAAAAGAAGGGACATTATGTAAGAACCTGTCCTAATACAAAGAAAGAGACATCTCACCTAGCCTTAGTGAACAGGGGTCACTTTATGGCTGCTGTGCAGATTGGATCACAGCAGATGATGGGACTGATTGATTCAGGGAGCCACCAGACTCTTGTGCGAGCAGATCTAGTGACTGGGAATAATAAAGGGCTGGATAAAGCAGTCATCTGTGTGCATGATGATACCTATTGCTACCCTACAGCCACCATACAAATGACTGTACAAGAAAATAAACATGAGGTAGAATTGGGGTTGGTACCTCGCCTACCTGTGCCAGTTGTTATCGGGCATGACCACCCAGACTTTGCTTCATTTATACATTGTCATGCTGCCCAGGATTCTGCTGTAGTTGTCATAACCACCAAAGCACAAGTGAAGCAGGGACATTTCCCATTTGTGTTCCCATTTGAGGATGATGTTTTTGAGGATCCTGGCAAACACTATAAAACTAAGGTGGAGAAGAGGAAGTTAAAGGACTGGAATGATACTTATGCTGGTGTACAGTCAGACTTGGGACACACTTTTAAATGTGATATGCAGCAAAAAGCTGACCCTTCACGTAACCCTTTTTTTCCACAGGTGGGGAAGGGAGTGGAAAAATGTGCCCTTCAATTTGTTGTAAATCAGGGAATACTGTACAGAGAATACACTAACCCCAGAACTGGAGAGGTAGTAGACCAACTAATGGTTCCAGAAAAATTCCGCTCCCAAATCATGTATCTGGTGCATGCCATCCCTCTAGCAGGCCATGCAGGCAGAGATAGTACATTGAATAGGATATTACTCAGGTTTTATTGGCCCTCTATCCATGAGAACATAGCTGAGTATTGTAAAGCATGTGCTGAGTGTCAGAAGGTAGCTCAGGCACAAAAATGGGATAGAGTACCACTACAACCCATCCTCATTGTGACTAACCCCTTTGACAGGATAGCCATGGATATAGTGGGCCTCCTGGAAAAGAGCTCCAAGGGTAACAGACTTGTACTGGTCATATGTGATTACACTACCCGCTACCCAGAAGCTATACCAATGAGAACTGTCACTGTCCCAAGGATAGCAGAGGAGCTAGCAAAGGTGTTTAGCTACATGGAAGTCCCCCAGGAGATATTTACTGATTAGAGGAGTACATTTAATGCACACCTGCTTAAAGTATTGTACCATCTGCTGGGCATGGTAGCAGTGTGTACTTCCCCATACCACCCACAGACTGACGGCCTCATAGAGAGGTTTAATCGGACAGACATTAAAGAGAATGGTAAGGAAGGATGTAAAATAAGAGGGTAGAGATTGGGATAGATATCTCCCCTATTTACTTTTCACTTACAGAGAAATCCCTCAAGCATTCACTGGTTTCTCTCCTTTTTCATTATTGAATGGGAGGAACCCAAGGGGGAAACTGGATGTGGTTAAAGAACACTGGGAAGAAGGAAAGGAGGTGGGACATCTTAATGTCGTAGAGTACATGACTCAGTTACACAAATGTCTGGTGAGGTATAACAACTTGGCACACCAGAGCTTAGAATAGAAGCAAGACTTGCAGAAAGAAAGATACAACCAAGGTTTGAAGACTAAAACATTTCAGTCAGGTAACAAAGTGCTGTTACTCCTTTCCTCCACAGAGCACAAAGTACTCATAAAATGGCAAGGCCCCTTCACTATTTTGAGGCAAACAGGAGCAGTGAATTATTAGCTTAGTATGCCAGGAAAGAGACACCCCCAGAACATTTACCATGTGACCCTCCTTAGGAAATGGCATAAGAAGCCTAACCCCTCACTTTATATCCATCCTGAAGTTTTGGAGTCAGAGCTGGAGGTTGCCTATAAAAGGCTAGAGCAGTCAGAACAGTTGGGGGAGATCCAGATAAACCCTGAATTGGAGCCTCAACAATATAAATATTTGCAGGGGGTATTATAAGAATTTGAGCCTATATTCTCAAACATAAAGGGAGGGAAGGAAGGAAGGGCCAAATAATTGTGCACACCATAACTACCATGCAAGACAAGCCCATACACCAAACGCTCTACAGATTGCCAATGAAAGTGAGAGATGAGGTGATTCAGGAAATCAAAAAATGGAGCAGTTAAGCATAATTGTGCCCTCAAAGAGTGCATGGTCTTCACCATTGGTAATAGTGGACAAGAAAGAGGGTGGTATATGTCTATGCCTAGATTTTAGAAAGCTTAACATTGTGTCACTATTTGATGGCTATCCAGTGCCCTGAATAGATGACATCATTGACAGGCTAGGCAATGTACAGTATATCTCCCCCCTTGACCTTACTAAGGGATATTGGAAAATCCTCTTCTCACCTGATTCACAAGATAAAACCACATTTAGCACCCCAATTGGTTTATACCAGTTTGTCACAATGCCATTTGGACTACATGGGGCCCCAGCCACTTTTCAGCATTTTATGGATCACATACTAAGACCACACACTGAGTACTGTGTGACTTATTTGGACAATGTGGTCATATTCAGCTCAGACTGGGAAACCCATATTAGGCATTTGTCCCAGGTATTGTAAGAAATAAAGGAATCAGGAATGACCATTAACCCTGCTAAATGTGCCTAGCAAAGACCAAGACAAGATACCTAGGGTTAATTTTAGGCAACGGACAAGTGAAGCCCGACGTAGAGAAGGTTACAGCAGTAGCAAATAGCCCAATACCTACCATGAAAAAGCATGTGAGATATTTCCTAGGCCTGGCTGGTTATTATCAGAGATTTATTCCTAATTTCTCAGCCATTGCCAGTCCTTAGACTGATCTCACTAAAAAGAGATGCCCCAGTAAGGTTCAGTGGACCCCTATTTGTGATGAGGCTTTTAGGAATATCAAGGCCATTCGATGTACAGCTCCTGTATTGAAAAGCCCTGACTTCAACCAAGTGTTTGAGGTCCAGACCAATGCATCAGAGAATGGTATTGGGGCAGTCTTATCTCAAAAAATAGATGGGAAAGAACATCTGATCATGTACATCAGCAGGAAGCTACATGAGAGAGAAAGAGAGACAGAAGATATGCTACCATAAAAAAAGAATGCTTGATTCTAAAGTGGGCTATTGAGTCTCTGAAATATTACATGTGGGGGTCTGAATTTATGGTTGTAACTGATCCTAGCCCAGGGATATGCCATAGCTTAAGGTTATCGCCCTGTGTTTTAAATAAACATCACACTGAGATTGTGTGTTGAACCTGAAGTTCTGTGTCTGGACCATCTGTTATCCCACAACCACTCCACAATTCTTAGATATATTTATGGGCAATGAACAAATTAAACAATACCACTGATATGTGGTGAGTCTAAATAAGGCATATCGCCAATGGACTCGGTCTCTGACCTATGAATCTTTTAAAGAAAGATCAAATTTCATATAAGATCTATGGCCACCATGACAAAACTACAACCTTTGTTCCCAAACAATTGTCCTCTCTTCATTCCTGTAACTATCATGCCACTTATGAAGCACTTTCTACACATCACTACATGACCTTTCATTACGGCAGTGGCACCATGTGCAGGGGCATTTCTGGGGTCTGAAAATATTAGGAACTTGAGTCCTACCCCTCCCAACTAGTGAAAAACATACAACTAAGGTGGGGGTCAGTTTTGGGAATTGGGAATGTTATGTGGGACTAATGAATAAAGATTCAGGGCTCCAGCCCCTATTGCCCACTCCAAGTGATGCCCCCGACCATGTGTTTATGTGTGTTCTTCTGTGTGAATGTATATGCACTTTAGGAAGGTACTTAAAGAACAGGATATCCCAGGTTTAAATCCTTCCACAGTTGATCACTTTGTGAACTGTGACTGAGCATCTATGTTGACCTTTCCTTCAGTCATTCTAATTGTAAAACTGAGTAGAAACTGGATGCTACTGAAAACAACATATTCCATTTCAATTGGACTTATCTTCGGTAAATAAACTGTGACAATCTTATAGGAGCTATTACGTTTTTTTTACTTGTACTGTGGTTAATAGTTTGTTTGTGCTGTTGCATTGGTAATTACAAATAATTACTTTTATAGTCTATTCAGCTATTTTGTGACCTCCTAATGCCTTCCTGTCAATTGTTCATCATGACTGTCTCCTCCTTTGTCTGCCGTTGTACAATATGCACTGTATGCCTGTTCAGCTTTGGCAGTGAACCTGTAGCTTTTAGTCCTGCCTGCCCAAATGAAACAACTTCCACTGCTGCTACATAAATGCTCCCCATCAGTGCTTTATAGCATGTTGGTCTGATGCACCTGATCTCAAAATTCTACTTATTTTAAATTAAGTGGGATAGTGCTGGAGGTACCTATAATAATTACATTTTGGGAGCAACTTTGCTTTGTCCAGCCACATCAGAATAGTTGCTACTTGACTGCCTGTCAGTATCAGCAATTGTGTCATGGTTGGTGGGTGTACTACTGTGGGTGCCAGCTACATACCAACATAATGGAATTCTCACATTGACCCAAACAGTAGTAGGTATATACATGCATGCACTGATCTTTGGGGTGTTTACTTATTTGGACAATGCTACACACACCTCAGTGCTTTATGTCTCATTACTACTTCTGTCCCAGCTCCAGATATTTGTAGTCAGCAAAATACATCTGGTCTACCATTTTCCATTACCTATCTTTATAATTTACATTGTTTTCATCATTATCTTCTGATGCAATCAGAGGCAAACTCTATAAAAGCAAAGAAGAGTTGGGGTTACCAAAAGGGACAAAATGTTTGCAATGAACATACTGTAAAGGCATAAGATGATTGCATAGGAGGTTGCATTCAAACAATATTAAGTCTTGCTGTATTCTGACATAATGCAGTTAGCCCCAGCACTTGAACTGCCTTGGAGAGGAAAGAGTTAACTCTATGCAGAAGCATAGAACATTGAGCTCGAGCTCAGTTTTCAAACCTTTGCCTGTGGTATTTCCCAGTGTAACCGTCAGATTCTTTACTCTGCCTAACAGTGAAGTCACTCTGGAGATTCCTCTGCTCGGTTCGGTAAAGTTTAAAAAGGGTTTGGTTTAAACCGTTCAATTTGTTATTTTTTTGGATTTCCAGCCTGTAGTAGATAGGTAGTGACTGTGCTTTATTTTGGTAAAAGTGTGGAAATTGTTCTTTTCTTCGGTTTCTTATCAGTCAGTCCGGTTAGGAATCGACCTTATTTCTACTTTGTTTAAAAATTGAATTTTTCTGGGATTAAAGTGGTGTTCCGGTACTGATTGGTTTCAAAAGAACCGGGCCTTTTTCTGGTTCTTTTTCAAAATCCATGACATGGTTTGTAACCGATCGGTTATTTATTACCTGGCTTGAAAGCTGCTATAGGGTAATTCAGTAGGTTGGCCATGTCTGAGAAGAAAACCTATCCCACTGGGTTTCAACACTGTACTGAGCGTGGGGAGGCCTTTGCCAAGGCCGACACCCAACTCATCTGTGTTTATTTTCTGGGGTTTGACCACCTCAAGTCAGACTGCCAAATTTGCAAAAAATTTCCCAATGCCACTCTAAAAAAAAGATTGAGTAGGCTGAAGGAAAGGGAGGATGAGAAGTCCGTAGATCTGGATGGCCAACCCAGTTCAGTTGCGGCTGAACCTGAGGATTTGTCTACTGATCTAGGCAATACCTCCTCGGGCCAAAGGAGAGCTGACCCTGAAGGGCCGGTTCTGTCAAAAAGGAAATGAAATTCTGCCAGTTCGGATCCAGCACCGCATACTTCAACTGCGGATGAAGACAGACAAAGTGTTTAGCATTGTTCAATCGCTATGCCCGGTTCCGTCCGAACCAGTACCACCGGTTAGGCGGCCAGTTCAGTCAGATCCGTCTCCTTCGGATTACGATCCAGATGCTTTTTATGAGGAGTGGGAGGAAGATGAAGACTATCCTGATGATGAAGACGAAGATGACGACCTGGGGGCTCTGGATGTGCCCATTGAACTGGACATCTCCCCAGACAGGCCCACTAATGTCTCCTCTCCCAGGCTTTCTGAGTCTCCTTCACACTTCTTGTCCTACAAGAAGGTGGCCGAAACCCTCCAGCTCCCTATGGTTGAAGCTGCTGAGGAAGAAGAAGAGCCTGATTTTGTGGAAATGATGGACATCCCAGAGTCCAAAAGATTGTCTATCCCTCTTCATAAGTCCTTGGGGAAACAGACACAACAGATTTTACAAACTCCTAACTCATTACCTCCTGTGGATAAAAGAATGGACAGGAGGTATATGTTATCAGGCTCAGGTACAGAGTTCCTTTATACTCATAGCAGCCATGTTGGGGTAGTGCAGGCTGTGACAGGGCAATAATTCCTTTGGCTTCACACCCCCCAGACAAGGACTCCAGGAAAGTTGATGCCATGGCCAAAAAGCAATATTTGGCATCATCTTTGAGACTCAGGCAGGCAAACTATATGGCCTACACAGCCAGGTACCAGAAGTCCAGGTGGGATACTGTTCTGGAACTGGCTAAACAGGCCTCCCTCCAGCTAGCCAAGGAGCTGGAGGAGGTGGCTGTGGATGGAAGTGAGACATCTAAAGTACAATTTCACGCTGCTGTGGACTCCAATGATGTGGCATCAAGAGTCATGGCTACATCTGTGTCTCTCAGAAGACATGCTAGGCTCAGATGTACTAGCCTATCACAGGATACCCAGACTAAGGCTATGGGTTTTCCTGTAGTTGGTAACTCTCTGTTTGGGAAGCAGACAGAGGCTTACATGAAGAAAATGGATGAATACAGGACCACTTACAGGAGTGCACAGGCCAAGGAAAGGCGTGCCACTCCACAAAAGCAGCAGTCCAGAGGCAGGGGCAGGCCTTTTCACAAGCCTTTTTACCAAGCCCAGGCCTCTTCTCCTTTCCCACAAAGGGTTTTTTCCGAGGGAGGGACAGGAGGGGGATGAGCAGGGCTGCTTCTTTCTCCCTGTCTAAGGATCCTGCCAAGCAGGCACCCTCAGGTGTCAGCCCAGGTTGACTCCCCAATCCCAGTAGGAGGCAGGCTGGCTTACTACTTTCAGGCCTGGAAGTCTGTGACCTCAGACAAGTGGGTCTTGGAAGTAGTAAGCCAGGGACTAGCCCTCAGCTTCAAAAGGTTCCCAAAAAGGAGGGCCAGGTCTTTTCCACCTGCATCAATCTCAGAAACCCTTGCCCTTGAGGCAGAGGTTTCCTCTCTCCTGGCTCTCAGAGCCACAGAGAAGGTTTCTACTTAACACAGGGGGAAGAGCCTGTATTCCAGGTACTTCCTTACCCCAAAGAGGTTAGGGAGGCAGTATAGTGCAGTGGTTTAAGGCTCTGAGCTACAAATCTGGTGACATCCAGCAGACCAGACCTGAGTTTGAATCCCACAGCTTCCACTTGCATACTGTGTGACCCTGAGCAAGTCACTTAACTTCCCTGTGCTCCCAGGTCGCTCCTGTAAAAAAGCTTTCAGCTTAGTGTGCTACTCCTGGTTAAACAACTAACAAAAAAAAAAAATAAAACAAGGGAGTGGCGACCCATCCTGGACCTAAGGTATTAGAACAAACACATTTCAAAACCCAAATTCAAAATGGTAACTTTGGGAATAATCCTTCCCTCTTTAAGGCCAGGGGATTGGCTAGCATCCCTGGATCTCAAGGATGCCTACTTCCATATCCCTATCAGGTGCTCCCACAGAAAATACCTCAGGTTCGAGTTGCCTTCAGGCCATTATCAGTTTATGGCCATGCCATTCGGCCTAACATCAACTCTAAGGGTGTTCACAAAGTGCCTTACAGTAGTGATGGCTTACCTCAGAAGACAGGGTCTCACCATTTTTCCATATCTGGACAACTGGCTAATCATAGGCCAGTCATCAGACCAGGTCAGGTTAGCTCTGCAAACCACCCAGGACTGGCTCAGCTCTCTGGGGTTTCTTCTCAATCTTCCAAAATCTGTCTTTGAACCAGTACAACTTCTCACCTTCATAGGGATAGAATTGGATACCATCCAAGCAAAAGATTTCCTTCCCCTGCCAAGGGTGAAGGCCCTAGTAGATCTTGCTTCCTCTTTTTGACCTCAGGTTTCTCGTCCAGCGAGACAGTTCCTCCAACTCCTGGGCCACATGGCAGCCTCCACTGCAGTGGTACAGGGAGCCAGATTTCAGATGAGGGACATTCAGTTCCACCTAAGGTCCTTTTGGTCACAGAGAAAGGTCTCTCTCACCAAACTGATTCCAGTGACTCAGACTCTGGTCCAAGCTCTCCAGTGGTGGCTGGACCAGGACAACCTCAGACAAGGTGTTCCATTTCTCCCTTAAGTCCCATCAGTAGTTCTAACTATGGATGCTTCTCTTCTAGGTTGGGGAGCCCACCTGGGAGCTCTGACAGCTCAAAGGGTCTGGTCTACATAGGATCTCTCCTTCATATCAATCTCTTGGAACTCAGGGCAGTTTTCCTAGCCCTTCAGAGCTTCTCAGATACAGTCAAGGGCAAGGTGGTCCAAGTCAGAATAGACAACACCACCACCACAATGTGGTACATCAACAAGCAGGGAGGCACTCGGTCCACAGCCTTGTGCACAGGAGCCATGAAGCTGTGGTCTCTGGCTTATTCTCTTCAGACTTCCCTGGTAGCAGTTCACCTTTCAGGAAAGGACAATGTACTAACAGATACCCTGAGCAGAATTTCACAGGGACATCATGAATGGTCCCTGGATCTTCACATCCTGAAGGTCATCTTCTCCAGGTGGGGCACTCCAGAGACAGATCTCTTTGCAGTACTGAACAATCATCAGCTTCCTCTGTTTTGATGCAGACCTCCAGTCCTGGGGACGGTATCCCAGGATGCTCTCATTTTGGACTGGAAGGGCAGGTTTCTCTATACTTTCCCTCCCTTCCCTCTGCTGTTCAGAGTTCTGATCAGGATCAGAACTCAACCCTACACACTGATACTAGTGGCTCCAGATTGGGCCAGACAGCCTTGGTATGCTCTACTGCTGTCCTTGACATTGTCACGTCCCCTGTCTCTTCCCAGGAAACACAATCTGCTGTCCTCCTCCCGGAGTGGATCTGCTACCCCAATCTCCAGTCTCTCAACCTCAAGGCCTGGCTCTTGAAGAGTTAGAATATGCAGCACTACATCTCTCTCAAGGAGTTCTGGATATTCTGAAGGTCTCCAGAAAACCTTCCACTAGAAAAACTTACAATTCCAAATGGAAGAGGTTAAGTATTTGGTGTTCTCAGAAAGGCACTGTGCCTGATTCTGCAGACATCTCCACAGCTTTAGATTATCTAGTTCATCTGAATGGTCTAGGCCTTAGTCCTGCCACTCTGAAGGTTCATCTAGCAGCTGTCTCTACATTCTTTCAGCAGGGAAGGGTTCTTCCCTGGCATATCATCCTGTTTTCAGGGAGTTTTTCAAAGGTCTGGTTCATATTAACCCTCCCTTTAGAAAGCCTACTCTGCCTTGGGATCTTAATATCTGCATTGTTCAGCTTATGCAGCCACACTTTGAACCTCTGGCTTCGGCCGAGTTGAAGTACAGTAGAAGCCACTTAAAGGGGACACGGTTAAAAGGGATGTCGGCTTAATTGGGATGATTCCCTTGGCACCGATTTTTGGCTAATGTTATTCAATGGGACCAGCTTCTGTTTAATTGGGATGGTCCTGTCGCTTAATTGGAATGATTATCTAGTCACAGGTGTAGGAAAGGTGCTAAAATTTAATCGCACCTTGTTAAGTGCTTGTTAAGTGCCCTGCATTTAAGATGTTTCACATTCCCACCTGCTTAACATCTCTCTGGAGTGTGTTTAGCATCTCTCTGGAGTATGTTTGGTTTGCAGGATGGCATCTACAAGCAACAACAAAAGAGTCGACCTCTCACTGAGTAAGAAAATAAAAGTTATCGAGGCTTTACAGCTGCCCAACTCCTCTCTCTCAAAAGTTCCTAAGTGAAGCAATGTGATTTTAATTAAAGTTCAGTGTGTTGCTTTCACCAATTAAATAAAGATTAAATCAAGAACCAAACCAAACACACTTTTACAAAAAGGAGCTGTAATCATAAAAAGTACTGGTATCCAGTACTTCTTGATGTTTTGTTTGTTTTCTCTGTTTTGTTCATTACTGTAATGTATGTTTGTGTGTGTGTGTGTGTGTGTATGTGTGTGTGTGTGTGTGTGTGTGTCTCATGAGCAAAGTATTCTCCGGTTGTGATGAAAAAAGGCTGCTTCTGATAAAAGGGACGGCTGCTTATAGGGGACGATAGGGCATCCACGGAGGTGTCCCCTTTAAGAGACTTCTACTGTACTTGACCTGGAAAACTGTGTTCCTGTGCTATTACTTTTGCCAGGTGGATTAGTGAATTACAGGCCCTGTCAGTTGAACCTGACTTCATATCCTTCCATAGGGATAAAGTGGTTCTAAGAACTAATAGGAGGTTCTTGCCCAAAGTGGTATCGTATTTTCATCTGAACCAATCTATATCTCTCCCCGTGTTTTTCACTGACCATTCTTCTTCAGGGGAAACAAGATTACACCATTTGGATGTTAAAAGGGCTCTTAGCTAGTACATAGAGCATACTAAGGCACACAGAAATTATTGTCTTCAATTGTTTCTCACTTATGGTGAAGTGGGGAAAGGTAAGCCTGCCACTAAAAGAACTATTGCCAGATGAATTGTTTCTTGTATACAATTCTGCTATGACAAATTGTGTAGAACACCCCCCTCAGGCCTGAGGGCTCACTCAGCTAGGGGTACAGATGCTACTCTAGCTGCAGCCAGAGATATGCCCTTGTTAGAGATCTGTAAAGCAGCCACCTGGAAAACAGTACATACGTTCACCAAGCATTACTTCCTGGACATCCAGGCTAGGAGTGATGCTAGGTTTGGCACAGCAGTACTGCAGAGCCTGTTCCCAAAGTAGGTTCTCCGTTCCCTCCTCCATAGGGAACTGCTTGGTAGTCCGCATTATGTCAGAATACAGCAAGACTTTGTGTTGGTTGAAGAAAAAATTACTCACCATAGTAATGTTGTTTCTTCTAATGGAGTCTTGCTGTATTCTGACCTCCCCCTGCCTCCCCTCTCAAACCTAGTTTTTGGGAAGTGGGCTGGCAGGTACAGTGTTGCACCTCAGGGGTGTACCTTGTACCCTCCCTCTTAAAGGTGGGGTAGCTGTTATTGTTACTTTTCTTGTGTTTTTATAGTTAAATATTGTCACTACCTTTCCTTCTTGGGTTCTTGACTTGAATCTTTTTGGACCCAAAATGTTCTGCCCTTTGGCTATATCTTTTGAACAATTTCCATAGTATAGTTCTTAGTTAGTTTGCTCATAAGAATTTGATGGTTACACTGGGAAATACCACAGACAGAGGTTTGAAAACCGAGCTCGAGCTCAACGTTCTATGCTTCTGCATATAGTTAGCTCTTTCCCCTCCGGGGCAGTTCAGGTGCTGGGGCTAACTGCATTATGTCAGAATACCACAAGACTCCATTAGAAGAAACAACATTACTATGGTGAGTAATTTTTTCTTTCCTGCCTACACAGTTCACGATGAACTAAGTTGTAGCATTACCAAAATTCATAGCAAAGATTAAAAATGTTTTTCTAAAACAAATATTTTTTTTAAATCATGTCTTTTTATATATCAATATTTGGAAGTTATAGCAACATGATATATCAATGTGTCAACAGAGCTGACTCAAAGTATTCTTTTAAAAATAAAACTAAGCTCCAAACTATAGTGCTTCCAAAGTCAATCCTTTTAAAGACACTGTGAAGATTTTCAGACAGTGTGATGTAGGTGGAATCCTGATATTTGGATGCAGCCAGCACCATGGCAAATGTGTCAAAACCTTTGGATGCAACTTAGGACTCTTGTGCCCTATAGTTAAACCACCTTTTAGATTGCCCATCTTTTCAGTGCAAATCCTAGGAATGCATCAGAATCATGGTAGAGAACACCACAAGGGCTTTGGAACCCCTTATTATATTTTAAAATGTCTAATTTTTAAACCATCAAGGCTAGAAATTTTTTTTTAAATGAAAGCTTGGTATCAGTTTAATTTTTGTGGTTTTATGTGAGAAGGACCACCACGGAAGGGTGACCTGCTGAAGGGCGATGGCAACACAGTGGATGCCGGAATGTCATCCATGCAGGTGGGCGCGCATCACAATGGTGACTACAGCTGCTAAAGAAAAAAGGAAAACGCTACCGCACTAACACGGGGGACTAGGGGACAACAGAGGATGCACCGCGGGCAACCGGTGGTGGGCATGGAGAGATGCACAGACAGAACACATGACAACAGCCAGAGGGGAGTGCAGCAGCACACACACAGAGTGGGAGCAAGGATGCAGGACAACAGCACAAAGGTGCAGAGGGCATGGGGCGGGGGACCCCAGGGATGGAGAATGGAGACACAGGGCAGGCACACACAGGAGGGCCAGGAGGCCATTGGGACATGGGAAGCAGTGGCAGGGCACAGGCATGAATGGATGCATGGGAGACACAGCCACATGCAGGTGGCCAGGTGCAGGTGACTGGCACCCATGGCATGGGGGATCACACATGGGAGGGCTGAGACATGCTGGCAGTGTGGAAAAGCAGTGCATGGACATGGCATGGGGCTGTCAACTGGGGTGTAGGGGCACTGCAACAGCAACCAGGGCACAGCACAGGTGGGTTCACCCTGACGATGGGCGCACATCTGAGCGTGGTGAATGCGCAGCTGAGATGTTGTCAGGAGAGGCTGCATGGGTGAGGATACACAGGTGAACAGGGGTGGTGGATGACACAGGTGTACCATCACAGATGCAGGTGATATGGACTAGACCTGCATTTGAAAGTTGTGTGCAAGGCCCCGTAGGTAGTCCTGCATGCTGCACACACCATACTCCTCAACTGTGGCCTCAATATGGAGTGACAGGTCCCTGTAGGCCTTCTTTGGCTTGGAGGAACCAGCACCAGAGATAAGCTGCTCCATTTGCACTGTGGTGAGACACTGCTCCTCCCAGAGACAGTCCAGGAACCGCCAGATGTTTGGGTGACTGGCACCGAGACGGGTGTTAAAGGCACAGTGCCAGTCCTCCACTGCATTGTTCATCCTCACCAGATCACTGCACGTTGCCTCATACATATTCCACATGGTCACTTGGAATAGTGGGCGATGCCTGGCAGTACATCCCACTGGGCGAATGACCCAGGTGTCCTCCATGTAGTCAAGCAGAGGATGTTGGACAACCTTGTTCACCTGGTAGAAGGGCATGTCCACCAGTTCAGCTTAAGCCAATGCCATGTTGTCCAGTAGCATGAATGCCAGGGTGAGGAGCATGTGGACCTGCAGTGCAAAGTTTGCATTCATAGCATAGCAGTCATGCAGTGCGGCACTGCCCTGCACTTGGCACCACACAGCTTGGCAGAAGTGAAAAGAACCCCCCGCACAACAGTGCCATTGAAAACTGCCGTGAAGGCACTACAGGCAGCACGCTCACAGTCCCTAAGTGCAGACTGCAGCTGTGCACCACACAGTAGCTGATGCAGTTCAGTGAATTTCCTCTTGTATGCACATTCTGTCTGGGTACACATTAGTATGTACACGGAGGGCAAGACAGCACTTGACTGCATGCCGTGGATGGAGTATAGCTGCCCAAATAGTGGTGGCGTGGTGTGAAAGGTGCCATCCAGGAAACAGTCCTGGCACCCAGAAGGTCACACTGCATTGAGAATATGAGCATGCAGTCCCCTGATGGACCACTGTCATATTGGAGAAATGGTGCTCTGCTTCATGTGACCATATATGCCTGGGGCAGGGCAAGCTCAGTCACACTGCCAGACATTGTGGGACAGCCGCTCACAGCCTGGCATGCACACTGCACTGTGCGGTGCAGCAGAGGCACAGCTGGCAGCCTGCCGGTGATGGCATCTGTCAACCTAGCTGTGGCCCACACGATGACCTGTGTTTTACCCTCAAGGCTCATTCGTGCATGCTCCCACATGCCCACCATCACACCATGGACACTGACCTCCCCTGCATCTGGGGCGTGATTGTGTGGATGCCCAGTATGGACTACATGGTCCACAATGGTGTGTGCCCATG
Organism: Neoceratodus forsteri; assembly: GCA_016271365.2. NCBI lineage: Eukaryota > Metazoa > Chordata > Ceratodontiformes > Ceratodontidae > Neoceratodus > Neoceratodus forsteri. Next base: position 14,393,217 of record CM057454.1, read on the forward strand.
CAGGGCAAGCATGCCTGTGGCCCTGCACACACCTCCAGTAAACATTTCCATTCTTCTCCTTGTCCCTGCAGTACATGAAGCCACGGTGGGCAAAGAGTGGTCTCCCCTTTTGGCTGGTGAGGAATGTAGCAGTATCCATTACTCATTGACTGACAGAGTGACAACCTTCTGTCTCACTACATGCCCCTTTATGTATGTGGTGTGTGGTCTCGTGCCTGGCAGCCACACCTACCGACCCACCCTCAGTGCTGACAAAATGATGTGCTGCCTGTGGACACACCCCCTATGCACGTCAGACAGTGCGGATGCAAAACAAAATGACATGGGTGCCTGCTCCATGCTGTGTGGCATGTGCAGCATGGCGGGTTCATATGGCTGCCGTTCCTGCCGGGTGTGCCATGTCTGGTATCACTTCAGAACTGTGGTGCTGTGCTGACTGTGCTGTGGATCCTGATGCCTGCTGCCACTGATGGCCCCAATGTTGCCCGGTTAGTTCTGCTCATATTCCTACCCCTGCTGCAGCATCCTAATGTTTGGATTGTATTACTGCATGTCAGGATGTGGTGCGTGAACCCATGTTGGCTGTGTTGTTGGTATGATTGGCGGCACAGTGCTGGCACATGCCATGAGAGCGGCTTGCCTACAAACTGTCTGCCAGGGCCCTTCACAGCCTAGTAGTTGTCTGTGTGTGCTATGTGGGGGGTGAGGCCTGCAAGCATCAGTGGATCCTGGAGGGGCTAACCATTTGAGGTGTGCAGTGCTGGGGGGGGTTGCTGTGGTGTGAGGGTGCTGTGCTGTGGCATTGGTGCCTGGATGCTTTGTGAGGGCATATGTGTATACGCGCATGAAGAAAAATCGTGGTCACTGTCCTTGTGGGGTCGCCGTATTGCCAGAGTCACCCTATTGGCAGGGTCACCCTACCTGAGGTGGCCATACAAGGGAAGCTGTTCTGCGGGTAGCCCTACCTCAGTAGCTCACATCACAGGCTACAAATTTATGTAGCTCATTGTGCTACATTTTCATATATTGGCACATTCCTATGCATGTCAAAATATATCAATACACCTTTAAAAGTGCAATAATGTATATTGATTTATATTGGCATGTATTGACACATGAACATTGTCTTTATATGGTTAATTAATTATATAACTAGATCCAAGCTTTCATTTAAAAACTATTTAGTTTCTAGCCATAACAATTCCAAAACAAGCATTTGTCAATGCCAAATGTTGTCTTGCTGGCATTGGAATTGGTAGTGCAGAAGTTAGAGAGATGCATAATAGGAATGGCAGTGAAGTATTGAACTGATACTAACCCCACCCCCACCCTGCAGAGACTGACAGGCATTGGGGTGTGCCTTTGGGTCATCAGCCATAATGCTCATGTCATTTCACCTCACCCTACCCTGCAAACACTGTATGCTTGGGAGTGTTCAGGCCTTACACTCACCCCCCCACCCTATCTTCAGATAGTGACCCCTCCCACTCCCCCTCAATACCCCAAGCAGGCCACCGGCTTAGTTGCTCCGTCAGGCTGCCGGCCATGGATGTGAGTGGAGGGTTGTGCCAGTGGTCCACTCGGGGTACTGGAGGGGAGTGGGAGGCACTATCTGATGACAGGGTGGGGGGGAGTAGGGGGTCCACTAGACTCCAGGGAGTCTGGAATTTTTTTTTATTTTTACATATACATACACATGCAAATTTTCTCCCATAAACAATGGAAGGGGTTCCGAAATGAGGAACAAATGTCAAACAGGTGCCTGGTTAAGGTTTTATACAGGGGGACTATAATCTAATGTGATCTACTGATGAAGGATTTATACTATGGAGATTTTAGTTTGGGTAATAAAGCACCCTCACTTAGGTTCTTGGTTGGAACTGCACAACAGTGAAGAAACACAAGACTGGTGGTGTCTACTATAAAGGATTTATTACTGCTGATAAGCAGGCTTACAACCAAACAAACACAGTGGAAAATCACACTGAAGGAGAATATCTGCAATCTTCCTAAAGCTTACCTAGGTAGCAAATTCATCAGGTCTCATCTCTTCTCAGAGAAAAATGCATAATGCAATAGGTATATTTCCGATAACTAGTATAGCAACCAGCAAAAAGATATATAAAACACATACTATTGGACAATTAGGTGTCTGGCTAGCCTGGGAACACTTGCTGATCCAGCTTAAAACTTAGATATCACAAAGAAAGACATGTCTCATAGTCAAGGTCGTCTTACAGGGTCTCACATAATTGCTTGGTAATAGCTATTCTGCACTAAGCTGTAGATGGCAGTGTTGCCTAACTAATGATTATACAATGGTCCAAAGATGATCCCCAGTATTACAATTAGGATTACCATATAATAGCATGATTATATGACAATAAAACATAATAGAACTCAAATCCTGACACTTATGCTTATATGAAAATGGCCTGTGCCCTAAGTATTACTGTCTGTGAAGTAGGGGGCCAATCAGGGGTGCTGGACCATTGATAACAGGATGGGAAATTTGATGTAAATCTCTGCTGGGGGGGGGATTCTTCAGTTTGAACCAGTGATCAGCCAGGGGTGTGGGACCACTAGACACCAGGGATGATGTATTTTTTACTGCTGTAAATAGTTTTCTTGACTAATACCGAAAATTGCAAAATGTCACCCTTGAGAGGTGAATTTCACTGTTTTGTGGGGAAATTTCGCACCTGCAAAATATTTTGTGAAATGCATGAATTTTGTGAAATATTCCACTTAATGAAATGTGTTAATTTTGCACAACACTACTCCAGAGAGTTCTCTACAGACACCATCAGGGCCTATGGGTCAAGTACAGTTATGTATGACTCACAGAGGCAAAGAGGGGTTCCTTCAACTAAAGCTGGAAAATTTCACTATTCAAAAAGACCAATATGGGGCAGAATACATAACTCTGACATTCAATGAGTTTACTAATAATCACGGGGACACAGAACCTAACAGTTAACAATACCAAGGGTACATTTACGAATAGAGATGGGCGAAGTTTGCAAAATTCGCTCTGAAAATTAATCCATGAATTTAGCGCAATTTGTAGAGTGCACATCCATTTTTAAAGTGTGGATTTCCACCTGTGAATGACAGAATTCCACCCCTAATGGTGGAATTTCACCATTCGAGGGTGAAATTGTGCCATTCGTGGACAAAATTATGCTGTTTGTGGTGAAATTTCAGGCAAAGTCACATAGGTGATTTTCAGCCTAATAGAAAAAAATTTGTGGATTGCTCCACAGAGGCAAAGTGGGTGACTTTGCCAGAACTTTGCCAGTAAATTTAAACTTTGCAACATCTTTATTTATGATCTTCCTAACAATCCTCTCCGTTCAGTTGCTTCTTTTATAAAATTCCTAAGTAAACTGCCACCAGAATGTCCTGCCTTCTACTTGCACCCTTGGTGGTTCAAAACTCAGTCATTCAAAAACACCAACATTTGGCATTCAAGAGAGACACTTGGAATACATCACCTGACTAATCTAATGCTCTGACTAAGTAAAGAAGCTGCTCTAAGCAAATGATATATAAACCACAGAGTTTTTGCAACTGGGGTTCATCATGCGGTCTGAGGCAGGAATGGATACTTGCCAGATCATGGCTGTAACAGGTCACCAGTCTGAATCCAGCCTCAGAAGCTACTGGGCTGCATCAGACAAAGAATGACAGAAATGGAGCACCATCTTAGCCACAACTAAATAAGTGCAGTTCCAAACCCTACTAATCCTCAAAAAAATTAACTTCTGATTCTGCAGGCTTCTGCACCATGAGTGCTGCAAGCTCCTCCACACAACGAGGAATAGCCATGCACCAGTAAATCCATTCTTGTAAATATGCAGTTTCGAAAAGTGGCACAAACTTCTGCTTTCTATGAAAGACATGCTGCTCTCCCGGTCCAGTCTTGAAGCACATCACTACCCGAGCAACAACAGGAAACAGCTTCCAATGATATAAGCAGAGCAACCAGTGGCATCACCGTACATCAGCTCTCAAAGACTACCAGCACATCAACCCCATTTGTGCTCCACAATTGCTATATGGAGAAAATGGAGTGCATTAACTTCAGCAAATAAATATGCATTGGACTTTAATTCCAGTTACTTGATCTATTAAAACATGTTTAAATGAAATATTTAACTCAGTTAAAAATGTTCTGTAATTCACTATTTAAAGGTACTGTTTTCTTGGAATATAAAGAAAATAGCAAAAAAAAAGTTAAATTACTTTACATTTTTGAAAATGCACTAACTTGTATGTTATTCATTTCAAAATGTTCTAGCCATTTTATAAGCAGATTACAACACTTTGAGGTGTGGTTTATAGCCTGATAATAGCACTTCCCAGGTGCCAAAGGCACTTGGTGCAGGTGCCTCGTGCCTCAGGCCTCATTATGCACCTGGGATGTTCTGTTATCAGGCTATAAACCACACCTTGTTGTGTCTTATTCCTTACATGATGCATACCACGAAGGGGCTATTACACTTATAAAATGCCTGCAAGCACTGTAGTTTCTTAGGGAGTGAAAATGAGATCCAGCACCTGACCCAGCATTTATAGAGATTTAATGCATGATTTGGTGATATCTGCCAGCCAATGAAATTTCTAGATTTTTCTTTCCATTTCATAAATATATTTAGCTGTTTGCTGTTTACTCACTTATCATGCAGTTCATATATAACCAAAGAAACCTAGAAACAGAATTTGTCAGCAAAAATGGATCACTAGGCCCATCCAATCTGCCCACATGATCCCTGCCTGATCTCAGGCAACCCTCTTTCCTCTTTGCTTATTCACATATATTCTTCTATGTCTATACCATGTATGCTTGGAGCCCCTAACTGTTTTTGCCTCCGCTACATCTGCTGGCAGTCTATTCCAGGTGTCCACCACTCTTTCAGTGAAGTAGTATATCCTCATATCTCTCTTTATCTCCCCTTCCAGCTTTGTTGCATGCCCTCAGGTCCTGGTGCTCTTCCTCCAGTGAAAGAAATTCCTGTCTTGCACCCTGTTCACCACTGTGTGGTACTTATAGGTCTCCTTCATATCCACACTTGCTCTCCTCTTTTCCAGGGTGTACATGTTGAGATCCTTCAATTTCTTATAGGGTATTTGGTGTAATCCCTGCACAATTTTAGTTCCCCTTCTCTTGACTACCTCCAAGCTAACTGGATGCAATCCTCCAGGTGGGGTCTCACCAATGAGTGATACAGTGGCTTCACTACCTCTCTCCTCATGCTGGAGATACATCTCTCATTTTGGGGGGGGGTAATAATTTTTAGCTAGGAAATACACACTGAGTGAAGGCTTATTTTCAGGAGCATCGTGGGAGCACAGAGAAGTTAAGTGACCTGCTCATGGTCACACAGTATGTAAGTGGTGACTGTGGTATTCAAACCCAGATCTCCAGGTTTGCAACTTTGTGCTCTTAACCACTATGCCATATTGCCTCCATCCCAGCATTACATAGACCTTACCCACTAGTTTGTTACACTGCCCTGCTACTTTGAGGTCATCAGACATGATAACCCCAAGGTCTGTTTCCTGCTTAGTGATTGACAGTACCACCCCCATCCTATTTTCAGTTCCTGGGCTCCTATATCTTAGGTGCCTGTTTTTGTACTTACAGGTGTGAATCCCAGCTGCCATGTTTTTGACCAATCCTCGAGTTTCCCAAAATCCCTACGCATTCTCTTCACCCCTTCATGATTGTCCGCCCTGTTACAGATTTTGGTGTCATCTGTAAAAAGGCATAGCTTCCCTTCCGGTTGATCTGCAATGTTACTTATAAAGACATGGAAGAGGACCAGTCACAATAATAAGCCCTGCTGCACCCTGCCAGTCACTCTTCCATCCTTAGAATGAGTGCCATTAACCACCACCTTCTGTCACCTATCCATTAAAAAATCTCTTACCCTGTTCATTGCTTTGGATCCCACCCTTAGGCTGCTCAATTTCTTAATCAGTATCCTGTGCAGTACAGTATCAAAGGTCTTATTAAAGTCAAGATAGGCCACATCCACTGTCCTACCCTGATCTATTTTCCTGGTCACCCAGTAAAAGGAATCAATCAGGTTCATCTGGTTTGACTGCCCCCCAGTGAATCCATGCTACTTTTGGTCTTGCAGCCTACAGGATTCAAGATACTCTACCAACCTTTTTTTAACAGTGTTTCCATTAATTTCCCACCACTGAGGTGAGACTTAGCAGCCTAAAGTTGCTAGCTTCTTCCCTGCTACCACTCTTATGTAGTAGGACCTCACTGGTTCTCTTCCAGTCCTCTAGATCCATACCTGATTCCAGTAAACTGTTGAATAAGGCCATCAGTGGGGCAGCCAGCACTTCCATGAGTTCTTTTAGTACCCTAGGATGTATCCCATCCTGTCCAATAGTCTTGTCCCTTTTCAGAGCTGCAAGTCCCTTGAGGACACTCTGAAAATGGACTTGAGTCTGCCTCACTTCTTTGATCCTGCTGCTCTCTCATGGTCCGTACCCCTCCCTCCACTGTGTAGACTGGGCAGAAGTACCTGTTTAGGATGCTAGCTTGTTCTTGGTCCCCTTTAGCTCAGTCTCCCTCTGACAGCCTCCTTATCCTCAATATTCCTCCCCATGCTTTCCTCGTCTCACTTATGTACCTTAAGAAAGTCTTATTCTCATTTGCTACCCTATTGGTTCTCCTTTCCTCTGTATGTGCCATTGTCCCTTCACTGCCTAACCTGCTTTCCTCTATTTTACCTGGTACACTTCTCTGTCTTTCTCCCTCTGTGTTTCCTTATACATTCTGAATGCCACTCTTTTCTTCTTCACCACAGTGCCTACTTCCCTAAAGTAAAATAATGGTTTCTTTTTCCTTTTGCTTTTAGTCATTTCCTTCTTATAGAAGTTGTTGCCCCAATTATGACCCCCCCTCTTATTTTTCTGCACTGTTCCTTTACCCCTCCCTGGCAATCCCCCCCACACTTGGTAATCTCTGAGGCAGACTCCCATTTCTTTAAAATCCACCCTCCTAAAGTACAGGACCTGGCTGGCAGTATAGCCTAGAGGTTAGAGGAATGAGGTGTGAACGAGCTTGATACATCCAGCAGACCAGAACTGAGTTTGATTCTCACAACCTCCACTTGCATACTGTGTGACTCTGAGCAAGTCTCTTAACCGCCCAGTGCTCCCAGGTCACCATTGAAAACAGGTACTTGTGCCTAGTGGGCCTTACCTGGTTACCAAAGACCAAGAAAAAAAAATCCTTGTGTGGTTTGCCTCTGCTCCTGTCTTAATGTTAAATCACACTGTACGGTGATCAGTAGTACCTATGGGACTGCCCACTGTAATATCTGCAATGATGTCTTTATTTATAAGCACCATGTCCAGCACAGTCCCATCTCTAGTGGGTTCATTGACTAGCCGCCTGAGAAAATCCCCTTCTAGGGAATCAAGGATGACCATACTCCATGCAAAAGCTGCAACTGGAAGGTTTCAGTTCACATCTGGCAAATTGAAGTCACCAGCTAGCAACACTTCCCCCTTATTTGGCATCCTGATTATGTCTTCCCTGTGAGCTTTATCCAGCTTCTTTCCCTGTGCTGGGGGGGGGGGAGGTCTGTATACAACCCTTGTGTGGTTACTGGCCATGACTTCTGTTCCCAGAATGAGTCACAACACCTCCAACCTTTCCTTTTCCTCCAACTGCCCTTGTATTTCCATAGTCTTGATTCCCTTCCTCACATATAGTACAACCCCATCTCCCTTCCCTGCTTTTTCTAAACAGGGAGTAGCCTGGTATGACCATAATCCAGTCATAACTGTCAGTACATCATGACTCTCATATGGCTACAAAATCCTGGCTAGCCTTCTCCATGATGGTCTCCAGGCCTGGAATTTTATTTCCCAAACTCCTTGCCTTGGTGCGCATGGATCTCCACACCTTACTCCCTTCCTGCCTGCCTCCCTGCTTTCTTTCCCTCTCCTGCCTGTGCTGCTCCCAGAAGCTCCCCCTAAAATTCTTCTTCCATTATTAACCTTTTTCCTGTCTCTTACTCCTCTCTTCTTGCATTCTTGATTTATACCCCCTTGTCCTCTGCCTTATCTGCATCCATTTCTTCTTGTACCCCTGCATTGAGGGAGCTTTCTCCCCTTGGGCCATTCCTCCTTGTTGCTTAATCATGTATGATGGGAAATATTTGCCTCCCTTGGTATCATAACCTCTCCCTAGCAAGTTTAAATGCTCATTCAAGTAACTTTTAAACCTCCTGCTGAGGGCTATAATCTCCCTCTTGGAAGGATGCTGGACATCTCCCTTATAGAGGATCATATCCTCCCAGGCTGGCCTCCAGTCTCCAATGTAGCTGAATCTCTCCTTCCTGCACCATGCCTTCAACTAATTGTTAAAATCACTAGTGTGGAGTGCCTTTTCATCTTCCCAGTCATACATAAGTAACTCCTTAGCATGTGACACCATGTGTGCTACCCGCTAAAGGCCCCTCCCAAGCTCCCTGAAGTTACCCTGCACTACCGCTACCTTATCCCTTGCTAGGTCATTTTCACCTAGGTGGACAATGACATCTAGCTCTCTACCATCTTCTGCTACCTTAGCGATCCTCTGGATCTGCTCACCATCCCTGCAAGCTGAACCACCAGGGAGGTACGTCACCTCCCTTTCCCTTCCACCACTTTCTGCCAAGTCTGTCTGCTAGCAATTGAGTCCCCTACCAGAAGCTGCTTCTTTCTCAGCTGCAGACCTCTTGTCTCTCCTTGGAGTCTCACCTTCTGAGCAGTGTTGGAATTACAGTGGTGCTTGCCAGGGTGCAGCCCCTCTAGCACTAATGTGAGTCCTGGTAGCTCACACATCACTGTCATTGACTTACAATGGAAAGGGGGGCTCAGCAGGCTGTTGGTTAACTAGGATCTGCAGCTTATCCAATAGGTAGGGAAATGGGCAGACTAGATGAGCCAAGTTTTCCTTATCTGCCGTCAAAGTTTATGTTTTGATGTTTCTATGATCATTATGGCCACCCCTGGCTCCTGAAGCTCATAAAGTGTATTTCCAACACTGCTACTGACGATTCCCACATCCTTCTTTCTCACCAATGTGGGTGCTTCCTCCTGGCTGCTCCATCCTGCCAGTACAGCAAATGAATTTTGCAGTGATACAGGCTGAAAAGTATGTATACCCTACCTGCTCCTCCACCATCCCAGAGCCCACCAAGGTCTATATGTTCTGCCTCTGCCTATGCATCCTCTGGGGGAGTGTCAGTAGGATTGTGGCCCATGGGTGGAGAAAAAGGTTTTCTGCACCCCTGCCAGTTTGATCCAGAGTTCAGTCACCTCTGTCATCCACCGAGAGAGGTGAGTGCAAATGGGGCAGCACCTAAGTCTTCAGAATGTGTCCTGAAAGAGTGTAGTTCCACACATGTTACACTGCATCACTCCCATGCTCTTTCATTCTTTTAACATTTTTTGTCTGTTAAACCTTCCCTGCTCCCTACCACTTCCTTTCTATGCATGTTTACTACGTACTTCTGCCCTTTCCTTTACTTAAATGTATTTATTATCCTACCCTAGGTAGGGCATCTCCTACTTTCCCTTCTACTAATAGTTACCATTTCCTGAGGTCAACTGTCTCTTACCCCTCAGTTGTCACCCCACTTTCTGTAGTTACTTAACCTTATGCTGTGTGATTCAGTATATCTGTACCCATTACTGTATTTTCTCCAACCTTGGTCTGGTTTCTCTCCTGCAGAGTTTTCTGTGGACTGTGGTCGATTTGCTGACACCTGCATTCACCTTAATATAGCTGTTCCACTCCTGTTGTGTCCCACTCATGCACTGGGACATGAGTATGCTGGGACATACTTGGTATATGTGAATTTAAAATGGCTCCCTTGCTACCTGGATGACTGTGATTGTTTCTAACCAGTCACATGATGCTGTCACACCAACCAATCTCCCAATTTACTTCCTCTTCCCTCCAGTCCCATAGAACACCCTCTGATCAGAAAAACAGCAGCAAAAGCTATAGGCCACACTTTAGACAGCAGCAAGTGTTGGTGCTTATCCCTTGGCTGCCTCTGTGTGCCATAAACTAGCTCCACTAAATTTAAAACTTGTTTCCTGTATGGCTGTGATTGGTCTTACCAGTCACATGCTGCCTTCACTCCAGTTGACCCCCTGGTTTACATCTCACATCTGGAATTCCACAGAACAGCATCCGATCAGAAAAGTACTGTAGCAACAGAAACAGAAGGCCAGACTTTAAACAGCAGCAAGTGTTGGTACTTACCTCTCAACCACCTCTGTGTGCCTTAAAATTGCACCAATGAAATTTAAACTTGCTCCATTGCTTCTTGGATGGCTATGATTAGATCTATGCAATTGCATGTTGCTGCCTCTTCAGCTGACTGCCAGTTTACTTCCTCTCCCATCCAGTACCATAGACCACACTCTGATCAGAAAAATGGCAGCAAAAAGCAGCTGACCACACTTTAAACAGCAGCAAGTGTTGCCACTTACACCTCTGCCACCTCTGTGTACTGTAAACTAGCTCTGCTTTCATGTAAAATTGCTCACTTTCTTCTTGAACAGCTGTAGTGGGTTCTAACCAGTCACGTGCTGTCAGCACTCTAGCTGACCTCCTGGTTTACTACTTCTACCCTCTGGTCCCACAAGAGTACCCTTTGATCAGAAAAACTACTGCAAAAGTAGTAGACCACACTCTAAACAGCAGCAACTGTTGGCACTTACCCCTCTACTGTCTTTGTGGTCACTGTGTCATCAACTGTTCCATCATCAGTTCCATGATTATTCTGTGTTGTAATCAATATTTTCATGAGGAGGTTTAATCAAGTCCAATAGAAGTAACCTCTGATTTCAGTGATTGAGAGTCATCATGATGACAAATCCTGTTCATGCCTAAAATGAGGGGTCCTTTGAGAACATTTGATATTTTTACCTTAAGAGACCATTCTCTTCCGTCTACAATAGCAATATCAATTTTGACTTCCACAGTTTGATGGACAACTGCTGGGTCTTGACTTTTGAATGTTTTATTGTGTATACAGTTACCACTCCAAGGGAAGTCTCTTTTCCCATATGCTTTGGAGGTTATCTTATGATGAATGTAGACATTGTTGTCCATGCATGGTGATTAATAATGTATTGTTCGACACTCACAGTACAGACCCAATTGGTGATACGAGGACATGGGTATCATGTGCGGGCAGTGTGTTGTGTGCTTGTGTTTCTAGAGCCTTGCGTCACCATGATCTTCAGAAAAGGGAAGACTTTGGTGAAGAAGGGAACAGCTGAGTCACTGGAAATACAGCTGTGGACCCTGCTCATGCTGAAGTGAAAGATGTAGTTTGATACTTGCTTTGAGAATTTAGATGGGCATGGCTCATCGGTGCCTCTGGTAGAGCCGGTGCCCCCTACAGAGCTGGTTTCTCATCCAAAGAAGCCAACAGGCCCATGGAAGCCACAGGCATGGAAGCCTACAGCCCACATGCAGGGCACGCTGGTTAAATGTAAGCCAGATTTTGTCAATTAGATTCCTGAGCAAATGAGGACTTTTTAAGCTGGGGCCATTGGAGGGAATAGTGAGGAGCACACTGCCATCAAAATGGCCAAGACTGATAAAAGGGTCTGGGTTCCCATTGGTTGTACCAGGCCTGGTAGCACCCCAGCACCCCGAACCCCAACTAAAGGCTCCACAGGAAATGTTGGCTGCACTGGCAAGCACACTGTTTGACATGGGGACACCCCTCATGTCCCCTTCTCTGTATCCAGGAGTCCAGTCAATGGCTCTGCTGCTTAACCCTGTACCTTTGCCAGTGGCAAGGAAACACAAAAGCTGCATGCTGCATGGAAGTGAGTGCAGCAGTACAAAATGGCTAGATACTTTCAAAATACACAGAAAGTACAACACATACTAAAGATAGTGCAAAGTGAATTACTTTTTTGCATCCAGAACAGCATAAATTCTCCCATGCTTTGAGGACCCTCTGCCTCTTCATCTGGTATATGCACTATACTTTCTGTGTGCTGTTGACTTCTTCCAAATGGCTTCTCCTCTGCTGATGGATCCAACAGCCCTGCTTCTTATCCCTCTTGCACTGTCACAGCTTCTGATGGCACCCTTGATTCCTCTGCTAGCCCCTCCTCCTGGCCCAGTGCTCCCCTCATTGTTCCTGTACAGCAAGTGAGTCCCCCAGTCCCTATCCTCACCCCATAGAATCATCATCAGCAGTCGAACAGACTCTTGACAAAGAACTAATATTTATCATGGTGCAAGCCTCCACTGGGGACATCCCCGGTGACCCCACAGGGCCTGCCTCCAGCAGCACACAGTGTTGTGGTGATGCCCATGACTCTGGCTCCTCCTCCAGCCGCCTCCACTAATTACATGAGTGTGGCAGAGACAGTTGGGTCCCACCTGACAGGAAAAATGCACCTGCAGTTCAGGAATTGGGAATATGTTGACATATTTTCACTTTTGAACAAGTTAATGCAGCTAGGTAGAAGGATGACTGGGAGGGGGAGCTGGAATGGAGGATACACATCCATCATAAATAGGGTAACTCATCAGTGGCTTTTGTAATATTTATCAGTGCCATTTGCCAGGCCTCTCCTGAAAAATTTGTAGGCCTGTGTAACTATTACTGGCAATTATGGACACTAAAGAAACATCAAGTCCGAAACTACATTGCCAAAGCCAGCAGCAAATTTAGAACAAGCAATGACACACTTGACCTCAAGCTACTGGCCCTAACGCTTGAAGAGGTACTTGGGCCCCTCACCAAGATCTTTAATCTCTCTCTTTCCTCTAGCCAATTCCCAGACAAATGGAAAATGGCTACTGTTACCACGATTCACAAAGGTGGTGATATGGCTGACCATGCGAACTTCCGCCCTATCGCCATTCTGCCTTCCCTATCGAAGGCACTGGAACATATAGTAGCGGACCAACTTACCGAGCATCTGGACAATTATAATATTCTCTGTAAACAGCAACATGGCTTTAGAAAAGGTCATAGCACATCCTCTGCCTTACGTGAATTTACCAGCTCCATTCACAGCTCCCTCAACAATGGACAACTAACTGGTGCTATTTTCATCGGCCTGGCCAAAGCCTTCGATACTGTCCACCACTGCCTCCTGCTGAGCCAACTAAAAAATGCTGGTCTCTCCAATGATTCAATCTCTTGGTTCAAAAGCTATCTTGAAAACTGCTCCCAGCGTGTACAAATTGGAGATGTGCACTCTGATTCCAAACCTGTACTCTCTGGAGTCCTCCAGGGTTCAATACTGGGCCCCCTATTCTTCAGCCTATTCCTTAACACCCTACCGGACTCCTGCACTGAACATATCACCCTGTATGCCGATGATGCAGTAATCCTTGCCACACACCAGGACCCAAAGAAATTGCAAGAAAATCTCCAACTCAGCTTTTCTCAATTGAGAAGTGGCTCACAAAGCACAAACTGATCCTTAATCAAAAAAAAACAAAGTCCATGATCTTCAGCAGCTCCCATAATAAACATAAGCACTTCCAACTCTCCATTATCACCAGATAAGGTGCCACACTGGAACAGGTCAAAAACATTAAATACCTCGGGATCACCCTTGACCCTCCCTTCTCCTACACTGCCCACATCGACCATGTCGCCAAAGCCGCTAACTCCTGGCTAGGTCTGCTATTCCATCATAGGAAACACCTGACACCCAATGCCCTCGCTGTCGCTGTCCAGAGCTCTATCATATCCATCACTGATTATGGCATTTTCATTTACGGCTCTGCTACAACCACCGCACTCAAACATGTATCCACCGCCCTCAACAAGGCTTGTTGACTTGTCACTAGCTCCCAATGTCTAACTCACATCTGTGACCTCTATTCTCAAACTGGATGGTTGAATCTTGCCAATTGAATAAAACACCAAACTTGTATTACTACTAAGAAAATCTTGCTGGGCCTTGCCCCCCCTGGAGTCTGTGCCCTCATACAACTGAGAATCCACACCAGACATACCAGGGGATCGAAACCTCAGCTTCTGCAAATTCCGCATTGCCACACAACACAAGGCCAAAGATCCTTTGCTTACCGGGCCACTAGTTGGTACAACAGTCTTCCCAGCAACATCTCATCCTCACTATCACTCAGTACTTTTAAGACTCGTCTCCGCCTAAAACTCACTGCCTCCAACCTCTGTAACTGTTGTGGCTAAACATGTCTTTTGGTTCCATAGCTGAAGATGTCCTTTTAGATCCACATCTACTCCTGCACTTTGCCAGCACCCCTCCCCCATTTTCACCTCCCCCGCTGGCCCATGACAAATGCCACCCGGCTGAACTACCTCTATTCTTATCCGCCTTCCACCTCTCCTCTCTCTGTCCCCTCCAACCTACCTCACCTTTTCTCCCATCCCCTTAGTCTCCCTGATTTCACCCTCTTCCTTTCCCTTTCCCCTTCCCAAAGTTTCACCTTATCGTTCTTTTTTTATCTACAAGACTATGTGTTTTTTTTTTAATTTATAAACTGTTATCTTTGCTTATGATTGTCTCAATTATACCAATGAAGTGGAACCTTTGTAAAAGAGCCTCAGCTCAAAGGTATTTGTAATCCTAGAACAAATAAATAAATACATAAATAATAAATATGCATGCACAAGAGAGGTTCTGGGTGACTGGAATATAATGAAAGTTTCATCAGAGGATGCAGGATGATGCTGCCAAGGATTGGGGCATGGCTCATTTTATGGAGATCAAGCATGGTGGCAAGGATCAGCACACAATGACTTTCCCATAAGACTGGCCCCAGCATTGCTGCTAAAAATACAGTACAACTGGGTGGGGGGGTACAAAGAGAAGTCATGCAAGTATAAACACGAGTGCATGGTTTGCAGTCACTCACATCTATTCATGTAGTGTAAGGTGTCTAGGTTGACTTTTTGGCCCTTTTGGTGGAATCATCCCAGGCCTTTTAATTCCAGTAAGGGTGGAGCAGCTTAGACCTTGGCTCGACTGCTAACCAGATCAGTTTCCACTCAGTCCCTGGTGGTGATTTTTTCCAAGGCTTTCAGGATCTCATACGATGGCCCACATAGGGGGTATAAAGTGAGCAACTTGAAATCAGCCAGGGACACACCACACCTTGTTCGAGTGGAACTAAAAAAGGAAGTGGCATTGGGGATAGTCAGTGGTCCGTACCTTTCCTCACCTGTATTGGGCCTCCACATATCTCCAGTAGGTTTTCTCCCAAAATGACTCTGGGTGAGTTCAGGATGACAAATTACCCATCTTACATGGAGGGGGATTCTGTCAATGATCATACTGACCTGCTTTTCACATTGGTGTCATATGCATCATTCAGCAGTGTGGTTGATGCAGTGTGAAACATACAGTAGAAACAGATACAATGATGGCAGAAAAAGACCAATGGTCCACCCAGTCTACCCATCCAAAGCTGCAAGAAAGGGTGTCTGGATGGCAGATAGAGATCTCTTAGGAATGAAGTTTGAGGGACAGAACTACATACACAACTGCATGCCAATAGGATGTGCAGTCACCTGTGCAGTGTTTGAATGGTTCAGCACTTTCCTGAACTGGGTAGTGGATGAGAAGGTGGAAAGGCCAGAGATTGTCCACTACCTGGATGACTTCCTGTTTTTTTGGCAAGCTAGGGACTGGGGAATGTGGACACCTGCTAGTTACATTCCAGTACGTGTGCATGGACTTTTGGGTTTCATTGACGCATGACAAGATGGAAAGAACCTGCACCATCCTGTCATTCTTTGGTATAAAGATCAGTTGCTAGGTGATTAAAGTTTTGCCTTCCTCTAGAGATTGTCCAGGTCATTCAGGGGTTGCTGACAAAAGCTGCTGGGCCAAAGAGGATCACCTTGCATAAACTACAGCAGCTTCTTGGTCATCCAACTTTGTGTGCAAGTTATTCCTGTCTGTCAGACCTTCCTCCGGCACATGGCAAAAGCAAGGGCCAGGTGCTACATGCCTCATCACAGGCCCCTGGTAAATAAGAGCATGGGGGGGAGCATTGCAGAGTGACAGGTCATTCTAACCTGCAATAACAGTGTGTCTATTTGGCTAGCAATGACTGCCAGCCATCAGTTGGAGCTCTATGAAACTTCTGAGCATACTTTGGAGCAATATAGTATGCCGCCCAGTGACTGACTTCCTGGACTGAGAGTGATTTAACAAGACAGGTCACACTGTAGGAGTTCTTTCTCATTATTGTATCATTGATGGTTTGGGGAGCCACCTCCATGATAAGGAATGTGATTTTCTTGAGCAACAACATGGGGTGGCCCATACCATCAATAGACAACTGAGGGTGAAGGGTCCACTAGGTGTCCTGATGTGAGTGTTTATATTCAGGTGTTTGCTCTTTAATATTCAGATTAAAGCTGTGTATGTTCCTGGCACTGATAATAGTATTGCTGGTGCTCTGTCTTGTTTTCAGTGGCAGATATTCTGAGAACTGATGCCCACAATGGAGTGACATTCCAGGAAGGTTCTGGCCTTCCTCTGGGTGTTAGTGATCCCAAAATCTGTGAGATTATTGGAAGTCCACATCTCCAGCTCCCAGACAGCCTACAGGAGGAGTGGTGACAACGTCTTGAAAGTCCAGACTATTCAGGAGTGACCAGAGGTGGCAAATATCAGTGGAACAGCAGGGGTGATAATTACAGGACAAATGCACCACTCAGCACAGTGCAGAAAAGCAGCACTAAAAACCAATAAAATGCTGGGGTGTATTGCTAGAGGAATCACCTCCAGGAGGTGGGTGGTGATCCTGTCACTGTAGCCACTGTACAGGTCACTGCTGAGGCCACACCTGGAGTACTGCATGCAGTATTGGCACCCAATCTTAAAGAAAGATGTTAAATTACTACAGGGGGTCCAGTGAAGAGCAACAAGGATGATCCTGGGATTGGAGGACAAGCAGTATGAGGTGAGGCTGAGGGAATTTAACATGTGTTCCCAGGAAGAGAGGAGAGATAAGGGGAATATGATATAGACCTTTAAATATATGAAAGGTATAAACAAGACCGGTACAGAGGGGATCTTTAGGTTAAGGGGGAGGGTGACACTAGGGGACACAGTCTGATGGAAGATTCAGGAGGGAAATGAGGAGGCATTTTTTCATGGAAGGGGTAGTGTCTAAATAGAATGCATTGCCTGAGGAGGTGGTGTTCTGTAAGACAGTGGGCAGTTTTAAAAGGGGATGGGAAAAAGTGAGAGGGAGGGCCAACGTTATGGGGCTAGGGGAGGGAGGAGGGTAGCTGCAATGTAATGAATTGCTAACTGCACACTCGGGCAGACTCAATAGACCATATGGCCTGTATCTGCTGGCAGTTTTGTATGTTTGTATGTTCATATGCAATGCTTTGTCATAGTAAAAAAGGAAGGTTTGACTCCAAGGGTGGCAATTCAGCACCTGTCTGGGATATCTTGGTTTTGCAAGAATGTGGGGCTGGAGAACAATACCAGAACCTTCCAGCTTGTAAAGATGTTGAAGAGCTGGGCTCAGGGGACCCTGAGGCAGACTGATGGGTGGCTCTGAATCATTTCTCCTGAAGTAGATCTGGGATGAGTCATCACACATGCGTTTGTCTCCATTAGAGTCTCATTTATTCCACATGGCCTTCTTGGTGAGCTTCTTTAGCAAATTCATGGTATCTGAATGGATTAAACCTGGCACCCCAAGAGCACTCAACAATGAAGATGTATCCTTAACTCCCAAGGGTGTCTTTCTTTGGCTGCTTGGGAGCAAAACTGATCACTTGGATTTGGAATACTGGTTCAGTGGTAGGCCCCCTGAGGGATCTCCAGGGTACAATAGGATCTGGTAGCAATGGTACAACAGTACATGGCTCAAAAGCTAACAAGTGGGACAGCCTTCTTCCACCACAAGAACAGCACTCTGCTGACATTGTATTGATTCAGGTACATGCTGAACAGATCTGTAGGGAGAGCAGGACAGAAACTGAAGCTGTATTTAATTGTAGTCAGCACCAATGCAAGTTTCAGGGGGCTGACCAACAGCCAAATAGAGGCCCTTGGTAGTTGGAGGTTACAGCCCTCTGATTGATATGTATGTCTTCATTTGATCTATCTTTTTTGTTTTATTAGCAGGTCCATATCTCAAGGCAAAATGGTTTTGGATATGTGGACATTCTTTCGTTCATGGGAAAGCAAGATAGTTAAGGCACTACCCCAGGAATGAGAACCTCTTATTTGATCCAATCAGTGAGCATGAGTGCACTGGATGGACTAGAGTTGTATGCGGTGGTAGGATTTGCTGCCTGGGGCCAATACCAAAGCCTGGCAATGAAGTCTCAGTTATATGCTGGTGATACACCTGCGCATCAAAAAACTTAGGGCTGGATAAATCCCTCTACCTGCTGTGTAAGATGCATGATGGCAGGCAGAAAAGCCCAGCAGTATGGCAACTCAGTTCAAAAAGTCACTGTACAGGTTTTACATAGTGAGAAAAATTATTGTTATTAATAAACACAGTAAAGGTGCCAGCATATCTCACAGTGGGGTACAAAAAATAAGCTCAGTGTTTCATAACCAAGCATGGCGCTTTGTCAAGAGTTAAACACATATTATGGTCGGCTTATATGTGTAGTTTACCCTATTCTAAGCATCTGCAAAATCACAACTGAAATAAATCAACAGGTAAACAATAATTTAACTACAAATTGACAATACATAAAAAAGCAGTACACGTAGTCAATAATAACAGCTATCTATCGGAACACTCATTCAATCACTAATTAAAACTCATTTGAAAATCTTTTTTAGAAGAGCCATTCCTTATTCAGTTCATCACTTCCTTGTGTGTAGGCATTTCTTTTTGCTGCTTGGTTTCAATTATGCAGATTGACAAGATTCCATCTTTAGGATTCCCTGACTTTAGCATCCTGAAATATAGAGAAACAAAAATACATACAATAGGATGAGAATCCAGGACCAAGAAAAACTTTCCAGTAATACAGTACCATTATATAGCACACCAATGTACACAATGTCCAATACTAATGTGTACTAAAAAAAATTGTTGATGATTGAAGTTAATTATATTTCTATTTGACAGCAACCTGTATCAATTTGCATGTACAGGACTGCATCATTTCTTACAACTAAACATAAAAATTTTACAAAAATGGTTATAAATTAAACATATCAATCAATTCTTCAACGATGTGACTTTAGATTAGAATGTCCAAAAGACTTTTCTCTTATGGATCATTAGTCCTGCAGAGCCACCAAGCCAAAAACAAGAACTCAAATGAGCCATAGGGGTAAAACCCCTTTTTAGATAACCAAAGAAAACCCAATAAAGCAGAAAGTTATATCAGAGTGGTTGAATGGGATATAGCAGAGTTACAAAACAAACCCAGTGACAAAAGAGACAAAACCTAATATGACTCTAGGAGTAGGCTTGCAAGATTTGGAAAATGACAGGACAATAATCATCAAACCTACTGATAAGGGCAACTGAATAGTTGTTTGGGAGTACCACAAATATAAGAGAGTAGCTTCAATAAAAATATAGAAACATAGAAATTGATGGTAAATAAGGACCGCTAAGCCCATCTACTCTGCCCATTTTCCCTTCCTACCATAAAAGCCACAGACCCTACTTGATCTCTGGCTTTATCTCCTCGATCTTATTGCTAGGGTTCCCCTTTGCCTGTCCCATGCATGCTTGAATTCCCCCACTGTGTTTGCCCCCACCACCTCTGCTGGGAGTCTTCTGACAGCACAAGATAACAATCCCTAGACTCAGACACTAATTCAGTCTTCTGAGGGAAGATAAGGGATTTAGTGGAGATGGGAATGGATATAAGTTGGATATCGCAAGAAAAAGCAGAAATGATACAAACTGGGAATCCAGAAACACCCATTTTCTGCATTTTACGTTAAATTTGCAAAGATCCTGTTAATCATGTAGAGAAACCTATGGTCTCCAGGACTGGTTCTGTCATGGAACCTGTATCAAAATACATGAACTTTTATATCCAATCAAAAGTCCCCAAAATGTCCGCCTACATACAGGATTCAGGTCACATTGCCCAATTATTGGAAGATTTAAATAATGGGACTTGATCTTATTAGTTTTTTTGACATGAAAGACTTATACACAAGTATCCTCCATGAACAGGATGTAAAGACATTACTAAAAGTGTTATAAAGTAAATGTGAAAGGAAAATATGTGTCCTGTACTGGGATTTGCACCCAGGACCCTGGCATTCCATGCCATACTCTAACCACCTGAGCTATAGAGGAATTCAGGAGATTAGCAGATTCCTTTCTAGGCATTGTGTAAGCCAGCAATGAGGCATGTCAGAGACACAAATTAGCTTCTTTTCTCAGTGCAGTTAGCCACTGTGAGCCAGATCATGAAGGAAATGTGAAAGGAAAATGTGTGCTAGCTGCTGGGATTTGAACCCAGGCCCCTGACATTCTATGCCATGTTCTAACCACCTGAGCTATAGAGGAATTCAGGAGATTAGCAGACCAAGTCATCCCTTTCAGGTGCACACATTCCTTTCCAGGTATTGCGTAAGCCAGCAATGAGGCATGTCAGAGACACAAATCAGCTTCTTTCCTCAGTGCATTTAGCCACTGTGAGGCAAATCATGAAAGAAATGTGAAAGGAAAATGTGAGCCCTCTACTGGGATTTGAACCCAGGTTCCTGGCATTCTGTGCCATGTAGAGGTGGTCAAAAGTGGGGGTTTCTTCCGCATGGAACGTCCGTGAAAATTAGGTAACATTCGTAGAAGTTTCTTAACTTCCACCTCTGACGGAGCGTAAAACTCCCACTAATGTTACAGGTGAAATTTCGTCCTTTTTCATTATTAAAATCCCTGGTGGCTAGTGGTTCCTCCCCCCACCCACCCCACAAGTACATCAACTATCCCTGGCGGCTAGCTGTGCCTCTCCCCACTGGATCACACGCCGCCAGACCTAAAAAAAAAAATACCCCACCCCAGTGGTTACAAATGCAATCCTTCCCCACCCCATCCCAGCCCACAAATGCCCTGGTGGCTAGTGGTCCTTTCCTTCCACCTCACCCAAAGTGTCCAGTTAGTAGTAGTCACCTTCCCATCCTCATCTCTGTCTGTAAAAAATTTGCTTGGTTTAAGCTGGTTCAAAATCAAGAGAGACATCCCTTCCCTCTGCATCCCCGATCTGACCCCAGTCCAGTCCCTGAATAAAAATGATTTCCCTGATGGTCTAGTGCCCCCACCCTAGCAGGTGTCCCACCACCCCACTCTGATCCCCATCCCGAGCCCCAGCGTCTGGACCAGCACAGCCTCCCACTCTTTCCACCACAGCCGGCCCACCCACTGAGCTGTCAATAAATGAGTTTGTTCTTACTGAGTGAGAGGTAACTAATATCCACCAAGTGAGTTCCTAGCAAAATTAGGTGAAACAGTCCTAGAAAGAAACTTGTTTGAGTTTGAAGGTAGGTTTCATGAGCAAATCAAAGGCACTGCCACTGGCAGAACAATGGCTGCAGCATATGCCAATCTTTTTGTACTGTATGGGACTTTGAGAAAGAATATGTGTTAGAAACAGAAGCCTTACAGCATAATATAATCTATTGATAATGCTATATAGATGATATTTTTGTAATCTGGGATGGGTAGCCGAGAGATTAAGGGAATTCCGCAGTTACCTTAATGAGAGAAAAGAATACCTGGGGTAGATTCACAAAACTTTGCTCTGGTGCAGACCTGGTTCTGTGTCAGCAAACTGGGCTGTGCAATGAGCTGGTATTCACAAACACCCAATTTGCATGCTCAAAATGGGTTTGCCGCTGAGTAAAATGTGGAGGGGGCTGCAGTGCAAATGAGGGGGCAGGGATGTGAATATTGTCATTGTTTGATTCACGAAGGGTCCCCTTGCATGAAACAAATATCATTGACTAAGACCTTGCTTTAATCCCACCCAACCTTAGTAGTGGTTGGAGAGGTACTGTGCCCCCCCAACCCCACCAATCGCCGCACGAATATAAGAATTAACTCCTCATAGGTGTTAGTGGTCCCATCCCCCTGATCACTGTTCTGAGCAGATATAAATGTATATACTGTAGATCTTCTCTGGTGGTTAGTGGTCCCTCCCCCCACTGATCATCATCCCGATCACAAATTCTACTCCCTAACCCCAATCTGACTGAACACTGACTCAATATATCCCATGCCCTGGTGTCCAGTGAATACCCCACCTCCTGCAGGTAGTGGCCCACCATGACGCTCCCCCCATCCTGCATCCGAGCCAGTGACCAGCACATTCCTCCTCTTTCCACCACAACTGGCTGTTGACTGAGCTATCAATGAACATGTACTGTATACAATAAACACTCATTGATTGACAGCAGCTGTCTATCTTTAAAGGTGACTGAGTTATAAGCCTCCAAGTGTTTGAACATTTAAAAATTACAGTAAACAACTATGTAGACTAAAAGTCTTTGTCACAATTTGGTACAGTGACTTCACCAAGGCACATACATATGTGTGCCAAGTTTTAGATCTCTAGCTTTAACAGTGACTGAGTTATAAGCCTCCAAATATTCGGACATTTTAAAATAACATTTTGCAATTCTATAAACTGCTGAATTTTAAGTCCCTGTAAGTTTAAAACTAAAGAAAGGAATATCACTAATGTTGTTAGGTTCATTGACCCTAAATATTAGACTTTAAGGCAACCTCTATGGCCCAGCATCAGAGCATCATGCTGCCATACTGAAAACACTGGGTTCAGAACCAAGCCAGGGAAGTTGTGCTGGGAGGCAGGCCATGGCTAAAACTTACAATTTACATAAACGTTACTTCTCTACTTAGCAGTTTCTGTGACTCTTCCAAGAAAGTATCATCCAAGTGTTCAATTATCTAGCTCAAAGGTGGCTAAGCTGTAAGCACAGAAATATTTTCAGAAATTTTCACATGAATATTAAATTAGCAAATTTTGAACCCCTATAACTTCTCCACCCTTTATCCAAATGTTATGCAACCTGACAAGAGTTTAGGGTCCACAACATACAATAAGCATTCTAAACATCAGACCTCTTTCTTTAAGAGAGATTGAGTTATGGCCAATTAATGAATTTCAAACAATTCTCAAAACGTTTGTGAAATTTGGAGGAATTTAACAAGCATTCTGCAAATTCTGAATCTTCTAGTTTTGCCCAGCTGTATTCGGATGCAATGTATGGATCCCAAGTGGCTTTTAAATAGTAAAGTCAAGAAAGTGGGCAGTAGCTTGAGTCAGGGGTTGTTGTGATAATGTCTTCTGAACTGAAATGTGGAATTGTTACATGGACTGTTGTAGATGCACAAGTAATGAAGTGTTTAGATACAGTACTGGAAGATGTCCTTTAAATTTCAATTTTGTGGATGAGTGTGTCCAATAAATGTACCCCAGTGCTTGACCCATCAGATCTACCAGATGAGCCCCAAGTTGTTGCCTGAGACTGCATTATTATTGTTTCTCAGGGAACAATGTTGACAAAACAATCAGAGGAAACCTTCCTGAGTCTATCACTTGCTAGTTCATACCTTCCTTACCAACCTACTCCATGCGCTCGATGGACAACTCTCCACTGGATATCCCCAGATGCAACACTAAGATGGGTGAGTATGCCTTTGTGGTGTCTGGATCAAAACTCTGGAACTGTCTCCCAAAGGAACTGAAACATGTGCAGTCCCACCATATCTTTAAAAATGGCCTCAAAAGCCACCTACAAATCAAGGACAAATGCTCTTGCCCCTATACTATATGGAGTACTGACCTGGTTCTTGTCTCTCCCAAGGCCCCACTAGCACTTCTGGGACTCCCCTATCCCAGCTCATTGCTCCTAGAATCAAGTTGCTGACCACTTACCCTTGACTCCCTATTAGTCCTCTAGGTAATTCTTCCCACCCTCTATTTCATGGTGCCCTCTGTACTTACATGTGTTATTTTTTTCCCTTAAAGTAATGATTGCCTGTTGAATTCCTTGTACTCTCTGTGTATATTCATTGTATACCATGTGTTTATCATGTACCCCATTGTTTTCTGTGCTGTATGCTGTCAGGAACTTCCCTGTTTATAATATGCTGTTTTTGTCTGTAACTCTCCTGGGACGTGTCTGAAAATAGACAATGTTGTTGTTTAGTGCACTTACCCTGTCAACAAAAACTAAATAAATGTACAGGAAGGAATTGAGGCCTCATGTGAAAGAGAAAGGAAGTACTAAAGATCATCACCATACCCAGACCCAATCTCTCAAAGGATAAAAGTTAAAAGTCACACTTATTACATCAGGGGCTTCACCATACCTTCCCTTATTGAAAGAAACAAGACATTTGTAAGCATTTAGATAGGCAACATACAAGGATATATGCTGGTGTAACCACCCAGTCCCCTGGGGTTACTAGAATCCCACCAGTGATAGATATAGGAAGGTTGTGGACAGCTGGTAGAGCGTTTATTAGAAGCTCTCTACAGACCTCTTATTGTTTACCTAGTTATGTTGAGTGAAAAATGAATGAGATCATTTAGAACTCTCACAGCAGCCTGAGCCACAGTGGAATCAGCTGTTTGGGGACAGTGTGGAATGTTCAGACAGGAGTTGTGCAGCAGGAGTCAGAGTGAGCAGCAGTGATCTGAGGGACATGTGCCTGCCAGCCTCTCCAGAGGCTGGGTGAAGGACTCTCTGAGTGGTTTTTGTCACCCCAGATAGTGAGACAACAGCAGTGTCACAGGAAGCAGTGCAGGCCTATAATTCCAGGACCCCAGTGGGTCATTCCAGAGAGGGTGAAATGGCACTGTAGTTTCTGTGGGTCCAAGGGGTGATCCCCTGAGGGGCCAGAAGAGTGTTCAGCTGCCCGGAGAAGAGCCAGACTCTGTCTCAGTGTGAAGCTATAAAAAGTACCAGAAAAGGGAACAGGTGTTTCTTCCAAGATCCAGGTCTGTAACATAAGGACAACCAAAAACCTTGAGTACAGCTACATGGGAATATTTTTTAAGGAGTCATCTGGTGGCGTATGTGCCCTGAGATAAGGCTAGTGTGCACTATTCAGTGCCCTGCATCACCACAAAAATGTGCTGAATTTAAAGTTTAATGTGTGGATGTCTTTGCAATCCCAGTGAGATTGAAGGATCCATTTTGTGTAACCTGGATGGAATGACAGAAACTGTCTGGGGCCAGGGTGGGCAGAACCTCATCTAAAATCAGAGTCAGGGATTAAACTGGTTCATAGAAGGGCACAAGGTTACCCTGTGGATGTTATCTAAGCCCATCAGGTCAGGAGGATATGATTTTTAGGTGTGTGGAACCCCTCACAAAATGACACTTTTGGGAAATGTAATGTTTTGAGGTCCCTGGTAGAGATGCAGCAAATTTAAATTTCACCAGTGAAGTGCCTGCAAAGTGGGCACTTCACATTGTCATTCTACTATGTGGAGTGGCCAATATGAAAGGCTCACTTCACCTTGTAACTATTACTTCGCGTTATCATTCCACCTTAATGCGAAGTAAGGTGAAGTGACAACAATACTGGCAGCCCCCCCCACACACAATAACCAGAATTAATGTGCATCCCCAAAATGCTACTGTCTTGTCTCCAGAAAATTCCCCAGTACTGATGAAGTGAAATGAGAGCGTAACAAGAAATGCAAAGTCTCACAGAATTAATGACGCACTCAGTCATGCACACAGTGGTCACACACAGTCACCAGAATTAATGTGCATCCCCACAATGCTACTGTCTTGTGTCAAGAAAATTCCCCAGTGCTGACGAAGTGAAGTGAGAGCATAACAAGAAATGCAAAGTCTCTGAGAATTAATGGCACACTTAGTCATGCATGCAATGGTCACACACAGTCACCAGAATTAATGTGCATCCCCAAAGTGCTACTAACTTTTGTCCAGAAAATTCCTGATTCCAGATGAAGAGAAATGAGAGCATAAAATAGAAAGAAAAGTCTCCATTTAATTCATGCCACACTCAGTCATACATGCACACACTCCAATAAGAACTGCAGTATGTCCCCTGCTGCTGCTTTTGGAATTTCTTGTAATGCTTCTTGACCTGATTGGGCTGATGCACATTGTCTTGCCAAATGATGTGCTAGAAGGATGACCCGATCATTGAGTTAACTGTCCATGATGGTGTGATAATGCCATTGGTTGCCCAATGTCTGCTGCACTGACCCCTGACATGAAGGATGCCCTCTGTTGTACACTAATACTACCCTTGATAAGTTAAAGTACCTGGCACCATCATGGTTTTCCACAGAACCTGAGTTGACCTTAAATGTTCATATCATATATATATATATATATATATATATATATATATATATATACCATACCTGTGAGGATAAAAAAGGCAAATATTTTCTATATTCATAGGGTGGTCAGACCTACAGTAAGGATATCACATTTATCCTTACTGTAGGTAAATTTATCCACACAGTAGGTAGAGATTGGCTCATTCAGAAAACAATTTGCATATTTAGCTGCAGTAGTAACTGTGCTCAAATGCAAATAACTTTAAAATGATACCATGGTACTATGAGCATGAAAGTTGTTCAGTACAAAAATATCTACAAAATGAGTGGTGTTTCATCTATGGGTAACATTTATTTTTTTATATAAATAGCTGAAAAACAAAAAAAGTGAATTTTTTCACTTTTTCGATGAACAAATATGAATAACTTTAAAAGCATAAAACGTAGATGGTACTGCAAAAGCACGAAAGTTGTTCCAACACACAAATATCTACAAAATGAGTGGTGTTTTATGTATGACTAACTTTTATTTTTTTATATAATAAACAAAAAAAGCAGAAAATGCTATTTTGTTGTACTTTTTCGACAAACAAATGCGAATAACTTTAAAATGAAAAATGATAACATGTTATTATGAGCATGAAAGTTGTTCACCACAAAAATATCTACAAAATGAGTGGTGTTTCATTGATATGTACCTTTTAGTTTTTTTTATAATTAGCAAAGAAACTGCAGCAAATTCAATTTTTTTCACTTTTTGCAACAAACAAATGCATATAATTTTAAAATGAAAAATAGTAGCATGGTACTTTGTGAAAAAAGTTGATCAGGACAAAAATACATACAACATGAGTGGTGTTTCATTTTATAGATTTCTTTTAGATTTGTTATAATCGGCAAAAAATGGCAAGAATTTACTTATTTTTTTTTACTTTTTTGGAGGTATGGCATAAATGGAATACGCAAACCCCCTACCGGAAATATTGTCAATATTTTTTGTTCTCATTCCAGCTGACCCAATAACATCACTCGTGTCTTAAGCCACTTGTGATGTTATCTGAATTGAAATTGGCACTTGAACAAAAATATTGACAATAATTCAAGGAGAAAAGGAGTTCGCATATTCATATATAATATATATATCTATAGATATATAGATATATATATGAATATGAATATATGGGATATGCAATGGAAGCAAAGTGTAATAAATGATTTACCTGCACAAGAGCAGTTTGACCTCGGGTAACCTCATGAGTGGCGTAAGCCACAAATGAGGTGACCAAGGTCAAACTGCTTGAATGCAGATAAAGCATTTATTACGTGAGTTTTCCATTGCATATTCCATTTATACAATTCTTTTGTTTTTGCTTTTGTATGGGGCATTTGTTAGTCAAAAAAGTGAATAAAAATTGAATTTTCTACCATTTTTTGCTGATTATATAAAATCTAAAAAAAAATCTAGAAATGAAACATCTCTCATTTTGTAGATATTTCTATGCTGAACAACTTTTGTGCTCAAAGTACCATATTATCATTTTTTTTGTTTTTAAGTTATTTGCATTTGTTTGATGAAAAAGTGCACATAAATTGAATTTTCTGCTGTTTTTCACTAATTCTGAAAAAACTAAAAAGTATCTATAAATGAAACACTACTCATTTTGTAGATATTTCTGTGCTGAATAAACTTTGTGCTCACAGTACCATACTATCTGTTTTCATTTTAAAGTTATTTACATTTGTTTGCAGACAAAATGAAAAAAAAAATTTCTGCTGTGTTTTTGTGGATTATCAAAAAATCTGAAAGGTATCAATGAATAAAACACCACTCATTTTGTAGATATTTCCATGCTGAACAACTTTCGTGCTCACAGTACCATGCTATCATTTTTCGTTTTAAAGTTATTCGCATTTGAATATGGTTAATACTGCTACTGAGGCCGAACATTCTAAATGACATAAGCACTATATAGATAAATGGCTGATGACATAAGCACTGTGTGGATAAATGGCTGATGATATAAGCACTGTATACATAAATGAAATTTATGTACACCGTTACTCAGATAAATGGATTTATCACACTTTGTTTATCTCTACCCCACGTGTGTGTGTATATATATATATATATATATATATATATATATATATACAAACACACGTAATCATTGTTTTTTTTTGCTTTTTTTTTTGTATCACAGGTCATATAGTTGAACTTGGGGTGTGCATTTCTTGGCTTGATGAGTAATTTTGGTGTTCGAATACTGTCAAGCCAGTGAAGGTAAGTATTTTTTTTTTGGAGGGGGGGCATTATTTTAAAAAAAGTTAAAAAAGATTCATCAATTTGTTGGTCATCTTTACAGGTCTTCAGCGTATCATCAAAACTGAAAAATAAATTAACTGCTGTGATTCATGAAGAACAGGATTTGTCTCGTGATGAGTGTCTGGTGTGACATGACCAATGATAATAAACTGTATGGGAACACAAATACCTATGACTGTACTTCCCTGACCTGTACCACACAAAAGTACCTAATTTGAAAACTCATATCAACGAGTACAATGGTGATTGAAACCGAGACCTGAGATACTACAACACAAGCTTACATGGAACTAACTACAAAAAAAACTTAGTTTTGTGATTCATGAATCGTGATCATGAAGATGAAGAATGCGATTTGTATCGAGAGTGACTCATGATGATCACCTTGACTTAAAAATGCACATCACTGAGTACAATGTTCACGCAGAGATATGCACCACACCAGTACTCTGAAGGGAAGCAAAACAAACAACTGTAACTTAAGTTACAGATGGAGATTGGGCCCTAAAGATATGCAAACGAATAGACAGATTAAGATTGTGCTGCACACTGAAGAGATGCATACACAAAGTTACAACAACATCTAACCAGTGCTCACAAGTCACAAATCCAAATCTGGAAAAGAATATCTTTTGCCGGTTGAGGGGGTAGTGCACGGCAGTAACAGTCCACTACCAGTAAAAGATACCACAAAGCAGGACAAATAATTCATGCAGGTGCAGTAGATAGCAGGTTCACTGCAATTACTCTGTGGCACAATAAAATGTGTCTGATTTGATGGCACGCATCACACATACACACACACACAACACTACAAGTAATATGTAGCAAATTGAAAACTTCAGTGATATAACCAAATCTTTTAAACAAACTGAAAATATGCACTGCTACACCAGAACAATCAGCAAAAAAATTTCAAGAATTACTGAAAATAGTACTGTGTGTACATTAACAGTTATATAAGAAAAATATAACCAAAACAGAAAGACTGCCTTTTTCTCCCAGTTTTAACCTATCTCTACCACAGATACACGCCTCCTCCAAAGCACACTTCAAGTGTCTGTCAGTATACAGACTGAATGTTGTAAATTACCATTCAAAATCCACACACAAACAATAAACACTCGATGATATGAGCACAAGAGGGTTTCCTACAATCGCTGTACTAAATTTTGAGCAAAAAATGGCCCAAAAAGGCTTTTTTAACAGCTTTTAGAGGATTTGAATTGCAGACCTCTGACAGGAAGCTGTCTCCATCTTCCCCTACACACACACTACACAGAACGTAGGCTGTGCAGAACAATGTAGAGCCCATGTGACCTGCAATCCCAGGAATCACTGCATAATTCACCTTGGAGCTCCATAACAAGGCAAAATAATGTGAAGTACATTGATTTCAATGTACTTCATCTTACAATTGGTGGAGAAGTGATTTGGGGAAGGTGGAATAATTCAAAGTGATTGGTTTCAATGGACTTTGCATTCCTCATTATGATGCAAAGTACTCTGCTTCGCAATGTGGATTACTTCACGGATTCCACATTACTCCATGAATCGCTTCGTGGAGTGAATCTTGGCCACTTCGCCCACCACTAGTCCCTGGTACTTAGGGATGGACAGTTCGATCTTTCTGTGTCAGAAAATGTAAGAGATGCCAAACTGTGTTGTTCTGGAAAGGAAAAGAGTACTCGAGTGAACCCTGTATGCACAGTACCAAACCTGGGGGACCACCCCTTTTCTGTTTTCCACCTGTGACAGAATAAATCTGTACTGTATAATCTCATTTCCATTAGTGGACATTACATTGGTGCTTCCTAGTGTGAACTTGTTTATGTGGCCCCCTCAGAATTTAGACCTAGCATAGTCCTAGCACCTCTCTCCCAGAACTCAGAGAAAATATAAATGTTTATTTTGCACCCTAACCCCATGAACTCTTAGATGCTGAGCCAGGTATTCACCCCAGCACCAGGGGTGGTACCTTTGTCATGCAAATTGTGGTTTGGTGCCTTGTCTGGGTACAAGTTGAGGGTGACCCCAGTTGCAATATACCGGTCTTGGCCAGGGTAAGGGTTGCACTGGTATATGCAAGCTACATACACATTTTTAAGTAAGAATTATATGCAAGGAATATGTAAGGACTGTGACATTTTTCCAGCATTAAACACGTTAATGCAAAAAATAATCCTTGTCAATATCATGAGATGCATGAAAAACTGTGTGTGGTATTACTGGATTTCATCATTGCTTTTATATCCTGCAATCTTCTGGCTCTAGAGGAGGGAGTACAACCTGCTGAGCCACTGACACCATGTTGTTCAAGTGTCTTGCAAAAAAGTATATAAACAGATACGCAAGCTATAATCTTGATAATTTTTTTATAATAAAAGTTTTTATTAAGTTTCCAAATTTTCAAAGGCAGAAAAAGATGCACAAAATTATATAGAAACATTGCAACTGATGGCAGATAAGGGCCACTTGGCCAAGCCAGTCTGCCCTTTTTCCATTGTGTTGCCTTTGCTGCAGACCTTTCCAGATCTACAGCACTTTCTCTTCCACCCCTTACCTACCCCTTATGATTCCTTTGTGCTTATCCTAGGCTTTTTTGAATCCCACCACTGTTTTTGCCCCCACTACCTCCACTGGAAGGCTGTTACAGGCATCCACCACCCTCTCTGTGAAGAAGTATTTCCTTACATCTCTTCTGAACTTACCCCCTCCTGCTTTATATTGTGATGCCCTTGTTCTACAGCACCCTTTCCTCAAGAAAATACAGTACCTCCCACTTGTACCTTATTCACCTCTGTGAACTATTTAAAGTTCTTGATCATATCCCCCCTCACCCTTCTCTCCTCCAGGGTGTACATTTAGTTCCTTTAGCCTCTTCTCGTAGGACTTTAGATTTAGACCATGTACCATCTTGGTGGCCCTCCTTTGGATGGCCTTCATCTTGTCTATGTCCTTCCACAGATGAGGTCTCCAAAACCGGACATAGTGCTCCAGGTGGGGTCTTACCAAAGACCTATACAGTGGCAACACCACTTCCCTCTTCCAGCTGGTGATACCCCTACCTATATGACCCAGTATCCAACTAGCTCTCCCAATCACTTTGTCACATTGTCTGGCCACCTTCAGGTCATCCATTATGATTACCCCTAGGTCTCTTTCCTGCTTGGTAGTTGTTACTATCTCTTCCCCCAGTTTTGTACTGCATCCCTGGGTTTCTGTGACCCAAGTGCATTATTTTGCATTTTTTTTTAATTATACCTTAGCTGACAAAATTTTGATCACTCTTCCAGCCATTTTAAATCTCTTTCCATCCTTTGCACCCCAACCCTGGAGGGTCCACTCTGTTGCATATCTTGGTGTCATCCACAAAGAGTCAGACCTTCCCTTCCAGTTCCTCTGCTATGTTGCTAATGAAGACATTGAAGAGGACTGGTCCTGGTACTGATCCCTCTGGTACCCCACTGGTCACTCTCTCCCCCCTCAGAGTGAACTCCATTTGGCACCACCCTCTGCCTCCTATCCTCTAACCAGTTTCTTAAGCAGGTTACCACATCATTGCCCAATCCCATGCTACCCAACTTGTTTACCAGTCTCCTATGTTAAACTGTGTCAAAGATCTTGCTGAAGACCAGGAAGACCATGGCCACCATCCAGCCCTGCTCTAACACCTTGGTTACTCAGATGTATTAGATTTTGTGGCATAACCTCCGCTAATTAAAGCCATGCTGCCTCGGGACCTGCAATCTGTTGGATTCCAGATGTTCCATGATTCTTTCCATTAATAGTGTTTCTATCAGTTTCCCTACTACAGATGTCAGACTGAAAGGCCTGTAATTTCCTGCCTCCTCCTTGCTACCATTTTTGTGAAGTGGGACTATATCTGCTCTTCTCTAGTCCTCCGGGACCACACCAGTCTCTAGTGAACTGTTAAACAAATCTGCCATTGGTTCAGCTAGTACCTCTCTTAGTTCCTTTAGCACTCTTGGATGCACATTGTCTGGCCCCATGGATTTGTCCACCCTCAGATAAGTGAGTATTTTCCCTCTCCTCTCCTCAGAAAAGGGACTGGTGTCCACTCCTCCCTCCAAGCTCTTGGCGCTTATTTCTGATCTCTTCCTTCCCCCTCTACTATAAACACTGAGCAGAAATATTTAAGATGTTTGACTTTTCTTAGTCCTCCTCTGTACAGACCCCCTCCCTCCCTTTTTAACCATACAGTCCTTCCCTTGGTCTTCCTTTTCTAACTATTATATCTGAAAAATGTCTTGTCCCACTTCAATACTGTCCTGGCAATTCTTTCCTCAGCTTACGCCTTTGCACTCCTTACTGCTTTGCCTGCCTCCTTCCATTTCCCCAGATACACTTCCTTGGCCTCCTCTCTCTCGGTCTCATTACACTGTATTTTCTGAATGCCACTGTTTTTTCCCTTACCTTTTCTGCCACTTCCATCAAGAACCATGAAGGTCTTCCCCTCCTTCTGCTTTTGCTTATTTGTCTGATGGACAGGTTTCTTACATTTACTATAATCTCTTGTAATCTGGCCCATTTGCCCTCCACCCCACCATGATATCTCCCCCAACCAGGTCCTCTTGAAGGTCCTCCTCTATCTTTGTAAAGTCAGCCCTTCTGAAATCCAGGACTCCCACCCTGTGTAGCTGGAGTCCATTGTTCTTCTTATATTAAACCACACTGTGTCATGGTCACTGGTCTCCACATGACTTCCCACTCTGATGTCCACAACACTGTCCATGTTTGCAAGTACCAGGTCTAGTATTGCTGCACCCCAAGTGTGTTCACTGACCAGCTGCCTGAAGAATGCACCCTCCAGGGAGTCAAAACAGTCTGCTTCTAGCTGATGCTGCAGCAGGTAGGCTTCACTCTACATCTGGCAGATTAAAGCCCCCTACCAGCCACATCTCCCTTCTTAGCCATTTTGCCTATGTCTTCCAACATTTCTTTGTCAAATATATCTCCTCTGTGTCAGAGGCCTGTATATCATTCCTATCTGAATGGTGGCTCCATTTCCTAACTCAGGGTTGACCCACAACACCTCGCCCCCCCCGAATTCCCTCTACCTCTATCGCTTTGATGTTTTCCATAACATAAAGCACTACTCCCCCACCTTTCCTTCCTATCCTGTCTCTTCAAAACATTGTTTTCCCAGTTATGACCATTTTCCAGTCATGGTTATCACTGCACCATGTTTTGGCAATAGCCATGATATCCAGGTCTGCCTCGCACATGGTGGCCTCCAGGTTTGGTATCTTATTTCCCAGACATCTAGCACTGGCACACATGGCCGACCAGATTTTGTTAGTCCTATTCTTGTCCCTTTCCACATTTCCCAGTTGTTCCCCCTTCCTTTCCTTTTCATGTTGCCTACTTCTTCTCCCCCCCTTCCTCCCATGTTGATCCCTTGCTACCTTGGTTGTCTTTCATTCCAGTGGGAATCTTTTCCCTCAGCATTTCTCTACCCTCCATCACAGTCTGTGCGGGGGGCAGTTTCTGTCACCACTTTGCTTTCTACCACCACCGTTGGCTAGTTTAAATGACCATCAAAGTAACACTTAAACCATCCACTATGGATTACTGTTTCCTTCCTGGATGGATGCATGCCATCTCCTTGGTACAAGCTCTGAGCCCTCCAGGTGAAGCCCTAGTCCCCAATGTAGCCATACCCTCCTCTCTGCACCATTCCTTCAACTATAAATTGACAGTCTTAGTGCAGAGCTCCATCTCCTTCCCCCTGTAGTATACAGGCAGCACTTCTGTAAAGACAACAGTGTGTGTACTACCTGCCTGAGACCCCTTCCCAGCTCCCTAAACTGCTCCTGCTCTGCCCTGTCCCTTCCAGAGCTAGGTCATTCATCCCCAGGTGGACAATGACATCTAGCTCCCCCTTCCTTTCTATTGTCCTCATCATCCACTGAATATGTATTCCATCACTCTGAGCTGATGTGTCAGATAAGCACTTAACCTCCTTTATTATCTCCTCCCCTCAAATTTTCTAGCATAACACACCTAAGGAGTAGTATGTTAATCCAATTCAGATGATAAATGTTCCTAGCTGGGGAACCCTCCCCCTTGGAGATATAACTCTAAGACCAAAGAACACTCAAAGATATATTTGTGCTTTCTGACACCTGTGCCATTCTGGATGCTTTGAGACTGGCCTTTTCCACTTGAATTCCACTATGCCTGCCTACTTTTCCCTGACTGTTTAGGACTGGGGTGTGATTAGTGTGGAAAAAGCTTGCTGGCTTATTGTAGCATGGGCTCCACCCACCTCTAGGTGGCTCCAGTGACTATGACCCATTGGACTTTATTCCGCTTGTGGGGTGGGGGAACTAAGCAGGCTGGTAAAAAGTGCTCTGCAGGAATCTTACAGAAATGTGAGGTTAGGAAACTCCCCCATGTACTGTATATGTAAACTCATCAGTTTTATCCGTGGATACTGCTTGGACCCTTTCATAACTGACTATATTCTCCAGTTTTAATAGCCATTCCTGTACCTCTGGTGCTTCCTTTTCCCTTCAGTACCTTAAAATGTTTCTCTTGGCTGTGACTGGGGCCCCTGCCTACCATTTGGAACTAAAGCTGTGTGGAGTATCCCTAGAATGGTGCCATACATTTAGATTAAGTCCATGCATAACTGGGAATGGAGTCAGTGTGATATTCTGTGAGGTGACTGTCCTGCATATTTATTGGATTTCCTCCCAATATCTGTGTAGTTTAGAGCATGACCAAATCAGATGTGTAATGGTCCATGAATGCATCTCATGTTTCCATTTGTCCTAGCTCATCGGACCCATTTATGTAATTGAGCAGGGGTTCTGAGCCATCTGTATAAAATTTACTGCTGAGTGAATCTATTTTTGGAGTCCTTGATTCCTGAGGCTAAGTGCTTCGAACACCTTTGCCAGGCTTGTGGATGGAGTTTGACAGTGAGCTACTCTTCCTAGCACTCTCTGACACTCTCTGAGGGTTTTGCACCCTGCCTAATGAGTTGAGTTGGAAGTATACTCATCCTGATATCCCCTGTTGTGGAGAACTAGGGTAACGGCAGGGTCAAGGCATGCCTCAGTTGAAGGTATCTCCAGTGATACTGCCTGGGTAAGTCACATTATTCACTAAACTGCTGGAATGATTTTAGAACCGCACTCTCCCCATCTATTAAGTGCCCCAAGTTAAGGATCCCTTTATTTCCCATTCTGACCAGTGAATCGATCCCCCCCACATGTGAAGCAGGTTATTGAGCCATAGAGGAAAGGATAGAGAAGCTTTAGCAAGCTATCCTGTTAGCTGCGTATTGCCAAGCAGTGGTTGGGAATCTGATGCTATTAAACAAATAGAATTTACAGTAGGGCCTCCCAGGACACGGTTTTCACAGATTACCTACCTATGAGGTTAGAGGATCCTCTGATCCTCTGTAGTGACTGACATTTGGTGAATAGTGTGGGCTAACATCTTGAGGTCAAAGCCTGGGAGATAGAATCCACCCTTGTGACTTCCTGAGTCAGTTTTTTGTGGCTTAATCTACGGGTTCCTGTCCCCCAGTAAAATCCCAGCATATCTTTGTGGAGTTTCTTGAACATTTTTGCATCTTTTGGGATATGTATATTATCCAGAATGTATTGTACTCTGTGGACAACCTTCATTTATTATGCATGGGTTTTGCCACAGTGTGTTAGATGGAGGTGGTTCCATCTTGCCATATCTGCATTGATTGCTGTATGCAGTGAATCAAGATTAGTTTTCCACATATGGTTACATTCCACAAGAAACTGATTCCTAGAAACCTAATGTACTCTTGCGCTACTGACATGCCCCATGGATGACTTGGTTGTGCTGATATCGAGCTATGGGAGGGTAAGAGCTTAAATTTAGACACATTAATTTTATAGTCAAACAGTTTGCCATAGGCTGTGATTACATTAAGCAGATGCGGTATGGAGCTCTCTTGTTGAGTGAGGGTCAACATGATATCGTCAGCAAATGCCATCATTTTATGGTCCTCCCCATGATGACTCCTTTTATCTCTGGATGCTGTCTAATAGCTTCTAATAGGGACTCCAGTGTGAGTATGAACCACAGTAGGGAGAGCAGGCATCCCTGCCTAATGCCCCTGCTCACAGGAAATCTGGGTGAGAAAATCCTGCTTGTCATTACTGATGCCTCTGCCCCTTCACAGAGGACCAATATCCTCTGTAAGATACTGGGACCAAACCCAAATCTTTGGAAAGTGTGGAAGAGCAATTTCCACTGTACGTGGTTGAACATCTTTTTGGTTTCTAATGACAGCAGGATCATGAGGGAGTGAGACTGAGATGCCTTCCAGTTGAGGTTGGTTAATCTCCTCATGTTGTCTGTGCTATACCTGCCTAGTATTAACCCTACCTGGTCTGTGTCAATGAGCTGCTGCACAATCCCTTTGACCCATATAGCAGTCAGTTTTGCAAATATTTTGCAATCTACATGGATATGGAAAATGGGTCAGTGGCTGCCACATGCCTGTTTTTTTTCCCCTGGTTTCAGGAGTAAGGAGAGTCACACAGTCCTCATAGAGGGGAATAAGATGCCATGGGTGCAAGCTTCTGTAAGAGCATCCACAAATGAGGCCATGAGGCATTCTCTAAATGTTTCATAAAATTGGTAGGCCATCCCTCCCCCCTCTCCCCCCAGGGCTTTACCCACTGACATGCTGAAGAGGACCTTGGCCAACTATGCCTTACCTTTACAGAAATATGTGTTCTGTGTACATGCAGAATGCTTGCTGCATGCTTGATTGTGCAATGTTTGCATGTGGTTTGCATACATAAAGTGAACCTAAGCGAACCAGGTCTAAAAAGCAAATCGGGTTCACATGCTACAAGTTTGACATGTGAGCAGCAGGTAAGCTGGTGCAAACATCTTCTAAACCCTGTCTGTGTTCAGGTCAATGCAGATTTCTGGGGCTGCCACAGCACCAACTTCTCCCTTTTTCCATTCACTCTCTTACAGCCTTTTGTCTTATAAATTTGGGTGTGAACTCAGGTCTGCAAGATGCAAATGTGGCTGTGTACCTACTGGCCTGGAATCATGGGGCCAGCCTTGAAATGTGAAGTTTTTGATTATCAGCTGGCAGTACAGCCTAAATGTTAAAGCAAAGAGCTGTGAACAAGTTTTGTTCATCTAGCAGAATGGGTTTTGATTCCATCATGCTCTATTTGTATATTGTGTGACCAGAGCAAGTCACTTAACCTCCCTGTGCTCCCAAAACACACCCAGGAACAAACTGTATATGTGTGCCTTTCCTTGACAAAAACAGCAAAAACAATATGAACATGTGTTATGATTCTGAAAATATTATAATCTTTCTCTCCAGATTTGACTTGGAAAAAAAAATAGGACACCATTACTTATTTATTAATTACAAAAACACATGGATAGACAACACAGTTAAAACATGCATAATCTGAAATGCATTATTAAAAGAGTATTTTACTTCTTTAGATGAAGTTAAAAGTGTAACAGTTTCTTATTGAAATACTTTGGATGGAATGGGATTTTCTATCATAAATGAAAAAAAATTAATCTGGTTGATCCTGCTGCCCAAATCCTTCAAGCGTGTCTTCCACTCCTCAGCTATGCTGACTGACTGCAACTTTCCAGAATGCCATTCCCACTGTAATATAAAAAAAAAGAGAGAGACAGGCTGTATATGTGTGTGTGTGTGTGTGTGTGTGGTGTGTGTGGTGTACGTGTGTGTGTCTGTGTGTGTGTGTGTGTGTGTGTGTATCTCTGACAAAAGTGCTGCACTAACTGAACTGTGCTGAAAGGGAAAAAAATAATCACCATTAATTAAATAAATTAGTATACGAGTTGGTGTAAAAATTAGAATTTTGCACACACCATCAGTGTGGGATGCTTTTATAAACCACTCAGACTTTGCCATTGGGTTAATGTAGCATCCCACACCTTGGGTGCGTGTAAAATTATGGTTACACACACACCCTTATATTATTCTATATCTTAAACATGCAGCTCACATTATGCTTTTTTAAACAATGTTGTCCATCCATGTGTTTTTGCAGTTAATAAACAATTACTGGTGTAATTGTAAGAGAAAAGGCTGTAAAAGATGGAACAGAATAAGACAGAAGTTAGTGTTGTGGCAGCCGAAAAAATCTGCACTAACATGAACACAGCCAGGGTTTAGAAATCCTGATACAGTATGGGGCCCCAATACCTGCTGGCACCTCAAAGCCAACCTTGAGATGTGTAGTATTTAATGATCAGCTGGCAGTATAGCCTAGAGGTTAAAGCAATCCTAAAGATGGATTATTTTTACTGACAGTTTGAAATGTAAGGGTAATAACTCACTAGTTTCAATGCACATACAAAACAATTATTATACATGTAGAAAGTATTGTAATAACACCTTAAAACATACTTAATAAAACAGATGATTTCCTATTTAATCTACAGTCCATGGAGGGCCAAGATCCTTGGTGACATCATTTCCTTTCAGGATCCTAAAACATATGGCTATCCCCAGCCCTTAATTACAGACTGATTTACATATGAATAACTGTGGACTGCAAAGACTCACAGATAAACACAATGGCTCACTCAAATTAGCTTCTTATGGTCTTTCAGACATTAAGAAACCCTGTTGATGACTGTTCCCCCTTAAGTCACAAGTGTTACAATAATAAAACTACATGTTGGAAAAAAGTAGTTAATTGTGTACAGTCATTTAATAGTTAGACCCGTACCAGTGTAAGTTGGCAGTAAGGTGCAAGTGTTATAGTAATAAAATGATAAAAATATACTCACTGAAAAATAGAAACATAGAAACATAGAATTTGACTGCAAATAAGGACCGCTTGGCCGACCTAGTCTGCCCATTTCCCTAGCTAATGCATAGGCTGCAGATCCTAGTTAATGAACAGCCTTCTTCCTCCTACCCCCCCACTAGAATTGCCTTATGTCTGTCCTATGCATTCTTGAATTCCTCCACTGTTTTTGAGTCCACTACCTCCTCAGGAAGGCTGTTCCACGTATCCACAACCCTCTCTGTGAAAAAATACCTCCTCACATTACCTTTGAGCTGTCCCCCCATCTTCAAATTGTGCCCCCTTGTTCTTGCACATCTGTTTTTCTGAAAGATTCTACCCTCTTGGACTCTGTTGATTCCCTTGATGTACTTGAAGGTTTCTATCATGTCCCCCTCTCCCTCCTCTCCTTGAGTGTATACATATTAAGCTTCTTTAATCTCTCTTCGTATGTCTTCTGGTGCAGACCCTG
This sequence comes from Neoceratodus forsteri, assembly GCA_016271365.2. Lineage (NCBI taxonomy): Eukaryota > Metazoa > Chordata > Ceratodontiformes > Ceratodontidae > Neoceratodus > Neoceratodus forsteri. The sequence goes on from CM057454.1 coordinate 14,433,156, forward strand.
TACCATTTTAGTTGCCCTCCTCTGGACAGCCTCCATCCTGTCTATGTCCTTGTGGAGATGGGGTCTCCAGAGCTGGACATAGAACTCCAGATGGGGTCTCACCAACTGTCTGTACAAAGGAATAACAACTTCCTGTTTTCTACTGGTGATGCCTCTCCCTATGCATCCCAGTATCCCAAGAGCTCTTCTTACTGCCTTCTGACATTGCTTGCCCACCTTAATGAAATCTGATATGACTACCCCCAGGTCCCTTTCCATTCCTGTAGTTGATATGATCTCACCCCCCCCCATTGTGTACTCTTCCCCTGGATTTTTGTTTCCCAGGTGCATTACTTTGCACTTCTTTGCATTAAATCTAAGCTGCCATATATTTGACCATTCCTCCAACCTTGCCAAGTCCCTTTGCATCCTCTCCACCCCACCTTCTGTATCATCAACCCTGTTGCAGATATTTGTGTCATCTGCAAAGAGACATACTTTTCCTTCAGTCCCTCTGCAATGTCACTTATAAAGATATTAAAGAGGACCGGTCCCAGTACTGAACCCTGTGGTACCCCACTAGTAACTCCCCTTTCTTCAGAGAAAACTCTGTTTACTATTACCCTCTATATCCTGTTGTCCAGCCAATTTTAACACAGGCTACCACCTTGGGACCCACTCCAAGGCTGGCTAACTTTTATATTAATCTTTTGTGTGGGACTGTGTCAAATTCCTTGCTAAAGTCTAGGTAGCCCATGTCCACTGCCCCTTCCTGGTCTACCACATTGGCCACCCAGTCAAAGAAATCTATTAGATGCATCTGACATGACCTTCCCACTGTGAATCCATGCTGCCTTGGGTTCTGTGCCCCACTGGCCTCTAGGAACTCAACAATTCTTTCCTTTAGAAGTGATTCCATAATTTTCCCTACCACTGAGGACAAACTAACAGGTCTGTAGTTTCCTGCCTCTGTCTTGGCAAGGCAAGGCAAATTTTATTTAAAAAGACGCCCATCCTGGAGGCTCTGGGTGTCATACATTAATCAAATAAATAAACACAACACCATACAATCAATAAAATATACAACTCCAAACAATTAAAACCTTATTTTACTACACAATTTGTTTCCTTATTAAAAATTAAACAATATAAGCTTATAAAACATGCTTGCTCCTACTTCTGTGAAGGGGAATCACATCTGCCCTCCTCCAGTCCTCTGGTACTACACCATCATCCCATGATTTGTTAAAAAGGGAGGTCAGTGGTGTCACTAATTCTACCCTTAGTTCTTTTAGAATTCCTGGGTGAATCCCGTCAGGCCCCATTGCTTTGTCCACCTTCAGTTTTAAGAGTTCTTTCAGGACCCTTTCTTCTGAGAATGGACTGGTATCGACCTCCCTATCCAGAGTGCTTCTATTCTTTGATATAAGTGCCCCCCTCTTCTTTTTGTGAATACTGAGCAGGAAGTATTCATTCAGTATCCTGCTTTTCACTGCCATCCTCTGCCCACCCTCCTTCCCCTTTAGTAAGCCTCACTATCCCTTCCTTCATCTTTCTTCACTCCCTAATGCACCTATAAGATGTTTTATCCCCATTCTTAACTGAGTTGGAGATCTTTTCCTCAGTTTGGACTTTTGCTATTCTGACTGCCTTCCCCATTTTCTTCTTCTTTAACTGGTACAGTTCTTTGCTCTGTTCCTTCTGTGTTTCCTTATACTTCCTGAATGCTACCTTTTTCTCCTTAACCTTCCCCACCACCTCTTTTGAGAACCATAGTGTTTTTTCCTTCATTTTGCTTTGTTGATTTGCTTCACACAAAGGTTTGTTGCCTCTGTGATGGTTGTTTTGATTTTTCCCCATTGTTCCTCCACCCCTCCTTCTTGCCAGTTTGCTAGCACTTTTCTGAGGCACTCTCCCATTTTCCCAAAGTCAGCCCTCCTAAGTCCAACATTCTTGCTTTTGTATGGCTCGACTCTATGGCTGTGGTTATTATGTGGACCACACTGTTTTGTGGTCACTTGTTCCCAGATGGCTACCCACTTCTAGATCTGAGATCCTTTTTCCATCCCCATTTGACAGTACCAGGTCTAAGTTTGCTCCCTCCCTAGTGGGTTCCACCACTAGCTGTCGGAGGCATGCCCCCTGCAGGGCATCAAGAATAAACCTGCTTTTTGATGTGGCTACAGCCAAGGTACTCCAGCTAATTTCTGGCATGTTCAGGTGCCCCATCAACAATAACTCCCCTTTTTCTGCCATTCTAAGGATGCCTTCTATCATTTCCTTGTCCATTGCCTCCCCCTGAGATGGGGGTCTGTATACCACCCCGTGTGAATTGTGGTGCCATATCCTGTTTCCAGGGTAACCCACAGTGCCTCCTCTACTCCCTGTTTATCCTTTAGTTCCATTGCTTTGATCCTTCCTTACATAGAGAGCTCCTCCTCCTCTTCTTTTACCCTTCCTGTCTCTCCTGTACATTGTGTATCCTGCTATGTTGACATCCCAGTCATGGTTCTCAGTGTACTATGTTTCTGTGATTGCCATGATATCCAGATGTGCCTTTTCAGTCAAGGCTACTAGTTCAGGGAGCTTGTTACACAGACTACGGCATTGGTACCCATCACCCTCCATTTGTTGATGGCCTTACCCCTTTTAGCCCCATCCCTGTCCTTACTGCCTTTTTCTGCATTTATGCCTGTCCTGCTCCCCACTAACTTCTCTACCTTGGTGTTTACTTCTGAATTCACAGTACTGAAATAATGGAAAAAGTAGTTAATTGTATGGTTTGCTTGAAAGTTGCTTACGGTCAGTTCATTGTTTTGTGGAATGCGATCTGAATGCAGTAAACACCCGTACCAGTGTCAGAAAGTAAAATTCTATTTACGGTCTGCTGTAAGAGTGCAGTGTATAGTTTACTGAATGTACTGACAATGTTTGTACTTGCACTTGCTAGGCTCAAGGCACAATGAAATGCTGTTGTTTGTTTACTTCGTTGACTATTTTAAAAACTCAATAAATTGTTTGAAATGTAATAAAATTACTGATAGATGTATGTTTTACTTTTTTAAAAGCTTTGCTTGAATTTTGGAATAAATTAGTAAATAAAGTAGATTGTTTGTTGCAAAATAATTGTATTAGAATTTTTTTACAAGCTACAGCACAATTCCTAATATTTACCTTAGTCGTAGCACTGCACTTAGTCTTGCACCAGACCATAAATAGAACTTTACTTTCTGACGCTGGTATGGGTGTTAATCGATATCTGAGTACAAATATTATTTTTGACTGTATGGATGATTTTATTGTTGGTTTTTAGCATATGATGTTGCTATGTATTTATTTTATTTATATGTTTTTAACTGGTATTTTATATTGTGGCTTCTGATATGTAAAGCGCCTTGATATTTAGAAAGGCGCTTTAAAAATAAAGTTATTATTATTATTATTTACTGCATTCCGATCGCATTCAGACACTTCCACAATGCAATGAACTGACCGTAAGCAAACTAAGAAGAACTGCAATTAACTACTTTTGTCGGCATTCAGTTAAAAGTACACATATTCCCAAATGTTCTCAATGTTCACCACCAATCAGAATTACTTGTCCACAACTGCTGTTTTGGCTCCCAAACTTTTTGCCTTACAACTGTATTGTACAAGCGTTGAACTCTCGGTGCTATTATGCATCACACTATTGCAGTCTCATGGTACTGACACTAAACCTTACAGCACCCATATCACATGGGTGGTTTTATGTGTGCAGCATGAAAACATTTCATATGATTATTTCTGTAAGGGAAGAAAAGGGTCTTTCTCAACTGAGCGTCTGCTCACCTGTCAAGGTAGGTAAACTGAGAGTAAAAGTGAAAACAGCCATTTCCTCATCAGAGGCGGATTGCTTGGTAGTGTATAACTTAGTATAGAATTCAAAGAAGGCCTTCTTGATGCAGAGTTGGTCTGTCATGAGCCTTCCCTCCTCAGACCTTAAGCTTTGTGTGGATCTTGGATTTCTGCTGCTGCTTTTTTAGCTGATAAGCTAAGAGCCAGCCTGTTTTATTGCACACATCCCAGAAGGCCTGATAGAGTTTGCACAGAGCAAACTTCTTTCTGGTGGAGGTGTAAATTAATTCTGAATTTTGCTCCCAGTATTTGTGCTAGAAACTCTTGGTCTTCTTGGTCCCCACAGTTGGTACTCCTGAATTTTGTTTCTAGGTTTCTAAGGAGGATATCTAACTCTTTAGGCCCTTCTCCTTAGCCTTCTTTACTTTTGAGGCATGCACTGTACACCAGCCCCATATAAAGGCCTTCAACACATGTCATCTTGTGGCTGCTGATGTGTCTGATGGCTTGATGTGTTCCAGGAATTCTACTGTTTCTATTGTTTGTTGCTTAGAAAATACAGGGTCTGAGAGAAAAGCTGTATTGAGCCTCCAGCAGCCACTGCCTGGCCGAGCCAGCAAGGTCAGGTGGCAACCAGACCGGGTTATGATCAGATATGATGCCTAATTCAGTCCTGGCCTCACTGATATTTCCCAGCCACATGCTTGGTATCAGCCACATATCAAGGCTCGAATACACATTGTGTGGGATGGAATAAAATGAGTAGTCCTTGTCTTGTGGATGAATAAGCCTCCGCATATCCATGAGGCCTATTTCTTTTGCCAAATCCTGCAGTGCTAGAGATGCATGGGAACTATTACCCAAAGGGATGACACCTGTCAAGAAGATCATCCATGACTGTGTTCATGTTCCCCCCCCCCCAATCACCTGACCCTTCCCAAATTTGATCAACTTCTGAGTAAGGGCAGTTAAGAAATAAGTGTCTGCTGATTGGGGCCATATACACTGCATATAATGTGAGTGAACGCAGGATTGAAATCTACCTCTTTATGCACCAAAATTACCACCCCCCTGCTCTTTGTGTTATATGAGCAACTAAACACCTGTGCCACCCACCCTGTCTTGAGCTTGTCAGTTTCAGGTTTCAGCAAGTAGGTTTCCTGGAGAAATGCTATTCCAGTGCCCAGCCTTTTGAGATGGTCTAGTATCTTCCTTGTTTTAACTGGCAAATTAATTCCTTTAACATTCCATAGTGTACTCTAATGGGTTTATTCACTATTTTTATTGAACAATCCTTAGTAGGGAGATGTTTTGTGTGCTGTAGGAGGCCTGCCCAGAAAGAGTGTGGTGTACTGTAATGTCCTTGGGCCTATGACCGGAGGGGTTACCCCACCTAAGCTGACAGTCAGCACTGCCTTTAACCACTTAGGCCTGTAAAAGCATGTGTTTAGAGTTGCAATTGAACAAATAGAGTCATATTTATTTATTTATTGAATTTTGTTGACCCGGTAAACCCACTGGGCCTAGAAGTCCCTTTCTATGGGGTGACCAGGGGGAGGGGCATACAGATGGTAAGCAACTGAAATTGAACCAGATTAAGCTGTTCGTGGTATTTTTAGTGAATGGGAGAAATTTGGCCAGGACACCAGGGAAATTCCCCTACTCTTTTTCGATAAGTGTCATGGGATCTTTAGCATCCACCTAAACAACCACCAATCCAGGCAGATGGGACCTCGGTTTAACGTCTCATCCTAAAGACAGCACCTCAAAAGTGCAGCACCCCCCTCATGCTGCACTACAGTGTCAGTATTGGGATATTAACCCAAGTGCCAGGTGTGGAAACTGAACCCACAGCCCTCTGATCTCCCGGCTTCAAAGGTGAGTGTGCTACCTACTGAGCCACTGAACAATATACAATAGAACACAATAAACGAATAATGAACAGTACCAGGGTCACCTGTTTCAAGGGTAGGTTTTAGCAATGTTTAAGCAGCTATCTAAGCAAAGATACCAAAGCATAAAATATTTTGGAATCTGGTTGGTTGATCAGCTGGGAGAGTTAACCCCAAAACCTTCTAACCAGGACCCCGATATGCACTATTAGCATTCTTGTCAGAGAATCTCAAGACAGTAGTCCTGCATCACAACACCTGTACTAGGCTCCTCTTTCTAGCACCCAGTTAGACTAAATTGCTTGACAAGTGGTGTGGTACAGGGTAGTGACACATGGGGGGACAGGCCTTCAGACCCCCCAAGTAAATAAATGTTTCACTGTAACTGAGGTGAACCAATGTGATTCCTATCTTTGATGACCTATTGTGCTGTTCTCCCCATCTTGAGTTCATCAGGTTGGTAATGGCCCTACCTTGATGAGTATCTTTTGTGTTTCCCCCTCAATCCCTGAGACTTGTTCCACCCTCTGGAATACAGATGATGCAACATATCGATGTGCCAATATTGCATCAGGGCATACTAATACTGTATGATGATCTCACTGGTTTTGTCACTATAGTAAGCATATCCCTTCTTCTCTCCTGTAGCTCTTACCTGAACCTGTTCTGATAAGAGATGCCCTGCCCCTCCATAGTCCAAGAGCGAGCTGCATCCCTTGATGGGAGATGGGGTGAGTATCTTTGAGGGGGGGTGGTATGCTCACTGAATGCGTTGTCAGTATGCTGTGTGCTGTGAAACGTCATTTTGGGCCCCAGTGGGGGAAGGATCCCTGGTTACCACATGTGAAACTATATTCTATGGTCATTGTGTCCCTGGTTGAGTTTGACTAGTTATTATTTGCCCTGCTGTTGATTGCCAGAGATGTGCTCTTCATGTCCCCCTTCCTATACATAACTGGGCACTAAACCCTCTTCCCTGCCATACTGTCTGAGGTACTACCTTGTCTAAGTTGTCAAACCTAGCTCCCTGTCTTCCCTGTCAAATATTGACTTGGCATCCCTGCTCTCTAAGGCTCATCCTAATAATGAAGGGTTAGGGAAGTATGATCCATAGGGAAACAGAAATCCATGGTCTTCATATGATCACACAAAGAAGCCAGCAGAAGAAGGCCATTTGGTCTGTCTAGTCTGCTTGAGGCTACTAACTCTACCCCCCCCCTCCTCCCAACATTTCCATCCTCCCTACTGATGATTCTTACCTTCCCCCTACCATCTTCAGCAAGACCATCTCTTCTGGCAGAGCATTCCAAGTGTCCACTACCCTCTCCATGAAGAAGTGCTTCCTGACCCCCCTCCTAAACCTCCCCTTCCAGCTTAAGAATATGCCCACTCCTGCTATGGTTGCCACTTAGCTTAAAGAGACCCTTCTCATCCACCTTATTTATCCCTTTCAGGTACTTGAAGATCTCAATCATGTCCCCTTTTTCTCTCCTGTCCTCCAGGGAGTACATGTTCAGTGCACTGAACCTCTCTTCATATGCCTTACCCTGGTGACCCACTATCATCTTTGTAGCCCTCTTCTGGACCTTATCCAGCAGGTTAATGTCCTTTTTGATATGTGGGCACCAGTACTGAACTCCACACTCTAGATGTGGCCTCACCAGTGACTTGTATAAGGGCAGTATAACTTCCTCTCTCCTACTACTGATCCTCCTATCTGTGCATCCCAGCATCTTGTTTGTCCTTGCTTCTGCTTTCTTGCACTGCTTGGAGTGTTTCAGTTCACTAGTGATCATCACTCCCAGGTCCTTCTCCTCCTCTGATGAAGTACCTGGACTCCACCCAGGTAGTACTCTGTCCTGGGATTCTTGTTTCCAATGTGCATAACTGTGCATTTCTTTTTGCATTGAAGCCAAGCTGCCAATTCCCAAACCACCTCTCCAGCTTTTCCAGATTGTCCTGTAGGTCTTGTATCCTTTCTGCAGTGTCAGCTTTCCACAGAGCTTGGTGTCTTCCATGAATAGGCACATTTTCCCTTATTTCCACCCACAGTGTCATTGATGAAGACATTGAATAACACCAGCCCCATCATCAAGCCCTTTGGGACCCCACTGGTGACCTCTCTGGTGCCAGATAACCCCCCCCCCCACCAACCAGCCTCTAGGTTCTGTGCCTCAGTCAGATTTCAACCCATCTGGTCATCTTTGCTCCAACCCCAAGATCCAGCAGCTTCTTGATCAACCTTTTGTGGGGCACAGAGTCAAAGACTTTGTTAAATCCAGATAGAGGATGTCTACCTCTTAGCCTCTGTCTAATGTCTTAGTGACACAGTCAGAGAAGCCAATCAGATTCATTTGACACAATCTTTCCCATGAACCCATGCTGCCTTGCATCCTGGAGACTATGCTCCTCTAGATATTCTACCAACCTTTCCTTAAGTATGGTCTCCATAAGCTTGCACATGATTGAGGTCAGACTGACTGGTCTGTAATTCTTGGGTCATCCTTGGGACCACTTTTGTGGAGGGGCACCACATATGCTGGTATCCAGTCCTGCAGTACCATGATTAACTCCAGTGAACTCTTCAATAGGCCTCCCAGTAGCCCTGCCAGTTCTGCAGCCACTTCCCTTAGTACCCTTGGATGTACTCTGTCCGAGCCTGGTGATTTGTCTACCTTTAATGCTAGCAGCCCCTCCCTCACTCAATCATCTTCTATCACTAAAGCTATGTTTTCCTCACCCCCCTACTCTTCTCCCTCCTGAAGGCACTGGTCTGTCCTTCTCCCTGGTAAAGGCGGAACTGAAGTATTCATTTAGTACCTCTGCTTCTCCCCCCAATATCCTCCACCCACTCTTCCCTTTCTTAAGCCCAACAATTCTGTCCTTCTTGTCCCTTTTCTCGCTTTTAGCAAAAGAAGGCCTTCTCATCCTTCTTAATTTCTTCTGCTATCTGCAGCTCCTTCTGTGCCTTAGCTCACCTGACTTCCTTACTTGCCTCACTAGCCAACTTAGGTAATTTTCCCTATCCACCTCTCTCTTGATCTACCTGAATTTCCTATAGGCTAACATATTTTTCCTTACTGCCTGGGTGACCCAGGAACTGAACCAGCTTTGTGTTTTGGCCCTTGTGTTCTTCACCCTGAGCATAATGCACCCCTCTGTGGCAACAAGTATTCCTTCCTTAATGATGAACCACCTTTGCTGCACCCCCATATCTGCTCTGATGTCTGCCAGGTGGTTTCTTAGCACTTTGTCCATCTTCCTGAAGTCTGTCCTCCTAAAATCCAACATTTTGGTCTTAGTTGAGATGCTTTTCCTGCCCATATCAAACTGGTACCACACTGTGCTATGGTCACTCCCACCTAGGGGATCTCTGACCATTATTTCCTGTATATGGTCCCCATTTGTGAGCACCAGATCAAGAATATTGCCTCTACTCCTGTTGTTTCTGTGATGCCCTGCATCAAGAACCCACTCTAGTCCTTTCAGAATTGCCTGACTCTTATCACATGTTGTGGACAGTACACTCCAGTCCACCTTGGGCAGGTTGAAGTCCCCCACAATTACCACCTCTCCTTTCCCTGCAGCTTCCAATAATTGTGACTTCAGTCCCCTGTCCCTCTCCTCATCCTGGTTGAGGGTGTCTGTAAACCACTCCCAACCTCACTTTTCTCCCTCTATTGGGCTAGACTGAGTCCACCAGAGGCAGTGGTGAGAGCTGTAACTAGTACCACAGGATGTGGTTTCACCTCTGAGAAATGTTTATGGGACCTTTAAGATGGCCTGCTATGATCAGCTATGAAGAGGTACTGTAGGACAGCAGAGATGAGAAGAAGTCACCGGAGCAGTCACCTTGTCAAGAAGGAGATCAAGCTGGCTCGGAGCTGCCTATGATAACACAGGACAGATCATACAATTTCACTCCTACTGTACCATGCCAGTTGAGGGTTGCATGGGAGGCATGTCACAGCAAGTGGTGTCCACCAATCAGGTGCCAAGGATGTGAACAACCATTTAGGTTTTAGTGCCAACTTCAGAGAACCAGTCTTTTCCCCCTACCACTGTCTCCCAGGCCTAGCCAATCTGTGATCATTGGGAGTCCCCAACCCTGTAGTTTGAGAGGCCTCTAACACCATTGTTTGTAACTTTCCTGACCCTCCAATATGAGGTGCTTCCCAACATCCTGGTAATCTATGTGCCAGCTAGATTTAGGTGTCTGAAGAGAACAATGGACATTCATGCCCTCCACCCCAGCTGTAATGATATTATTGTATTCCTGGCATTCCCTCTACCCACATGCACTGCCCTGGAGAATCCTCTCTTTAATAATGATTTATCGTGCTGCCTCTCTCTCCCAAATCTGCCATGCAGGGGTGGTAGGGGTGTGAGGCAGGTGGGGAGTATCTGATGTAGGCTGCACCTCATGGGCCATTAGCACAGGGCCATCAACCATAGAGTAGAGACAAAGCAATACCTGGCAGATATCTTGAAACATGTAGGGAGAAATTTTAAAACATGAATGCTTGAGTAAGGATACATAATTATAAACATATGAGTCTCTTCAGGGAGGGTTCTGTTGCAAAATAACTTTGTTCTATTTCCATAAGAGGTCAGCCTGTCCTGGAGTGATTTCCAGGAGGTTTGGCCCAGGCCAGACCATACCCAGCAATGTCTTGCTGTGGAATATCATTTGAGGTAGATGCCTCCACCACAGTTTCAGCACATGCTTGATCAGTGGCCTGTCCTTGATGTCCAGATGGCTGAAAATCATGCTATGTTGTATTGTCTTGGCCACCTCTGTTGGGTTAGAGGTTTGTTCATGACCTGGTCACTTGGAAACTGGTTCCCGAGTGAGTTTAGTGAGTCTGAACCATAAGATGAGGAGCCAGATTCTTTGCTGCCATCTTTACCTCCTGTTGTCTGGGAAGAACACATCCTCTTTTTGTCCCTCCTTTGTAACTGCTTGTAACTCATAGTTTGCCAGTTCATGTCAGATGTTTCTCGATGCCTCATCTGATGCTGAGGCAACCTTGGGCCAAGTGGGGTGAAGCTATGGGCAGCGGGCTGTTTCTTGGAGCTATCTCCTGTTGCCTGGTTCTCCAAGAACCTCACCTCATCAGGTCAGTGCCTCTGGATGTAGCATGCTGCCTCAGTAGATGATTAAAAACATGTTGGTTACCCCATTTCTAGTGATCCTCACCTTCACCAGATACCGTAGTTGATAGGGGACCCCAAGTTCCTTTTCAAAATGTAGTTAGTGGTTTTTGTTTTCCATTTTCTCCCCATAACCCAGCCCCCTACCTCAGTCAAGCACACGCATGTGGAGGCATGCATACACCGCATCTCGGGGTACCCACCCATGTGTCGTCCCCATCACCTATGATGACCACCAGGCCTCTACCCAGTGGTAGCAGAACTACAGGGCAGGGCAGTGACCACCCCCCAGGAGAGAAGAGCTACCTTCCAGCTGCTCAATCCTGCTCCAACCCTCCCCCCTGCCCATGCTGCCTCCCAGTTGACCCAAGTCTATCCCCGAACTCGGGTCACTGGCGTGGTGCAAGTTACGGTGTCCAGTGCCTCAGCTCTCAGCACCACTGTGCCGGCTGGCACCCCAAGTTCCTGCAGGGTTTTTCTCATTGCAGTATATTCTTTCTATCTGGCTGCTAATTCAGCTGAGTAATCATAAAATATCAAAATGTGGTGGTCTTTCCAGGACAAAGGGCCCTTCTCTCTCACTGGTGACAAGATCCTTTCTTTTTGTGTTAACCTTAACAGTTTTGCTAGGATTGGCCTGGGTTAACCTTCCGCTTTGAGAAAGGTGCTAGCATTTTGTGGGCCCATTCAGTTTCCAGCTGTGGCCACCATGCATAGTTGAGAATTTATGGTAGTTCCTTTTGCAGAAAAGCAACCATGTCAGATCTCTCCAACCCCTCTAGAAACCCCAGGATCCAAATATTATTTTTGTGACTTTTATGTCCCAAGTCTTCTGCTCTCAGCCACAGTCACCCCATGAGCCATTCAAGCTCCTAGATATGAACCACATGTCATGAATCCTTATCATCAGTGTATCTCTTCCCTCTGTGACTCCCTATCCCTCCCTTCTTTCAAGAGCCAACTTAAGACCATCTCCCCACCCCACTGTACCTGTCCCCTTTCCCCTTCCCTCACTGCTCCTCTCTCTTCCTCCTCCCCTCTTCTTCCCACCTTGTAACATCCACCTCATAATATCTAGTCTCCTTTTACTCACTTTATAGACCTTGTCTCTTCCTGAAATTTTTTAATTATCTAACTTCATTATTTCTGTGCACATGTATGACTCAGATGTCTCCTCAAATACTCCATTTAATACTTTGTATCCTTACTACCTAAACTGTTGTTTTACACCTGTATATTTTTGTATATACCCATCTGTGTGTAAATGTTTCACCCATGTCAGAAGAAGCCAGAAGGGGAAGGAAACATATTCAATTCAGTGCTTTACAGTAACTGGTAATTGATATTTTTCTTTTAAACTTAGATTGTCGGCTTTTAGTGACACTGTAAATTCTTTGCTGTCTTTACTTAGAATTGTTTTTGGGCTGTTGAAAATTTAAAACATAGTGGTGGTGTATTTCTTTGCTGTCTTTAATTGCTGCAAATTTAGTCTTGGCTTGTCTGACTTGCCCTGTAGTTTGGGTGAGGGTGTTAATTGTCTGGCCTCTGACCTCAGCTACGTGATAACTGGAGGTGGGGCTTAGTCAGAGTTGAGGAAGCAAGTGAGTTTTGTTTTCTCAGAAGAAGCCAGAAGGGGAAGGAAACATATTCAATTCAGTGCTTTACAGTAACTGGTAATTGATATTTTTCTTTTAAACTTAGATTGTTGGCTTTCAGTGACACTGTAAATTCTTTGCTGTCTTCACTTAGAATTGTTTTTGGGCTATTGAAAATTTAAAACGTAGTGGTGGTGTATTTCTTTGCTGTCTTTAATTGCTGCAAATTTTCACCTCCCTTCCCCCAACTTTTAATTATATGCCCTGTTAAATCTAATTGACAGGAGCTAAACACAGGGGATAGTAAGGGGTGTAGAGTGGGAGGGGCATAAGGGGGAAGAAGCCCACCCTCAGCACAACAAGTGTTTTGACTCATTTATTTATTTATAGGTTTATTTTCTTTTTTTAAAAAAGTAAAGTATCTGAGGATCAGTGGCAGGATTTTTAGGATAGTAAATTAATAAAAAGGGAACTAAGAGAGCTTCAGTAGCAGACAAGTAGTGGAATTGCAGTATAATGTGGGGAGTGGTGCAATGCAGTGGCTGTGGGTCAGCCATATTCAGGCAGACCTTCTGGACACTGAGGTGCTGCCCTATCTGCATGCATCTCTCTGGACTGTGGGATGAGGTAGCCAGACTCAGAGCAGAAGTAAACTGGGTCAGGAGTACCATCACCCCTATCCAGAGATCACCCAGTCCAATGAAACTGCCTCAAAGGATGCCGAGAACGAGGAGCACTTGGATGACAGTGGGCTCAGGGAGGGTTAGAGCGGTCAGGCAGGAGGCACATCCCAGATCCTATTCCACTCAAGAACTCATATGCCACACTGGCAAATGGGGACAACCACATAGAGGTACCCAGAGAAGTGGAAGGAAAGAATGTGGAGATTGGCCAAGGAGGTGACCTCAGCAGGGAGAGTAGTGGACCCCAGAGGGGGAGGAAGTGAATCCTGGTGGGGGACTCCATCATAAGATGGATCCAGCTAGGAACACAGGAGGGGGAGGACAGGGAGGTGAGGTGCCTACCAGGTGCCACAGCATGGAGTGATGGAAGGAAGATCCTGGGGATCACTGGGAAGGCAAGACGGGAAGGTGAGCTAGATGTCATTATCCACCTAGGTACTAATGACCTGGCAAATGGGAGCCAAAGGAAGTTCAGGAAGAGTTTAGGAAATTGGGGAAGGGTCTCCAGCAAGTAGCTACTTCTGTCACTTTCTCGAAGTACTACCTGTGAGAGGCAAGGGAGAGCATAGGGGTGCATGCACCAGGAACTTTAACTCATGGTTGAAGAACTGGTGCTGTGAGGAAGGGTTTGGATTCATTGGTGACTGGGGACCCACCTGGAGGGATGGATGTTTGTTCAAGCTTGACGGCCTGCATCCATCCTGGAGGGGAATCCAAGCACTCAATGATAAGTTTAAATGCTACATTGACAAGCATTTAAACTAGCAAAGGGGGATGGCAGGCCGGCAAGGAGGGTACCTACTTGCTCAGCCCCCACAGCTAGCAGTGGAACCAGTGAACCGGAGGAGTGGCTATCTCTACAATGCTGTGTGCAAAAGATGGAGATTAGCACCCAAGAGGTGGATAGGCAGAAAAGGGGTAAAATTCAGCAGAAGGGCAGACAGCAAGGAGAACCAGGGATAAAGGACAACCAAGGAAGGGGTTGGAGTAGAACAGCGAAAGAGTCTAGGGAGGTCAAATCATGGAAAGCCATGTGTGCCAATGCCAGGAGCCTTAGCAACAAGATGGAAGATCTAGAGGCTGTCATGGTGCAGTCAGACTTACATTGTAGGCCATCACTGAAACCTGGTATAATGATAACCACAATGGGTGATGGGCCATATCTGGCTACAACATATTCAGAAGAGATAGGGCAGGTAGGAAGGAGGAGGAGTGGCACTGTATGTGAAAATGACATAAGGGCCACAGAGATCCAGGAGGAACAAAATGGGGGAGAGATACTATGGGTTAAGCTGGAAAGGAAAATGGGGCCAGCCATCCACACAGGTGTGGTCTATAGACCACCAGCCCAGGAGGAAGAAACAGATAGGGAGCTGATGCTAGCCATCCAAAGGATGGCAGACAAGGGTGAGGTAGTACTGGTTGAGACTTCAATATTCCAGACGTGGACTGGAGCATCCCAGCAGCAGCATCAACTAGGAGCAGATTTATCCTGGACTCCTTCAGGGTGCCTTCCTCAAGCAACTGGTCATGGAACCAACTCAGCAGAAGGCAATACTGGACCTTGTGTTCACAAACAGGGACAGTGTGATGGGGAAACAGTGGGGGAGCACCTGGGGAACAGAGATCACCAGTCATTGTGGTTTGAAATCACAGAAAGAGAAGAACCAAACCACACAAAAACACGTATCCTGGATTTTAGGGGCGCAGACTTTGGGAAAATGGGGATATACTTGAAAGAGGCATTAAGGGGAATGGGGCAGGAATCAGGGTTTGAGGTACAGTGGGTAGTATTTAAAATGGGGATTACAAGAGCAACAGAATTATACATTAAGCAGGTTAGCAAGAGGAAAAGGAAGAGGAGACCAGTATGGTTTTCCAAAGAGGTAGCAAAGAAAGTGAAAGCCAAAAAGATTGCATTCAGGCAATACAAAAAGACACAGGCAGAAGGGTATAGGGAGAAGTACTAGGAGAAGCAAAGGGAGGCAGGAAGGTCAGTAAGGGAAGCCAAAGCTCAGATAGAAGAACACATTGCAAAATCAGTAGGGAGAGGGGACAAAACCTTTTACAGGTACATAAGTAAAAAAAGAAAGGCAAAGGGAGGGATAGTGAGACTGAAGGTGGAGGATGAGGGTCGCATGGAGGATGACAACAGTAAAGCTGACATATTGAACAGGTATTTCTGCTCAGTCTTTACTGAGGAAGAGGAGGTAATGGGTCTGAAGGGAGTACAAGGGGTGAGAATGTTGCAGAAATGGACACAAGTCCCTTTACACTAGAAAGGGTCCTGAAGGAACTGCAAGTAATAAGAGTTGATAAAGCAATGGGGCCAGATGGGGTGCACCCAGGGTCCTTAAAGAATAAGAGAGGTGGTGGTTGAACCTCTGGCTATCCTGTTTAGCCGATCACTGGAAACAGGGAGGTACCCAAAGACTGAGGACAGCAGATGTAGTCCCTTCTACAAAAGTGGGAACAAAGAGGAAGCGGGAACTACAGACCAGTCAGCCTCCACCGCAGTGGGAAGATCATGGAAGCATTACTGAGAGGAGATTGGTGGAACATCTGGTTGTCAATGGACTACAGGACCCAAACAGCATGGTTTCACTAGGGGAGGTCATGTCAGACCACCCTCGTTGAATTTTTGACTGGGTCACTAGGGAGGTGGATCAGTGGAGGGCAGTGGACATGGCCTCATCTGGACTTCAGCAAGGCCTTGACACTGTGCCACATAGAAGACTATTACACAAACTGGGGAATATGGGTGGGGCAGGACAGTAGTGTGGTGGGTAGGTAACTGGCTGGGCGGCAGGACACAGAGAGTGGTGGTAAAATGGCTGTCACTCCACAGAGGGGAAGAGGACCACTGGGGTACTCACAGGGATCAGTGCTGGGACCGGTCCTATTCAACATCTTCATCAGTGACATTGCGCAGGACCTAGAAGGCAGAATTTCACTGTTCGCTGATGACACAAAGCTCTGTAACAGAGTAGACACACCAGAGGGTGTAGACAGAATGACAAGGGACCTGCAGAAACTTGAAGAATGGTCAGGGGTTTGGCAGTTGAAATTCAATGCAAAGAAGTGCAAGATAATGCATATGGGGCACAAAAACCCTGGCACAATATATCAGTTGGGGGGTGAGGATATAGCATGCACCAAGCAGGAAAGGGATCTTGGGGTTATCATAACTGATGACCTCAAGGGAGGGAAACAGTGTGACAAGGCAGCAGGTAAAACAAATAGGATGCTGGGATGCAGGGCAAGGGCATCACCAGCAGGAAAAGGGAGGTCATAATTCTACTATACAAGACACTAGTGAGGCCCCACCTGGAGTACAGTGTATAGTTCTGAGACCTTACCTACGAAGGACATAGATAGGGTAGAGAAGGTTCAGAGGAGGGCAACAAAGATGGCATGGATTGCATCACAAGTCCTATGAGGACAGGTTGAAGGAACTGAACATGTACTCCTTGGAGGAGAGGAGGAGAGAGGATATGATAGAGACATACAAGTATCTTGCAGGAGGAACTGGGTGCAGGAACACACATCTTTAAGGGAAAAAGATGTTCCAGGACTAGATGGCATGGGATGAAGTTGGAGGGAGGATGATTCAGAGGAAACGTGAGGACTAATTTCTTCACAGAACGGGTGGTGGACAAGTGGAACACCCTGCCAGAGGAAGTGGTGGGGGCTGAAACAATCACGGGATTTAAGAATGCATGGGATAGACATAAAGGAATTCTGGAGGTCAGGGTTAAGGGGCAACAGACTTCTAGGAAAACATTAACTGAACTTACAAGCTCAAATGGGCAGACTGGGTGGGCCGTAGGCTCTTATCTGCCGACACTGTCTATGTATCTATGTATCTATGTATGTCCCCGGGTCACACCTGGAATTGAGATTTGGCTCAGTGAGCTTTTCCCGGTTACCAAATTTGTAATAAATCAATAAAATAAATGATAAGAACATGTCACTGTCTGTTTGCCAGTTTTCCAGAGACTTCACTTTGTCTTGCAGGTCCCCCACCAACTGTTTAAAGGCCGAGATCTCATTAGGCACCTGCTGAAGCATACTCTTTAATATTGACCCATAACCCACCAACACTGGAGCATCCAGGTCCACAGCAGTAGGCATGCTACTGCTTAGAAGACACTGAGGTAGAACATGAACTTCACACAACTATAACACAGTGATTACTGGGAGCAGGTGAGAGCTGAGACCGAATCCCATTAGAACAAGTCTCTACCAAATGAAAAAAAAAATGTTTTTGAGTTGATATCTGGTGGTCTGATTTTGGATATTTAAAGATTTTTGAGACAGGCTGCCTGAGCATTGATTCATGCAGCCATCCCTTAGCAAGGCTCAAGCATGTGCCAATCATGATAAATGTTATCATATTTCTTGCATGTTTAAAAGGAAATATCTTCATTCTGTCCCCACGATGTTTTTGTTCGAATGCACATAACTCTTAGAGTGGCCACCACATCACAATTAACATACACCTGAGATCATAATATCGTACGATATCTGCTGCACCATGATCATTACCTTCACTATTTATATCTACAGAGGGAAATGAATTCAAGTGGGGAATAAGAAACAAGGCTAGAAAATTGTAAGAGACTAAGGCCATGTTTTCATACAAAGTTCCTCAGTAATGATAGGAAGGAGAAAGCTATGAAAGGTATATGTAGTATTGGCTGACTAGAACCAAAAGAGAACATTACAAAAAATATTGAGGTGCATGCAACTTACTACAGCTCATACAGTACAGTACAACCAAGCTAATCCAAACCCCATTTTTCTTAAAAGCCCTATCTAACAAACTGCATGTGGTAGCATGGATTTCAACATTATACAGTACTGTATTCTTACTGCCATTGCACTTTTCCATCTCCCACATGCAGTCATTTGATAATTCAGTGGATGACTGTTAAGCTTTTACTCATTAGTTAATTGCTTTCATCTGCTTTCACCAGCAGTTCATAAAAGCCTTACCTACCATTTACTGTAGGTAACTAGTGCTGTTTCTGAGCTTGTGGCAGAGTGAAACTGAACAGTACAGTAGCAGAAGAAAGAGAAAATGAAACATCCTCACTGTTGCCCAAGAGCTGCAAATTCTGGAGAGGCTTGAGAATGGTGAGAGGGCAGTGGCACTGGCAGCCAAGTACAGCATTGGCAAATCCATGGTGTTAGACATAAAGGAGTAAAAAAAAACAAGTTGAGGGAGTTTGCAATGACCGTGGAGGGTACTTAGGGTATTGAGCTCTGGAAGAACATGTGGTACTGTGATGATGAGGAGAGGGATGCCATACGTTATCTGTGGTTCAGACAGGAGAGGGAGGTGGGGACCCTGATATCGGCATCAGTCCTAAATGAGAAAGCTCTCCTGTTCCATCAGAAACTAGACAGATGCACTGAATTTGTTGTAAGTGATGGCTGGTTACACAGGTTTAAAAAATGCAAGGCATTCGACAGCTCTGTCTGTGTGGTGAAAAACTCAGTGTGGCTGACCAGTATATCCCTCCTTTTATCAATGAATTAAATCATATATGCTAACAGCTGAAAATATTTGTGTGGAGTAAATATACTGTACAATGTCAATAAGGCTGGCCTTTACTGGCACTGTCTCCCAGATAAGATGTTCGCTCATGGGAGTGAGTGTGAAGCACCTGGTCATAAAAAACAAAAATATGGAGTGACCATCCCCAGCTGCTGTAATGGCAATGGCAACCACAAACTCTCTCTCCTGAAGGTTGGTTAACTCAGGAACCCTCATTGCTTTGGCAATATCAGTAAAGCAAACCTTTCTGTCCACTGTGAAAATAAGAGATCAGAAATGGATGCCTCGATTTTCCACTGCTGGTACAAATCACATTTTGTACCCAGCGTTAAGTGCTATGTACGATCTTGAGGTCTGCCTGTAAAAGCTATCTTGTTCCTCGGTAATGTGCCCACTCACCCCAAAATGCCAACAGTCAAAAAGAGGGATAATGAGATTTAATGTGTGTTTCTGCCACCAAACACCACACTGAAGTTACAGCCATGTGATCAAGGCATCTTAGAGATTTTGATACACAATTATCAGAAGAGGCTATTAAAGAGGATCCTTCATGAGGTAATTGAAACCAAACCCCTCCACAGCATTGCTAAAGCACTAACACTGAAAGATGCCATGTACATGGCAGCCAATGCTTGGACTGCAGTCCTACCAAGCACTATTGAAAAAGCATGGGCAAAATCCAAAATTGGGCAAAAGCCTGAGGCTTAGTTGCCAGAGAATTAATTGCTGAATGTGGTTGGTGAAAGAAATGAATAGCTAAGCTTACCTGACTCCAAAACTCCTGATTCCTTGCCACCTGGGTCCCAAACTCAGATCCCCGAACTAGAGGATGATGTGGTGGAGATGACTGACCTTGCAGTAAAATATTCTGTGCAACTTTTTGATGTTGAGCTGCATGACTGGATGAAGTGTGACACTGAGGAGAATAGGCATGCACAGCTGTCCAATTATTGCATGGTTGAGGCAGTGCATGAGACTGGATAATAACTGGATCCAGAATCGGGAGAGGAGGATGAAGAAAATCAGCCCGATACACCTATCCTGAGTCTAGAGAAGGAGTCAAAAGTTTTGGAAAATGTCTGCTATGGGTCAAGAACAAGCCCAGTTGTGGTACGCTTCATTTACTGCTGCTGTATAATCTGCAAGGGAAAGCACCGAAGAGCAGAGTGACAATTCTGCAGCAAAAGAGAATACACAACTATTTTAAATGATTAAGTATAATGAATACAAAATAAAGATTTACAGTTGTCAACAGTAACAGTAAAGCACCTAAACACAATATACAGCACCAAACCCACCCACCCATAAATCCAGAACACTCAACAACATGATACAACTCATGAATAAGAAGAAAATCTTGATTTCAAGTCAAGATCCCGTTCTTATGAACACCTGGTATTCTGAAGTAAATATTTGTTTCTGCAGTCATTTGGATTAGCGGGGTTCTATTATACTTAAGATCTGCACCAGCACTATGAAGACATGGGGCAGTATTTTCAAAGGGTGGTGCAGGGTTTGCATCAAGCCCTGCACCAAACCCTTTCCATGAGTCAAACCCATCTAACCACAACAGCACCTGCTTTTCTAATGTTGGGCACAGTTACGACAGTTTACCCACTTTATAGCAGCTTGCACAAAATCTTGGGTGCAAGTTCCATAAAACTGGTCCCTCATACTGATGCAAGCTAGACCACAAAAGATGGTATAGCTTGTGGCAATTGCTAGCAAGAGATAGAGGGTTGGATTTTCAAAAATCACTGAGAGTGATGCAAGCTGCGCCACTCCAGGGATGCAGCAAACTCTGGTGCACCAGGGATCCTGCACTTGATTCTATAAGAATCAGGGTCCCGGTACCAAACTCTCTGGGTTTGCTGCAGTCGGGTGGCTGTGCCCAACAGTTGGTGCACCTGTGGGGAATGTCACAGGGATCCCCCTGCCTGGCACAACACCAGAGGGGCTTGGAAGATTGGCACAAAACAGGCATGCCAGGATGGGTCTGGGGGCTGAATGTACATGGGGATACCATATGGGTTTTGGGGCGAGGATAAGTATGATAGGGGGTGATGTGGCACCCAGTAGGGGTGCCTTTTTTTTTTTTCATTTTTCCAATGGGGTAAGTGCACCAGACAAATTCTGCCTATTTTCAGGCACTACCCGGGGGAGGGGGATACAGATGAATGCTAACTGATCTTGAACCAGATTAAACTGTTGGTGGTATTTTTAGTGAATGGGGAGAAATTTGGCCAGGGCACCAGGGAAATTCACCTACTCTTTTCGAGAAGTGCTATGGGATCTTTAACATCCACCTGAACTACCACTAGAACAGGCAGATGGGACCTCGGTTTAACATCTCATCCAAAAGACTATGCTATGTGACTAATGGCTAGAGCTATGTAGCCAATGACATGTTATCATAAGGGGGGAGTCCAGGGACATACCATGCTCAAGGCTGGGGGTGCTGCCAGGGCTGTGCCCACCTGGGGCCATGACACTGTTTGTCCATGGACCACCCTGCCATAACATGACATCAACTTTATAGTGCTGTGCCATATCACCCACTGGAATGCTCATCAGCTCCTCAGCACCCCTATGGCACTCCCCATGCCCCCCAACTTCTCTTTCAGAGACCCCCTCTCAGGTCCCCTCCTTGTGTGGCTTTGGCACAAGGGGCTTAGCCCTCATCCTAGCTGGTATACCTTGTGCCCCTTACTGTGTCCCTGGTGGGGCTTACAGAATCCCAAAAAAGGGATGGTGCAAGCCCTCTTGTGACCTGGTGCACTCTGCTTTAGGTCACAAAGGTGGCACAGTGGCTCCCACTTCAGATGCAGACTGTAACGTCTGAATTGGGAATGCTACATCTTTTGATGCAAGATGCCACTTGCATCATTTATATTAAATGCAGGTACCTTGCATCATTCTTCCTGCTTTGAAAATCTAGCCTAGAAAATCCCTTGAGATTTTCACAAGCCTGGTGTGCCATATCTGGCACACCCAGGGTTTTTGGCAATCCCAGATGTGTGACAATTTGGACCATGCATTCTTACCTGTATGTATAAAAAGAAGAAGAATTGTCCTTGCAGAATTCTTGCAAGGTGTCATTCATCTTTACACTACATTTTGTACTTGCATGTTTATTGACTAGTGCAAGCACAGGAATTTTTTTCTTGTAATATTCTTACATGCTGTACATCGACATATGTTTGTACAAGAAGTGCAACAAAAAATCCTGTGCTTACATTAGTCAGGAAACATGCAGATATAATTATTTTTTACCACACTACATTTTAAACTTGTGGATTTCTTGACTATTGTTAAAGCTTTTATTATGAACTGGACATTGTAAATACAGGAAGCTGATTGGCCAAGAGGTTTTTGAAGCCGTGATGATATCGGGCTATATCATCATGGCTTCAGAAAACCTCCGGCCACCAGCCTCCTCACTGACCATGCAGTCTGCTTCATCTCCAGCAGTCTGCAGACAGTCAGACTTCTAGTCGGCCCCTATTTAAAAAAAAAAAAAATGAACTCCCACCAGCTGCACACACAACAGAATTCAGCACAATGGAAGCCCTGGGAGCAATACCTTCAATACCTTCAAAAGCAACATATCCAGCAGCATGTGAGTGGTGCAACAGACTAATATTTTTTTTTCTCTGAAAAAGACAAACGACAGATTGTAGTCATTCTCACACAAACGCGGCTCCCCCACAAAAAAAAAGCTAAGCCCCAGCCACATAGAAAAAACTGTCAGCCTTGTCCCAGACATTCCTAACCATTCTAATAGTAGCTCTTACAATAACAGTCCCGAATGAATCACACCAAGACTCTACCTTTTTCTCGTTCGTTCATCATTGGCTCGCCTCTCCAACTTCTCTCTCAGCTTACCAGTCCTCAGCATCCAATTCCCAGAACAAAAATAATAAAAATAAAGTGCACTGTGAATGGAGAACACTTTAAAAAAAAGAAAACTGCAATGGTAAGGAGCAGGTCACCCAGTCACAAGAGCTCCACTTCCTCTACCATGGCCAACAGCGCCACCTGCTGCCCAGAGCCCTCCAGGAACTATTTTATTTAAAGGTATTCCTCCAACACCCCCAAAACACATTTTTAAAATGTTTCTATTTTTTTTACTTTAAAAATATTTAAACCACTTCATAATAGCAATAATGCACTCCGGGTGTGGTATATCATGGGATATTGTCACTTCTCGAGTCATTGATTCGCCGCTCATGCCTCGTGCTCCAACCACCCGAGTATGGCGGACGATATGCCATGATATACCACACCCTGTTGTGCATTATTGCTTAATTGTGGTCTTGGAAAAACATGTTGTGTACTTGCAATAAGCTTACATTTATTTATGTAAAAAAAATGAGTTTGTGTATCTCATAATGTTCCTGCACAGCAGTTTTAACACAAAGCACATTTCTATGTTATTCTTACAAATCATGAAAGCAAGATTAATAATAACATCTGACATTTGTTTAGTAAGGGTTTTGGAAAAGGAGTTATATGTCTAGCAGTTTTAGTTTCACTGTCTCATATCAGGATTTATGGACCATGACCCATTTGCTCCAAATTTCATAAACCACCACTGACAGCTGCCATTTTCTGCCACAAATTGCCCATTTGACTAGAACAACACCATTTTGATCTGCTGCTAGTCTTTAAAGGCCATCTCGGTTGTAGGAACATTTTTCTTGCAGCTGGTCAGAACATGCAGCAGATGGTAGGTGTGAAAAAAGGTATTGCTCAGAACATTTTCCAGTCAACTTCTTGTTTACAAATTATTGACTGGAAGTAGGCATTTTATGTCTCGCACACTTATCTGGTTTACATAACTAAATAAAAAATCAATAACAAACAAAATCCTTCGATCATATCTGAACATTCATTTCTACAGTAACTTGCATGCTTTAATTGCACAGAAACCATACTTATACTGTAGTACTATTTGAACCACAACGAAAATGTCAAGCAATAAAAGTACTGTTCATTATAACATAAACATAGAAAAGTGTTGACGTATAAACCACAATAACTGGTCAAAGATCACAGAGTCACATGTCTATTCGCATGTGGTAGGCGCTGTAGTGATCTATTATTGTTTTACACACAGTACAGTCTTAATTAATAATGAGTGGTAGAATCCAATTTTAGTCATGGTTACAATATCATTTAGAAGTTTTTATATGCAATGTAGTAACCCTGTAACATAGTCATTTCAGTTTGGAAGGAACTCTAGGTCCAACAGTTCCCCACCCATTCGTTCATAAGCAGGGAATAAGTATGCTATGCAAGCATACACTGACTTATTGGGCTATTCCACACCATCTTCAACCCGTGGTACCCCATGATTACCTTGGTATGGAAAGATTTTTCCAGGCATGCCTTGATTGCCTATCCTGTCTTCATGTCCGCTGTCTCAGCAGGTAGACTGCTCCATAGAAACACCACCCTTTTGGGATAAGAATGGCCTCCTAGTATTACCCCAGAATTTGCCACCAGTGAGCTTCAGGGTGCGTCCCTGCATCCTGCTGCATGACATCAGAACAACCATCTCTATCTATTCAATCTGCTTGATACCCTAAAATATGCATAAGTCAGGATCATGTCCCCTCTCAGCCTCCTTTTCTCCAGGATGAACATGCTAATGCAACCTCTCCTCATAGCTTCTGTGCCCCATATTGGTGGCCCTGCATTCAACCCTCACAACTACCATAATGTGCTTTTTGTATAAAGGATCCCATTGCACACTCTGCTCCAGGTGGGCTCTCACCAGGGACTTGTAAAGTGGCAGGATTATTTCCCCTACTGTACTGTCCCCCTCCTTTTGATGGACCCCAGTGCTGTGCTATCCCTCTTGAAAGTAGTCATACACTCCTTGTCATTCTTCAGCCCCTTGTTTATTAAGTAGAGATGTGCGAAGTCTGAGAAATGTGCTCCACGATTTAGTCTGCGAATTTTGTGGAATCCGGGGAGCGATTTTCATACTTCATGGTACAACTCGGTGAATTTTGACACAAATTTCATGCAAATCACACAAAGCAGATTTCTGGTGGTCAGTCCTACTGTAACTTCATGAATTTTGTAAAGTGCAAATATTCAGTGTTCCACATGAAATTCGCAGGCAAAGTTTAACTTCGCAACATCTCTTATATTAATGCCCTCAGGTCCTTTCATAATCTTCTGCAGCAAGAGGAGCCCTACACAGTGTACATTTTACATCTGTTTCTCCTCCCAAATGTTTAGCACCTGCATTTAGCTACATTTAATCTGTGAATTAATGAGTTTGACAAATCACCCAGCTTGCTTGAGTCCCAGGTCCTCCTGAAGTTTGTCCTAGTCTTCAAGGGAGTCCATCACCCTGGCCAGCTTAGTGTCATCTGTGAACTTAAGCAACCAGCTGGAAATCCCAGCTGTCAGATCATTGATGAATATATTGAACAGCAGTGGCCCCAGCTTCTATACCTGAGGGAGGACACTGAGTGCTCTAATGTTTATCCACATTAACCTGCTGCTTTCTACCCCTTAGCCAGTTAGCAATCCATCTTGGGTTTGCCTCATGTATATTGCAGTGGTGTACTTTGCCCAGAAGCTTGGCATATGCTACTGTGTCAGATTCTTTGCTGATGTCCAGATAGGCAACATCTATGGCCCTGCCCCTGTCCACTTTCACTGCCCCATTAAAGAAGGTGCTCAGGTTGGTTTGGCACAATCTACCACTCATAAAGCCATGCTGAAAGGGAGCAAGTACCTTGGCTTGAACTCAATGCTCTTTTATTCTGTCCTTCATATGGGCTTTCTGGACCTAGTCCAGCACAGATGTCACACCAAATCAGCCACTCAGGTCCAACTGGGCCCCCTGTTTTTAAAGACGGAAATCACAATGGCCACTTTCTAGTCTTCTGGCACCACACTTGTCTGGACAGACTCATGAAAGTTAACTAGAAGATGTCCTGTTAATTGTTCCTTTAGCTCCGTTATGATCCTGGGTTGTATCCCATCTTTACCTTGGCACTTACGCTCCTTCTCCATGTAGTCAGCTACCAGGGAAGGTGTGAAGTCTGCAGGCTGCATCATAGCGACCCTTGATGCCATGGGTCCAGGAGCCATTTTTCTAATATGCAGTTTTGTCATCTAATATTCCAATTTCGAAATTGTTTTATTTCAGTCACTGAGATCAAATGCGTTACTGTCTTTGATATAGAATTACAAATTAGCAGGTGTAAATTACATTTTATCTGCACTCCAGATAAAAGCATTGATTAATAAAAACAACAGATAATACTCACTTTAATTTTCAAGCTTTTAAAACAATTTTGGCATCAACATATTGAGTGATGGTCTGATAATGATGTTTTGATTGTTCATGTTAACAAAGGCTATCACATTATTGTTAAAGACATCATAAAGGAGTTTTTTGAGTCTTTAATGTTGAAAAAGATAAATCAAGATAAACTGAGCAAAACCTTACTCTATAAGAAACTTCACCAAGTCCATACTGAACTTATAGTAACTGTAATCCAATTAGAAGGAATTGTTTCATGACAGACTCTCTATTTTTCTCCCATTTATGTCCTCCTGCCTAGTATACAAAAGGCCTTGTGCACTAAAGTAAGCTAGCAAATGCACAATTTGTGCATTGATGGCCTGCAAAGCACAAAAGTGATGGTGTGCACTGTGCCTTGCATGCTGATGGCATGCACTAGTACTGGCCACACCCATTACTTTGCACAAAGCAGTGGGAATGGGATGGATGGTCAGGTAGGAGGAGCCATGGCAGTAAAACAGGGCTTTCAATTGCAAGACCAGTCCAGTCACCCAGTGGATATCATGTCCCACACCCACAAGGGATCATGGGATATGGTAGACATGGAAGGGACCCACTTCCCAGTAACTCCCTAATCAGGCTCTCAGAGGTCTTTGTTCTGTTTTCTGCTTATTCTGCAAAAAAAGCAAAAAGGCCAGCAAATGTTCAGTCCAATCTGATTCCTTGATTTTCTTGTTAAAAAAATGTAAACATTGTTTTGGGAAATTGGGCACTGATAGACTACCACCAATGCATTCCCCTCCTGCCCACTGCCCAAGCATACTCCCTCTACTCCCAGTTCCACTCAAAGAAAACCCCAGGTCCCAGAGGCCTACTTCTTTCTAGTAAACTGCTCAGCCTGGCTTTTTTTTTCACTATTGCTCTTCCTAAGTTTTCCTCCTACTAAATAAACAAGAACTACTGCAGACTTTTGTTGTTCATTTGATAGTCTGAAGAAATTCATAATTTTTGGCTTTTGAAGATATTTCCTAGCTAATCTAGCTAAATTTTCTCTGTACCCTGTGTAATATTCTTATCAACCCAACACTGAGCACATGAGTATGCTCTCTGACAATGCTGTGGTGTTAAGCTGTCTGGCATGAAAATGAGGCTATCACTCATACTGCCTTGTTAACTATTTGAGATACAGACTGCAGTTCACCATTTGACTGGTCCACACCATGTGAACCAGGGAGGACTAACTGAACCAATAGTTTGCATTTTTGCCCTTAAAGTTCACCATAGTCCATAATACTCCAACACTTGAAGTTTAAGGCCTTTCATTCTTTGGCAGACATGACCTTGCAGCTTTACCATTTGTTACTGTGTTGTACTGTGGGTCAGTTATCGGTGAAAGTTTATTTGCTGTCATACTTCTACAGGACTTCTTTCAAAATGCATTACAATTAGCTTAAGCAGTTTACTCTGATTTAACATTCTTTAACAGATAGATAAATAAATAAATGCTTGCTAATTGTCTCTTTCTTCTACAAACTTCATCTGAGATTTTGCACTTTTTGTGTCAGATCTGAAGCATGCCTTTCCAGACCAGAAGGAGCCTGCTAATCAGATTCAGCACAATTAACACAGATTTCATTTTGTCTTTGCACAGACATGTTGTAATGAATATTTGGTACAAGACTTTTTGCCCTCACCCACAGCACTACCCTTTCACACAAACAAGAAATACCAATTTTTAAATATCCCTAGTTTAAGTCTAAAAATAATCTGAAGCCTAAACATCTTGTAGGAAAATACGTGAAAAATAGTTCATTTTAAGTACTGCTGTTTAGACCTCAAAGAGATTTCTTTATGTTCTGCCTCTGATGTTGTGTGGGAGCAGACATTCCTCTTCAGTCTGTACCATAAACACAATACTTACATTGTAACATGCAATTATAACTTATTTTTCTTTTCTGGAACAGTTTCCCTGTAATCCTTCTCATGTTTGCTATTGTAAATCAATTCCCTTTTAACTTGTTTATGTGGTAGCACGTTGTTTTGCCTATCATCATGGTAGTGTGGTTATATGTTGTACCTCTGCCAACATCAAACTACATTTTGTACTTCAAAAGAGTCTCAACTGATTTCAGTGGATGATTCACTACACTCTGTATCAATCTCAGACTGAAATCAGTTCCCTTTTTTCTGATTCTGAAAGTAGAGTTAGTTTTTCTTGGGGGGGTCTGACCCCTATTATCAATACTGCCTCCATGTCATGAGACATTTAGGCTATTAAAGATTTATAATTTACATCAGCCACATAAGTCTAAGGCTAGGTACATGTACACACTTTTGAATTCATATTGCATACCCTGTAGTTCAAAGACAGTGTCTAGCTTAACTATATTTAAAACACTGACATGTAGATGTTCAGTAGCAAATCTCTTCCTGCAACCTCTGTAAGGGCAGATTCAGGGTGTTAAAGCAGCAGTGTGCGTCATTGGGGTTAACATTTTGATTTGTCTTTGTTTGACAGTAAAGGATTCTTGACATCCTTAAATTGATTGTTCAGCAATTTCTAGTCATTAAACCAATTTTAAACACTATGCTTTATGTTTGATAAGAAATAACAAAGCCTGCACTCAGTCAAGAACAAAGTCCAGACATTTTGTAAATATGCAAAACTCACAGTTTAATGGAGAATGCTGAACAGATTAATAAGGGCCCAGCAGCAAATGAGCACCAGCAATTTGGGTCTTCACTTTAACCCTTCATGAGGAAGTATCTTTGTGTTATGTTTGTTTGGTTTCTGTGTATCTCGGTAAATCATATATATACACTCTAAAGCCTAAACCTAGTGCAAATCATCATGGATATGGACATCCTTGTGTGGGAAAGGCTGACAAGAATTCACCGGATCAAAAATCAGCTTTTAAATAGACTTTAATCTGATCTAGTATAGACTGAAACTGACACACTGCAGACCTGTTTTTAATCATTAATAACACTAATATCCCTGATAAACAGAACTGGAATGGACTTTTGACTAATGCTAGAAGCCTAACCAAAAAAATGTGATGAGTTAAAACTATTGTTACACGAACATGATATTTATCTAGTGTTGATTACAGAAACATGGGGAACGGATAATGACAATTGGGACAGGAATATCCTGAGGTATAATTTATATTACAAGAATAGGAGATTCAAAAAGGGTAAAGGTGTGGCTATTTATGATCTCAGAACTATAAAATGTGAAGAAATGCTAGAGGAACTGGAGGGAGTTGAAATAATATAGGTTAACATTTATCTCCATAACAGAGTCCCCATTAAAATAGGTTTAATATACAGACCCTCCTCAACACCCATAGAGAATGATATCAAGTTTGTGGATTATATGAATGGATTGAGCCCATCTGATAATATGATAATTATGGGAGATTTTAATCTGCCCAATATTAATTGGGTATCAAACTGTGGTGTAAGCAGAACTGACTTATTATATTTGGATGTTTTTGCTTTTTTAGGAATGGATCAACTAGTAACTAGTCCTACTAGGGAGGATAAAATCCTGGATATTATTCTTACAAACACAGGTGACACTGTGGCTAATGTTAATATAATAACACCCACAGGTAACAGTGACAACTTGTGTGTTACAGTCAAGGTGATAGATTACTATAGGAAGGAGAGAGAGCCACTGAAAAACTTAACTTCAAGGGAGCAAACTTCTCAGCAATGAAAGAAGAAATGGAAAAATGGAATTGGGAAACTGCGTTTTGCAATCAGTCTGTCGTGGGAAAATGGGACCAGTTAACACAAAAAATTAAGACTGTAGTATCCAAACATATACCAGTGTTAAAAATATATTCCAACAAAAGAGCATCTCCTAGCTGGATGAAACCTCATATAAAAAAACTAATAAATAAAAAAAGTAAGATGTTCAAAATGATTAAACATGGTAACCAACAATTGATACCAGCTTACAGAATATTGGTAAAAAAAATCAAACATTATTTATTATTTAGCTTTTGTTAACCAGGTAAGTACACTAGACAAGCAATTTGCCTATTTACAGGTACGACCCAGGAGAGTACAGGAAATTACATACTTACACACTTGGGACAACATGGTACATAATTAAGAACAGGTCACACATCATGAGACTACAAGGTAAGATTACACATCCCATGATTAGGAACAGGTTACACGTCAAGAGACTACAGGTAAGATTACACATCTTGCATCAAGTTTGGGGCAGTACAGAAATACTACATGTTAAGGGCTGGCCGTTTTGTATGGGTGCAAGTGCTAAACATATGTCATGGGGGTTTTTGACATCCGCAGGCTGATGCACTTTTAAGATGGCTCCATAGGGAAGAGCGCAGGCTGCCCTGTGAGGGGGCAGCACAGACCTGGGTTGGGAAGGTATTCCAAAGTTTAGGGGCACATGCTGCGAAGTCTCTTTCACCCATCTTGGTCCTAGTCACAGGTACCTTGAGTGTGGCAGACCCCTGAGACCTAAGGTGATATGATGAGGGGGCAGTTTGGGCCAGCAAGCTTGCCACCCCGGAAGGGTACCTGTGTTGAGGACCTTACCAGTGAAGCAACCAAGGACAATGTCAATGTACTTTGTAGGCAAGAGCCAGTGTAGCTTGTTATAGAGCTCACAGTGATGAGTGAGCCGGGGGGCCGATAGGGAGAAGTGACAGATATTGTTATAAGCCGTTGACCACCTGGAGAGATGGGCCTTAGTGGTGCTAGCAAACAGCAGGAGCCCATAACAGTCTGGTGATCAGTGGGCAGTGCAGTGAGGAATGCAGACGGCAGACAGAAGGGGTCCACCCGGCTGCTCGAAGCAGCAGAGGCACCCGTGTCAAGGGTGAAGCTTCAGTCTGGTGATCAGCGGGCAGTGCAGCGAGGAATGCAGCTGGAGGACAGAAGGGGTCCGCCCGGCTGCTCGAAGCAGCAGAGGCACCCATGTCAAGAGTGAAGCTAAGGGAAGAAATCAGAAACAGCCACATTAAATGAAGCAATCTAAGGCTGAACATGAAATACATCTTGCAAACAATGTTAATGATAATAAAAAAATGTTTTTTTCACATATTAATAAAACAAGGGATTCCTCAAATACAGTAGGTCCATTTACCAACAATTTAGGACATCCCACTGTCAATAAGAGGACAGCAGACATCCAGAATAAATATTTCTCCTCAGTTTTTTCTAAACCTGTTTCTGCAACTATGATGACTAACCAGGCACCCACACCAGGACAAATTTTAATGAATCCAACTGACATCTATGAAAGGTTGATCAAATTGAATATTAATAAATCCCCAGGCCAGGATGATATCCACCCAAGAGTATTGGAAGAATTAGTGGACTACATTCACAGACTGTTGACCAATGTGTTCCAACACTCACTGGACTCTGGCATAATTCCCCTTAGATGGAAAGTAGCTACTATAGTGCCACTTCATAAACAAGGCTTAAGAACTAGACCTGAAAATTTTAGACCAATTAGCCTCACTTCTCTCCTGGGTAAAATACTAGAAGGTGTAATCAAGGACCATATTCAACAACACTTAACAACTACAGGTTAGATTGACCTGTATCAGCATGGGTTTATTAAGGATAGATCATGCTTAACAAATCTATTTGGTTTTTATGAAAGGGTAAACAGGGAAATCGACATGAAAAATTCAGTTGATATAATATTTTTAGATTTTGCAAAAGCCTTTGATAAGTTACCTCATTTGGAATTAATTAAACTACAGTATTAAAAACTTTAAAGTTGAGCACTAACATAACATACTGGATTGCAAACTGGCTGAGGGGAAGAATGCAGAGGGTGGTTGTGAATGGATCATTTTCCGATTGTGCTGGAGTGGTAAACGGGGTGCCTCAGGGATCCGTATTGGGCCCAACTTTGTTTAATATCTATGGTTCATCATTAAAAATAGATGTACCTAATGTTTGGATGTCCAAATTTGCAGATGACTGCAGACTAGGTGCAGTTGTGAGCATTACAGACAACAATATTAATTTACAGAATGCTCTGAATCACATTTCTTTCTGGACTATGCAGAACAAATTAGAGCTTAATGTTAATAAGTGCAAGATAATGCACTTGGGCCCCAAGAACTGACAATACAAATATACTTTAAATAACAATCCCTTAATGAAAACCACAAATGAGAGACTTGGGAATAACAGTTACACACAATTTGAAATTTAGTTTTCACTGTAGGAGACAAGTAAAAAAAGCCAATCAGTTATTGAACTGCATCACCAGACATATATCAAGTAGAACTAGTGAAGTGTTGCTTCCCCTATATGTAGCACTGGTCAGGCCACATTTAGAATATTGCGTCCGAGTATGGTCACCATTTAAAAAGGAAGATATCAAAAAGGTGGAAGCTGTACAACACAGATTTACAAGGCTTATACCAGGACTTAAATCAGTACCTTATAAACAAAGGTTGACATTTCTTAATCTATATACTCTACATTATAGAAGAATAAGGGGAGATTTGTGTTTGTTACACAAAGTAATCAGAGATAATACTTTAATGAGAGAACTAGGAATTAGTTTCAATATGGATAGGGACAGGAATAGGAAGCACTCAAAACAAATACGATTGAATAAATGGAACACTCTATCTAGAAGATATTGGTATAGCCAAAGGGTTGTTACTCTCTGGAATAGTCTCCCCCAAGAAGTGATAGATAGTGAGGATGTAAATATCTTCAAAATAAGTTTAGATAATGTAATGGACGATGAGATAAAATTTGGTCTATAATATTTATTAATGGCAAGCAAAAAGGAGGAAAGTCTACTACAGCTTGTATTATCTATGAAATCTATGACATTTTCTGACTCCTCAGTGAGTGCAGTGTAGTAACAGCCAAGTGCCAGGTTAGCCCCAGACCTGCAAACTGCTTGTTTGGTATGCTGCCCCCAGTGTACTCATACCCTGATTTCCTTTGCAGTTGACCTGGTACCTGCCTCATACATTGACCGCATAGCACTGCACTGTACTGCAAAGTCCCAACAGGATGAGAGATGTCTATAGTTTGCCATTCTTGGACTACACTAGTTCCTATTCCTGTTTTATTTTGATGATAAAGGGATGCATCGACTACCTGATGGTGTGTGCAAACTTTTTTTTTTCCTGGGATTTTATGAAGCCTATTTTTTTCCTGAACCTTAAAAAGTGCCAAGGTGAGAGAGCTACACTGGTAATTTCCAGGTTAAAATGGTTGCTGCCCATGTGGTGTTAAGACTTTGGCTCTCTAATGGATACCACAGACCTTGCCAGAGAAGAAGGAGAATTTAATGAATGTGGAGACACAGACAACATTAGCAGGTGTGGAGGGTTACAGGTGCTTGGGGTTGATGCCAGTAGGTTGGTTGCTTGTGGCTGGATTAAGCAGTAGTAGAGTAGAATCTGGTGGTAGGTGATATTGGTGAGAAGGGAGAAGGGGTTGGGGATGGATAGGTGGGGCAGCTTGATGGTAGGAAGAAGCAGAGAGTTACAAGAGCACACTGGTGGAGAAAAACTTGTGAAAGTGGAGGGAACCTCTGAGGAGTCCAAAATAATTGCACCAATTTTCAAAAGAGAAAACAGGGAGCAAATGCAAAACTATTACCCAATTAGCCTTACCAGTGTTACAGGGAAAGTGATGAAAAGTATCATTAAAGACAGAATAATTGCATATACAAGTGAACTGCAACATGAACAACATGGTTTTGTGAAGGGGAGAAATTGCACATCCAATTTACTGATTTTTTATGAACAAATTAGTAAATATTTGGATAACAACATACCATATGATGTAATCTACTTGGATTTTTCCAAAGTCTTTAATCTCATGCCACATTGGGCAATAATTGATAAAATGCTCAACCTTAAAATAAGCCAATTAATCGTAAACTGGGTGGCAGATTGGCTTTTAGATAGAATGCAATGTATCTTGATTAATGGGTATGTGCCTGGAGAGGGGCACATCACCAGTGGAGTTACACAGAGATTAGTCCTGGGACCAGTACTTTTTAACATTTGTATTTTGGATATGACAACTAACCCCAATAGTATAACTATAAAATATGCAGATGATACAAAATTAGGCAGGCCATGTAGAACTGTAGATTATTCAGCCAGACTGCAGTAAGATTTAGACAAAATTACTGTCTGGACCCACAAATGGGACATGTTATTAAATAAAGACAAGTGTAAAGTAATGCATTTAGGCAAACTTAATAAATTTGACTATCACATTGAGGGTGACTCTCTCTCTCTAAAACTGTATGTGAGAAGGATCTGGGCATACATATTACGAGTAACCTGAGCACTGAGCAACAAATCAGTGAGGCCACTAATAAAGCAAATAGGGTAGCTTTGTCAATTAAGAGAAATATTAGATCTAAATCCAGTAATATTATGATCCCCCTAGATAGGTCATACATTAGGCCACACTTGGAGCATTCATCCCAAGTCTGAGACCCATACAAAATATCTGAAAGACAAATACTAGAAAAAGCACAGTGTCGTTATACTAAAATTACTGATGGATATCATGAGATACCATATGATGACAGACTTAAAGCTTTACAACTCATATCCTTAGAAACACGTAGAGCACATGGAGACATACTTTTTGTATGTGATGTCTTACAGGACCATAAACTCATGTATGAATTAGACATTGATTTTAAATCAAATACTATGGAAACAAGAGGACATCCTCTTCAAATTAAGGGAAAGCGATTCAGAACCAATGCAAGAAAATATTTATATACCGTTAGATTAACAATATACCTCGACAGGTGTAGTAGACAGGGATGAGCCACGGCTGGTGTGGTTTGGTCACGAGGTCAGCAGGCCGAGTGACTTAACCGCACCAGCCGTGGTAAATCCACCAGTATACCCACACCCTGGAGGGGTATATTGCTATTATACAATGGTAGGAATAATTTTTTTATTTGTTTTTTATTTTTATTATTTGTTTTTGTGAGCTATTTTGTGATAATGGTGGATATATTCTTCCGCTGAGAAAAATAGTTCCTTTTTAGTATTGAATATAGAGACAGGTAAAATGTTTTGAATAGGTTTTATTTGTGTAAATAATAATTTTTAATGATCATTTGAGAAGGTTTTATGTTATTAATAATTTTTAATGAACATTTCAGAAGTGCAACATGTAATTAGTTATTTTTGTTAAACAGCATTAAATGTTTTATTTGTGAACAACATTTATGAAATCAATTGTGTTGAAATAACATTTTATAGTTTCTATGAACTTTTCAATGTGTCACATTTTTCATTGAATTGCTCTCAGGTTTGATATTTGGTTCTTGTTTCTTTAAGAAGTTCGGTTGCGATTAGTTTGTGAGCATATGTTCGCTTCCGTCCATCTGTAGAATGCTGGTATTGCAGTTGGAGGAGAGGGGCGCTGCTGCTTCATTGTGTGTAAGTTTGTGCTGTTGTGTCGCTAGTTTTGCAGGCTAGCCGGGGATATTATGACAGCTTTCTGTGGAGTTTTAACGCTCCGCTTTCTTAAGTATGCTGTCGCTTTGTGGATCGGATGCCTCATTTTCTTCAGTAAAGATATTTTGTAGGTGTTGGAAGTCTAACGAGTGGAAACTGACATTAATTTTTTTTATTACCGTTTTGATTTCGGTGCTATGTGGCGATTACAAATGGCGGCGGTTCCTTTGAAGTGTAACGGCAGTAGTGATATTTGTAATGTGGCACTAGTACTTGTTGGCTGGCACCTTTTCCAGTGGGTGTATTGGAGGATTTATAACTGCTGGAAAGTGCCAGCCAACCAGTGAAATTTCAGGGATTTGTGCTTGTTTTTGGGTCCATGGTATAATGGTCAATTTATGGAACTCTTTGCCCCAAAATATAATATTGGCCCAAAATAAAACTGAATTCAAATCCAGTCTAGATAAATATATACTCAATGGTGCAAAACTGAGGTATTGTTTGTAATGGTTGGAACAAACATGGGCTTTCAGTCCTCTAGTTCCTATACCTGTCTTAGTATAATGAAGCTGCCAAATCTGAGGACCAAGGAGGCTGACTGGAGGTGGGGGTCAGATTCAGAAATACAGGGAATTATGTTTCAGAATTTAGATCCTTGGTTGAAATTTATCTGGAGGTACAAGTCAAGTAGACTTTATTGATCAGATTGAAGTTTTTTTTATTACAAAGTACACAGAGAGAAAATATGTAAAAATAAAATAAATAAAATAATCAATTATTACCCTACATGAATATTGTGAGACAACACAGAAACTAAAAATAGCCCTGAGCACAACATAAAAAAATAATCCAATAAACACAACTGTCCTACTTGTATCTGTAATGGACTGAGATTCGCTTTAGTCTGCAATATTAGCAAATATGCAGCCGTATGAAACCCTAAATGCATGGTGAGGTTGAGGCCTGGTTACCTACATCCCTAATCATACAGGGTAGTCCCTATACAGAATGATGTTTATATTCTGGAGGTTGGGAGTAAAGTAGTCTGCCTTATCTGATGACTTTGGTGTAGATACCTTCGAGCTGTTCTGTAAATTTACAGATCCACCTGTGAGCTAGAGACTTCATGAAGGTGCTAAGCAGTGTGTCAAGTTTTAGAGCTAGCACTTAGCTCAGCTGAGTCCCAGAGAATTAGAAAACCTTTTCCTCTTCAAACAGGGGCATGTTTATCCCAGATGGCAGTGAATTTGGAGTGGAAATTGTGCAGGGTATCATAATAATTTGAATAGAGTATGTTCAAATGAGGACCAGTCTGTGCTGCTAAGGTCATTCAGCAGAAGGACAGTTCAAGGGACACACCATATTGGAGTTGAATAAAAGGCCTCTTGGGCTGTAGATTTTGCACACACAGTTGGAGATTCAGTGGTCACCAAATGAGAGTGCCAGGTTTCAGCAGTCAGGATGGAAGGTGAGAATCCAGTCAAGAAGGGAATGGCTAGATGGAGACAGGTGAAGCTGTGTTACCAGGGTAGTAGTCCTTGCATTGTCATAGGTGTTTTCTGTACTATATTCTCATTTCAAAAATCGTGATAGTATTTGATTAATCAAAGCAACCATCACCTCCTTACTGTAATTCCTGTCTTCTCCACTATGAAAGGAAGACCTTTTTCATACTTCATTCTAAAACTCTGGAATGGTCCACCTAACACATTTTTGAAGTGGGCAAGGGAGGCCACTGAAGTTGACAGAACTCTAATAGATCAGGTCAGAGTGCAGATCCATCCAGCTACATTTGTAAGGAAAAGTGAAATTTGACTATGCCAACCACCTGAAGGTGGATTTTCAGGTGACACACAACCAGCGGGCATTGGGAATTTAGGGAAAGTGAACCCAATTCAATCACTACTCACTGGATTCTGCAAGAGAGAGGTGTGAAGCTGACTTAAATTCAAACAGAAGATATTTATTGAAGGGAGGAAAATATAACTATTACAGCACCTATCAAATTAAACTATTAATAAAACTGGATTATTATGAAAGGTTCAGCTCTACTGCAATTCTCTAAATCAAAAAATAAAACACTCTAAGTAGGAAATAAGTTCTAAGGATTCACTATATTTGCAGTATATAGACTCTGTAGATTGCTATACTTTAGAACTGCTAGAACAATTTTACAGAATGCTAAACTATGTGGCCCAGATATTCAAAAGGGTTGCACTTGGCGCAACAGTGTTGTACCATGCGCAACCCACTGATGCATCCCGGCGCAATATTCAAAAGGGAAAAGTGCACGGCACAAATCCCCATGTGCCAGAGCGCATCAGTAATGTATGCAGGCACAAGTAGGGGAGGCGTGCCCATGCATGCTCTGCACAGCCCGATATTCAGCCTGGGGTGTGCAGAGCTGTGCATGGGCAACCTCTACCTGTGCCAGCACAAAGTTGATCCAAAAAAAAAAAGGAACAACTGATGGCCACCCGCAGGTGAGCTGCCGCATTGCAGGGCGCAACACGGCAGCTGCCACCTGTGGGTGGCTACCCAAGCTCCAGCTGCACCTGGCAGCACCCCCCCATGCCCAATCATGGGCATTTGTAAAAAAAATAATAATAAAACTCCTGTCCAATATCCCTGGTGGTCCAGTGGACCACTGTCTGCCCGATCGCGGGCATTTGTTTTAAACCATAGAACACGTCCAATATCCCTGGTGGTCCAGTGGACCGCTGACCGCCCGATCACGGGCATTTGGTGAAAAGTATTAAATGTCCAATATCCCTGGTGGTCCAGTGGATGTGCATCGATCGCGGGCATTTGTATATAAAGATCAAGTGCTTCCAATCTCCGGTGGTCCAGTGGACCAGCCATCTGCCTGATCGCGACATTTGTAAAATATGTCTACCATCCCTGGTGGTCTAGGGTGTTCTCCACTACCGAGCCCCACCACCCTCGCCCTTGGTCAGCCAGCGGCAGGCAGCACCACCCACCTGCCCTCGCCACCTGCTGACTGACACATCGGCCGGTAGGGCTGTATGCCCATTGGTCTCACAGTGTGAGCCAATGGGCATGTGATCATACGGTATGACATATTCAGATATGTGAATGATCCCATTCACATATCTGGAATGTAGTACTGGCATGGTTGCATGCCCATTGGTTCACGCTAGGACCAATGGGGTACAGCCTTAACGATGGTTTCAGCCGACGGGTGGCGGGCTGGGGCAGGTGGTGGGTGCTGCCACCCGCCAGCTGACTGGTGGGAGGGCAGTGGGGCTCAGTGGTGGGTGGGGAGGTACCCCTAGACCACCAGGGATAGTGGACATATGTTTTTCTTTACAAATGCCCGTTATCGGGCAGATAGCTGGTCACTGGACCACCAGGGATATTGGAAGCACTTGATCTTTTTTTATACAAATGCCCATGATCGGGCAGATAGCCGGTCCACTGGACCACCAAGGATATTGGAAGCACTTGATCTTTTTTATACAAATGCCCACGATAGGGCAGATAGCGGTCTACTGGACCACCAGGGATATTGGACATTTATTACTTTTTTCACAAATGCCCGTGATCGGGCAGTCAGCAGTCCACTGGACCACCAGGGATATTGGACGTAGTTCTATGGTTTAAAACAAATGCCCACGATCAGGCAGACAGCGGTCCACTGGACCACCAGGGATATTGGACAGGAGTTTTATTATTTATTTTTACAAATGCCCGTGGTCGGGCTGCAGGGGGCGTTGGTCCCTGACGGCTGCTGCCTGGCAGGGCGCCAGGCACAAGTCATCGGGGATTGGTGCACCTGCATGCAAATGGGGCCATAATGACATGCAAATGGCCCCATCTGCACCTTGCATACATTATGACACCATTTGCATGTCAAGTTTTGAATATCGCGGTTGCTGTGCATAGTGCAATGGAACTTGCGCTAGCGCATCCCCATGCTCCACTCTGGCCACTTGTGCACGCCTTGCACACTGGGGGTGGCCAGGGTGCAATATTCAATGCTGCTGAGCCATGGCACAGCTCTGTTGAATATCGCCCAGTCCACACCCCTGCGCAGCCAAGTTGACCTGCACCCAAGCTTGTGCCACAGCCTGGCACAGTTTGAATATCTGGGCCCGTATTTGTAATTGAATGGCACAGACTCTAATACACTAAGCATACATTATACTCTATGGCAATTGCAAGACTCTGACCTCTGTTGCCCTGGAATGCCAGACCAGTGAATGGTATAGGGAATGGGATGGACAGCTAGTGCAGAATGGTGCTGACAGGTTACTGACTGGCATTTCCTCCCATGACCTCCTCGTACTACTGCTTCTGCTGGATGGAGGGAACGGCCTTTCACTTTTCCTGGGACCTATGTCATTGATAGCCTCCTCTATGGTGTGAGATCTTGGCTTGATCCTGTATGACAGGATGCCATTTGAAGCTCAGGTGTCATCTGTTGTCCAAAGAGGTTTTTACCACCTTGAGGACTATCATCAGGATCAAACCCCGAGTTCAGCCTGAAGACCTGCTCACACTAGTTCATGCCTTTGTGACATCTAGACTTGATTACTGTAATGCTCTTTACTTCAGGGTCTCTAAAAGTTTCCTCTGCCAGCTGCAGCTGGTGCAGAATGCTGCTGCCAGATTACTGACTGGCCTTTTTAGGTCCAGTCACATGACCCCAGTTTTGTGGGCTCTGCACTGGCTGCCAGTCAGGTGGCAGGTTATCTTCAAGGTGAGTTTATTCACTTACAAGGCTCTACATGGACTAGGCCCTGGCTATCTGGCTGACCTTCTGACATTAGCTGTCTTGGTCCGATCCCTCAACTCCTCAACAAGGGGCCTCCTTTAGGTACCCAGGACTGGACTTAAAACTGCCGGCGATCGGGCTTTTAGCATTGCCAGCCCAGTCCTGTGGAACACTCTTCCACCCTACATTAGGGAGGCCCCATTGGTCGAGTGTTTCAAGAGTGGTCTCAAGGCCCATTTATTTTCATTAGCCTGCCCAGATGATGTGATTTAACCAGCTTTAAGATCAGTGTTTAACTGTATCTATTGTTTTGATGGTTTTTATTGATATTATTTATTTTTTCTTGTATTGTATTGTGTTTTGGTTTTAATTCACCTGCCTTTTTGTGTGTTAGGCACCCAGTGCCTCCAGGATTGGGGGCCCTACAAATAAACTTTGCCTTGCCTTGCCACATACAAGAGGATAGTCCAGGGAAGATACCAAAAGGGACAGGAGGGCTCAGAAGAGCTTCTTCTCAGAAAATGAGGATTATCAGGGGCACACCTCCTCCCCTGACTCGAAGAACTTGGGTGCCTGACAGAGGTCATGCTGAACTGCCAGTCCAAAGACACTTCAGGACTCCTGCATTAGTCTATAGGTCATGTTGGACCACTGATTAATGAATGGTAATGGGAACATTGTTTAACCAGGAGTAGCACACTAAGCCAAAGCTTGTTTCCAGATGCAACCCGAGAGCACAAGGAAGTTAAGTGACCTGCTTAGGATCACACGGTATGCACCTAGGCAGCTGTGGGATTCAAATCCAGGTCTCCAGATCTGCAGCTCAGAGCCTTGACCCAAATCACTATAATGCCTCCATCCAGTCTGATCCCTCCTCTCTTCAACCAGGGGAGCAACAGTTCCTTTCCCAGACCCTTTGGGCATTGGTAGGGAGGCCATGGCAGACTGATGACTAGGGTCACCTTGTATACTCAGGAAATTACACTCCGAGGTTCTTGTGCTTTTTTCTGGCCTTGCTGCTTCTACTGCTTCCATTGCTCTGGAACTCAATTGCTTGACAAATAGCAAATGTGAACCAAATGGTTTAGTGGTTAATTTAGTCTCTTGTCATTTCAGGACACTTGGCACAGTTTGTTAGCAATCAGGACAACTCCTGGGCAATTACCATAGTTTCTGGGCAATTTATACAGTTCCAGGGCAACTGATACAGTTCCAGGGCAATTAATATAGTTCCAGGACAAATAACACTTTTTGGGATAATTTATATAGTTCAAGGGCTGAATAGCTAACACAGGGTAGTTAGCACAGTTCAGGCTAACAGCACAGTCTATATGAATAGAAACAATGGCACAGTTCAATTATAGGAATCCCGAAAAAATAAATAGTCTTTTGATACAGTACCATAATAATAGGCAGCTTTTAACCAGTGCACTGTCTCTTTAAGGATAGCTTTGCTGTGCATCATGAATATGTATTGCCTTACTCTAAATAGTACTGCCCCTTTTATCACTATCTCTTATGGAGCTCTCTCCCAAATCCAGCCCCATAGGCAGTCCCATTGCTGGGGCTTACCTGTTCCACAGTCTCTCAAGGAGTCTCTTTAGGTTTGGATGGTTTAGTGAATGGGGCCTGGACTGCCCAAAGGGCCATGTCACTTCTGTTGGTTCTGGGAGGTGCCGAAGTTCATTCATTTTTTTTTTTATTAAAAAAAAAAAATCTAAGTTTCTCTAGCGGCCAGCATTCGACTGAGGTGCTGCCCACATTCTCTTCTCTGGGCCTGGACTGCTGAACTGGAATGTGAAGAAGGCTTGGACCTGCCTCCTCCCATGATCTGCTTGTACTATTACTGCTGCTGCTGGATGGCTGGGACAGCCTTTCACTGCTGTTCTTCCCCAGTGGACTGACCACTGCTGTGGAACCTGGGCCATTATTGCAGAAGGAAGGAGGAGGAGCCATTGACTTTCCGGACTGGCCAGGATATTGGGAGGGACACAGGATCAGAAGGTAAGTCCCTCTCTTTTTTGCTTCACCCAGCTGACCAGTCACTCCCCCTCACACTTGCGGCAGCACCCTTGGCTGCACATACTGGACTGAATGGCTGTTGCCATTCAAAATGGGCTGAGGATTCTGTTCTGGGGTTCACCTAACTGCATTGTGACATGAAACAGATCACTATAAATTAGGGTGCCTGAAACATATTGCCTGCAATGACCATGGCCCCTCATTCCACCGCAACCCAGGTACGGCGATAAGGAATGGCATGGGATAAGAGTTGTTTTTTGTGGGTGGCTTTGGCCCCAACACCCCCATCACTGAATATAATCTCCTCTGGGT
This sequence comes from Neoceratodus forsteri, assembly GCA_016271365.2. Taxonomy (NCBI): domain Eukaryota; kingdom Metazoa; phylum Chordata; order Ceratodontiformes; family Ceratodontidae; genus Neoceratodus; species Neoceratodus forsteri. Next base: position 14,475,677 of record CM057454.1, read on the forward strand.
GGACTGAGGACAACAGAGGGCATGAGTGGACTGGAGGGCAACAGTGTAGATGCAAAAAGGTTGTGAGTGGAGGGTGCTGTGAAATCCAGCACACCCCTGTCACTCACGACCTTTTCCCATCGCCCTAAATGCAGCACCTTAATTGTGTCACCCACCTAATGGTATACCCTGTTCTGGAATCCTAAAAAGCTCATCTCTGCTCACCTGCCCATGTGCTCAGGAACTACAAGGGCAGGTTCCCGGTGCCTGGCAGTGAGGAAGGGGATTGTAAAACGGAGCAAGCAGAGAAAATAAATGAATATGCTGGTGCCTTACCTCACACTACGCCGATGACCCAGGTTCGGAAACAACCTCGGGCTGCTGGGGAGCCAGCTGGGGGGGGTTGGATCGGGATTGAGCTGTGGCTCTCCCCTCCAAAGGGGTGGATGCCCGCTCCACTGTAGTCCTGCTCCTACCAAATGGAGGTCCAGTGGGCAGCGCAGGCAGACTGGAGCAGCGACGCAAGTCTGGGGAGGGGGTGGAAGCATCCACCGGATCCCAGCATGTGTGTGTACCTCCATGCATGCACATGTATGTGTATGCTGTGGCCTCGGGGAAAGGGAGAAAAAAAGTAAAAATACCATAAATTACATATGGGAAAGAAAGAAAGAAAAATAAATAAAAAAAACATTTTAACAACAAGCCCTGTGGAGGATTCACAGTGAGCACATTAGTGGGGCTGGGAACCCTATCTAACAGATTTCCCCTTTACTGTAGTGCACCAGTGACACTAACTTTGTGGCACTACATCTACATGAAGCTCCAAATCACTCATTCTTTAAAAACAAATTGAAGATGTAGCCAAAGGATAAGTACTGCTTATATTTCTACTCAGAAGAACTCAGTATCTGTTCTTGATCTGTAAAGTTGATTTTCTGGCTTTTGTAATCAATACTAACACTGTATTCTTGCATGTCTGATCATGTAATTTAGTGTTGCCTCTGGCCAGGTCAGTACTGAAAATGGTCCATTTAGCCCATTTTTCTTTCTTGATTAACAAATAATAAATACCAATAATTTTAGATTTAGACAGTTCTTGCCATGGCAGTATGAAAAATAAACATGAAATTACTGTAGGTATAAAATAGGTAGGGAAAATCCTGCATTCCACAATTCTCATGCATTAGATTCATCTAATTCATGGGTATAAAAACAGTGCTGGTCAGATGGACTAATTATTTATTTTATTTATTTATTTGAAAATTGGTAACGAGGAAAGGTACTCTGAGCCAGTGGTCATTTCCAGGTGTGACCTGGGGGAAGGGAACATGGGTTACAATAAAACGTACAAACTACTGATGCTTGGTACAAATAAAGTGCAATCACAGTGCTCTATGACACTGTACAAGTGCAGAAAAACCAGCAAGACACAATGAGCAGCTATATTGCACCAATTTAGAGACCAGTGCAGGAGTATGATGTCAATGCAGAAGTAAAAATGTACAGAGCCTGATACAGGCTGAGGTAAAACCCAGGAGAAGGCTCAATATCATGGAAAGTAGGGTCTCTAACAGGAAGGGTGGAGGAGAGGGGGTCACAGGAGTAGATGCGAGTAGGGAGGAGTTTAGCTGGTGTCTAAAAGAGCAAGGGGAAGGGGGTACTGGGTGACTATCTCGCATGGAGAATGTTGCAGGGCAAAACTGCGTAACATAAACAGCGCAAGTCAAAACAGCTACAGGGTACACAATGCCACACAATGCACATAGCGTGTGAACCTCTAGCTGTTTCTGGGAAAGAGAATAGGAGCTCTGCCAAATGGGGGTCCACTGAGCAGCTGAGGTGGCTCAGGGAGTAGAGGCATTGGCGATGGAGGAGAGTGGAGCGACTGTAGACCAGGGTTCTATTCCCAGTCCCAGCACTGATTTTATTTATTCCTTGACTTTTCTGTAGTTTCTCCATGTTTATCCTCTCCTCGAGTTGTCCCCTGGAGGATGTTATTTTAATAGGGGGGGTTCGGGGGTGTGCAGGGCAGAGCCCCCTCAGAAAACAAGGATTTTCGTTTTTTTTCCTTCTGTTTGCTGTTTAGACAGTGCGGTGTAGTGCCTCACTGTTTTGACATGTGACAACATCACCCAGTGCCCGGGAGGGGGCGAGAGATGGAGGGAGAGAAGGGGCAGTTTCCAGACAGAGGGGAGGGGATAGATGAAGGCTGACTGTGAAGCAGAGAAGTGAGGGTGGGAAATGGTAAAGGTGTGAGGATTCCTGGAGCAGGAGTGTAAGGCAGAGGGAATGGGAGAGAGGCATGAAAATAGGTAGGAGGGAAGGGACCCAAAAGAGCATTTGGAGATGAGGGAGGTGCAGTGGAACTCGCAGCATGAAGGTAGGGGGAGGATGAATAGGGAGGAGTAGAGGGAACACTGGTGAGTTTGGGGAGGAGTTGGTAGCAAAGTGAGAAAAGGTGTTACAGAGGATGTCCAGTCTGGAAAGGAAAGAGGAAGGGTCAGTGCAATAGAGCACATCTGCGTAGTCAGACTGGGAGCACCATTTTAGTAATAAGCTCCTAATAGACTTGCAGAGACTAGCCGTCTTTGTTATGGTATAAGGCACTGAGTTTGGGGTGGAGCTTGGCATGGATGGCATCAATGTGGGCAGGGAAGTTAAGCTTAGTATCCAGCCATACACCAAGGTACCTGAAGGACCCACATCAAGGGGGTGCCATCCAGGGTGTAGAAGACAGGCAGGGAGGAGAACCTGGCCAGTTTCTGACTAGTGCTAAAGGTTCTTGACACTGTTTTTTTTTTTTTGACTGCTGACCTAGAGTTGGGTGGGGTGGAAATAGCACTGGACATTGTGGAAGTCTTGCTGGAGCAAGCCTTCCACCACTGCAGTTCAGTGACTAGAGATGCAGATGACTGTATCATCTGCAAGCATGTGAATATGCAAGTTGGCATAGACGGAGAGGAGCTTGATCAAGAGAAAGGAGAAAAGGATTTAACCCAGGATGGAGCCCTGTGTGGAGCCCAGCCTGAATGGGTAGTAGAGGTGACAGGGCGCCTCCTACCTGTGCTGACTGCTGACAGCCTGTAAGGTAGGAATGGAACCATTCAACAGAAGGAGCTGAGAGGCCAGCAAAGCTCAGCTTGTCCAGGAGAAGTGGATGGGCCACCAATTTACAGGCTTTGGCCAGATTGATGGAAATAGCCACCGTGATGTGCTCCTGAGCAATCCCAGAGAAGATTGAGTCAGTAACATACAGCAGGGAGGAGACAGTGGAATGGCACTTGTAGAAACCAGACAGGAAGGGGGAGAGGACATTGGATGAATAGAGGAAGTTGGTAAGCCTAGAGTAGACAAGTTTCTTGTGCAGCTTTGCAAGAGATGGGAGGAGGGAGATGGGTCAAAAGTTACCATGGGAGGAGTGGTCACCCCCTTTGAGAAGGGAAGAACTTTGGCAATCTTCCAAGAGTGAGGAACAGCACAGAGGGAAAAGGAGAGGTTGAGAAGGTGTGTAAGGAGAGAGGCAATTATAGGGTATCGGTGCACACTGCTTGGCATATTGGCAACTTCAAACAGAAACCATTTCATTTTTCCCATTGAGATAAATTGCCCAGGCATTTGAAATGTCCAACATACCTGAAGAACATTTTGAAATAAAAAATACCACTGAAGTTAAAAAAAAATGTTATAACATGAAGAAGAGAAATAAGATGTATAAGAAAATAAGTAGGCAGTATAGCACAGTGGTCTAAGGCTCTGAGCTGCAAATCTGATGACATCCAGCAGAGCAGACCAGACCTGGGTTTGAATCCCACAGCTTCCACTTGCATACTGTGTGACCCTGAGCAAGTCACTTAATCTGCTTGTGCTCCCAGGTTGCTCCTATAAAAAAAGCTTTCAGCTTAGTGTGCTATACCTTGTTAAACAACTAAATTAAAAAAAAAAAGTTATTGTAGCACCTCAAAATGAAAATACAGTCCCTATAACTAACAAACATATGGATTAACTGGAGGTGAATTAAATGTTATAGAAGAAGCAACTATAAAGAGAACTATCTGGCTTGTCAAAGTCTTCAGTGACTGGAAAGATGGTAAAAATATTAACTTTGACCAGAAAATTGCCCCTATAGAGCAGCTCAGCAGCATTTTCAGGTCCTTTTATGCTCAAGAAGGAACTATGGGTAACACAGAGTACATTCTCAGCAGCTACCCTGCCCTCTGTGCTGGTCTGCTTTGACATTTAAACTCATTGCATGTTTATAGACAGTCAAACACAATGACTAGCCCTGTATTTCAATTCAGCAACAATGTCTTTGTTTCCATAATGAAGCACTAAAGAAAAGCACAAAAAGATTCTGCCAAACGTCATGTTCCAAATACTGCAGAATATCTAGAAAAAACATGGTAACCACTGGTGCTGTCCTCCAATACCACATCAGGGGTCGTCCATACAGAGTGTCTGGACATCCAGCTTTCCGTGGTCCAGCATGGGAGAGAGGGCTTCAGACAACTGACACTGGACAGTTTTGAAATTAAAATAGATGACCATGACCCATAAGTATACTACTTTGCAATACAATGAGTGTATATATATATATATATATATATAAATATATATATATATATTTTTTTTTTATTTAAACATTTGGTGACGAAGGATCATTTCCAGGTGCAACCCAGGGGAGGAGGGACAAGGGATAAAAATACACTTACAGAGATACACAGTATAGAAGTGTACATTTGCAGTGATACACAGCATATAATACACTACGTATTCCAGCACACTGCAATATATAAAGTGAAATAATGCAGGAGGCACACAGTTTAGGCATACAATTGTATGACACCTACGCATACAGTTACAAATGTGCCAGGCAGAAGGATACTTTTAGAGACAGCAATACAACACTATAGTCCACCTAGATATACAGTTATTTGGTAAAATATACAGTAGGTGAGGGGAGGTTTATCAGAGAGCAGAGTAAGTGCAATTCTGCCCTACAGTGCATGCTATGTGATGTTGTGGGAACAGGTGCGGAGGGGAAGAAGGTGTAGCTGAGATTTGACAGTGGAGTGAGAGGGAGCGTTGCGTGAGAGGGGATTGAAATTCACAGTAATCCTACAAAAATGAATAGACAAGCTCACTGTAGCTTTATGTACAGTATCCTCATTGCTAGCCTGCAAAAATGCATATCCAAGCTGCCAGCCAGAGCAACAACCTTCTACTTCTATCCAAAGAGATTGCTGCAGGAGTTTCTAGACTCAGTACCTGTAGCAATATGGTACTTGAAAGAGCCCAAGGGGTTCAACTACCTTTCCACTTTCATGAACTTGACTAGCCTGAAAGGTAGCCTCAGACAATGATAAATGAATAATTCAGTTCATGCAAATGCTATTTAGTTACTGTCCAGTGCTAAGCCTGGTGAGTGGAGAAATCATGGCAATATCCAGCCATCACAATGAAGCCAACCTCCACTCCTCCTGTGCAGCATATTCACGCAACAGGAAAACACGGAGTTCAATCCTGGGGCCAAAAACTGAAAATGAAGATACCAGTGCCTCTCATCAGCAAGCTTCACCAAGGACTTCCAGCCCTTTGACTTGGTCTCCAGTATAGTAGTTGCATTGCCATCTACAGCCCAGAACAGCACAGTCACACAGGGGCCATTTATCTTCAATCCACCAGTAAGCTTCAATGCTCCAGTTAATTTTATCAACCATGGCAAAAATTCTTTTTAACAAGATGTGCCAACAAGTGATGCTGGGTGTTTACAGTGTTTCTGTTCTTTTTTTCCTACCTAAATAGTTATTACATTAGCTACCAACTCCACAGTTAAGGAACTGCTTTCCTGTGAGGAAGAATATTTAGCATAACAAATTTAAATTTCAATGAATTTACCAAAGTTGTCAGTGATTTTTTAAGGGATGGATCCATTTTATACACACAATAAAACACTTATGGGCATACACTGAACTGATCTAGCCACACTTCCAGAAACTGAATGTACTCAACCTGCTACCTCATGCCTTATTATGCTCCTGGGCATTTAGTTAGAAATATTCAGTGCACAATGTGTTGTGTCTTATTGCTTACATAATAACATAGAAGCATAGAAACATAGAAGTTGATGGCAGATAAGGACCACAAGGCCCATCCAGTCTGCCCATTTCTTTTTCTACCTTATAAATGCGCCATCGGCCTTTGTTCTGTCAATGGCCTATCTATTCATACTCATCTGTATTGCTCCCTTATGCCTATCTCATGCCCGTTTGAAGCCCTGCACTGTATTCATATCCACCACTTCCTGAGGTAGGCTGTTCCATGCATCCACCACCCTTTCTGTGAAAAAAAAAACTTCCTCACATTACCCCTTAATCGGCCTCCCTCTAATCTCATGCTGTGTCCTCTTGTCCTGCTATGTTTCCTATATTGAAACATGTTAGACTCTTTCACCTTGTTAATGCCCCTAAGGTGTTTGAATGTTTCGATCATATCAAGTCTCTCCCTCCTTTGCTCTAGGGTATACATACAGTATTGAGCTCCGTTAATCTGTCCTCATATGTTTTCTGATGCAGTCCCTGCACCATTTTGGTTGCCCTTCTCTGGAGTGCCTCAATTTGGTTAATGTCCTTGTGAAGGTGTGGCCTCCAGTACTGCATGTAGTACTCCAGATGGGGCCTAACCAGTGTCTTGTAAAGAGGGATTATTACCTTCGTCTTCTGACTTGTGATACCCCTACTAATACACCCTAACATGCCCCTAGCCTTACCTACTGCTTTAGTGGTCTGCTTGGATGATTTCAGGTCATCAGTGATGATGATGCCCAAGTCTCTTTCTTCTCTTGTGACTGCCAGCAACTCCACTACCAGCCTATAGGTGGCTTCAGGGTTTCTCTTCCCTATATGCATGATCTTGCACTTCTTTGCATTAAACCCCATTTTCCACTCTTCCAACCATTTTGCTAGTTTATCCAGATCTCTTCTCATTCTGCCCACCCCATCTGGATCATCTACTCTGTTGCAGATCTTGGTGTCATCTGCAAACAGACAAACCTTACCCTCCAGTCCATCTGCAATGTCACTGATGAAGATATTGAAGAGGACTGGCCCCAGAACTGATCCCTGAGGTACCCCACTTGTGACTTGCATCTCTTCTGACTGTATACCATTTACCACCACTCTCTGTTTTCTGCATGTCAACCAGTTTTCCACCCAGTTGACCAACTTCTGACCCACCCTGAGCCTACCCTGCTTATTAATCAATCTTCTATGTGGAACAGTATCGAAAGCTTTGCTGAAGTCAAGGTAGGTGACATCAACTGCTGCCCCTTGGTCCACTGCTCTGGTTACCCAGTCAAAGAAATCTATGAAATTAGTTTTGACAGGATCTTCCTTTTGTAAACCCATGCTGTCTTGGATCCTGTGCTCCTATGGATTCCAGGTGTTGCACTATCCTTTCCTTAACTGAAGTGAGACTGACTGGTCTGTAGTTCCCTTCCTCCTCTCTGCTACCACTCTTGTGGAGCGGGATCACATGAGCACTTCTCCAGTCTTCTGAGACTTTCCTGTGCTCAGAGACTCACTAAACAGTTCTGATAATGGTGCTGCTAGTTCCACCCTTAGTTCCTTTAGTACCCTGGGATGTATGCCATCAGGTCCCATTGCCTTGTCCACCCTGAGCATATTGAGCTCTTGTAGGACCCTTTCTTTTGTGAAGGGGCTAGTGCTCACCTCCCTCCCCCCTGTGTCCATGGTGCTGAGCTGTGGGCCCTGCCCTACCTTCTCTTTAGTACATGCTGAGCAAAAGTATCTATTTAGGATAGATGCACTACATACACATAACACATTCTAGTATTGTGTATTATATGGCAGTCTTCTTAATGACACATCAAACGAGAAAGAGCCACCATAAGTATATCAGCACACAGTCAACACATTTTTCTCTTACCTCTCCCCTCACCCCACCTGGTACAGTCAAACCCCAAATAACTTGAATCCCTTTCCACTTCCTCTTGTGTATCAGTCTCTCTCCCCACTTCCCAACCAATCTGATGGCCAAACAGTAGAAGAAAAATAAAAAAAACACTCCCCATTCCAATAGGTAGAGAGCGAGATAGCTAGATAATAGATAGATAGATAGATAGATAGATAGATAGATAGATAGATAGATAGATAGATAGATAGATAGATAGATAATTTAAAATGTATTTCTGAAAACCAAGGTGCTGCACATAATCATAATATAAAATCAGCATAAATAACTCGAAAATAGTTTAGCAAATCCGAATTCAGAACAATGCAGATATCTATGAGATTATAAGTCACCTTTGAAAGGTTATCTGAATCACCATGTCTTAAATCTACTTTTAAAGACTGCAACAGACAGGGCAGAGTGAATGTCCATGGGCAAACCATTCTAAATCAATGGGGCAGCTACAGAGAACCATCTGCCCCCAGCTGATTTTAACCTTGATTTTATAATGACTAGAAATCCAGTTCCAGTAGAGCATAACTCATGGACATCAGGGCAGGTTACAAGATGTTCACCAATGTATTGGGGTCCAAGTCCATTTAGGGCCTTAAAGGTAAGTAACAGGATTTTAAAGTCAATCTGCCATCTCACAGGAAGTCAGTGCAGAGAGCAAAGTGAGGAGTGATATGATCACTCCTTTTCACTGAAACAACAACTCTGGTTGCAGCATTCTGCACCAAGTGGAGATGGCAGATCTGAACAGATGGAAGGCCTCGGTAGAGCATATTGCAATAGTCACGAATGGAGATGATGAAAGCATCCACCACTGTTAAATATCATGACAGTCCAGGTAGGAATGCAATGCAACTCTGTTCTTCAAATGATAGAAACCACTCCTGACCACAGCAGACACCTGAAGAACAAGTGACAGCTCCTGGTCAAGAACAACCCTTAGACTGTGAACCATCTGCCTAGCCTGCAGTTTATTTCCCCCAAAAATAGGGAGGTCCAGCCAATCCAAAATGGATGAATTAAAACAATCTGATCCCACCACCACCAGTAACAATTCAGTTTTATGAAGTTAAGATTCAAATTGCAATGAGCCAACCACCCACTCATCTCAGACAGAGATATTGTTTAAAACATAAACATAGAAGGTGACGGCAGATAAGGACCATGTGGCCCACCTAGTCTGTCCCTTTTCCCCACCTAATGCAATACTGCAAACATTAGTTGATCTGTGGCTTACTCTCTTTTCCCAATTGTGAGAGTACTCATGTCTATCCCACGCATTCTTGAACTCCACTACTGTTTTTACCCCTACCACCTCCTCAAGAAGGCTGCTTCTAGTATCTACTACGCTTTCTGTGAAAAAGTATTTCTTCACATTGCCCCTAAACCTACCCTCCTCTAGCCTCATATCATGCCCCCTTATTCTTGTACACCTTCCTTTCCATGCTGATAATCTAGCATCTGTTTTTAACAGAAGACTGGGTATCCTGTACCGTAACCAAAACAATCTCACTGGGGATGCTAGGCACTTTATTGTAGCTAGCTTCATTTTGTCACTTATAGATTATGGCCTCCCTGTCTATGCAGCTGTCTGTGGCATAGTGCTAAACAGAGTAAAGCTGATCTGTAATGAAGTGCACCACTTTGCACTTGGTGCAAATAACTGCACTAACAGCTTTACCCTTGCAGTCACTAACTGGCTACCTTTGCCCTGCAGAGTAAAGCTCCAGATCTGTTTGCTAGCCAGAAAGGTGCTACTGGGCCTAACACTCCTGCTTTAACAAATTGCTTCTGTACCATCTCCAACCAGTAAAACAACAGGAATATGGCCAGGAATGCCCTTAAGCCTCCTTTCTTGCATACTCAGCTGGACAAGCAGTCATTTGCTGTCAAGACCACTAACTAGTTAAAGGAACTGCCTGATACTCTGCTGAACCTCTCCAAGATAAATCAGCTTAAGAGATCTTTGTCATCTGCCCATGTGGTCCAATGCAATTGTAACAGTTCTATGTGATGTGGGCGACTGGGAAGGCGACCCACAGAAGAGAAAACAATTTTGCCACCCTGACAACCTCGGCGCATGGAAAAATGGCACCGGGGGACTGAAAATACTTGCTTTCTGTGGGGGGGCCTCACCACCCGCATCTCCCTACTTAAGGATTCTCAACTCTGAGGGGGGTGCATGTCGGGGTGCAAAGGAAAAAAAATATGGTTTTGGGCCAGGCGCAAGAAAAGTACAGTAGCACTCGGACTCAGACCCAAACCCGGAACCCCAACACCGCAAGCAGAGGCCAACCCCGATGCCACAGCGCAGCTCGGCAGTCAACCACAGCGCCACCCCCTACATCCTCTCCATCCCCTCCCAGGCCATGCTCACCGTGCTCACCCTCTCCCCATGTCTGTACACATAGTGACATCCTGTTGCTAGGGTCGACCACCCCACCACATCCGGTCGCCCTCCCTGCCCCCTCATCTTTTGGGCTTTCACCCATATCACGTCACTGTTTCGGACAGCGCCGTGATTCAAGCACTCACCTCGCATCCTACCAATTGTAACCATTAAACTGTTTTATTCAGTTTCATTCTGTACATATCCTGTGACTTTTTATACAATGATCAGTATAGATTGTTTTAAAACTGTATGCAATTGATCTGCCTTAAGTTGTTTGTGCCTGACTTGACTGCATTTCCTCTGGAACTGCTTATTGTGCTTGTATTGTTTTTTTGTGACTATGTATTTGACATGGCATCTTTGTAAAAAAAAAAAACCTGTGCTCAAAGGTAATCTCTGAAGTTTTCAATAAATAAATGAATTTATGAATGAATGAATGAATGAATGAATGAATATGAATGAAGCATTCTCAAGCATAATCATTGACAAATTTTGTCTAGGTTTAAATAAAGATATAACTAGGTATCATTAGCATTGCAATGAAAACCCAAACTATCCTTTTGTTTCACATCTCCAAGTGGAAGCATAAATACTTTGAACAAAGGAGAAAAAAAGTATGGAATCCTGAGTTATGCCACAGTCAGTGACAGAGGACTGAGAATGAAACTTCCCAGAAATCACTGACTGATGGCAATCATTCAGGAAGGACAGGAACAATCCAACATGGTCCCTACTGCCCCAACAATTATCTCGTATGCTACGAATACATTATGAAATTGAAACAAAAAGCCTGAAGCATGGTTATCTGTCAACCGAAAATTCCCAGAGGCGGAGTTTATTTAATCTTTTGGGGGGATTTGCCTCCACACCCTCCTTACATTTATAACAAACTCCGCCACGAGTAATTCAAGGTGTTGGGCAACGGTGTTTCGGGCATTTCGTGTCAGGCAAATGTAACTCGAGAACCTAGGTTTCAGTGTTTTAAACTGATCCCATATGCTACACCAGCTCCTCATATTCAATAGTGTCAAATGCAGATGACAAATCCAAAAAGACTAGGAAAGAAAGTTCTCCATGGTCCCTTGCAAGGAGCAGATCATTTAAAACCCTTATCTGAGCTGTCTCTGTGCTATGCCAAGAATGGAAGCCAGATTGAAACAGCTAATAGATGGAGAATTTCTTCAGATGCTTTCTTAGCCATGTGCCACCACCAATTTCTCAATAACTTTACCCAAAAATGATTAGTTAGAGATAGGTCTAAAATTTTCAAAATTTTTAGGATTAAAAGTTGCTTTCTTTAGAAAAGGTCATACCACTGCCATTTCAAGAAAGTAGGAAACACACTCTCCCTCAGAGAGACATTGATGATTTCAGGAAGTGCTGGACTGATCACCACCTCTCCACTCTTCATTACAGATGCAGGAACAGGATCCAGCATGCAGTGGCTAGGTCATAGATCCAAAAGCAACCAGTGAATCTCCATCTCCATCCAATCAGTTGGACAAAAAGTCACCCCACACAATTCGATGTTCCACTGTCCGACACTCTCGGTCAATGCAATTGTGAAGAGTCACTATAGAGGAAATCTTGGCTTGAATGTCTGCAGTCTTGACTGAGATGCAATCAGCATATCCTTCACATCTTTCCTGAGAAATCTCTCCTAAATCCTAAGAAGGAAACTCAGGGTTGAGAATCCCATCCACTACTCTAAAACATGCAGCAGGTCTGTTTCTCTCAGTAGCAATGATGCCTGAGAACAAAGATCTTCTTGTGGCCATCATTGTCTCCTAGTATTCTCTATGGAAAGCCACTAGGGCAAGACTATCAGACTCCATGCCAGACTTCCTCCAGTTGTGCTCCGACCTTAAACCCTTCACCCTAAGAGAATGGAGTGCATCATTAAATCAAGGTGCACTCCTTTTCCTGGGCAGGGGATGGCAATGGACTGGTCCTGGTGCATCAGCAGAAGACAGGATGTTCTGATAAAAAAACTCCACTTCCTCTGTGGAACTCCTAGTGGAATCAGCAATAACACTAGAGATATCCACAGTTTCCCAGAACTTTTCAGGACTGAGCCTTCCCCAAGCTCTAATATGCATCATCTCTGAAGGAGTGGATAAACTCTGGGGGGCCATCAACTTGAAAGGTATGATGAAATGGTCTGACCAAACCATAGATTCAGTCTGTGGATTGTTGGCCATTATCCCAGCAGTGAAAACAAGGTCCTGTGTATGGCACCCTACATGCGTGGCAGCCTGAATATGTTAAGAAAAACCCAACAACTCCATCAGTTGGAGGAGGATCAAAGGTGGTTTTATCACCCTCAGCATCCACCCAGCAGTTGAAGTCCCCCCCATTACCAGTAGTCTGGGGGAATGCAACAGCTGAGCAGACACCAAGTCTGAGAACTCATCCCAAAACTCCTTTCCCCCCTTCAACTGGGGGACAATACACAGGCAGGATCTTACAGTTCAGCTTACCCACACATGTCATTGCCACACATTCAAAGGTATCCTTTTCCTCCACCAGGATCACCATACTCCTCAGGTTAGATCTATAAATTATGGCCACTCCTATTCTCCATGCAAGGGCTGTCCAACCAAGGGTGGTGTATGACTGAGAAATCTAGCAGGACCTGCTCAGAAAAATAAATGATGGCAGAGTCCCCCAAACCAGATCTCAGTCACACAAACTGGATTGGAGCCAGAGGTTAGAATCACATCCATCAGACTAGCAGTTTTATTAACAACCGACCTGGCAATCTATTAAAAATGCCCTCTCCAGAGTGGCATTGTTGCTTCAAGTCCCAGAACCTGGGAGCCTCTGAAAGGGGACAGGAACCAGGACTGAATCACTCTCCCTATATCTTCTTGCCACCCCACCTATATCCCTTTTGTTCTGCATCCCATGTCCATAGAGTCCAAGGGGTCTACACTTTCTAACAGCATCATCTGGGAGCTGAGGAAGCCAATCTGCTTCCAGCTGCCTCCTGAGCTAGAGCTGTACAGAATATAAAAGTCTGCCTACAGAATGTCCATTCCGATTCTACAGAATTCTGCAGAATTATCATGAAAATTCTGTGGAATTTCACAAAAGTTTAACTTTCAGATATTTCACTATAAGTTTAACAGTACATGTCCAAATCACACCATATCTGAACTGTAAACAGTACCCCATAACATACAAGAGTGTGCCAAATGTCAGAGCTGTAGATGAAAAGGGGGCATGGTTATGGGAGGTCAAACATTTAATCAAAATTAAATTTTCAGTTATTTGAAATACTAAATCAGGATTTAGAGAAGCACCAAGAATGCATATATGCACCATGTTCTAAGTCTCAAGCTTCAATGGGAGCTGAGTTATAGGTAGCCAAATATTTTGCCAAAATTTGGATTTCTGTAGTTTTAGTATAATTTTGATAGTATTCATAGAAATGTCGCAAACATTAACAGGTATACAGGTTATCACTACATTTGTATATGTACATAGCTTGAGATTTTCTTGTCTTAAATGGGATTGAGTTATAGCCTGCCAAACATGTTGCCAACATTTTAATTTTTGTTAGTTCCCTCTAATTTTAGAACTACATATCCAAATTTAACCAGAGTTAAAACATTTAGGCCGAGATATTCAGAGCACTTGCACAAGGCGCAAATGAGTTGCGCCAGCGTAAACGCAAAGATGCGCCACCGAGCTATATTCAGAGGGAGCTATGGCACAGCACAAATCCAACTGTGCCAATGCACAACCAAAATGTGTGCAGGGCAAGTGCTAGGGGCATTTCCGTGAATAAGTGGCACAATGGTATTTTCAATGGGAGAGCATGGCGCAAGTCAGGAGCAAACCCCAGGATGTGCCGGGCAGATTTGAGTCAATAAATATAGGCTCAAGCACACAGACAGCAGATGCACAACACTAAGCCCAGTGAGAGAGAAAGTGTGAAAGAAAGAGAGAGAGAGAGAGAGAGAGAGAGAGAGAGAGAGAGAGACAGCACCAGAGAGGCAGAGAGAGAGAGACAGACAGACAGACAGACAGGGGGAGAGAGAGTGACAGAGAATGACGGACAGACTGACAGCATGAAAGTTGCACCCAGGGAGGACCAGTGACTGAGCAATGGACAGTGGCCCATTCCTGATGGACACCATAATGAGGGGAGTGAGGAGGCAGGAGGAACAGTGGCATGACCAACAAAGGGCCCGGCTGCGGTATGCCCAACACAGGTGGTACCGTGCCAGGATCACATATGAGAACGTTAGTGACACAGAGATTGTGGGCCAGTACCACCTGAACAGGGCTGTTCTGAGGCAGCTCTGTGAGCTGTGCAGTAATGAGATGCAGGCATCCACCAGATGTAGTCATGCCATGACAGTGGAGACTAAGGTGACAGCCGTGATGTGTCTGCTCACCACAGAAAACTTCCAAAGACCAACAGGTGATATCACGGGCATCACCCAGTCGGCCATGTCCTACCTCCTCACCCAGTTCTTCAATGCTCTGCTGCCACATGCTTCAGAGTACATCGATTTCCCCAGCACACAGGCAGCGTGTACAGCAAACATGCAGGAGTTCCACTGGGTGGAAGGCATGATTGGGGCACTAGACTGCACCCATGTTGGCATCTGCACACCACCCAGCCCAGAGGGAACAGTGTACATCAACCAAAAGGGATACCCATTCATCAACTGCCAGGTGGTGTGCGATGCCATGGGTTGCATCATCAATGTCTGTGCCACACACCCCGGGAGTGCACACAATGCCTTCATATGGCACAGTTCTGCACTGTGCCATAGGTTTGAATGGGGAGACATCCCTACCGGCCACCTAGTTGGTGAGTAGGACATGTGCCAGGGTAGCCGAGAGACACGGCTCCAGGGGCGGGCAAGAGAAGATGGGGCAGTAGGTGATGTGCATGTGGTGGCTGGGAGGAAGCGGGTGGCAGCACAGCACAGCACAGGGATAACCATGTTGTCACCCAAAGAGGCAACAGTGCATACCCACTGAGGCCATGGCTGCTCACCCCCTACTGGTGACCATCGACCCCCACAAAGGAAAGATACAATGAGGCACACAGCAGCATGTATAATATCATCAAGTGCGTGTTTGGCATGTTAAAGATGTGATTCTGTTGCCTAGACAGATCAGGAGGTGCCTTACAATACAGCCCATCGAAAGCCTGTGGCATATTCCTAACCTGCTGCATCCTGCACAACATGGCCATTGACAGTGGAATATTAGTCGAGGCAGAGGAGTGTGACAGCAGTGGGGACAATAGAGGAGAAGCTCCGGAGGGCAGCGGGCAGGCGCCACTCAGCAGGAGGGACCCCAGAATGGTGCAGAAGGCACATCGGCATGAGACGCGATCACAAAGGAGTATTATGGACAACAAAGGTGAGTACACAGACACACAGGTGTGACCCACACAGCACAGCACACACACCAGAGGGGACAGGATGGGCACAGTAGTAGTATTAGGCATGCTGGGATGGAGCGTACAACAGACAGGGCAGGGCCATGAACACATTGACATGTGGACACACACACACAGCAGCACACGCACAGGGTGAGGGACATGGCATGGATCAGACGCATGACACTGGTGCACAGGCAGCACCGGTGCATGGCTGCCATCATCATATCCATGCCACATGCCCCAGCAGCATGGTCCACACACACACAGGGGGCAAGCAGCACAGCACACAAGTGCGCCACCACCATCCCCCACAGCTGCATGTGGCGACAGCAGTGGATTGCAGGGCAGGGCAGTGGACACATCACACCAGCCGCACAGTCCCACGACCGCAACGGGGTGTCCACACTGGGGCCGACCCACAGATGCCTGCTGCACATTGGCCGGGCGGGTGTCAGATGCCCCCCCAGGGGTTGATGTGTGGGATCATTACCAAGTCCATGCAGGGGTATCCTGGAAGCCAAACAGGCCTGCCCCGGGGATGTCCGGGATGGTAAAGTCCGATCCTGGCATACGCCATGCCGGTGTCACCAGATGCTGGGACTATGGGGTGAACAGTGCACTGCGGGGGGTCCTCTGCATATGGCTGAGCCCAGGGGCTGCTGCCACCACCTGCCCAGCTGCAATGGCACCGGCCATGCAGTCCATTGATGCCACAATGGCACCAGTCATGCGGTCCAAAGCTGCAGTCATGGCCTCCTACATCTGGGCGAGCCTTTCCATCAGCTGCACATCGCCCCATCTCACTGCTCAGCCATGTGGCACACCGCTCCCCACAGTGCGTGCACCTCACTAGCAAGCAATACCTGGTTCTCCATGGAGGCCCGCAGTAACTGGGTGTGCTCCTGCAGCCTCTCGGCCTCCCGGTCCTCATGGTCTGGCTGCCGTGCTAAGGGAGGGGTCTCAGCACACCACTGCACAGCCTCCCACTCAGGTGGATGCTGCAGAGTGGTCTGTACAGGGGCCACAGTGTTGCCTGGCACAATGGTGTTGGGCACTGTGGCATGCTGCCCAACATTACCTGCATCCTGCTTCTGCCACCAGACTGTCTGTTGGACAGGGCCCTGTGCCTCTGCTGCACCCACAGCACCACCACCCACACCAGACAAGGATACAGCACAACACCACAGCCGCACTGGCAGGGATGGGAGGTGGCTGTGAGGCTGAGGACACAGCACTGGGACCTGCTGGTGCCTGTGGGGCAGGTAGGGGCATCTTGGCCCCCATGGCCCCTATGCTCTCCAGTACCAGTGTGATGTCATCATCAGTGTCGTACACCACACCGAGCTGGGTCTTTGCACACAGCACCTCCAGGCTGTCATCATGCAGGAACCCAGCCAGGGGGTCATCTGACCTCATGTCAGGCACAGCCAAAAGGCCGACCCTGCCGTGGCATGGCATGTCCCGGCTCTGGATGCCTGTTGAGGTTGAGGGTCAGGCATCCGTGTCCGCAGCCGCCTCCGCCCACTCCTCTGCACGGAGGCGTGCTGGTGCTGCAAGACAAGAACAGTGTGTCAGTGGAGCAGCAAACCCCATGGCCATCCTCACACCCCCCACCCTATCCCCCCCAAGCCCCACCCTGACCACACCCCTATCCAGCCGCACCCATGCCACTGTTACCACCCACCACCGTGCCACGCTGTGTGTCCACATCCACACACACATTGGGCAGTGGGCATGGTCTCAGTCACACCCACATGACATGCCCACAACAGGCACACCTGCTGGCTGGACATACTCACCATGCGGTGTGGGGCTGCCACCTGTCTGGAACCCACCATCAGGCATGCCATCCACCACCGTGCGGCTGATGGTGGATGCCATGAGCTCCGCCATGGCAATTCAGCAGTGGCACGGTCACCAGCCTACCACCGGTCACCCTGCAGGATGCCTGGATGGCTACAACCTTGTCCTTGATATGCCTCCTGTCTGTGCCAACCTTGTTCTTGCACTCCTGGGTGGTGTGGTGGTGGTGCCCATGTGTGTTCACATACTGGGCCACCTCCCCCAGGCCACTGCATGATCCTGTGGTGTGCCCATTGCCCCACTGAGTAAGCCCTCCCGATCCATATAGGCCTCAAAGAGGGCAGTGGTCTCAGCAGCAGTAAAGTTTGGCCTGTGCTTGCGAGCAGGCCCCTGGCTCTCCTCTCCATCACCTCCTGCCATTCTTCCACCTGTGAACATGGAAAGTAGTGTAGGTGAGTGCCAGCACGTTGCATTGTAGTGCCCAGTAGCAGTGTGTGAAGAAGCTTTGGACCCCCATGTTGCCGAGGCACGTACCTGAGCGGTTGCAATACCGGTCTGTGGCCTGTGGTGTTCCACAGTGCTTTTAAGGCACAAGGAATGCAAATTAGCCTGTGCACAATTGTAATGATATGTTAATGCACCCCACTGCACTATGCATTGGCTCATGAGGTGATTTGCATATGGCATTTGAATATCGCATGATTGAGCCATGCACAATGGAGTTGAGCCGGAGCAAGTCTGTGGCTCAATACTCGCTTATGCACAGTGCACGTGCCCGCAGTGTGCATGTGTGAGGCATTGGCCACACCACTATCTCATGTCCTGTGCAGCTTGTGTGATGCTATGGCATGATGCAAGCTGCACCAGTATGCCATCACACATGTGTGCACCGCCTGTATCATGCACATGCACACTGCAAGGGGGGGTGCTGATCTCTGACCCATGGGTCCTTGCATTACTCCACTAGGTCCCGGGGCACTGTGCGTGCCCAGGACTGTGCTATTGCCCTGCACTGTACAGTGACCGCACAGCCACGTGCTGCACAATTGCGGCCCTGTGTACCCTATCACGTATCCAGCACATGTGGCAGACACGTGCACTGATACAGAGCCATGTTCCTCTCTAACCCAGTGGTTCAGCATGGAACAGAGGCACAGCATGAGGGCAGCCAATTGGTCTGCACTTGAGCTGATCAACCTGGTGGCTGTAGTTCAGCCATATGAAGGCCAGCTGTTTGGCCAGGTGCCAGTGCAGCAGGCCTGGGTGGAGGTGTGGCACCATGTGGCAGAGGCCCTGCAATGGCACACTGGTGTTGGTCACTCAGAAAAGCAGTGCAGACACCATTATGGGGCCTGCAGAGGTGGGTACTGGACCACCTGCGGCATCTGCAGGCACATGTCCTGCATGGTTCAGTGCCACAGCAAGGTAGGTGTGTTCATGCTGCTGTGATGGTCAGACGTCATACTGTGGTGTTGGCAGGGTTGCACGGCATGGCCCGCAGAGGGGTAGATCATTGGCCTGTGGTACCGCACATCAGGTGTGTCTGCTGTGCCAGTGGCAGCCGTGCTGTGTGGGCCTACGGACAGATGGGATCACACCCAGTGCATGGCAGGCTGTGTGGTGATGGGGGGCTCCTCATTCATGTCTGTAATGATGTCCATCTCTCTTCATTCCCTCCACAGGGCCAGAAGCATAGACAGGCCAGGGCAGAGGCAGCCAGGGTGGCATAGCCAGGTGGGCAGCAGGTGGCTCCAGCTGCGCCAGCGGGGAAGGTATGCATTTCCATATTCCTTCTCAGGCATGCAGTGGGGTAGTGGTGGGGATCAGGCAGAGCCATGGCTGCCTCTGCCATGTGCTGTGACAGCTGTGTGTGAGTGTCACACAGTCCTTCGTGCGTGCCACTGCATGCCATCCCTTGGCCACAGTGTACCGGCTGTTGGTGGGGTGAGCATGTACACGGATGCCACCACTTGTGCTGCTGTTGCTGTGTGCCATGTGCCTGTCATGGTGCAGTCCTGTGGCCTCTGCACAGCTGCATCCACCTCTCTTGCACTGCCGTGGTGTGCTGTGTTATTGGCTTGTGTTGTTCCCCTCCTCTGGGTGTCCATTCCAGGCTCTCCAGGGATGTGTGGTACTGCCATCCATTGCAGACTGTGGGTGGGCATATGTCACTGGACCATTGCACTGATTGCCTGTCTTGTCCCATGACATAGGTATCAGATGGTGTCCTGCTCCACGTGCTCGGCAGACACATACCAGTCTCCTGAGGCAAATTCAGGTGGTTGTAAGGAGGGTGCTGGTGGCTGTGGTCTCCCGGCAGTGGATGTCGGTGGCAGACCAGAGGAGGTGGAGAGATGGTGTGGTGATGGGCCGTGGTTGCTGTTGAGGGGCCTGTTCATATCCCTCCTTTTCCTTGCTGGTACTGTCCCCCCTCAGTCCCCCTTCCCATTGTACGGCCCCTGTTACCTGTCCCCATGCTTTATTGTCCCTCCTCTGTCCCTGCCCCATTACCTTGTTTGTTGCTGTTGTTTTACTCTTTATAAACCATTTTTCAGCTACATGCCTGTCTCTGTGTCTGCTTTGCAGGTGGCGTGTGGAGCCATGCTGTAGTGGGCAGGTGTTGGTTAGTGGTGTTTGTGTGGGGGAGGCTGTGTGGTGCTCCTGTGGTTCACAGCTGCATGCAGTGGCGTGCCACATTGTGGGGGCAGGGGCATATCCCGCTTTGGTGGGTGTGCTCTGTGCCTGCAGGGTCGCTGTGGGAGTGTGGTCGGGGTGGGCAGCAGGTGTGTGTGGAGTGTGGCACACAGTCAGGTTAATCCTGCTAGACCTCTCTGCATGCTGGGGTAGGGTGTTTGCATACCCTGTTGGCCAACCGGTCTTGTGGGGTCTGGCCCTCTGCCTGTGCTCTGGCCCCATTCCTGCCCAGCATGTGGGCTGCCTGTGTGTGTTTGTGGGACATGGGTGTGTGTGTGGCACCAGGGACATGGGGTGGACACCCATTACAGTGTGGCGGTGGCCGCAGCTGGCTGGCTGGTGGGCACCATTGGTGGGCCTGTGTTGCCAGAGTCCCCTCCATTCCCCAGCTGGCCATGCCACCATTGTGGTCTGTGGTATGGTTCAGGGGTGTGCACTTGTGCACCACTGGTGGCCTGGCTCTGGTTGCTTTGGTGCACAGGACCCCTGTTGGTGGCTGTGCCCCATCGTGTGTTGGGCATTCATCCCTCCTGTTCTGTGCTTGTGTGTGCAATGGTGTGCCCTGCTCATGGGGTCCTGTGCCCATTGTCACTGGGCTTCCCTGGCCTTGTCCCTGTGCTTCTTGTCTGTGTTCTACGCTTCCCTGGTTGTGCTAACACATCACTGGTTGCACCTTGGTGCATCTCTGGTTGTGCCATGGTGCAACTGTGCCATATTCAGGCATCTTGCACTGGCGCACTTTGACGTGTGCAGTCTCTGAATATGGCACATGTTGTGCCATGGTGCATTGGATTTGCGCTGTGACGGACTTGCGCTTGCCTTTGGTGCATTTCTGAATATCTGGGCCTTGAACTACTATACCACATAGTCATTTCTAAAAAAGTTCATTTTTTCAGCTTTTTAAATGGGATTGAATTAAAAGTAATTAAACTTTCACAACATTTACAAGTTTAATTTTGCAAGAATGTAAACTACAAATTTATCAACCCCTGAAACTTTGAAACTAGAGAATGCAATAACATTAAATTTGTCAGGTTCTTAGGCATTACAAGGAGACTCTGTGTGCCAATTTTATTAGTTGCTTGCTGTGAGACATTGCAAAATAACACATGTACTTAAAGTCAACTCCCATGAGTCTTTGTGAAAATTGTAGAATTTCATGAAAAATTCCATAAAACTAGAATTTTCTAATTTTACTCAGCCTTATCAGGGGGATTCTAATTAAAGGATAGGCATATAAGAGGCAAATAGCACAGGGGGCAACCAGGTTCTGGAGTTAGATGCATAGTTTCACCAAGAAATGCACAGCTGAGCTGGGTAGCACAACAGTGGTAGATCTCCAGGTTGGAGCAAGAAAGTACAGAGTGTCAGCAATTCCAACCTGAGTGCAGGATATTTAAGGATCACATCCAGTAAATTTATGATCTGTGGAGCCCGGCGTACCTGCAAGTCTAAGACTTAGACGTACTCAAAAAGATGTAGTGGGGGAAGACAATGTCTTGGGCAGCAGGAAGAAAGAATTCTGGATATTCCAACAGGGTAGGTTGATAGAAAAAGGAGTAGGTGACTCACATTTTAAGGGAGTTTGTTACTGTAAAGAACAAAGAGGATATCAGTGGGATCAGTAGTTCTACTGAGCCAGTCTGGCTATACCAAAGGAGAAGGGGGGGATAGTCACCCAGAGAGGAACAGCAGGACTGCAAAAAGCTTAGCCCAGCTTATCAAATGAAGTAGTGATGTGTGCATTATTAATGTTAAATTCCACACAAAAAATTCTGGATTCTTCTTCTACAGTATATGCTATCATAAATACGTGAGAAAATGTTACTAATCATTTTTTTTCTTCTGCAAAATTAAAACTGCTTAACCAATGTATCCAGTTGTGTTAGACACCAGGATACACTGACTATGGATATGCATGTCAAATGTTTACGCTATGTGTGCAAGAGCAGAGAAGTTACAAACATTCACATTTTTGACAGTTTCCACAAAGTTTTGTAAATATTTACATAGTAAAGATTTGAACCCCTGTAACTTAAACATCTCTTATCTAATTCTGTCCTTATTTGTATCATTTATAAGCATTACTAAAAGGTCATCTGTACTAATTTACACATGCCTAACTCCAAAGGTGCCTGAGGTATATGCAGATGATTTTTCTTTCATGAAATTTCCTGAAAAAAATAAAATGACAGATTTTAAGCACATATAATTTTGAGGCGATGCATGATATTGTCATGAAATTTGGCACATTGTTAGAACACCTAGCATCAAGAAATCATGCTAGATTTAAAATCCCTAACTCAATAAATGGTTAAAGTATATGCAGATAAAAATGTTCATGAAATTTCGCACAAACAATAAAATGACAATATTGGAGCACCTATCATTTTGAAACTGTCCATCCAACTTTCATGATTTTTGGCTGGTTTGTGGCCATTAACCCACAGAGTACACTGTCCCAATTTCAGAGCTCTAGCTTGAATGGCAGCTGAACTATAACCACATTACTACATTTTAAAAAGTCCACAAAACTGATGAAATTCTGCAAAATTGCATGGAATTTTGTGAAATTTCATCGAAGTTCCACTGATTCGGAATTTTCCCATTCTGCACAGCCCTATCCTGATCCCTTACTTTTCCCACCTACTTACTAGATATCCCAACTGTTAATCTTCAAATACCAATCATGTGTCCTGCTGTGCCCACATCCCTTGCAACTCCCCTATCCAAACTGATTAACTAAAAAATACTGTAATATATTCATCTTACTGTTCACTGATCATTCTCCTCTCCCCTTGCCCCAACTGTCACTTGACCCAAACCCTCTCCCCCACTAGACCCATTGGCTCAGCTGTCAATGTTAAATACCCAACCTATCCCATAGTGTCCTGATTCCTGAACACATCAGGAAGGCCCAACTACCAATCCAAAATACCCCTCTCCCAATCCATGTTTCTATAGGATCTAGTCACATAAACACGAATAATCCCATTCTCTGTAAAATCAGATTTGGGAAAAAAAAACTATGAACCCACATAGCACAATACTGGAACATTCTCACACTTAAAATGCGTACATAAACCTTTCATTAAAAATTCATTACTCACATAAAAAAACTACTTTCATTAATTTGCAAATGTTTGCCGAGTGTTGTCGAACTCACTTGTACAGTTGTATATAGACAAAAAAAATGATAAGTTTATATAAGTTTGTTATGCACTATTGAAATGATTGCTATTTTATCTTTGTTGTAATGTATAGGTTTTCTACACAGGACTGTCTTGCAAACAGGGACTTTTCCCTAATGACATATTTTCCTGTATAAAAATAAAAATGTTATCTATCTATCTATCTATCTATCTATCTATCTATCTATCTATCTATCTATCTATCTAGCTAGCTAGCTAGCTAGCTATCTATCGTTGATCTCCTCCCACTCCTCCACCCAAACACATAGGCCAATTGCTAATGTAGGGTTCCCTTTTCCCAGTCCTGCTGTGTCCTAATGCTGTACGACTCCCTTTCCTGACTGGATGGTCCAACTGCCAATAAAAAATACCCTCTTCCATTCTGCTGTGTTCTGATCTATCCCCCTTATCCTGACCCAACAGCCCACATATCAACATAACATAGCCCTCTCACAACCCACCCCACTGTGTCCCAACCCCCCTTACTCTCCCCACCTAGTCAAACTGTCAATGTAATATACCCCTCTCCCATTCCACTGTGTCCCAATCTTCCCTACTTACTCCACCTAACCCAACAGCTCCACTGTCAATGTAATATACCCCTCTCCCATCTCACTGTATCCCAATCCCCCTACCCACCCCACCTAACCTAACAGTTCAGCTATCAATGTTATATGCCCCTCTCCCATCCCACTGTATCTCAGTCCCTTTACTCACCCCACCTCACCCAACACCTCAGTTATCATTGTAAATTACCCTCCCCTATCCTACTGCATCCCAATCCCTTACTCACCCATTTAATCCAACAGCCCAATGGTCAATGTAATATCCCCCCTCTTCCATCCCACTGTAGCTCAATCCCCCTTACTCACACTACCTCATCCAATAGCTCAACTGTCAATGTGATAAACCCCTCTCCCATCCCACTGTATCTTAATCTACCTTACTCTCCCCAGGCAATCCAACTGCCCAAATGAGAAAGTAAAACTATTCTTACTTCATACCAAAGTGTCCCAATCCCTTACTGCTCCCACCACCCAAATTGATTTTATTTATTTATTTGTTAACCAGGTGGGTACATTGACCTGAGGGACCATTTTCAGGCATGATCCAGGCCATAAAGATAGCAAAAACAAGGCATAAAACAAGTACAACAGATACAGGGTACAGTAAGTTGTTACAATACATTAAGTGGTATGAAACATAAGCTACAGAAATAAATGATAGGGTAAAAAGTAACATTATTGCAAACAATTATAGTGCACAATCTTCATAGCATCAGCCCAGCTGTCAATGTAAACTACCCCATCTTCTATGCTGCTGTGTACTAATCCCTTCCAACACTACCCTTATCCCATTTTGCTGGCTCCCCATCCCTCCCAGCTCAACGTCCTGACTGCTGATTAAAAAACAATCAATCCCACCCCCCCACTGAGTCTAAATGCCTTCCCAAAGTCTCCTCCCAGTCACTAATAAAAAACCAAAACAATCACTTTTTTCCATTCTACTGGGTCCTCAATACTTCCCTCTCCCCTTGCATGCTAATTTAAAAAAATATTCTTTCCCCCTTCCAGCTTCTTCCAGCTGATATCCCACTGCTCTGACCCTAAACCAAACTATATCAAAATAATTATCAGTGGTAACCAGTGGTATCTCTGTACCATTCAAAATATCCCCTGTTGATCAGTGATCCCCCATGCTACCACCTTCCTAGATAGTCAGCATGACTCTTCATTCACTTCCTCAGCCATCTGCTGTCTGAAGTGAATACCATTAATCTGTGATATTAATGAAAGATGCAGTAATGGTAATAAAGCCTTTAGCTGATATTGTCCTTATGTGGCATTTACATCAGATGATTGTCTGCCAAGGATGTGAGTGGGTAGCCTTGCCAGTTACAGTGTGTGAATGGGGATTAGAGGGCACATGTAGGGTGATGGGGGAAGGTGGGTTTAAATGTAGCCTTAACTGAGTGATATGGAGAGGTGCAACTGGACACCAGGGACTGCTTGGAAAGTAGGTGGTGGTGGGATTACCATTGGACACCTGGAACTATTTGGAACTGGATGTAGATAAGGTTGGAGTGCTTCTGGACACCAGGGAGTGTTTGGAATTGGGCTGAGTGATGGTGGAGGTGCCACTGGGTACTAGGGAGTACATACAATAGGACAGAGATAGAAGGGGAGAAATGTGTCTTTCGACACTGGGGAATGTATGAAGCAGGACAGTGAGGGGGGGTGGTCCCAGTGGGCAGGGGCATGCATTGGGAGGGGGTGTCATGGTGGAGTTATGGGCTTGATCAAAGTGCCACCAAAATGTGACAAATGTTTTGTACAAAATAACATCCAAACCACAACTAATTAACGAAATTACTTTGCAGAAACAATGAGAATTTTGATTAAGCAAACTGATATGAGGTCATAAAAATTGTAGCAAATGAATAAAGAAAACTGCAGGTTAATGAACTAAACAGTTTTTTTTTGCAATTTATAAAAATGATGTACAGCATATGGGTAGTCTCTATTGTGTATGGACACCTCCCCCCAATCTTAACACAGTACTCAGGTTTGCCACCCTGAGCGCATGACTTTGCACTTTTTGGCATTGAAATCCAGCTGCAACTCCCTATACATTCAATGTTCTTGTTGTAGGACAGTTCGAAGGTCACCAGAAGTTGTTGCAGTACAGTTCAAAGGTCACAAAATGTTGTTGTAGTATAGTAGTGACATCATTACTATACTACAACTTTTCCCTTTGAAGTTTATTCAACAGTTTCTCCTCGAGAGGTTCCCCTGCCCCTCACCTTATACAAATCTGCCATTCATATTTTACATTTTAAATGTAATTTTTTTCATAGTTTTTACTGAGAACATAAACATAGAAACAGAATTTTTGGCAGAAAAGGACACACAGGCCCATCTAATCTGCCTTATTTTCCCTGCCTAACACAATACCCTGGACTCTATTTGGTCACAGGTGTCCCTCCTGCCTCCCGTTCCTCTATTTATTATACCCATGTGCTTATCCCAAGCATGCTTAAAGCACACCACTGTCTTCTCCCCCACCAACTCATCTGACAGGCTATTCCAGGCATCCACCATTGTGTCTTTGAAGAAGTATTTCCTCACATCCCTCTTAAACTCCTCCCCTCAAACTGCATGGCATACCTTCATGTTTGGGTGCTCCTCTTCCTATTTAAGAGACTCCCCTCCTCCAACTTGTTTACCTCCATGAGGTACTTAAAGGTCTCAATCATGTCTCCTCTCACCCACCTCTCCTCTAGTGAGTATATGTTGAGCTTCTAAAGTCTCTCCTCATATGGTTTCTTGTGCAACCCCCACACCATTTTAGTAGCCCTCCTCTGAACCACTTCTACCCTGTCAATGTCCTTGCAGAGGAGAGGCCTCCTGAACTGGGCACAATACTCCATGTGCGGTCTCACAAGTGAGCATTACAGAGGCAACACTACCTCCCTTCTTCTGCTAGAGTTCATCACCCTATGAATCCCCGGCATCCTGTTTACCTTGCTTGCTGCCCTGTTGCACTGCCCTGGCACTAGAGATGCGGCAAATTTAAATTTCATGGCGAAGTGAACATGAAGTGGGCACTTTATGTTGCCACTTCGCTACGAGGAGTGGGCAATGCAAAGTGCTCACTCTACCTTGTCATTACCACTTTGCATTAAGGAGGAATGGCATTGCGAAGTAAGGTGAAGTCATTGTTTTTGATGGACTTCGCGTTCCTCATTAAGTGATCCACTTGGTGTTTCAGATTTGGCAGCCCCCCCACACATCACATGGCTTATAGTACTGTAAGTCACATGCTCTTTAGCTAGGCAGGAAGGAAGTGAGTCATACAAGCAGACACTTTTACTTTCTCCTGTGCAGACGGAGAGAAAGGAGTGTGTTTTGCGACTGCTGATACTTTGAGATCAGAGCGAGGAGGAGATTTAAACTTTGATTTAGACCCAACGCTTTTTTTAAAAGCTGCATTTTTGTCTTTTCTGTACTCTTTTTACTTAATTTGTTCTTTCTGTAAATTTTATTTTCTTACCTTTATAAGTAGTTAGTTGTTTGTCTGTGTCTGTGTGACTGTGTGTGTGTTGTGTGACAGTGTGAGTAGTGATTGCTTGGACTGAGGGAGCTCAGTAGGAGAGATGGACCAGGGTGAGGGAATATCTGGGGTGGGGGCAATTCTGGGAGAGCATGGTAGTGGTAAGCATCGTACCATGTGCATGCATGGGGGGATGGGCACCCATTCCTGTTGGACCGCTCAAAACTTGTGAGTGTTCCCCCTCAGAAGCAGGACCAGCACTGCCTCCTGACTCTGAGGCAGTAGAACCACCACCACCACCAAGTCCAACACCAGGTCCTCTGGAGCAGGATGTGCCTGTTCCCCCAGGCCCAGGTGTGGATCCCATCCCTGTTCAGCACCGTGACCAGCCAGATGCCAGTTCATCTGGCCCTTCCCTGCCTGTGCCTGGTCCTCCCAGCACCTCTGTTGTTTGGCAGTTTTTTGACTGTGTCTGGAGGGGCCAGCAGTGTGGTCACGTGCCACTTTTGTGAGGTGGAGGTGTGCCGTGGCCCCCAGGGGACTCACCTGGGGACTGGGGGCCAGCGTACCCATATGCTCAATCACCACCAGTTGGAGTGGCAGGCTGCCACAGAACGGACCATGCCTGCACCTGCTGGTCCTTCTGTGGCAGAGGGTACAGCTGTGCATGGTGGTGGACATAAGAAGAGGAGGGCAAGAGCAGCACCTGCTGCTCCACCACCAGCACCCAAACCACCACCACCACCACCAGCAGGTCAGCCTGTAGAATGTGTGGACCCCGGAGAACTGCATGTAATGCAGGCTGACTTGGCAGTTCTCTGGAGTGCTGTCGAGAAGAACAATGAGAGGGTGAGTGCTGTCGAGCAGAGGTTGGATTGCATAGAGGGACATCAGTTACAAATTATGTCCATGCTGGAACTGCTGCTGGATCACCATGGGATCCCACATTAGTTTTTTTCTCACACCATGTGCCCCCCCGCACCTTCCTTGCTGTGTTATAAAATGTATTCCTCCACCATCCCCGACCCTTGTATGTAATTATGCCCTTTTTTTGTTGTCTTCCATATGCGTGACACTTTGTATTCTGAGCAGTGCAAGTATACTGTGCTAAACTGCATGTGTGCAGTCAGTCTTCTTTCCAGTCTGTGTATGTACTGCAGACACTGTCCAACTCCCTGACTTAAAAACACTTATTAATGAGTACAATGATGGGATGGTGAAGCCTGGAGAGATACTACAAAACAGGCTTGCAATACATCTAAGTAACTAGTAAAAAAATTAATGTTGTGATTCGTGACGTAATCGTAAATCGTGATTTGTGACTGTGATGATGAAGAAATGCAAACAGCGGTACTTCCCCGTGCCCCGATGAGGTGTGGCACAAAACTCCCCGGCTTAAAAACACTCATCAATGAGTACAGTGGTGGGGTGGTGAAGCATGGAGAGATACTACAAAACAAGCTTACAATACATCCAAGTAACTATTATAAACAAGCATTTGTCAATGATGAATGTTTGCTTGCTGACATTGGCATTGGTAGTGTAGGAGTTACAGAGCTGCATAATAGGAATGGCAGTGAAGTATTGAACTGAAGCCAACCCCATCACCACCCTGCAGATAGCAACAGGCATTGGGGTGTGCCTTTGGGTCATCAGGCATAATGGCCACGCCATTTCACCACACCCTACTGTGCAGACACCAACAAGTGTCATGGTGTGCCTTGGGGTCTTTGGCCCTTATGCACACCCATTCCATCAGGAAATATTGTGAGATGGGTGTGGTATACGAGAATGGGGTGAACTTTGGGGCCGAAGAGTCCAAGGCACACCTTGATGCCTCTCAGTGGCTGCAGGGTGTGGGTGGGGTTGGAATGGTATAAGCATTGCAGGTGACAATCCCAAGTCACAGCCCTGATGCCTGTCATTCTCACAGGGTGGGTCTTATGGTCGGAACCTCAACTTTAGGTATTTTGTTATATTCATCTAAATTTTCAACATGGGTTTTTGTGACCCCACCTCATGAACAGTGGCAATATCAGTTTGTTAGCTGAAATCTGCTTTTGCACAGTGACTACGGCATTTGTCACCACAGGTGCAAAAACACATTCTGAACAGGATGTGAAAAATGACAGCTGCACTGTTCATGGGGAGGTGTAAAAAATGGCAATGTTGAAAATCTGAAGTGAAAATATTAAAAAAACTGGTGAAGTCACAAGCGTGCTTAGAAACTGTGCAACGTGCACCCATAATGTAATTCGTTTGGGAATTGTTTACAGCAGATTGTCAACACAGGCATTTTGGGACCTCCTGTCATGAACAGTGTCACTGTGATTTTCTTTATCTGGCCTGAACAATGATTTCCCACAGTGACCACGCATTTCTGTGCTAAAAGTGTGAAAACACATTTCGGCCATGTTGTAAAAAATGACAGCTGTACTGTTCATAAGGAAGTGTGGAAAAATGCCACTGGTGAAAATCTGGACTGAAAATATTACAAATTCATGAACTTACGAGGGTGCGTGGAAACTGCACAATGCTCACTCGTAACACAGTCATTTTTAGGACTTTTTTCACCAAATTTTCAAAATAGCCATTTTAAGACCTCTGCTCATGAACAGTATCACTGCGATTTTCTTAATGTGTCCCATACATTGAGTTCGCACACCGACTGCGCCATTGTGCGCTACATGTGCAGAAACACATTTTGTGTGAGAAGTGAGAAATGACAGCTATACTGCTCATAAGGAAGTGTGGTAAAATGGCAATGTTGAAAATCCGGAGTGAAAATATTGAAAATTCGCAAACTTACGAGCGTGTGTAGGAACAGCGGAATGCACGCTTGTAAAACAGTAATTTTTAGGAACTTTTTCACCAAATTTTCAACATAGGCTTTTTGAGATCCCACCTTATGAACACTGGCACTGTCATTTTGTTAATCAGTCCCGAAAGGTGATTTCGCACAGTGACCGCGAGATCACCCTTCGGGCCCGATTAACGCCATGACAGTGACAGAACTCATGAGAAGGAGTCCCAAAAATCCTATGTTGAAAATTCGGTGCCAAAATTCCAAAAAATGCCTGAGATATGCAGCAAAGTTGAAAAAGCCCTATTCATTACATTATACAGCTTACCGGCATTTCCTCAGTTTGCGGTCGGCTTTGAAGAGTGCAGACGTGTTCCTGGTCCACCGAAGACGCTGCTCCAGCTCCAGAGGTAAGTATGGGGTGAGGTGGGGGTGGGGAGGCAGGTGTGCAGTGGTGGGCACAGGGTGAGAGGGGGTGAAGACAGCAGCTAGGAAGGTTTTTTCTTCAGGTTTTTTTTTTTTTATTGACTACGTGGGATGTTTGCCATGCTGGGGTGGGCTCCCAGCGTGCAGCTGGAAGGCTGTTGGGGGGGCAGTGGAGCCGATGGGGGCATTGGGCACCCCCGTCGGCCATAGGACCTGTTGCCACGCTGGGGTGGGCTCCCAGCGTGGCACCCGATAGTCTGGGGAATAGTGCCGACGGGGATTGGGCACCCTGGCCGCCATACAGACTGTGGGGGAACAGTGGAGCTGATGGGGATTGGGCACCCCTGCCAGCCATACAGTGTGTGCATGGGGAGGTAGGATGATGAGCACGCAATATGCGTGCGCGCTTGTGTGTGTGTGGGGAGGGGGAGCACTGCTTACTCAAGCGATGCTCTCCCTTTCAACTGTATGGCACTGCATTTTGGATTGTCACACTATTTTATTGCACATGCATGCAAGAAAACATAAAAATTAATCTTGTGATTCGTGATGTGATCGTAAATCATGATTTGTGACTGCATTTGTGACCGTGATGATGAAGAACGTGATTTGCATCACAAGTGACTCGTAATGATGGTCCTGACTTAAAAACACATATTAATGAGTACAATGTTCATGCAGAATTATGCACCACACCTGTCCAGTACTCTGAAGGGAAGCCAAAGAAACAACTGTGACTTAAGTTGGAGATGGAGATTGGGCCCTAAAGAGATGCAAATGCACAGACAGATTAAGATTGTGCTGTGCACTGAAGAGATGCAGATGCAAAGGCACAACACCTAACCAGTGCTCACCATCAGAAATTGAAATCTGTAAAAGAATAACTTTGCTGGTTGGGGCGGGCTGCGGGGGGGTGGCAGTGTACTGCACTGCTGCAGTAACAGTCACTAGTACTACTACCAGTAAAGATACCACAAAGAAGTACAAAACTTACACAGCTGCAGCGGATAGCATGTTCACATTGCTGAAGTTATGTGGCACAATAAAAGGTGTCTGATTTGATGACATGCATCACACACATACTCACACACACACACTAAGTAATGTGTAGCAAAATGAAAACTTCAGTAATATAATGACATATTTTAAACAAACTAAAATTATGCACTGCTGCACCAGAACAATCAGCTAAAAAAATGGCAAGAATTATTGAAAATATTACTATGTGTACGTTAACACAGTTATGCAAGAAAAATATCACCAAAATAGAGAGCACTGTCTTTTTCTGCAAGTTAATCTACCAACACCACAGATACGCCCTCCCCAAAGCACACTTCCACTGTCTCTCAGTACACAGACTGAATGTTGTACATTAACATTCAAAATCCACACACAAACAATAAACGCTCGATGATATGAGCACAGCAGGGTTTCCTATAATTGATGAACTAAAGTTTCAGCAAAAAAGAAATGACTCAAAAAGGCTTTTTTAACAGCTTTAAGAAGGTTTGAATCACAGAGAGCTCTCAGAGCAGATTGTCTCCTACAGCTTTCTACACACACTACCCCAAACTGAGGCTGTGCAGAACAATCTAGAGCCCATGTGACCTGAAATCCCATGAATCACTGCAAAATTCGCTTTGGAGCTTAAAAACAAGGTGAAGTGAGGTGAAGTACATTGCTTTCAATGTACTTCACCTTAAGAAATAGTGGAGTAGTGGTTTGGGAGGCGGAGTAACGCAAAGTCATTGTTTTCAATGGACTTCACGTTACCCATTATGACGCGCAGTACTCCGCTTCGCGCTGCAGAGCACTCCGCGAATTCATCTTCACTCCGCGAATCACTTCATGGAGCAAATTGGGGTCACTTCACCCATCTCTACCTGGCACCTTGAGATCATACAATATGAGCATCCCAAGATCCCTTTCTTGCTTGTTAACTGTAGGTACCTTTCCCCATTTTATACACAGACCCTGGGTTTCCCTGATCTAGGTGCATGACTTTGCACTTTTTCTCATTGAAACCCAGCTGACACTCCCTAGAGCACTCTTTAGTTTACCCAGACCTCTTTACATTCTGCCAACCTCCTCCTGGATGTCCAGCCTGTTGCACATTTTTGTGTCATCTGCAAAGATACATACCTTTCCCTCCAGTTCCTCAGCAATGTTACTTATGAAGACATTGAAGAAGACAGGGTCCAAAACCAACTCCTGTGGTACTCCACCAGTCACTGTTCTATCCTTCTAGTGACTGCCATTTACCACCACCCTCTTCCTCCTGTCTTTCAACCATTTGATGCTCCTCACACCACCTACTTCCCTACCCCAAGGCTACAAATTTCTTTATCAGCCTCCTGCATGGAGCAATGTGAAAGGCCTTACTGAAGTTGAGATAGGCCACATCAACTGCCCTCATATGATCTACCACACATAGTACTACAACTCATTCTATTTTATTTATTCATGTACTATAAACCCCACATACTAAAAAATAATAATAATATATGGGCAACCAAAACACCACCCAGCATACTGTATGTTTCCACTTAGGGATTGAGATGACATCAGGGGCATCTTGAGCTTTGCTCTTGAGGTTCTTATGATGTCATCGCACCCCTCGATGGAAACACAGCCTTGTTGTGTTTGGTTGCCCATACATTATTCTGTATGTGTTTTATACTGTTTTATGTTGTGATAGCAGGATTGAGCTTACAGGGAAACTACGCATAGCTAAAATACATAATGAATGATTATTATTTTACAGTGTAGTCGTATTTATTCATCTACCATATCTTGTCAAACTACAAATGATTTTGTTTGATAAAAACTATTTTTCCCAGTGAACAGTATATTTAGTTAAAGGATACCTAAACAACATTTTGACAACAAACTATTCAAAAATCAGATTCCGTAGGTGACTAAAGGAAAGGCTGCTGTATTCATTAATGCTAAAACTACATTTATATAATTTACCTAAATGTGGTTACAGAGCATTTGAATATTGTAAAATCAGCCTTCTAATTTAAAAAAAAACTGTCTTATCTGCTTCCTAAAATGGCCGCCAAATGTGTTATGTGATGACATCACTGGAGCCAAAGTCAGAGAGATAAATGGGTCTCTATAGTGCTAACTAGTTCTTTTTTCCCTTTGTATAGAATTGTTTCACCCAAATGGTAAAATCCATGTGCATTATTTTGTATAATACACATGTTAGGCTATGGTTCTGTTTATTTTGGTTATTTTAACATGCTGACATTGTGTTTTAATCCAACCGACTTTCTCTGTGACAAACCACAGTGCAGTATAAATCTTGAATAACCTGGTGGTCTAGTGGTTATGGTGGATCCAAGATGCTACAATGGGGGTGCTGGGGTGGTGTGCATGCTTAATATGCACTTTTTGACATTTTTATTAAACCTTTATATTTTCTGCTATTATACTTTTCTAGTAGCTTTTTGACAGAACCTACAAATGCAATCCATAGTTTGAATATAAACATTTGTACAATCAATAAATCAGACTTCTTCAACAAAGTGAAATGTAGCAGCAGCTGCAAGCAAGTACGTTACTATGTGGGGGTGGGGTTTCAACCACACACTTCACCACCCCCTAGAGCCATCACTTTTTTGTAGCAAAGTTCTTGTGCAGTCCAATGTTAGAGTTCATACTTTCTCAAAACTCAAATATATGCTTGTCTTGTCTTCTTTTTCCATGGGAAACAATAATAATCAGAAGAAGAATCAACATTTATGTAGTGGTTTTCGTACACATTGTATCCCAAAGTGCTTTACAAGCAATACTAGACTACTAGTGAAGTGACTGAACATGTAGTTGCAGCCATTTCATACATGAATATCCACACACAGCCTTGGACAATTGCATGAACTGGTTTTATGGGAAGGGGAATGTTGGCCAGGACAACAGGGTCAGGTAGTGATCA
Organism: Neoceratodus forsteri; assembly: GCA_016271365.2. Lineage (NCBI taxonomy): Eukaryota > Metazoa > Chordata > Ceratodontiformes > Ceratodontidae > Neoceratodus > Neoceratodus forsteri. Next base: position 14,510,348 of record CM057454.1, read on the forward strand.
AGGTGTTGGCAGCCGACATCTTATTTCTCACAGTAATCTGCTCATATTTCTCTCCTTCTGTCTTGACCCTTCCCTGAATATAGCAGTATCTTGCAAGAGTGGCCTTCTCAGTCTCCCTCTGGTATTCATTCTTCTCTATCCCTCCTCACACCGAAAACTGGTGAGCTCATCATCCTTCTACATCATGAATGCAAGTAGTACAGTCCCTGTTTTATTTTGACATATCAAATATAAACGTATCTTTCCAGTAAGTCAGGCTGATAGCAGCAGGGAACAAAGGGAATGATGGGCTTTCCTATCCCTAAAAGATCTAGGCTACCTTTGATTAGGCGCTGCTGAATGATGGGTGTGCACATCATTATACACGTCATTTAATAGTGCCTAATCATAGGTGGCTTAGATCTTATACAGGTAGGAAAGCCTATTCTTCCACTTGTACAATGCAGCTATCAGTCTGGCTTACCAGAAGATCATGTTTATTATTAATATGTAAAAATAACACGGGAGACTGAACTAACCACATTCATGATGCAGAAGGGTAGTGAACTCACCAGTTTTTGGTGTGAGGAGCAGGTGAGAAGAATGAATGCCAGAGAGGGACTGAAGAGGCCATTCCATCAGGGTTCAGCTATATTTAGGTTGGTTGAAGACATGAAGGAGGACATTGAGCAGATCACTGTGAGATCTGAAATGAAGGGCAGCCAACATCGTGATCACAACCTGACTATTGATGAGAGTAGCCAGCAATGACAAATACTCAGAGTTTCAGGGCTGCACCTAAACTGTTACTTGAATTACGTGTAGGGAGATTACCCTTGGGTGGTGGGGGGTGTTGACGTTTGTTAGGACAGTACTGAGGGAGTTGTGTACAGCTCATTCAAGATTTGGAAGGGTGGTAGCAAGACCACTCACATTGTGGAGTAGAACACAGAAAAGTACTGCAGAAGAATTGCTGAGAACTGTCCTGCGGGATTCTGCAGATCACAGGTAAAGGAGTAGACTGACAAGTCGGATGGATTCTCTTAAGGTATTAGTATGCCTCTCCTGCTAACAATATTGTTATCCTTTGTAAGTGCAGCCTTACGAGGGCATGAACAGCAGTTTTTCTGGTGGGTCATGATGCTTATTGCTTGGCCCTCCAGGAAGACATAGTTGTTGGTTAATGAGGCGGGAAAGAAACACAACAGGGGAACTGTACATACTACCTTCACTGTGCAGAAGGGTGGTGATCCACTTAATGTTTGCTGTGGGAGCAGAAGTCAAACATTGAGAATGTGGACTGGAGAGTGATTTGGGAGGCATTTTTTAACAGTGCCAGCTGATGATGCGTCTCGGTATAAGTGTGCACAACTCTCTGAGGTACAAGATTACAATCTGAGGTGTGATAATTCTCTTCAGGAGACCGTAAGCACATATGCAGCACCAGGCAGTACTAATGACAGGGTATGGATGGTGGGGTGTTCAGCAGAAGGCAGGCTAGATGCATGGGGTTCACATGGAAAAAGAAAGCCTTACTTGTGGATTAACAAGAGAACATGAGATTTTTAACTAAACCAGACCAGTGCTTTGTTGTGTGACCCTAAGCAAGTCACTAAACTAACTTGTGCTCCCAGGCCACACCTGTAAACAAGCTTTCAGCTTAGTGTGTCTCTCCTGGTTAACAAAAAATAAAATTCAGTGCATCACATGACCACTAGATCAACAGGTATATGAAGTGTTGTACTGTAATGCAGTTTGCCAAGGAAAAAGTCAGCTGTATTGCAAAACATTTGCCACAAGTAAAGTAAACAAAATGAACAAAATCATAGCCTAATGTAACCCCAGGGGTGCTATCCCAAGGGCTACTACCCCTGCCTGATTTTCCACTAACAGGTTGAGGGGCCTGAATCCGATGGTGGGTGCCTCCACCCAGAGGTCGGGGTTGAGACAGTCTGGTATGACTTGGTCACAGCCCTCTGGATCACTGCAATCCCCCTTTCTTCCCACTAGTGGCCCACACAAATCAATCACAGTACCCTTACTGTATACACTGACCCCCAGGCTTGAACCAATCAGCTTGCTCCGGGGACCCCCTGAAAAGTAAGATGCTGTTACACAATAATCAATAAACACACAAGTTAGCCAGTATACCTTTGCAAAACAATCAATCCGATTTATTTAGGGGAAAATAACAAGGACTAGGGTGATCAGGTTAATTAGCTTACCACTCTAATATATAAGTATCTATCTAGGGCACTGTACACAGGCCTAACCTATAAGTCACTCTGTCTGGGTACCCAGGCAATAAAGGCTAGTCCCTCGATGCAGCTGGTTGGGGCCCTGACACAGAAACGAGCATGTGATTCCTACAAAGATTAAATAGAGCCAGCAGGCTCAGTTAGTGTAGCCAGCAAAGTAGCCAGAAGATCTTGCCCTCACTAGGAACATCTGGCAGGAGCTACCCTGATTTAGTACTCACGACTCCAGAAGAAAGAGCGCTCTCACACCACTCGCAGGACTGAGCCTGGACTTCAAACACTTCTCCACACATTTATATGAAAGGCAGAGGGGTACCATACCAGGCAGCTGCTGTATACCTCCCGATCGTGTTGACTGCACTACCCAGGCCCAACGACGCAGCTTCACATGTCCTGACAGATCAAGCGCGATTGAAGCAGATTCTCCAGTCTTCTACAGGGTCAGTCTGGTAGGTAGCTGTGCTTCTGCACAGCCTCCTCTGACCGCTGCCTAGTGGATTTAGTCTGACACTTGCTGGCGTTTGAAACTGCTGACTTCTGGCCTACCACACGCGCTTCCCACGCGAAAGCTCAACAGCGAAGGAGACCAGAGATCCTTCCTTGCTCATAGCCACAGCTTCTCTGCCCCTTGGCAGTTTGGGCAAGGGTTCTCGATTCAGGTGCCACCCGATCCCAATGGTGGGCTGCAGGTATCAGTCACTTAAGTTGGTCCCCATTGGTGCAAAAAGGGTGCCGAAGATCCAATTCTACATCTACCCAAAGCTCCCTTTATACGACCCCCCTTTTAGTAGGCTCCAGGCAGTGTCCCAGTCCCCATTGGTCCAAAGTAAGCTCCATTTTAGAGTCCTCACATATTGATTGGCCCAATTCAGCAGTCTGGGACCAAAATGGGGTAGCTGATCAGAAACAGGTCGTGCTGCAAAAGAAGCAGGTTAGACAAAACTACATTTTCACTAATACCCTGCATTTCTCCCCAGAATTAGTTACATCTTTCAATAGTGCTCACTCTGCCCACTTAGTAACGGCAGAAATAGAATGACTGGTCAGAAGCTCGAACGAGACTCAAGCAGGGAAACACACAGTCCCCCCCGCCACAAACTAATTATGTCTGCAAGCAGACAGCTCTTAAAGAGACAGTATGCAGAGGCTCTAAAAGCACTCGCTGCAGTGCCATTTAAAATGGCTTAAACGCCGAACACCATCAAGACTTGGAGCACCAGCAAGCTCCTGGAAGACTTTTGGGAACCCCCATTTGTAAGGGGGTTACACCAACATGTGTACTGATCAAAATAATCCACAAGTTAATACATGGTGTTGATCATTCTGGTACAATAATTCTAAACAAAGAGAGAAAGAACTAGTTAGCACTATGGAAATGTATGTGGGTCTCTATCTCTGTCTCCGATGATGTCATCATGACTCATCACTTAACACACTTGGCAGACATCTTAGGGAGAAACCAAGGCTGTTTTTTGAAAGTGAAAGGCTGATGTTTACATTTTTCAAAAGCTATGAAACTGCATTTATGCTATTTTCATAAACGCAGTTTTAGCATAAATGGAAATAGCAGCCTTTACTTTACCTTGCTGTGTAGCCAGATTTTGGAGTTTGCAGTTTAAAAAAACTGCTTGTTTAGGTACCCTTTAATTAGATGTGGTTCAGAAGTTAGTTTCAACAAAAAATGTGTCAGACTTTGAGGGGCACTAAACTGTGTTCAGGGGCTTATATACCAACACAGCAGAAACGTGTTTCTGCTGACACACTAATCATTTTGTTGGGGGGGGTTGCTTTTTTAAAATGTATGGAAAATTATTGCAGAAAACTATGATTATTATTGCAGAAAAAGTTAAGATAAGATTGGGGTTTGTGGACAAAGAACATAAAGTCACAAAATCTATAGTTATGGCTCTCAGATCACTAACCCAGCCTAACTGCACACACTGTATTATCTGCAAGAAAAGCTGGTAAAGCAGCCATACCTTCAGGATTTGGCAGTGCAACAGCAATTAGGAGTATTTTTCCAAGAACCCTAATTTTGGATTGCCTTACTGTTTGCATGTTGTCCATGAACCTAATATATTGATTAATTAATGTAATGATCTATCTATCTATCTATCTATCTATCTATCTATCTATCTATCTATCTATCTATTCATATCTATCATATCTGTCTATCTAATTTTCTTACTTAGAAAGTGGTGACTAAGAATGGTAGCCTGAGTCAATGCTAATTTCTAGGTGCAACCCAGGAGGCAGGTTTACAGAACAGAGGGAGGGATACAATGACAATCTGCTCTTTTCTAGGCTGTCAAATGTATACACTTCTTAGTATCCAGTTCCTTTTATCATGCAGACACATCTAGTTACCTTAATTTGACAAAGTAGCCTCAGTAATCTTTTTTTAAAACCTGAAGTACCAAGGTTGTTGAATGTCTTGTCAATACCATTTTGTTTAATATAAAGGACAGAAATCAAAAACTGAGTTTCAACAACTGCAGAAACAGTGATAAGCTACCAAACAGCAATCTGGTTATGTATAAACCAAGACACAACATGCTACAGCACATAAAAAACTCACAGTTGCAGCCAGGGACAAGTTCCAGTATATCCAGATATACAGTACTGTGATGTATCACAATTTATCATAGGAACTACTATTCATTGCAACAGGCTATCCAATCACATACCATACCTTGTCACTGGTTGCAATTGTAGCTATATACTTGCTCTTGTATGAAGTAAAGTGTCTGCTTTTTTGGGGGCAGATTATTTTACATTTTAAAATTATTAGGGCAGAAGAATTTGATTGTCTCCCACACAGTCCAACCTACATAATTATTTCACCATAATCACATGGGGCAGGACTTCCTACTTACTCAATAAAACCTCTGTAAAAGAGCCTCTGGCTCAAAGGTATTGTAATGCGAGGAACAAATAAATAAAAATGAAACAGTTTTCTTGTTTTTCTCTATGCTTGTTATTAAAATATGCAATAATGCACTTCAGGGATGTTTAATTATGTCAAATAATTGCATCTCTTGGGTGCATTTAAACCCCTTACATCTACAGTAATAGTCAAATTAGTGGCTAACTTTTCATTGTCTTCTATTGAATTCAGAGGTGATGGTGTTAACAGTACTCAGTTGTGCTTCTTGACTGACAACACATGCAGTGTGTTTGACTATTTACCCATAACTGTATGCCTTGTCATGTCTTATTGTTTAATTGAACCAACATGCAAGTACCAAGTGAGGAACTGGTTTTCGATAACTGATATTCTTGTTGGCGAGCATTACGGACATTCACTTTACAATTTTAGGTTTCATTTTCTTGGTAGAAACTATTATGTGGTGCATTAAATTCTGTGCTGTGAAACATTTTGTGTGGTGAACAGAATGGAGATGAATTTAGATGTATCACTGTGTAACAAAAGTGATCCATTTTTTGCAATGTTTAAACTAAAATAATTTCAAACAAAATGAAATTCATTTAAACAAATATTCAGTAACAAGAGAGTTAGAGAATCCTGCTAGAATATCTGGTGCTGATGCCTGGCATGTCAATAGTTTTTATGTGAGGGAACAGCAGACACTGCCATTGGTCTGTCATGGTGATTAATAATGGAAAGCCTGCACTTGGGGTGGGGGAGTGAGAAAGAGAGAGAGAGAGAGAGAGAGAGAGAGAGATACAGAGAAAGCATAACATATTTATAGATTCTATTTGTTTCATTATTCATCTCGTACAACATCTAAAGCACTCAAAGTGGAAATAAAACAGGGACCCTTGAGAAATGCCCTGTGTTGTCCTCATCAATGCACGGGAACATATTTTTATGACTGAAGAGAGACAATGTTGGCAAATGTAAAGTAAAATATTAGTCTGCCATCAGATCAGGCTATCCCTTTAGATGGCCTATTAGGGAGTACACAACAGAGTGCCAACTTGCCTCATAGAAATGAATGCTCATCATGTAACCTGAAAGAACTATTTGTGTGGCCCAACGAAGTATATGTAATGGTTCATACTGTTGCACCATAGTACTGGACAGCATGATGCCCATACTCAATGCAATATATTCCCCAACCCCTTACAAGTCTAAATTACTCGATGGATAGTACTTTCTATGAAGTCCAAATGTTGTCATTTGCCTGATTGTAGGAGTCCCATCAGGAGCTACAACACACTAGAAAACACAAGCAATAAAGACAATATTCCTGTTGTTGTATTTGCAAAACCACCACCAAAACAACCTTGTGCTAATACAAACAAATGAATATCTTTTTTGGATGTTATATTGCAATGGATATGTGCAATATATTGTAAATACAATGTATCTATACTTCACATATGAATTTATAGTTACTAGCAAGCCTGTTTATTGACTGGACTGCCACCACTTTCAACTGCTGTAATAATCGGATTTCAGTCTGTAATAACTGACTGTTTTTTATTGCATTCATTGCCAGCCCAGTCTGAAACTGTGAAAAAGAAAGCAGGATTTAGCAATAACTGCTTTAATCCTGCTCTAAAAGATGCAACTATGAAAAATGAGTTTTTATAATAGCTCTATCCCACCACTTGGACTTGTGAAAATTAGGCAATAATTGGTTATAGATGGGTATTATCTTGCATTAAGTGACCTAACTAGGTGTTGTCAGTAAACATATAGCAAATAATCTATTGCCATCCAAAAAGATGTAAAAATGGCATAATAAGCAGTAATATGTGTTTATCATGCTTTTCACATGCTATCTGCCTAGTCACTTACACCCCAAGGAACTCCAGCTCTCACTCCTTCCTTCTTTCTTTCTTTAATAATTCTGCTTGACAGACCTCTTTCTCCTTCAGACTTGTTACTCTCTGGAACAATCTTCCTGTTGCATTTTTCTCTTCCTCTTCTCTGTTCTCATGGGAGCTTCAGGCCAGAGCCAGAAAGGCACATGTCCCAGAAAAAATATCTTCCATGTCCAAGAAAACCTCTGCTCCGAGCTCACACTAACCATCTGCAGCTGCCCTCTTGATCTTCCTGCCTGTGGACTGCTTCTGGAAAGGGATTGGAATGGTGACATCCTGCTTCTCATAGCCATTGCTGTAACTAACCACCCTTCAGTGTCATGAGGGTCTGTAAGACTGCACCTTGGTGCTAAGACACTTTCCTGTCTCCACGCAGACACTAATCAGCCAGCAGCATGTTCCTGAAGCTGCACATCCTGCATTGAGAACCACAAATGTTGACTACCTTCTAAGTGAAGGATTCCCTAATGATCCTCCAAACTGCAGTCTGGAGCACTGAGGACCACAGAGCAAAGGACCTCATCTAGGCAGAGTCTATGTGGAGTCAACCATCAGCCAGCCACATACTGCCCTCCTTCCCTTCCATCCTACAGGTCCCCCTCTGTTCTCCTCAAGTACATTTTAGGGTTTATATCATGGACTGCACTAATGTACTGCACCAAGAGACTTCCTCACCCACAAAAGGGACATTTTGCTACCTTGATAACTCAGGTATACTAGCTGCACCCTATCTGGATATAGCCTATTTCTGATTTTTTTCTGCTTCATTCATTTTGCAGTGCACATCTTATTCAGTTGCTTTACCATTGCATGTCTGTTTGTTTTTGCTGGTTGACTGCTCTGACACCATGCTAAAACTCAGGTAGTCTAGCTACAACCTATCTGGGTATAGCTTAATTTTAGTTTTGCTTCCATAATTTTGCAATGCACATTTTATTCAGCTGCTTTACCATTGTACGCTTGATTGCTCTGGTTTGTTTGATAATAATCAGTTAACCTTATTTAACCCTATCTGGTTAGAGACATAATTCCTAGTTCTCTTACAAATTATTTTGTTTGCATGGTATTATCAATTATCTTCACTATTGCATGCCTGTTGCCTATGGAAAGTGTTACTTTTCAGGTACCCTACTTATACCCCACCTGTGTGTAGCTTAATTTTCCATTGACCCTACCTAATTATTGCACTGTATTGTTTTCATTCGATTTCCCTAGTTTATGCTGATTGCATTACTAGTTGCACATTTTTTTAGGGATGACCTAGCAATACCTATCTGGGTTAAGCCTTATTCCTATATTCCGTTACACACAGAAACATAGAAACATAGAAATTGATGGCAGATAAGGGCCACTTGGCCCATCCAGTCTGCCCATTTTCATTATGATCACTTATGCAGCAGGCTCTCCTTGGTCTGCAGCACTGTCTCTTCCACTCCCTTCCATTCTTCTATGATTCCTTCATCCCTATCCCAGGAGTTTGTGAATCTCACCACTGTTTTTGTCCCCACTACCCTTGTTGGAAGGCTGTTTCAGGCATCCACCACCCTATGGATGAAGAAGTACTGCCTCCAATCTCTCCAGAGCCTATCCCCTTCCAGATTCATATCATGACCCCTTGTTTTAGAGCACCCTTTTCTCTAAAAAAGTTGCGTTGCACCTATACCTTATTCACCCCATAAGGTATTTAAAGGTCTCAATCATATTCCCCCACTCCCTCCTCTCCTCTCCTCTCCCTCCAGGATGTGCATATTGAGCTCCTTTAGCCTCTCCACATAGGGTTTGTGATGCAGACTTTGCACCATCTTGGTAGACCTACTCTGGACCACCTCTACACTATACATGTCTTTCCTGAGATGTGGTCTCCAGAACTGGACACAGTATTCCAGGTGGGGTGTTACCAGCAATATATATAGGGCAACACCACTACCCTTTTCCTGCTGGTGATATCCCTTCCTATGCACCCCAGCATTCTACTAGCTCTCATGAATGCTTTGTCACATTGTGTGGCCACCTTTAGCTCATCTAATATGATTACCCCCAGGTCTCTTTCCTGATTGGCCATTGCACATATCTCTCCCCCCATTTTGTATCACACCCCTGGGTTTCTCTGGCCCAAGTGCATTATGCACTCTTTTGCATTGAACCCTGGCTGCCAAACCTTTGACCGCTCCTTGAGCCATTTTAAATATCTTACCATCATTTGCACACATGCCTGGAGTATCCACTCTGTTGCAGATCTTGGTGTCATCTGCAAAGAGGCAGACCTCTCTTCCAGCTTCTCTGCTATGTCACTAATGTAGACATTGAAGAGGACTACCTCCAACACTGACCTCTGAGGTACCCTGCAGGCCACTCTTTCCTCCTCAGAGTGAACTCCATTTAGTACCATCCTCTGCCTCCTATCCCCTAACCAGTTTCTTACCCAATTTACCTCCTTATTGCCCACCCCATGCTACCCAACTTTTTTCCCAGTCTCCTATGTGGAACAATGTCAAAGGCCTTGATGAAGTCTAGGTGGGCCATGTCCACCACCCCTCCCTAATCCAACATCTTGGTCACCCAGTCAAAAAACTCTTTCAGATTTATTTGGCATAACCTTATCCCATGTGAAACCATGCTGCCTTGGGTCCTGTAGTCCAGTGGATTCCAGGTATTTCACAATTATTTCCTTTAATAGTGTTTCCTTTACTTTCCCTACCACTGAAGTCAGGCTAACATGCCTATAATTGCCTGCCTCCTCCTTGCTACCACTTTAAAGAAGTGAGACTACATCTGCTCTTGTACTCCAGGACTAGGGATGGGCAAACTGGCTGTACCACCCATCTGACCCCCCTTCTGGACTGGGACCACTTGACTCTGACCAGGAATCCAAGCCTATTGTGGCTTGACCCAAATTGCCAAGTTGGCCCAGTTCAGAAGTGTGGTCTGGTATGGTCCAGGAATAACACTCTCACCACCAGTACACCATGGAAAAAGTAGGGCAGGGTGCAGAAATAAAAAAAAAATCCCCGATCTCTGACAAATACTTGCATGTCCCTGGACCATCATATGACCAACAAAGGCAAACACTCATGATCCTGGGGCACTGAAGGGAACCAACCAATGAGGATCTCTGTGATTGACTGATGTTCTAGCTAGTCCTGTGTGTCAGACACCACAGGACATCCCTAGGAAACAGTGTACTGAGTGCATTTGTGGTTTTGCATTCAACGGAGACATTCTTGTGTGTGTGTGTGTGTGTGTGTGTGCTATAAATGTGCATGTTTGCAGAGAAATTAAAAAAAACGGTGAAAATAAAACAAAACATTTTTTATTTTGTTAGAGAGGGAGAGGAGAGAGTCAAGAGACCAATGAATTTAGCAGCAAGCAGCAGCAGAGTACTCTGTAGAGAAAAAAATTGTTTTCTTTAGAAGAGAGACCACCAAATTCAACAGCAGAGTGCAGACATTGCAGACTCCACAGTAAAAAAATGAAAAAAACACCTGTTTTTTGTTAGTCAGAGAGAGAGAGAGTATAGAGAGAGAGAGAGAGAGAGAGAGAGAGAGAGAGAGACAGAGAGAGAGAGAGAGAGAGAGATCAATGAATTTAACAGCAGAATGCAGAAAAAAGTAAAAAGATCTTAAGGGGAGCAGCAGGGTCAGACAGGACAGGAGGAATCTGTCTGAAAGTCATAGTGCCTCAGTAATTTTGAGGGGAGGGCTAGTGCCATACATATTTTGAAGGGGATGTCACCCATGTCTCAGACTCTGTCTTGCCCATCTCTGTGCTGCCTTGAAAGGTCATACTACTGTAGACTCTGTGTAGGCCATATCTGGGCCTGAACTACTACTAGGTCATAGTGCTATATGGACAGAAGAGGGTTGGGGGTCATGTCTCAGGTTCTGTGTTGCTCATCTCTGTGCCTGAACTACTACTACAGTGTAGGTCATCGTGTCATACAAATTGTGAAGGGGGGTCAAGTCTCAGACTCTGTGTTTCCCATCTCCATGCCTGAACTACTACTAGGTCATATTGCCATAGTGTAGACTCTGTATTGCCCATCTCTGTGCCTGAACTGCTACTAAGTCATAGTGCCATACAGATTGTAAAGTGGGGGCACATCTCCGACTCTGTGTTACCCATGTCTGTGCTTCAACTACTACTAGGTCATACTGCCATGGTGTAGACTCTGTGTTACCCATCTGTGTGCCTGATCTAATACTAAGTCATAGTGCCATACAGATTGTGAAGGGGGGATCATGTCTCAGACTCTGTGTTGCCCATCGCTGTACCTGAACTACTACTAGGTCATACTGCCATAGCATAGAATCTGCATTGCCCATCTTTGTGCCTGAACTATTACTAGGTCATAGTGCCATACAGATTGTTAAGAGGTAGGGGTCGTGTCTCACACTCTGCACTGCCAATATCTGTGCCTGAACTACTACTAGGTCATACTGCCATAGCATAGACTCTGTGTTGCCCAGCTCTGTCCCTGAACTATTACTTGTCCATGATGCCATACAGATTGTGAAGGTGGGGGTCACATCTCATACTCTGTGTAATTCATCTCTGTGCCTGAACTACTAATAGGTCATACAGTGCCTCGTGCATTTTTAAAGAGGGGGATTTCACGTGTCAGACTCCGTGTTGCCCATCTCTGTGTCCAAACTAATATTGCTAAGTAAGCAATTAAGTTGGACCCAAAAAAATGGATTCAGAATCAAAGACAGTCATAGAAATGGAACATGTGGCCAACACCAGAAGTATGGCTGAAATTGGTGCAAGTAACAATAAAAATATTTCCTTAAACCAAATTCGGAAAAAAGTGGGAAAATCACTCCTGAAGATATCAATACATTTGATGAAAATGAAACAACACAACCAGAAAAATAAAAGAATGCTGGTGAATCCCCTGATCAAAGTAATGCAGCACTGCCTGCATTGCCAGAAAAATCAGATAAAAGTAAAACTCAAAAACCGGTAGTCAAAATGCTTCAACCTAGAAAGTCAATGATTAAGACAATGGCTCTATCTAGTACCACTATCCATGGCATTCCATGATATGCCACTGATGCATATAGGGCTCCTTCATCACAAAGCAGTGCCTCTGATGAAGAGGTTGTAAATGTAAAACAGCATGATCATGATGTATCACAGCTATGCTCTTCCAAAGGTGATGAATCAGCATGTGATACTGATGTGGTAAAGGATGCCACCTGGGTTCCCACAACTAAAAAGTAAAAACACATAAAGCAAGCACTACCAGTAGCCACAGCCTGTAGTGGAAAAACAACAAGTAGTCATAGTAACTGTTTTGGGGACAGCCACAGTGTGCATGAATCAGGGTCAGAAACAACTGCCACCAAAACTGATGCAGTTTCTGGCATGATGACAAAACGTTCCATCTTAGCTGTGTGGAGCTATTTTCCTGTAAGTCCCAAAGATGAATGTTTGGCTGTCTGCACCTTATGTCATCAGGAAGTTAGCAAGAGGAAAGTGAAGGGACAATTTGTGACAACATCTAAAAAGGTATTTGCAAAGAGTGCATCCAATGATTCGGATGGGCAGCAGTCCTGAACAAGGGACAAATATCTGTGATAAAAATGATCCTACAGACAATAATGATGGTGAAAAGACTGAGTGACAGGGCAGGAAAAAAACATGTTCGACTTCACTGAAAAAAGTATTTGGACAATCTCCAGCTTCACCACTGCAATTCTGTGGTTTTTGCCCTCCTGCATGAACTAAACAACAGACCATTACTGTGATGCTTGAACAAAAAACTGCCTAAAATAGATCACATCAAGTCATGTTCAGAATTAATCAGTTAATAGCTGAATTTATTGCCAAGGACCTGCAACCATTTCCTGTGGTGGAAAATGATGGTTTTAGAGCCCTTTTAAAATATTTTGCTCCACGTTACAAAGTACCAAGCCATAAATATTTTGCAACTATGGCGGTTCCCAAAATGTATGAAAGTATGCCAAGTAAAATAAAACTGACTCTTCAAGAGAGTGAATGTGATTCTGTGCACCTGACCACAGATATGTGGATGAGCTCTCAGACCACTAATTATATGTGTTTTACAGCACATTGGGTATCATGATCATTTTCAACACCACTGCAAGTGGCAGTGTACAGGAAGGAAGACAACGAATGGCAGCTCTTTGCATTAGCATGTTTGGTAAGCATCATACCACTAACAATATATTGGAAGAGTTGCGTGACAAAATTTCTAAGTGGTTAGAGCCACTGGGACTCACTATTGAATTTGTGGTTTCAGACAATGGCGTCAATATTGTTAGTGCACATTCTGTGCTTAGCACACTCATTAAATCTGTTAGTACAAGCTTTCCTTTCCAGTGACAACACTATCATAACACTAGTGGGAGCTGCAAAGAAAATCTGTGGCCAATTTAGCCACTCTGTAAAATCACTTGGTATCTTGGCTGACTTTCATAAAAAAATGGCTTGCCAATACAGCAACTAAAAAAAGATGTTCCGATAAGATGGAACTCAACATTTTACCAGAAAAAAGATGGCAGTCCATGAATATACCATGGAGCACAACGTAGTAGATGGTGGTGTGCTGAGTTCATTCCAGTGGGGCCTCATGGAGCAGGCTACTCTAAGCCAGGTTATTCCCATCATAAATATATTGAACAAGGAACTCAGGAGGTTGCATAAAGTTTTTGACTTAAAAGGAAACAAATCTAGCATATCCCTTAAGGACTGACAGATACAACAATTGTAAAATTGCAGAAGGCTTCACAATATCACAACAGACAGACATTTTCTTCTTCCTCTCTTCTTGACCCTCGGTTTTAGTTGCAATAGCTGCCTCCTTCAGATATTGGTGGCTCTTATCTCGAATACAAAAACATGCTGATTTCAGCAATTGCACAGGAAAAGGAAGGAACTGTATTTGGCATTACAAGTGAATCACATGATATGGATGCTGCATCTGATATGGAACATCTATTGTTGGTGACAGTAATAATTTCCACTTAGTGCCACCATGAACTCCTTCATCAACATTGAGTAGTCCTGAGCCAGCATGCTGGCACAGCAATAGTGCTACTGCTTGCGATGCTGGTGACCCGGGTTTGATAACGAGCCCGGATCATCGGAGAGCCAGCCGGGGGAAGAAGGATTGAACGCCAGATGGTCCACTCCCTTCTCTGGGAGGGGTGGGATGTTTCTCCTCACTACTATACTGCCACCACCTGGGTGACAATAGGTGGTGCTGGTGCAGCCGAGGAAACAGAGCTTAAGGGAGGAGAGGGTGCTGGCCGAGCACCAGAGTGGAGGTGTGTCTCTGTGTGCCTCCATCTCATTGATTCTCCTTGTGTGCTGACATCCACAGGGGGTCGGGGTACCAGAACACAGAGGAAAAAGCCCCACATCTGTACAAGGAGATGGGCTGTGCACCAATGACCGAGGGCCAAGAAATGCAGGCTCCAGGTGTCCGCTCCCCCTGAGTCTCAGAGGAAGGTAGGGGAGAGACCTCCTTCACCCTGACCGGGGGGGTTATCTGAAATGACAGGTACTACTTGGGAGTAAGGCATTCAAGGGAGCTCAGGGTATTCCTCTGGTTTCCCTGGTGTAGCAGAGTGGTGCATTGAGGATATTGAGGACCCCGAGGAAAGGGGTAGATGTGGGAAGTAGGAGGAAAGTAAAAAAAAAAAAAAAATTCGGTAGTCCTACACAAAGTCCTTTTTCGCTACCCTTGAAAAAGGCATGTCATTCTGAAAGGCACACAGATGACTCCCACACACTTTGGTCAAAGCTCATGGAAACTGATAATTCAGATGTCTGCTGTGGAGCTATCTTCTTTGTCTTTGTCTGATATTGTGGATGTCTATTTACGAGAACCACTCATTATTATTACTGATGACCATTCAGAGTACTAGCTGGAAAAGGTGCACTCTCTGCCTTTGCTATTAAGTTTCTTAGTTGCCCTCCCACTAGTGTTTATTGTAACTGTATATTTATCACACCTGGAAATGTTGTCTCTGATGGCCACACAAAGCTTACTCCTGAAAATGTACAGTACCGTACCTTCCTAAAAGTCATTCTCAACAAATTCTCTTTCCAGTTCAGTGAACAGCGTCAGAAATACACAAGTGATGATGATGAACATCTGGACCAGATGTCTCCTAATTAGGGTGCTTCCTTGGTGGTGTTTCAAAATGTTGGTGAAAGTGTTTAATTTAATGATTTGTTTCTTTGAATTCAGAGGACAAAGGTCAGCACCCATAACAGAAAGATCAAGTAAAAATAATTCCTTGCTCTGAGGTTAAAATGTGTATGACATCATATGTATTTCTGTATGCTTTTTTCGCATTCAGTTTGCAAACCCAGATGGAGTATAATTTGTTTATTTAGCAAGTTAAAAGTACAAACAGGGCACAGGGGTTTCATGTCATAATAGCTATTGCAAAACAGCGATCACTATTATGGCGAGTGTATATCACTGAAAAGCTAATTGATGATGTAACATGCTGACAAACAGACATCCAGCAACCACTTCAAGTGTTTATGCAGGGGGGTGGTTGTGCCCCTCCCTGGGTCCCCCAGCAGGCAGCTTCACCTCAGCATCCCCCTAGTTAAATATTACTAAATCCAAGGGGTTAGATGTTGGGGAAGGGGTGACACTCCAGATTTCACAAAAAGAACCCCACAGTGGCAGCCAGCGGCAAACATTTTCCCCTGGCCCCCAGTCCTGAACCCAGTACCTGCTGCGCTGAGCTAGCCACCCTCACCACCACACCACACATCTGGCTCAGCTGCAGCAGGCACACTACCCCCTTACAAACCCTCTTCCCTATCCCTCCCCTTCACCTCGCTATTCCCCCCTTCCAGTTACCCTCCCCTCTGGTCACCTTCACATAGGGTTGCTACCCTTGCAGGTTAGCCCATGCAGATAGTGCTGTGTATGCATCACTCTTTTGAAGGACGCTCATATTCAGTGGCTATACTCACTGGATACTGGGCACAGGCACTGCATTGCTGGATTTCTGGGGTGGAGGGCAGGATCCAGGTGGCAATAAAAAGGAAAAATACCTATGTGCACACACAGCTGCCATGAGTGTTGGCCTCAGCACTTCTCAGGTCCTACACCATAAGGATCCCCACTGACTTGATGATGGGGGAGCAGTACCTGGACTGAAAACTGGCAGGTGGGCTTCATTGCAGGGGTAGGTGGTGGATGGAGCTGAACAGCTCCATAAAACAAAATTGACTGCAATTATTAGTTATGAATGCTTGTAGGATATAGCCCAAAACTGCAATGCCAAGTGCATGGGGGGAAGGGCAAGGTCAATCACATAAGTTACAAAACACAAGTAATAAAAAAATAATTGGACAATCAGGCAGGAGTGTGGGATGGTTTTGGGCCCATGATGCTTGCTATAACACCAAGCAGGCAACCAAAATAATTACAAATAAAAGCAAAATAACATCTTAAGTCAAAAGGATAGGAGGGATCACATATCCTGCTCATGCTGCCTATCCCCCACCAAAAAGCATGCCAGATACAGTGAAGGTCTGCACTCTGCTGTTGTCTTTCTGCTGTTGAATTCGTTGGTCTCTCTCTCTCTCTTTTTCTGACTAACGTTTGACACTCTGGCTCCTTTCACTACAAAGTCCCAAATGAGCTGTATATACTGGGCTGGATTCACAAATGTTTTGGGGACTAAGTCCGATACCACAACTCCATTTGGGGACCGAAATCTGCACAGCTGTGAAGATTGCTATTCACATCCACAACAGCTGTGGAAAATGTTACAGCTGGTCCCACCAGCCATAACACTTTTCTACAGCTGCGGGGATTTCCATGGCAACACCACATGCAAGCTGCAGTAAATCGTTGAGCAGGTTGTAAACTGGCTCCACTTTTGAGCAAATGAGTAAATAGAAATATAAAGAGTTTGTTGAGAGACAACCAGGAACTGACCAATAATAAAGATATGGCAGATTGCCTAAATGGTACATTTACTAGTTTGTTTGAATATGTTCAATATTTTGGTGAACCTAGTAGTTATGAACAAATTGGACCTATTATGCCACAACCTAGATTTTACTTTAAAGAGATAACTTGGGAGGAGGTTTATTTTGAATTATTAAAAATTGATGAATCCAAGGGACAAGAGCCTGATATGATATATTCTAAACTATTGAAATATGCAGCTAGGGAAGTAGCATATCCATTGCAAATTATATTTAACACGTCTTTAAATATTAGTATGGTCACAATTCAGTGGAAAAATGCCATAATTTCACCAATTTTTAAAGGAGGCCAAGAAAACTTGGCAGACAATTATCATCCCATTTCTTTGTTGTCTTTGGTGGGGAAGATCCAAGAAAGACTGCTACATAAACATATATTGAAACACCTGAATAAATATGACCTGTTGATGTCAGCACAACACGGTTTCCAGGAGGGGTGTGGCACAACATCGACCTTGGTCAGGTCCACGAATGATCTGCAAATAAGTATGGAGGAAGGAAAGTATGTTGGAGCAGTGTTCGTGGACCTGACCAAGGCCTTTGACCTTGTGGACCACCCCCTAATAGAGGTCAAACTTAGGAAACTTGGTCTTGGGGACCCTGTGGTGGGCCAGTTCCACAGTTATTTAATGGGTAGAACTCAGCAAGTCTGTATACACAGAATAATGTCAGATCAGAGAGGTGTGGAATATGGTGCACCCCAGGGTTCCATTTTGGGACCAATGTTGTTTTAAATTTATATAAATGATTTGCCATCAATCTGTACTGAGTCTTCAGTTGTTTTGCATGCAGATGATGCAGTGCTGTATGTCTCAAATAGTAACATCAATATGGTCAAACTAAATCTAGAGAATGAGTTTAAGAAATTGATTGGGTGGTTGTTAAAAAATCGACTTGTGTTAAATAAGAAGAAAACTAAGGGAATGTTGTTCTGTTCTCCTCAAAAATATTAAAAGATAAAGGAACCCTTTATAATAGGGGCAAATGATGACTTTCAAATTGAAATGGTATCTGCTTTTAAATATTTAGGTGTAATTTTGAATGGTCATATGAGCTTTCAGGCCCATATTGATAATATAACTAAACAGTTGCATAGAAAATTGGAGCCCTCTATACTGTAAGAGATTATTTAATTGATGACACTAGAAGGATTATAGCCATGGCTTGTTTAATGCCAATATTGGACTATGGAAGTCTGATATGGGGAGGGGTGGTTATTCTTGGAAAACAGGGACATTCTACAGATGTCCTGTTTTGTTTATAAAACAATCCACTGTTCAAAATTCCATCCTAAGCATAATTGTTATCAGCAGAGAACAGTAACAAGAATCTTGCAGTCTCAAAATTCAATTTCTTTAGTAGTCTCTATTTGTAAAACTACTAAATATCAAAAAGCTTTTAAACAAAGCACAATAAAAATGTGGAATGATCTGCCTGTTGAATTGCAACAAGTTACACGTTTTTGTCACTTCAAATCTTCCATAAAGAGAATGCTTTATTCCAGGCCTGTTTGTATTTGACAAAAATGATAACAATACAAAATCATGTGCAGCCTCTTGTTGTTAGTCTTATGTGCTGTTTTTTTTTATCTAATGTGTAAATGGATTGTAATGGTACCTCTTGGCTATTGTATTAGTCATTTCAGTTTTATGTATTGATGTCTTTTGACCCTCACCAGGTCAAGCCTGAAAAAGGACCACATAGCCCAATTGCTTTTTACCTGGTTATCAAATAAAAATGAAATTAAATGAAATACTGTAGCTGCAGGAGAAACTGCAGTTCTACACGTGGCAACCCACTTGCACTGGCTTTTTTTCCACAGCTACGGTATTTTCAAGAGTTTTGTGACTCAAGCCCACTGTTTCCAATGAATGTCATGTGGTGGCTGACACACAGGATTGGCAAGAACAACAGTCAATTTATTTTATTACTGTTGGCTGCTTGCTGACCTTGAAAAATAACATGAAAATAGACACACTTTAAAAAAAAAGGTTAAATGCTATTTTTTTAACAGAGGAATGTAAACTTATGCATTTCTCATACTCAAATAGACTAAAATTGGACTATAATTCATCAGTGCAAATCAGAACCTTTTGGAAAAAAATCAGAGTTGGAATCAGAACCAGGTCACAGCCGAAACATCCATCCCAATCCAGAACTATGCCAGTCTCCAGTGAACTGTAAAACAAGTCTGCCAGGGGTGCAGCCAGTACCTCCATGAGGTCCCTCAGCACTCTTGGATGCACCTCGTCTGGCCCCATGGCTTTGTCCAACCTCAGATCAGCGAGTGCTTTCCTGAACCTTTCCAAAGAAACAGAACTGGTGGCCACTTCTCTCCTGTTAAAGCTCCTGGTGCCTTTTTGTGATAAATCCCACTCTGCTTCTACTGTAACAACTGAGCAGAAATATTTTTTAAGGTGTCTGCATTTTCTTGATCCTCCTCCATAAAGTCCCCACTTAACTATAAAATCCCTCCCTTTGTCTTCCTTTTCTCGCTAACATACCTATAAAATGTCTTGTCCCCTTTTGATACTGTCTAGGCTATTCTTTCCTCAGTTTTTGCCTTTGCACTCCATACTGCTTTGTCTGCCTCCTTCTGTTTCGCCAGATACTCTTCCCTATCTTCCTTTCTCTGCATCTCCTTATACCTTCTGAAAGCCACTCTTTTTTCCTTTATCTTTTCTGCCACCTCCTTCAAGAACCATAATGGCCTCCTCTACCTTCTTCTTTTGTTTACTTGCTTGACATACAGGTTTATTGCCGTTACTATGCCCTCTGTTAGTAATCCATTTGCCCTCCAGCCCACCCATGGCATCTCCTCTTACCAAGTCCTTTTGGAGGGATTCACTCACCTTTGTAAAGTCATCACAAAGCACATTTTCTGGAGCTGGAAGGACACTACTGCTTTATTCAACTGCGAGCTGTGTGAGAAATTTTATATTGCACTTGATATCTGTAACAAACGTGCACTTTTGCTTAATTCTGTGGGAGGTGAAACTAACTACCCTTGGTAATTGCTTTTTATTCGCATATTTATTTAGTTTTTAACCAAGAAGGGGCTTGCAAACTCTGTTTATCTTGTTAGTAACTTCAAAAGGATTTAAATACTGCATCTGGGTAGGTCCTTGGAGGTAGCTAGATTGTCTACTAGGATTTTCTGACAGTTAAACTATTTTTAAATGAATTACAGGTGGCTGAGGAGTTGAAAAAGAAACTTGCAAACTCTGCTTATCTTGGAAGTAACTTCATAAGTGTTTGAATACTACATTTTGATTGTCCCTTGGGGGTAGATGGATTGACTACTAGGATTTTGGGACAGAAACTATTTTTAAATAATTTACTGGTGCGTAGGAGTTTGTGATAGTTAAACTATTTTTAACAAAGTTACTGGGTTAAGGAGTGGTCATAGCAAAACCTGCATTTTGAGTTGAAACACAGACAGCCTTAGGGGGCAGGACATTGTTTTCAGACCAAACAGGTTGTATTGGAACAGGAAGGGCTACTTCATAACCATTGGCAACAAATTGCCCTGGGTGGAGATATCCAGACTAGATCAGATTACTATAAGTTACTGGAGGCTGCAATTTTTAAAAGACACAAAGCACATTTTCTGGAGCTGGAAGGACACT